>CM053404.1:49214774-49231652 GCA_028644305.1 Xerus rutilus | reverse complement strand
AAAAAAAAAATACAAAAAAGGGCTGGGGATGTGACCTGGTGGTTAAGCGCCCCTGAGTTCAATCCCTGATACAAAAAAGAAAAAAATCTAAATATTTGAATATTTCCCCCAAGAACATATCTGCAACACTTTAAGTAAAAGACATAGTAAAGACAGAAGACATACAGGTGAAGTGAGAGAAAACACTGGCAAAATAGCTGAGCGCTACAGCACTTGCCTACCATGCATAGGCCTGGGTTTAATACCAGGTACCAAAAGCAAAAAAAGGAAAGAAAAAAACAAAACAAAAAATGTCTCAGCCATTTTGCATCCCTAAGCCTTATAAGGAAACTGTAATTCAGTAGTAATTGGAAATCCACATACAGAAAGAATATTCATAACAGTCCTTTTGTACTTTTTTCCAACCTTTTATGTGTGTGTAATACGGGGTCACCCATGGGCTTGCGTGTGCTTGGCAATCTCTCTGCCACTGAGCTATACTCCTAGTCTACTTTTTAATTTGGCATAATATTTGCACAAATTTCTGGGGTACAGTATGACAATTTGATACATGTAGACGATGTATAATGATCAAATCAGGGTAGTTAGCATTTCCATTTCAAATATTTATCATTTTATGTGTTAGGAATCCTTGGAAGCTGGGCACAGTGGTACATGCCTGTAATCCCAATGGACTGGGAGGCTAAGGCAGGCAAATCTCAAGTTCAAAGCCAGCCTCAGCAATTTAGTGAAGCCCTAAGCAACTCAGTGAGACCCTGTCTCTAAATCAAATATAAAAAGGGATGGGGATATGGCTCAGTGGTTAAGTGCCCCTGGGTTCAAGCCCTGGTACCAAAAAAAGAATCTTTGGATCCTTCTCTAGTTATTTTGAAATATATAATAAATTGTTGTAGATCATAGTTACTTTATTGCACTATCGAACACTAGAACTAATTGTTCCTCTCTAACTTTAATTTGGTGTTTGTTATACAACATCTCTTTTTCTTTCCTGCTCCCCTATTGCACCTAGCCTCTGTTGATCACTACTCTACTCTCTAATTCTATGAGATAACTTTTTTAGCTTCCACAAATTAGTGAAAATGTGGTATTTGTCTTTCTGTGCCTGACTTATTTCTCTTAAAATCATGTCCTCAGTTCCATTTGTGTGGCTGCAAATGACAGGATTTCATCTTTCTTAGGGCTTAACAGTATCGTATTGTGGGGGGGGAGGGGCATGTGTGTGTGTGTGTGTGTGTGTGTGTGTGTGTGTGTGTATGAATGTGTATATAACTTTATCCATTCATCTGTCAATGGACACCTTGGCTGATTCCATATCTTGGTTATTGTAAATCATGCTGCAATAAACATGGAAGTATAGGGATATATTTGATAAGATTATTTTGTTTTACTTGGATACATACCCAGTATTTTGACTGCTGGATTGTATAATTCTGTTGTTGGTTTTTTTTGTTTTTTTGATACTGGGGATTGAACTCAGGGGTGCTCGACCACTGAGCCACATCCCCAGCCCTGTTTTGTGTTTTATGTAGAGACAGGGTCTCACTGAGTTGCTTAGCGCCTCACCATGGCTAGCTTTGAACTCGCGATTCTCCTGTCTCAGCCTCCCTAAGTGCTGGGATTATAGGCTTGAGCCACTGCGCCCGGCTTGTTGGTTTTCTTGAGGAAACTCCATACTGTTTTCTGTACTTTTTTTTTTCCTTTTGTGGTGCTGGGGATTGAACCCAGGGCCTTGTACATGTGAGGCAAGCATTTAACCAACTGAGCTATATCCACATCTCTCTGTACTATTTTTTTATACCTTTATTTTATTTAGTTATCTTTCTGTGGTGCTGAGGATCAAACCCAGTGCCTCACACGTGCCAGGCAAGCGCTCTACCACTGAGCCACATCCCCAGCCCCCATGGCTGTACTAATTTACATTCCCACCAACAACACATGCATTTCCCTTTTTCCCACACTCTCACCAGAATTTGTTATATTTCATGTTTTTGATGATAGCCATTCTAACATGGATAAGATGATATTTCATTGTGCTTTTGATTTGCATTTCCCTGATGATTACTGGTGCTGAACTTTTTTTTTCATACTCTTTATGGCCATTCGTATGTCTTCTTTGAGACATGCCTTATTCATCTACACATCAGTTGATGGAGATTTGTGTTGTTTCCTCCATGTTGTTTTTGAAATGACATAGGATTTTAGAGCAGGCAAGGACCTTAGAGTATGAAGATGAGACCACACTGAGCAATATAGTCTCCTTAATTACTATAACGCAGCAGTGAAATCTGATGGGTAAAACCAGGAAACACAATATTAAAAAATGTCATCTGTGGGCTGGAAATGTAGTTTGATGGTAGAGCACTATCCTAGCATGCAGAAGGTACTGGGTTTGATCATCAGCACCAAAAAAATAAAAATAAATGTCAACCATGCCACAGGAAGGGTCTCAGTGTACTCTTAATGCTGCTCTGCGCTGAGCCTTGTTTCTCAAATGAAGATCGACTCCTACCTACGTATCTACTAAGGAAGAAAAATAGAGTCAAATTTTCTTAATTACTTAAACTCATTTAAAACTAGTATGCTTGTGGTGCACGCTTGTAATCCCAGTAGCTCAGGAGGCTGAGGCAGGAGGATTGCAGGTTTAAAGCCAGCCTCAGCAAATTAGTGAAGCCCTAAGCAACTCAGCGAGACCTTGTCTCTAAATAAAAAATAAAAAGATCTGGGGATATTGCTCAGTGGTCAAGCACCCCTGGGTTCAATCCCTGGTACTAGAAAATAAATAAATAAATAAGAAAGAAAGAAAGTAGTATGATCTCAAGGCTCAGTGGTAGAGCACTAGCCTGCCATGAGCAGGCCCTGTGTTCAATCCCTAGCACTGCAAAAACCAAAAAAGAAAAATTTTAAAAAGAAAAACTAGTACTGTATAATAAAAATGGAAAGGTATACTATGGTTTGAACATCTTTCCCAAAACTTATGTTGAAGTTTAATTTCCATTGTGAGGTATTAAGAGGCGGAATCCTTAAGAGGTGATTGGGTCTTGAGGCAACTGCCTTCATGAAGTATACATTAATCTAGTCTTAGATTAATGAGTTAATGGGTTATCTTGAGAGTGATTCTGTTTATAAATGCCAGCTTTGGTTTGGACTCTTTTTCTTTTTCTTTTCTTTTCTTTTTTTTTTTTTTTTTACCACTGGGGATTGAAGTCAAGGGCACTTAACCACTGAACCACATCCCCAGCTCTTTTTATTTTTACTTTGAGTCAGGATCTTGCTGAGTTACTTAGGACCTCACTAAGTTGTTGGGCTGGCCTGGAATTGTGATCTTTCTGCCTCTGCCTCCTGAGTTACTGGCATGACAGGTGTGTCTTACTGTGCCCAGTGGCTTTGACTCTTAGGCACCTCCTCACCATGTGATGCTCTGCACCACTTGAAGACTCTGGAGAGAATCCCATTAGTAAGAAGGTCCTCGCCATTGTGGCCCCTTGGCCTTGGATTTCCCAGTCTCCAGTATGATGAGCTGAACAAACCTTTAGTCTTTATAAATGAGCCAGTCTGTGGTATTTGTTATAGCAACAGAGAAGAGTCTAAGACAAGGAATAAGAAATATGATGGTAGCCGGGCGCGGTGGCTCACGCTTGTAATCCCAGCACTTAGGGAGGCTGAGACAAGAGAATCGCGAGTTCAAAGCCAGCCTCAGCAATGGCGAGGCACTAAGCAACTCAGTGAGACCCTGTCTCTACATAAAACACAAAATAGGACTGGGGATGTGGCTCAGGGGTCGAGTGCCCCTGAGTTCAATCCCCGGTACCAAAAAAAAAAAAAAAGAAAGAAAAGAAATATGATGGTTTCTACATAGAACCTATTACATATATATTACAGATATGAATTATGCCCTGATATTATGCCTACTCTTGAGTTCTTTTAGTTTGATGTATAATTTGTCTTAATGAAGTAACTTCAATACCTGTAAAGTATGACAAAGTGGGGAACCACAGGCCACACACAGTAGATTCATAGAATAATATTATCAGTGTTCCTCAACACTGGTATTTTGGATGATATAAGATGTAAGACTGTCTCATACATTGTAGGACATTCAACCTTCCTAGTGCTCTGAGCTGATAAATGCTGGTAGTAATCCCCAGTCATTGTAACTATGGAAAGTTCCCCCATTTATTTTCAAATGCTGAATAGGAATAAGGCAGTATGAATGAAATCTTCTGGATGGCTCCCAATTTTTTTCTGCTCCCATATTTTAAAGATGAGGTAGCTGGGTCCCAGAAAAGCCACCAACCAGGTCATCTTCACTCCCTTCCAATGGTTCTGTCATTGTATGTGACATTCATTCTTCTTTTTTTGCTACTCAAAGTTTAAAAAGGAGCAGTTCTCCATTGGTACCTACCACCTGTATCTTTCTGCCTTTCTTCTCTATCCCTCTTAACGTTTTTCTGAGACAGTATGTTCAAAAGTCAAACCATTTTGTCCACTTATTTTAACAAATACTGGGCACTTAATACATCTCAGTCTCTGAACTAGGGGCTGGGATATGGTGGTGAACAAAATAGGGCCATAATGGGGCTACAATTGTGGCTCAGTAGTAGAGCGCTTGCCTCGCATGCGTGAGGCACGGGGTTTCATCCTCAATACCACATAAAAATCAATAAATAAAATAAATATATTTGTGTCCATCACAAATAAAAAATATATTTAAAAAAATAGGGCCATACTCATGTGGGTGAAGTGGGAGGGACTGAGAGTTTTAAAATTAAATACACATAACAGTCATATACCACATATCAATGTCTCCATCAATGACAGATCACATATATAATGATGGTCCTATAAAATTCAAATCAAGCTGAAAAATTCCTGTCATGTAATATCATGGCTGTCTTAACATAATATAGTGTAGTGTATTTCTCACGTGTGTGGTGATGAGTGGTATAAACAACCCTGCTGCACTGCCAGTCATATGGAAGTATAGCATATACAATTATGCATAATATGTAATACTTGATAATGATAATAAGTGACCATGTTACTGATTTATGTACCTACTAAATCTTTATCATTATTTTGAAATGTTCTACTTATTTTTTTTAAAAAGCTTACTATAAAAGAGTATGTCATGCCAGGTGCGGTGGCACATACTTGTTAATTCTGGTGGCTCGAGAGGCTGAGGCAGGAGAATCGCAAATTCAAAGCCGGCCTCAGCAAGGGTGAGGTGCTAAGCAACTCAGTGAGACCCTGTCTCTACATAAAACACAAAATAGGGGTGGGGATGTGGCCAGTGGTCAAGTGCCCCTGAGTTCAATCCTGGCTACCTTCCTCCCCCCCCAAAAAAAGAAAAGAAAGTTACCATGTAAGGAGTATACTATTTCTTTCTGGAATGATGGCAGTTTCCAGGAATGTATAGTGATGATGTTTGTACAACATATGAATGTACTTAATGATGGTTAGAACAGTAAACTTTTTTGAGATGGGAGTCTCTCTGTATTGTTGCCTTGCTGGTCTTGAACTCATGGGCTAAAGTGATCCTCTTACTTCACCTCCTGAGTATCTAGGACTATAGTCATGTGCCACTATGCCTGGCTAAAATAGTAAATTTTGTTATGTATATCACCACATTGAAAAATATGACAAGAATAAATAACTTTTTAAAGAGAGATGCAAGGCCTCCCTGGCCTCAGGGAGAGGTCTAGATGTCATTCCAACATTACCTCCATATTCCATCACCAAAAAAAAAAAAAATTGTGAAAGTGTGTAGTTTGTGATTCATGTAATTAAATTTCAATGATGTTTATTCAATAACAGGCAAAGTTGATCTATAAAAATAGAAAGTAGAAGAGTGGTTGTCTATAGGGGGAAGTAGAGACTAAGGATTAACTATAAAGGGCATGAAGAAACATTCTGTAATCCCAGCACTTAGGGAGGCTGAGACAGGAGAATCGCAAGTTCAAAGCCAGCCTCAGCAATGGCGAGGCGCTAAGCAACTCAGTGAGACCCTGTCTCTACATAAAACACAAAATGGGGCTGGGGATGTGGCTCAGTGGTCGAGTGCCCCTGAGTTCAATCCCTGGTACCAAAAAAAAAAAAGAAAAGAAACATTCTGGGTTGATGGAAAATTATGTATCTTTTTTTGAGGGGGGGGGATGCCAAGGATTAAAGTAATAGACACTTGACTACTGAGCCACATCCCCAGTCCTATTTTGTATTTTATTTAGAGACAGAGTCTCACTGAGTTGCTTAGTACTTCACTTTTGCTGAGGCTGGCTTTGAACTTGTGATCCTCCTGCCTCAGCCTCCCGAGCTGCTTGGATTACAGGCATGTGCCACTGCACCCAGCTGGAAAATTCTATATTTTGATTGGAGTGATGGTTACATGGGCATAGTCATTATCAAAACTCATGGAGCAGGGCAAGGATCTCAGATCCTTAGGCGCCAGAGGCAGAATGATCACTTGAGCCCAGGAATTCAATGCTGCTCTAGGCAACATAGCAGATCCAATCTCAAGAAACAAAACAAAACAAAACTTCATCAAAATTCAAGTTAATAGTTGAACACTTCACTGTTCCTTTTACCTCAATTAAAAGATAAGAAGCCTAGCCAACGGGGCTGGGATTGTGGCGCAGTGGTAGCGTGCTCGCCTAGCATGCGAGAGGCACTGGGTTCGATCCTTAGCACCACGTAAAAATAAAATAAAGATATTCTGTTCACCTGCAACTAAAAAAATAAATAAATATTTAAAAAAAAAAAAAAAAAGAAGCCTAGCCAAGCATGGTGGTGCCCGCCTATAATCCCAGCAATTTGATGTGGAAGGCTGAGGCATGAAGATCACGAGTTCAAGGTCAGCCTCTACAATTTAGCAAGACCCTGTTCGAAAATAAAAATAAAAAGGACTAGGATGTAACTCAGTGGTAAAGCACCTCTGGGTTTAGTCCCCAGTATCACCAAAAAAAGTTTTTAAAAAAGTTCTAACTTCAGAGTTACTTGACTGAAGGAGTTTCAGGATTGAAACTACAAAATGTGGAGGTTAAACAATTTTCCCCCCACAGGGTTGGGCTATGGGTGTAGCTTGGTGATACACCACTTTGGGAGGCTGAGACAGGAGAATTGTGAGTTCAAAGCCAGCCTCAGCAAAGGCGAGGTGCTAAGTAACTCAGTGAGACCCTGTCTCTACATAAAACACAAAATAGGGCTGGGGATGGGACTCAGTGGTTGAGTACCCCTGAGTTCAATCTCTGGTACTAAAAAAAAAAAAAAAAAAAAAAAAAAAAAAAGAACATGTGCTTAGCATGCTCAAAGTCCTGGTTCAATCCTCTGGATCAAAAAAAAAAAAAAAGGTTTTTTAGGGACTTGAGGCCTAGAGGGATTCAATTACTTCAGTTTCTCGGACCTAAGTAGAGCTCAGTTCATCAAAAGGTACTGTGCAGGAGCCAGGCATAGTGGCCCACATCTGTAATTCCAACCATTTGGGAGGGTGAGGCAGGAGATCACAAATTCAAGGCCAGCCTCAGTAATCTAGCAAGGCTGTAAGCAATTTAGAAAATCAGAATTAAAAATAAAAAGGGTTGGGAGCTGGGCGTGGTGGCTCAAGCCTGTAATCCCAGCACTTAGGGAGGCTGAGACAGGAGAATCGCGAGTTCAAAGCCAGCCTCAGCAACGGCGAGGCACTAAACAACTCAGTGAGACCCTGTCTCTACATAAAACATGAAATTGTGCTGGGGATGTGGCTCAGTGGTCAAGTGCCCCTGAGTTCAATCCCCAGTACCAAATAAATAAATAAATAAATAAATAAAAAGGGTTGGGGCTAAGTCTCCATGGTAAAGTGCCCCAGGGTTCAATTCCCAGGACCCTTTCATAATTTTTGTGGAATATAGACTGAAAATACCAAGTATGTCTTAAGATCCTGTCTAACCTTGACTACTTATGGTGCAGTACATCAAGTAGTTTGACTTAGGATATTCTAATTTGTATGTAGTAAGCATTTGCCTGGAAGGCAAGAGGTGGGCCTCCCAATTCCCTCCAAGAGCAGCCTTCACTGCCCATTGGAATAAGCTGAGGAGCTGCTTTTAAAATATAACCAGGGTCCCACCCTTAGAGATCTCAATGCAGTTAACCTCAACATCAGGATTTTTACAAATACCCTAAAAGATTTTAAGAACAAGTCAAGGTTAAAAATCATTGAACGCCTGATTATACCTGAAGATTCCATTCTTTGGTCTTTACTATGGTGCCCTTCAAAGATTCACTGAGCATTTTTGCTTAGTTAGGACTCTAGAAACTTCTATTGCATCATTTAAAATAGACTTTAAAGTCCTACCTTTAGATTTTCATTTTGGTTCCTTCTCAATCTTCAGATCATTCGTGGGCCTGAGCTCTGGCCTAGAATCCATCTACACTGCATCCCCTCCCCTGCTTTGGAGGCGCTCAGATGAAATGGAGATCTGCTGCTGATATTGCCAAAAGTTGGTCCTTGTCCCTGATGCGAATCAAATAATGAGGACACGATTTTGAGAAAAAGGAAAAAGAAGGTTTATTGCTTTGTTAGCTAAGGAAAAACACAGGAACTCCTGTCCCAAAGGCTGTGATTCTACCAGGTTAGAGGTGATTCAGAGAAAATGAAACTAGGGAGGAGAGATCTGGAAGGAGAAGATCAGGGAAAAAGAGATCAGGGAGAAGATCAGGGAGAAAAAGGTTGGGAAAAAGAAAAAAAAACATGCAAGTTTCAAAGCCACAAAGGATATAGTCAAAGAGTCAAGTGAACCCCTGTTACACTGGGAATTGTAAATTCTGCAAATCAGTCCCCTTAGCCATCCCCAGGGTTTGTGTAAAGAACGTATTTGGATGGCATATTCCAGTGTCCCGTGTGCCCTGTAGCTATCAGTAAGGAGCTTATGGCCAAGGGATAACCAGAAACATCCATGGGAGTAACCGGACACACCCATAGGCCTGACCAATGAACGTAGAGCCCAGCACCAGTATAAACAGAAAGCACAAGACTACCCGCGGCTGCCTCCACAAGACTGATCACCAGAGGACGCTGACCCACCATCCTGTCATGCAGTCGCGTGGCCTTTGAGGTATTCTGGGACTTGTGGTTATCCTTAGGATTGACTTTAATTATTAGTTGAAGTGTTCACTCTATTTAATATCTGTGTGATTGTATTAGAATTATTGCTGCGTGGTGTTAGTGTGATCTTAATGTACGCATTGCTTTGAAGGACAATCCACCTCCTATTTTTTATTCAAGTAAACCGCTCGCAACAGTTTGCTTTTGTATGTTTTCAGATTGGCCTTCTTACAGTTCAGTTAAGGTTTTGTGCGTTCCTATGTCCAGTTTCCTTGAGTCTGAGAGGGAAAGAATGAAGGAAGAACAATGCCCCTTCTCCGCTCTTTGCCCTAAAAGCTGAAATGGGAAGTGAAAAATCCCAATTTGTAAAAGGCAATACTGGCCTGTGTTCTAGCCTCAGGCAAAGCAAAGCTGCCTCCTTCCATCCTGTTTGTTGATTTTATAATTTTAAAGGCACATTAATTTACAACACACACACACACACACACACACACACGTACACACCCCTTCTCCTTAAAAGTTTCTCTTGACTTGTGCAGGTTTTTCTAAAACTGATTTCCAAAATGTGTGTGCTGCACCTTGAGAGTAAGTTCACTGCAATATTCATTGGTTGTCTACCTACCAAGTGCAAGGCACCATGCTAAGCGCTAGTGACACCACAGAACTCCAAGTCTGGCTCTTTAATTTACAGAATAAGGGAACCTCCTCAAAACATATAATTTAATTACAATGCTTTTCTTCCTTGGACAATGCAGACACATGTTTGAGAATTTGCATTATATAAAGGTGAAATCCTGTGCTATAAGAATACTAGTAAATAGCCAGGGGCAGTGGCACATGCCTGTAATCCCAGCACTTTGGGAGGCTAAGACAGGAAAATCACATGTTCAAAGCCAGCCTCAGCAATGGTGAAGTGCTAAGCAACTTAAGGAGACCCTATCTCTAAATAAAATATAAAATAGGGCTGGGGATGTGGCTCAGTGGTTGAGTGACCCTGAGTTCAATTCCAGGTACCCCTTCCCCAAAATACTAGTAAATGTTCATTGAATGTGTAAATTTTGAAATAATATAAATTTCCTAGAATAAAAAATTCATTAATTCCTGGGCTGTAGCTCAGTGGTAGAGGGCTTGCCTAGAGTGCATGAGGCCCTGAATTTGATTCCCAGCACTGAGGAAAAAAAAAATCATCAAGAATTCTATTCCAAGACTGGGAGTTCATTGTAAATATTGTTGTTATTTTAGCTTCTAAAAAGAAATCACTTTGCCATAGTTCTTTGCCCAAATTAATCTTAAAATACATAAAGTTTGAATTGTGAGAACTTCAGGACTCTTGTTTAAAATGAATAGTTCTACAGCCACGTTTTATGTAAAACGATTTCCCCATCGGGACTATGAGTTCCTGAACCTAAGAACCTTGCCTCTGATCTCTGAATCTCACTTCTCCCCACACACATACTACAAAAAACCCCACAGAAAGCTGGGCGCGGTGGCACATGCCTGTAATCCCAGTGGCCTTGGAAGGTTGAGGCAGGAGGTTCGCAAGTTCAAAGCCAGCCTCAGCAAAAGCAAGGCACTAAGCAACTCAGTGAGACCTTGTCTCTAAATAAAATACAAAAAACCCAAACAAAACAAAAGGAAATGCTAAGGATGTGGCTCAGTTGTTGAGTGCCCTTGGGTTCAATCCTTGGTGTCCCCCAACCATCCCCTTTCCAAAAAAAAGAAAGAAAAAACCCACTGAGTTTTTGCACAAGGTTTAACATATCTTTATTGAATTTAGAACTCTTAAAGGGAAATAGATCATTTCACATGATAATCTGCCTTTCTAAAGTAATGAAGTGATAAAAGATGGCTGACAAGAAATGACTTTAATGGAGAATTAGGAAGCTAAAATATGATTACAGGTTGTCCTGTCCTGCCCAAGCAGAGGGATCTTATTTCTGGCAATCTCCCTGTACCTACTTGGAGGCCAGTGTTTACTGAGGGTCTATTACATGCCATGTCCGGTGCTAAGAGGATGGGACAGGAATAAAGATAATAAGATATAGTTGTTAACCTAAAGAAATACATATTTGGGCTGGGGCTGGGGCTCAGTGGTACAGCGCTTGCCTAGCATGTGTGAGGCACTGGGTTCAAGTCTCAGTACCACATATAAATAAATAAAATAAAGGTCTATTGACAACTAAAAAAATATTTTAAAAAAAGAAATACATAGTGTAGGGCCAATGTCTTCAGACTATAGAACAGAAGATTTTTAGGGGACATGTAAGTGTGTAGAATTTTAAGAAATTCTATTTCCACACTTGAAATTTTCACATGTACCCTCTCATAGCATGACTCAGTATATTTTCCCCCATTTCCCCTTCATAAGAACTCTTGTCCAGTTTACAAAGAAGAGTCATGGCCCACCTCCATCCTGTATATGACTTCAGTGTGACAATGTCCACATAGGACAATTCTAAAATGCCAAGTCAATGGAAATGACCCCTTTAACATTTATCCTTTTAGAGTTTTCTGCTTTTCCCAGACATATTTCTCATTTAGAGTGAATCACTGATTTATATGTTGGGTATATTGGCCCTGTTGGGATGTTCTGAAATAGCATGGATGATGGGAGTAATGGTAATTCTTGTTTAACCACCTCACTTCTTTTATTTATCCCAAGTCTATGCCCAAGGATGCACTGTTCATGAAGGAAAATCTGGAAAGCAAAGATAGCTTCAAGAAATATTGAATGGCAGCTGGGCATATTGGTGCACTCTGTAATCCTAGCTACTTGGGAGGCTGAGGCAGAAGGATTGCAATTTTGAGGCCAGCCTCAGCAACTTCATGGGACTCTGTTTTAAAATAAAAAAGCTTAACACAGTGGTAGAGTGCCCCTGGGTTCAATCCCTAGTACCACAAAAAACAATTAATAAAACATTTAAAGTTTTGGCATAGTTTTTATCAAGCATTTAAGTTTTCATTGGGTGTTGGTAGTATATGCCTATAATCCCAGCAGCTCGGGAGGCTGAGGCAGGATGTTTGCAAGTTCAAAGCCAATTGTCAGATGCTCAAGACCCTTATATAAAATGGCACGGTATTTGCATATAACCTGCACATCCTCCTATATATTTTAAATAATCTCTGCATTGTCTTTTTTAAAAATATTTTTTTAGATACTGGTGGACCTTTATTTTATTTTTTTATTCATTTGCTTATATGCAGTGCTGAGAATTGAATCCAGTGCCTCACACATGCTAAGCAAGTACTCTACCACTGAGCCACAACTCTAGCCCATCTGCATTATCTTAATACCTCACACAATGTAAATACTACACAAATAGCTGTTATACTGTATTGTTTAGCAAATAATGACAAAGTCTGTACATATTTAATACAGACACAAGCCCAAAACTTTTGATCCATTGTTAACTGAATCCAAAGATGCAGAACTTAAAGGTGGAGAGGGCTGATATGGAGGGCTAACAGCATAATCTAATCAAAGAAGAATCTAGAGCTGGGGACATAGCTCAGTTGGTAGTGTCTTGCATGCACAAGGCCCTGGGTTCAATCCCCAGCACCACCAAAAAAAAAGAAAAGAAAAAGCGTCTATCTCATATTCAGAGGTCCTGCCCATATTCAAGATCAGGGGATAATAGGGTAGATGCACAATAGGGAGCAAGAATTCTGGGGAACATCATAGAATTCTGCCTATCAAATTCTTCATCTTATTTTTATTTTTGTGTTGGGGATTGAACGCAAGGCCTCAGGTGTGCACTAAGCATGCCCTACCACAGAACTATACCCCCAACTCAACTGCAATTCTTTGTTAAGAGGCAGGGATCTTGGTTGCCCAGACTGTCCCTGAACTGTTGAGCTCAAGCACTCCTGCCTCAGCCTCTCTAGTGACTGAGACTACAGGCACACAGCACCATACCCAACCTAAATAACATAATTTTAGCTAGCATTATATTGTCTTATTATAAAATACGTAAAAGCCATAGGTTTACAATCATATTTTATCACTTAAAATAAAAAGCAAAATTATAGCCAGGTGCTGTTGCAAGCACTTGTAGTCCCAGCTACTTGGGAGGTTGAGGCAAGAGGATCACAAGTTTGAAGTTAGCCTAGGCAACTGCTCAAAATAAAAAGCTTTTTAAAAAGAACTGGGATACCTGCTGGGCACAGTGGCATATGCCCATAATCCTAGAGGCTTGGGAGGCTGAGACAGAAGGATCACTAGTTCAAAGCCAGCCTCAACAACAGCAAAGAGCTAAGCAACTCAGTGAGACCCTGTCTCTAAATAAAATATAAAAAAGGGCTGGGGATGTGGCTCCAAAAGAAAAAAAAAAAAAAAGAGAACTGGGATATATCTCAGTGGTAGACAGCCTCTGGTACAGTCCCTAGTACTGCAAAAACAAAACAGATTTATATTAAACCAAAGGTGTTCTAATTGTATTTGACTGCTTTAAAAACAATCTACTTTATGTGATACATCCATATATATATATATATATTTTTTTTTTCTTTAATTTTCAGAGGTAGGGCTCAAACTCAGGACCTTGAGCATACTAGGCACTCTACCACTGAGTTCCATCTCCAGATCTCAAATCTAATTTTGTTAATTAGATTAAAGAAGACTAATTCTAGTTAGAGTAAATGGTAGGCATTTTCTATACCTACACTGTCCAAACAGTAGCTGCTAGCCACGTGTGGCTTCTGAGCTCTTTAAGTGTGGCTAACATAATTAAGGAATTAAAATTTTAATTTATAAGCCAAATTTACCTGCATGAATTTTATTATGTTGATTAAACATTGAAATTATGATTTTTATATACATATCCAAGGGAAATGCATTATTAAATTAATTTCAACTATTTCTAATTTTCTTTTCAGTGCTGGGAATGAAATCTAGGGTCTTGAACATGTTAGGCAAGACAACTGAGCTACATTCCCCAGCCCTGTTTTTAACATTTTTAGTGTGGCTATTAGAAAAAGTATAATTGGTGGATGTGATGGTACAAACCTGTAATACTGGTGACCTGGGAGGCTGAGGCAGGAGGATTACAAATTCAAGGCCAACCTCAATAACTTAGTAAGGCCCTAAACAACTTAGTGAGAACCTGTATCAAAATTTTAAGAAGGGCTGGGGATGAGGCTCAGTGGTAAAGTGCCTCAGAGTTCAATCTCTAATATCAAAAGAAAAGAAAAAGAAAAAAGAATTGTAAGCCGGGCGCGGTGGCTCAAGCCTGTAATCCCAGCACTTAGGGAGGCTGAGACAGGAGAATTGCGAGTTCAAAGCCAGCCTCAGCAATGGCGAGGCGCTAAACAACTCAGTGAGACCCTGTCTCTACATAAAACACAAAATAGGGCTGGGGATGTGGCTCAGTGGTCGAGCACCCCTGAGTTCAATCCCCAGTACCAAAAAAAAAAAAAAAGAAAAAAGAAAAAAGAATTGTAATCATATATAATTATATTTTTACTTTATTTATTTATTTTTTTTATGGTGCTGGGGATTGAACCGAGGGCCTTGTGCATGGGAAGCAAGCACTCTACCAACTAAGCTGTATCTCTAGCCCTATAATTATATTTCTGCTAGATCTCATTGTTGTATTCATTGACTGAGCTAAATCTGAAACTTCAAGGGTTTTGCTCATTTGTTTGTGGTACTAAGGATTTAACCCAGAGGTACTTTATCACTAGCTATATTCCAGCCTGTTTTTCATTTTATTTTGTGACAAAGTTTAAGTTGCTGAAGGTGGCCATTGAACTTTCAATCCTTCCTCAGGCTCCTGAGTCACAGGTATTACAGGTGTATGCCACCATACCCTGCTGGAACTTCAAGGTTTTGAGAAAAACATATTCAAAGTACTTGATAATTTTATTAAAAATGCTGTATTGAATTTAACAATATTTAATATTCTCAAAACTTTCTTAAGCAAGGTGCCTATATTAGAAGAAAACTGGATACAATTAGTAGTTAGTTGGTAAGTTGAGATGAACTTCCCACAAAATGAGAAAGTGACTCTCATAACTAGAATGCTGTGGAAAAGGAGAAACTAATCAAATTGTCAGCTAGAAATTCATCAAAAATGCTTTTTGAAAACAGTGTGAATTGTGGTGTAAAACTAGAAAGTTCAAAGAATTAGACGGCATAAATATAACAAAATACCTTCCATTTATGTCCACTTATGTATGTGGGTAAAGTTTTTCAGAGCTAATTGATGCAGAAACTGTCTTATTCTAATAACAACTAATATTTATTCACAAAAATTTGATGTAATTGAAAAAAAGATTCTTTTGGGGTAGTGCTAGGGATGGAACCCAGACCCTTGTGCATGCTAGGCAAGGGCTCTGCCACTGAGCCACACCCACAGCATGGAAAAAAAGATTTTAGAGCCAGGTGTGCAGGTGTGGGGGGCCTGAGCTCTTCATTTTCAACTGGGCTGTCACTCTTTTTCTTATTGATTGCTAGGATTCTTTTTAATATAAAGGAAATGTATTTATATTATACAATAGAGTTACGATCATCCAACAGATGGATTCTGTTGCTAAAACCAAATTTTGAAAATCATTGACAATATGCTACTTTGCAACCTAACCTTGCTGATAAAAACTTGCCCCCTTATTCCTTTGGGAATCTTTATTGTTTAGAATCCAGGAAGGGTTGTCCTATGTACTCAACCATGGACTGTTGACTTTTTGGATAAATTATCCTTTCTTGTGGAGGGCTATCCTCTGCACTGCAGAATGTTTAGGAGCATCCCTGGCATATACATGCTGGATGTCAGGAGTACATCCTACTTTCAGTTGTAGTAATCAAAAAAGTTGGGGGCTGGGGTTGTGCCTCAGTGGTACAGTGCTTGCCTGGCACGTGTGAGGCACTGGGTTCAATCCTCAGCACCACATAAAAATAAATAAATAAAGGTATTGTGTCCATCTGTAACTAAAAAAAAGTGTCTGCATTGCCAAATGTCCTCTGCGCACAGGGGGACAAAATCACCCCACTTAAGTACAATTAATCTAGGTCTATATAATGCCAGTGGAAGGCAGGCTGCATTACTAGTGTATTTGCTTTAGTTTGGAAGTCCCAGGAAACTACCGCAATTGTGTTTGATGAGGTGCAGAATACTAAGGCCTGTTGGGAAGTATACTTGCCTTACAACCTAGTCAAAAAGACAAAATAACATACATTAAGACATGAAGGAATAGCATGATAAATCTGTAGACACATAGGGTACGCACATGCATGTGTGCATGTGTGTTTCTGGGGATCTAACCCAAAGTTTGGAGCATGCTATGCAAATATTGTACCACTGAGCTGCACTCGGAGCCCAACCTAGAGATTCAAAACAAAAGAATGTAAGACAGGAAAGTTAGCCAACTTGTTAGGCTTCATGGGATGTTAGGGGCTTGATGAGATCATCAGAGCCCAGGGCCTAGCCCTCAGCTTGGTAGTTTCAAAAAATCATAATGGGGCTGGGGCTGTAGCTCAGTGGCGTAGCGCTTGCCTTGCATGCATGAGTCACCGGGTTCAATCCTCAGCACCACATAAGAATAAATAAATAAAATAAAGATACTGCATCCATCTACAGCTAAAAAAATATTTTAAAAAAATCATAATGGAAGCCGGGCGCGGTGGCTCACGCTTGTAATCCCAGCACTTAGGGAGGCTGAGGCAGGAGAATCGCGAGTTCAAAGCCAGCCTCAGCAACGGCGAGGCGCTAAGCAACTCAGTGAGACCCTGTCTCTACATAAAACACAAAATAGGGCTGGGGATGTGGCTCAGTGGTCGAGTGCCCCTGAGTTCAATCCCTGGTACCAAA
>CM053404.1:49171121-49208397 GCA_028644305.1 Xerus rutilus | reverse complement strand
TAAGGCAAGATTTTTTTACCTACATTATACCACAGCTCCTCAAGAAGATTCGGGGAATTGTAATTCTGCTTGGGTTGTGATAAGTCAAGGTTAGGTGGAAATGCTGTATATCTTGTCAGTCTTCATGGAGAAATCAGAAATGTAATTGATGTTCACAAATGAAGAACTTAGTGTTGGGAAGCTAACAGATTTCTACCTTTTTGTCATTTTAAGATGATAGGATTGTGGTGACTTTGGGGGGGATATGGGGATGGACAGGTCATGTTTTTAATTTTATTTACATTTATATGTATTTATTTAACAGTACTGGGGTTTGAACCCAGGGCTTCACATGTTAGGCATGTGCACTACACTACTGAGTTACATTTCCATTTTTCATTTGATTTACCTAAGGCTGTTGTGTATTGGATTGAATAGAGTACATTATGTGTTAGCAACCAGGGCAATGGTAGGAGTAAAATTTAGTCCTGTTTTGTCTTTTTTTTTAGTACTAGGGATTGAACCCAGGGGCACTTAACCACTGAGCCACATCCCCAGCCCATTTTTTATATTTTAGAGACAGAGTCTTGCTAGGTTGCTTAGGGCCTCAATAAGTTGCTGAGGCTGGCTTTGAACTCATGATCCTCCTACCTCAGCCTCCCAAGTTGCTGGGATTACAGGTGTGAGTTTTCTTTTAGTTGTGAAAGATTATTACTTAAATAATATCAAGAATAGTTAGATTTTGTTTTTTGGTACCAGGGATTGAACCCAGGGACGTTTTGCCACTGAGCCACATCCCCACCTCCACCCCCTTTTTTTAAAATTTTGAGACAAGGTCTCGCTAGGTTGCTTAGGGCCTTGCCAAGTTGCTGAGGTTGGCTTTGAACTTGTGATCCTCCTGCCTCAACCTTCTGAGCTGTTGGATTTATAGGCAGGTGCTACCGCGCCAAGCTGGACTTTGTTCTTGTTGGTGGGGATTTATCCTTGAACATGCTCTGCGTGCATTCTGCCACAGAGCTACATTCAAGTCCCAGGATGGTTAGGTTTTGCTCACAGATGTGATTTCGATGTTTGTTTTACTCTGAGGTCAAGGTGAAGTCAACTCTGGTAAAATTGTAAAACAAAATAAAATTTTAGCACAGTGCTGTGGCACATGCCTGTAATTCCAGTGATTTAAGAGGCTGAGGCAGGAGGATTGCTAGTTCAAGGCCAGCCACAAAAATTTACCAAGACCTTTTCTCAGTATATTGAATTTTAAAAAAGACTGCTGATGGAGCTCAATAGTGAACTGCCAATAGGTTCAATCCACAGTACTAAAAACATAAAAAAAATTTTAAAAAGTGTGTGTGTATGTGTGTGTAAATATATATATAAAAGTTTTGAATTTTCTGTTTGAAACGTCAGGGTTTATTTGTAGAATAAACATAGTGTCTAAATCTATTTTTAAAAAATCAGGAGCTGAAATATTAAGCAATGTAGTTTTTTTTTTAAATTTTTGAGATGGAGTCTGTGTTGCCTACGCTGGCCTAAAACTCCTGAGCTTAAGCTGCCCTCTTGCCTCAGCCTCCTGAGTAGCTGGCACTATAAGGGTACACCACCATGCCCAGCTTGCAATAGTTAATTTTTTGTGGCATTGGGGTGTTTTTACCACTGAGTTATATCCCCAGTCCTTTTTGTTGTTGTTGTTAATTTTTAGACAGTCTTCCTAAGTTGCTAAGGCTGGTCTCAAACTTGGAATCCTTTTGCCTTAGCCTCCTGAGTTTCTAGGATCATGCCATCATGCTTGGTTGCAACATAGTTTTTAAAGAAAACAGTAATTTAGTATTTGGCAATTTTAATTAGACTCATTTATTTGGGTGTTTTTATTTGAGATTAGGGTAGGATAGTATTTCTGTTCTCCCCAAAATATTTCAAACTAAAACTTTATTTTTCAGCTCTCCTCTAAAATGGTATGGTAAGAGAGCTACTAATAATTATAAAGGTAAAAGAGTTAATTGTACAAATTATGCCATGCATATTTCAGGTATCTGTTTCATGTGGAATACCTGACTTCAGGTCAAGAGATGGTATTTATGCTCGTCTTGCAGTAGACTTCCCTGATCTTCCAGATCCACAAGCAATGTTTGATATTGAATATTTCAGAAAAGATCCAAGACCGTTCTTCAAGTTTGCAAAGGTACTACTAACTTTCTAATTGCTTATTTGGCAGCCTCTCGTGAAAAAGTTTTTTGTTCATGTATAGGCTTCTTAAGATTTCTGAATGCATTGTTTATTAAGTGATGCTATTACTATGGTGGTGTAAGATTACTCAGGATTTTTCTTTATTGTAGTATTGCGCTTACTTTCAAAGAAAAGACTCTTATTAACTTTTTAAATAATGCACTTCATTCACAATCTTTATTTTGTCTGAGCTTCTCTTTGCAGGTTCATAGACCATATAAAAGTGAGATAACTATTTTGACATTGAATATAGTTGAGTCATGAATATTATAATATCTACTTTTTTTTTGTGGCGCTGGGGATAGAATCTAGGGCCTTGTGCATGTAGGCAAGCTCTCTACCACTGAGCTACATCTCCAGCCCTCTTAATTTTTTATTTTGAGACAGGTCTGAGTTGCAGAGGCTAACCTCCAACTTGCTATCTATCCTCTTGCCTCAGCCTCCTGAATGGCTGGGATTATAGGCATCTGCCACTGTGCTCAGCTTACTCTGTTATGTTTTGTAGTAGCCAAGTTTTAACACATGAGAATGTGCCTGAAAAATCATTTGTAATTAAGGGTGGAGAAGATTCTGAGGTTGCATTTTTGTCAATAAAGTGGTCTCTACAATCACGCTGTCCAGTATAGAAGCCACTAGCTGCATGTGGCTGTTGAGTTAAAGCTTGTTGAAGTGCTATAAGTATGGAAGACATACTAGATTTTAGAGACCTTGCTACAGAAAAATAAAATATTTGTTAATTTCATTTATTAATTACTAACAAATATTGATTATATGGAAATAATCCCTTCAGTGATGGATTAAGTAAAATATATTTGAAATTTTCACTTGATTGTGATATTACTAGAAAATTTATATACATAGTTCACATCTCTCTACTATAAAGCTTAATAATCATTATACCAAACCTAAGAGATTTTCGTCATTAGAAAACTTTTGGGTTTTTTCCCCTGTAGTTTGGTCTTATGGATAAAGATGATTAAACTTGGATGTACATTTGAAAGGGCCTTTTTTTTACTAGAGACTATTTTTTAGTGAATTCAGAAATTAAATAAGTATACCTGAATTTTTAATGGTGTCTTCATATACTTTCAAACCATAATAAATACTTATATAGCTATAAGAAAAGTTCTTCTAATTCAGAACAATGGGTGTTAATTTAAATTGGTGGCTATCTTTAAAGAATAAAAATTGGTGCAGGAACTCTGGATGCAGCAGCGGGGAGGGGGGAGGAAGGAAAGGGAAACGGGAATAGTAATGATGATTGATCGAATGGGTCATTACTACCCCTGGTGCATGTATGAAGACACAAATAGTGTGACTCTTTATGATTTGCAACCACAGAAATGGAAAAACTGAGTTCTGTTTATGTACTATGACTTGAAATGCATTTAAATAAAAAAAAAAAAAACACACACAAAAAAAACACACACACACACAAAAAAAGAATAAAAATTGGTTTTGTCCCAGTGAAGTATATTAAATGTATATTAGAATAAAATGGGAAAGTCATATTAAAAATTAATATGTGATGTAAACTGAAAATTGAATTTGAAAAATTTTCAGGCAGACAAGGAGCATTTGAGTCCTTCAAATAAGTAACTTGAAACTTAACCAAAATTTCAAACTTTTTACTTCATGTATCAGCAGTAATGGTAGTCATATATATATCTGACCTTTAGAGCAGACGGTTGGTTGGTTGTTCATTACAAAACTACGGATTAGTGAAGATGCACTGTTTTAATCTACCAGTGCTAGTGGACCTACAGCATGGTTTTGAAGACCAAAGAAAGATCACTTAATTATAGATTTCTTGATTTGGACCTAGGACATTGGCATTATAACAGCTTTAATTAGTAAACCTTCACACTTCTAGAAGGCTAGCAGGTAACTAGAAATTACATTGATTTTATATCTCATTATAAAAGCTTAATTTACTACTGCATTTTCTATAATAGTCCCAAGACTTTTGCTGTTAAATTGTTAAATAATGTTGCCAAAATTAACTACTTTGTTGGCTTTATAAACAATCCCATGAAGATAAATTTTCTACTTAAGTTATGAAGTGCAGTTAGGTATCTAAAAATAAGAGTTCAATTCTTTAAAGAGCAGATTTTTATATACTTTTTTTCACTGTGGTAAATTGACGCTTAGTAAAATGTGGGAACTAAATTGAATGCTGTAGCTCACGTTTCTAGTCCCAGCCTCCTGATTGGATTGCTTGAGCCCAGGAGTTCTAGACCAGCCTTGTCAACATAGCAAGACCTTATCTTAGTTTAAACTAACTTTAACATATGAAAAACTGTAGAAGTAATTCATAATTACCCTGATAAAGACAGTCCTAAGAACTTTTAAAATTTTAATAGAAATCTAGAGAAAGCAAAAACAAAAAAAGACGTCGTATGAGTTACAACAGAAAAGGCACCCTAGTTAGTGCTTGCTTCTGTAGCAGCACATATACTAAAATTGGAATGCTGCAGAGAAGATTGTCATGGCCCCTGTGCAAGGATGACATGCAAATTCATGAAGCCTTTCATATGTGTGTGTGTGTGTGTGTGTATTTTATTTTTAAATGAAATAATTTTATTTATAAAATTAATATTTTTAAAATAAAATAATATTAAAAAATATTTTTTAGTTGTGGATGGACACAACATCTCTATTTTTATGTGGTGCCAAGGATCAAACCCAGTGACTCATGCGTGCAAAGCAAGCACTCTACCACTGAGCTACAATCCCAGCCCCAGTATATATATGTATTTCTTGATACTTTCCTAACATGCTGTAAAGATAGTTAACAGGGAAATAACTTGAGATGATGGCTAGCTTTGTTTAATCTCTTAAGGAATTTTCATGAACAATCTAAGCATAATTGTTAGGAACACATGTATTAAGTTCATGTAAATTGAGTAAAAGTTTTTGTGAATGGGGGAAAAAACCCCACTAAGTGTGTTAAAGTAGTTCTTTTTTTTTGGTACCAGGGATTGAACTCGGGAGTACTCGACCACTGAACCACATCCCCAGCCCTAGTTTGTGTTTTTATGTAGAGATAGGGTCTCACTGAGTTGCTTAGTGCCTCGCCATTGCTGAGGCTGATTTTGAACCGGCAATTCTTCTGTCTCAGCCTCCCAGAGTGCTGGGATTACAGGCGTGTGCCACTGTGCCTGGCTTAAAGTAGTTCTTAAGCATTACTGCTTTGCGCGATATGCTTTGCGAATTTCATATTACTTGGAGGAAAAAAGGTCATTTTTCATTTGTCTTTAAAATTAAAAATATGTATTAAGTGCAGCTATTTCTAACCCCGTTTATATAAAATTTGCTTTTTTGTTTTCATTTATGTTAAGAGCTAATTAAACCAATCTTTAATTATTCATACATAATGCTTTGTACTTCAGTTCTCATATTAGGAACACAACATCTGGTTACTGAAGGAGTACTTAATATAGGTAGGAGAGACAATATGAGTTAGTTTGGGTCTAAAAATAAGTAGGACTAGGAAAAGGATTAGGAGAAACAATAAAGAATGCAGGACAATACCCAAATAATGGAGAATATGTAAATACTGTCATATTTTTCTAGATTCCTAACCTTCCAAGAACAAAGAATAGCCTACACTTTTGTGTATGGGTGTGGTGGGCTTAGAATGGAATTTAGAGTCTGTCTTATGCTAGGCAGGTGCTCTACCCCTGAACTGTAACCCAGCCCTAACTCGAACTTTTCTGCTGGTCACTACAACTAGGTGGAAAGTTCAACTAAAATGGCTTGTGAGTTTTGCTAGTTATGAGTGAAAATGAATTTAGTATGAAGCCATGAAAAAAGAAAATACTGGTAAAATTTAGATATTTTGCAAGAAAAGGAGAATTTCTACACCAAATTAAGCCATTGGTTGTATGTAATTATTGAGAAGAAATTTAGATTTCACTTAGACTGGGAATGTAAAGGAGAGGTATGTTGAAGAAGTTGCTGGTCCATAAGAACAGTTTCTTTTTTGTTTTTTGGTTCTGGGAATTGAACCCAGGGTATCTTGTGCATGCCATATGCTTGCTCTGCCAACTCAGTACTATTGACCTTGGACTGGATAATTCTTTGCTCTGGGGAGCTTTCCTGGGTCTTATAGTGTTTAGCAGCATTGCTGGCTTCCACCCACTAAATGCTGTTAACACCTCTACTTTCAGACCTGACATTTAAAAATGTATGTAGACAGGGTCAGTGTCCCCTGTAAAATTGTTACCATTTAGCATCAGTGTATTATAGTATGCTTCCATGTGGTACCACATTGAATTTTTTGTACAAAAATAGTTAAGACTAATTTTAAAGTGGTAGTTATATTCTGAACCACAGTCTTATTCTTCTGCATAATAAGAACTTAATTTTTTTTTAAGTGGTGCTGGGAATTTAATTTAAAGGGGCACTTTACCACTGACCTATATCCCTAGCTCTTTTCATTCTTTTTTATTTTGCTTTATTGTGAGACAGGGCCTGAGTTGCTGAGGCTGGCCTTGAACTTGTGCTTCTCCTGTCTCAACTTCCCAGGTTACTGAGATTATAGTCATGTACCACCACACCCAGCTAAGAACTTAAATTGATAACGAGTTGTGGTCATAGTTAGAAATATTCAGTGAATGTTCTTTCTCTGAAGTGATTGAAGTTCAAGAAAAGCTAGAGGAAGAAATATGATGTGAATTTTTATGAATTCCATTCCAAAAATGTATATTTTATATTTGATAAATTACTATTTTACATGTAGGATACAAACATACCAGATCATATAGTTATAAAGATAAGGAGTTTTACTATATTTTTTCTTGGTGGCCCTAGGGATCAAAGCCCTCATGCTTGCTGGACAAACACTTAATCACTGAAGTACACCCAGTCCCAAAGTGAGTTTTAAAACAAGTTCATTACCTAAAAAGTCAAAGAATGCAAGCAAAAAACAAAATGTAGTTTCTGCAGTTCCATTCATCTGAAGATAATGTTAATATACACGGTATAAGTGTCAGTGTAGTACTTGAATATTATATTACATCTTATCATAAAACTGGTTCTCTGAACTGCTTTGGATTTCCTATAAACTTTTCTGTCACATACTGGAATACTTTTTTTCTTTTTGGTGTTGGGGATTAAACCCAGTACCAAACTTTACCACTCAGCTACATCCCTAGCCCTTTTTTATTTTTTGAGACAGGGTCTCACTAAGTGGCTCAGTCTGGCCTTGATCTTCCCAATCCTCCTGCCTCACACTACTGACTAACTGGAATTATAAATTGTGTACTACTGTGCTCAGCTTAAGTACTTTTTATTGTTATATAATGCTGATCAAGAGGTACACCATAATTCTGAAAGTGCACATTTTGGAAATCTAAATAGTGTTGCTATGATTGTCCTTTTTGGTATGTTGTTATTGTTCTTAAGATAAATTCCTGAAAAATTGCTAGTTCACTTTTTCTTAGCTTCAGATAACATTTCTACCAGAAAAGGTTGAAATAAAATATACTTCCATTACACATAGAAGGTTGACTTAGCATGTCCCTATTACAACTCTCCCCCTCCCAAAAAACAAAACAAAACACAAAACTCCACAATACATTATAAGTGTTAACTTTTTTTTCTTTTGGACATTCTAGGGATGGAATCCAGCACCTTGTCTGTGCTAGGCAGGTGCTCTACCACTGAGCAACACTGCCAGTCTAATGTGCTTTTATTTATTTATTTATTTATTTATTTATTTATTTATTTATTTATTTATTTATTTATTTATTTTTGCGGTATTGGGGATTGAATCCAACAGTGCTCTACCACAGAGCTGTATTCTAGTCATTTTTATTTTTATTTTTGAGATAAGCTCTTGCTAAGTTGCCCAAGGCAGCCCTCAAATTTGCGATGGCCTCCCTGAGTTGCCGGAATTAGAGGAGTGTGTCACCATGCTAAGCTTCTTGCTTAGTATTCTTGGAAATAAATGGTACTTAACAGATACACTTCATAGAGGGCGTGGGGAAGCTGCATAGTATTCTTTTATAGTTGTACTATACCTAAAAAAGTGGGTAGTAAAGTTTTTTTTTTTTAAATCTAGGGTGGTTTAGCAGTTTTGAAATTATAAACGTATGATAGGTAAGAAACTAGCATGTTAATGTTTTGTTGTTTTATCATTCTAAAAAAAATTGTTTTAGTTGTTGATGGACCTTTATATGCAGTGCTGAGAATCAAACCCAGTGCCTCACACATGCTAGGCAAGTGCTCTACCAATGAGATACAACCCCAGCCCCTATTGTTTTATCTTTATTATTTACTTACTGGCCCTAGATTTGAACCTAGAGCTTCATGCATTCCTCTTCCCCTAGCTATACCCCTAGCCCCTAGTATTGTTTTTTTTTTACAATATCTTTATTTTATTTTTATTTTTATGTGGTGCTGAGGATCGAACCCAGTGCCTCACGCATGCAAGGCAAGCGCTCTACCACTGAGCCACAATCCCAGCCCCCCTAGTATTGTTTTAATTAGTGTGGATGACTACTTTTACTTTTGGTCCTGTGTATACCTTTTAATTATCTTTTTGTTCTTAGCTATTTTTCCCCTCATTCAAAGCTTTTTTTGTTGATGCTGGAGATTTGAACCCAGGGATTTGTGCATGCGAGGCAAGCATTCTACCAACTGGGCTATGTCCTCAGCCTGAGGGGCTTTTCTTTTCATACTGGCTTGTCGGAATATGGTTTTGTTTTGTTTTTGGTACTGGAGATTGAACTCAGGGGCACTCAACCACTGAGCCACATCCCAGCCCTATTTTGTGTTTTATGTAAAGACAGGGTCTCACTGAGTTACTTAGTGCCTTGCTGTTGCTGAGGCTGGCTTTGAACTCCCAATTCTCCTGTCTCAGCCTCCCCAAGTGCTGGTATTACAGGCTTGCGCCACCGCGCCTGGCTGGGAATATGGTTTTTTGAAGTGTGTTTTTATGTTAGGGTTACTGGAATTCCAGCCTGTAGTAACCCTAGCCCTTTTTTTCTATTTTATTTAGAGACGGGGTCTTGCTGAGTTACTCAGAGTGTCGATAAGTTGCTTAGGCAGTTTTTTTTTTTTTTTTTGGGGTGGAGGGTACAGGGTTCATTTTTTTATTCTAATTGTTTATACATGATAGTAGAATGCATTTTGATACATCTCATAAATGGAATATAACTTCTCATTCTTCTGATTGTGCATGATATAGTGTTACACAGGTCATGTAATCATATACACAAAGGATAATAATGTCTGATACATTCTACATCATTCCTATCTTCTTACCCGCCCCTTCCCTTCAGTCCCCTCTGTCTGATCTGTTCTTCCCTAGTACCCTCCTCCCCTTATTGTGAATTCGCATCTTCATATCAGAGAAAACATTCAGCCTTTGGTTCTTTGGTATTGGCTTATTTTGCTTAGTATGGTATTCTCCAGCTCCATCTGTTTACTGGCAAATGCCAAGGCTGGTTTTGAACTTGCTATCCTCCTGCCTCAGCCTGAGTTGATAGGATTACAGTGTGTGCCACTGCACCTGACGCAACAGTTGAATTTGTCAGGTGGCCAACTTTATGTAGTATTGAGTACTGATTAAGATACTGAATAGTGGGGCTGAGATTGTAGCTCAGTGGTTAGGGCCTTTGCCTAGCATTTGTGAGGCACTAGGTTTGATCCTCAGCACCATGTAAAAATAAATTAAGGTATTGTGTCCATCTACAACTAAAAATTTTTTTTAAAAAAAGATATTGAGTCTATTTGTGTGATTTTTACAGAATGAGTGAAATAAGATTGAGTATTATTCTTAACAGGATTAATCTGTTTCACTTCTCTTTCTGCAGCATGCCTCCCTCTGATTTATAAACTCTAAGACTTTAAAGAGTCCTTTTTAGTTTTCAGGGGCTACAATTAGGGTTTTGTGTTTTTAGGGTCTTTTATTTGTATTGTTAGAAACTTGAGGTAAAAAGAAAGCAGAGAGCATCACTGGAGGAAAGCCATTGTTTTCGCAGGAAAACTCTTCAGATTCCAGATAGTTCTGAGCTTTACCTTTGACCACACTGGTTGGTGGCCAAATCCTGGGTTATTGGTATGTTTTCATACACAGGTATGTGGAAGGCTTCCTTTTTCACCTTAAGAAGGCTTTGATTTCTGCAGAATGGCTCAACCCTCATGACTGGTTCCTTAAAAGGACTTCAGGATGTTGCTTAGAACAAGGCTGGCTAGCACATAACAGTTCTGATGTGAAAGACTTAATCTGTGTTCTATCTAAAAATTATAGGCCATCCAGTTTTCAGAAATTTCTCGAATTACGTCTGTCTTAGGATTGGTTTCTGTTAAAACAGTCCCAAATAATTTCTGATTATATTCGTTAGTTCAAATACTGTATTTAAATTGACATGGTCCTCTTCATATTTGAAAGAAAATAAAGTTAAGACTCATCATTTAGGTTTTCACATGTATTATAAAAAGTCTTTCATAAATTATCCTTAGTAACAGGAATTGATTCATAACTTTAAGGGGTAAAAACTATCTTGAACAGGTTGGACAAGGAGAAACTAGAATATATGTGAAATCTAGCATTCCACACATTATTGCATTCCTTACTCTCTCATTTTTTATTTTTTTGGTTGTGCATGGACACAATATCTTTATGTGGTGCTGAGGATCGAACCCAGTGCCTCATGCATGCGAGGCAAGCGCTCTACCACTGAGCTACAATCCCAGCCCTGCTCTCTCCTTTAAAAGAGAGTTAAGACATACAGTTAATTCAAGGAGGGTACATACAGTCTTAGAACTCCTATCCTGATTGTGCCCTGGAGTTAACTGTCCTTCCTGTTCTGTTTGGCATGCTTTTATCAATCTGCTTATTGCTTTATAGAGACCGTATTTTATCTGTTCCTAGCCTTTTTCTAATACTAGTCAAAATATGCTAAAAGATCTTTCCAGAAGGAGCTTTATTAGTAAGTGCTACAATATTTAATTTCCTGAGTGTAAAGGTACTAACACAAAGTATCCTGGGTAGGAGATAATGGTATAGCACAACTCAGTAGTATTCCAGAATATAATGTAGCTTAGTCTTCTATAAATATTGATTTTAATAAGCTTCTTTTGCTACTTCTTCCTATATGCATTTTCTGTTTTATAAATTTCAGTTATTTATTTTTCTTTATGAAGAGTTATTCTTGAATTTTTTTGATAAACGTTTGAAAGACAAAAATTTTGGATTTTTGTATAATAGATTTTTAGCAGCGTACGGACATGTACATGGTACTTGACATCATGGGATAAGTGTATTATTTTTACCTAGAAGGTATACTTTTGTTGGGTAGCAAAATGTCTTTAAAATTTGAGATATGAAGCTGGGCATGGTGGCACATGCCTGTAATCCCAGCACTTTGGGAGGCTGAGACAGGAGAATCGCGAGTTCAAAGCCAGCCTCAGCAACGGTGAGGCGCAGCAAATAAGTGAGACCCTGTTTCTAAGTAAAACACAAACTAGGGCTGGGGGTGTGGCTCAGTGGTCGAGTACTCCTGAGTTCAATCCCTAGTACCAAAAAATAAAAATAAAAAATTGAGATACGAAATAGGTAAAAAGTAGTCATCTTTAGTCTCAAGATTAAACTTTTTTGGTATAATGTCAGAAGTGAAAATTATCCCCTCTGTTTACAACTTATTCCTGGCTTGTTTTTATGGACCTATCTGTATATACAAGCATTTCCATTTTTGTTTAGTTAACAACAAAACAAAACTACACACTGGTGACTAACTTCTTTTTTTTTCCCCCACATATGTCATGGACCATTTTCCAGGTCAGTGCATCTAGGTCTCCCGCATTTTTTATGGCTGCATATTCCACTATTATGGATGTGCCATTTTATACAACCAGTTCCCTATTAATGGACATATGGTTGTGTCTAGTTTTTTTGGCTAGCATTATGATGGGTTAGAGCCTGTAATGAATGGTAAGGAAGTAAATAGATGATAGCACTACTACTTTAAAGAAAAAGTAGAGAAGAAACTTCCTTTGCCATAGTCACTTACTAAATGAAATTGAATAAAAACACTGTCAAAAGTTGGGAGGACCAAAATTGATACTTTTTCTCTGATCTTTTTGCCATGTGTATATCTGAATTCTTTGTTTTTAAAGAAGAAACAGCATTGAAGCATTATTTGGGGGGAAAAACACACACACAAAATCCAGCAACTCAGCATTCATGAGCAACTCTATACTATACCAGTATGTGCCTGTGCAGTGGAAGGAAAACAATTTTGGTAAGGAATTAAAACTTTAGCTTTAAACTTCCAACAGGTTGATATTTATAATGAATGATGAATCAAAAAAATTTTTTTAAATAATCATATGTTGACAGAGCCCTTTTTTTAGTTTTTTAAAAAGTCACCGTAATTTTGATATCTGTAATTTCAGTGTAAACTTTTCCCCTTCTTCCTTAAACAAAAACCCGAATTTGCAGCCAGCAAAAATTCGATATCCTAAGGAGTGTATTACTTCTGACTTATTTAGTCTATTAACATTTATTAGTGATGTTTATGGATCAACCGTATCATTTTCTTCAAGGGGCCAAGTTCACTAATTGCTGAGTTTTATACATATTACAGCAAAAATCCTTTTTCTAGGTGTGTGTTGCATCCATCAAGATGCTTTAAAATGTTCATATATTTTGTTTTAAAAATTATATATGGGGGATTATCAATGTAGTTTTTTGTTAAACCTAAGCAGGATGGATGTCTGTTATACTTATTTCATTAACATAAGCTTTTTCTACCTTTTGCATTATGTAGGAAATATATCCTGGACAGTTCCAACCATCTCTTTGTCATAAATTCATAGCCTTGTCAGATAAGGAAGGAAAACTACTTCGCAACTATACTCAGAATATAGATACCTTGGAACAGGTTGCAGGAATCCAAAGGATAATTCAATGTCATGGTTAGTAAACTTCAAAGTGGCTTTTGGTAATTTATTTTGTTTCTTAGGAAAAGTCAGCATTAGAAAGCAGGCTGCCTTCTAGTAATGAGAGTATAAACATTACTAACATGTTATAGAAGTGTAGAATGCAAGCTGGGCACGGTGGCACACACCTGTAATCCCAGCAGCTTGGGAGAATGACGCAGGAGGATCGTGAGTTCAAAGCCAGCCTCAGCAATAGTGAGGGGCTAAGCAACTAAATGAGACCCTGTCTCCAAATAAAATATAAAGTAGGGCTGAGGATGTGGTTCAGTTGTTGAGTGTACCTGAGTTCAATCCCTGGTACCAAAAAAGCAAAAAAGCAAAATAACAAAAACAGTAGTGTTGGCCTTATTGCTGAATTGCCAAATATTAATACACTTTTTTTTTTTGGTACCAAGGATTTAACCCAAAGGTGCTTTACTACTGAGTTACCACCGAGCTACATCCTCAGCCCTTTTTTAAAAAAAATTATTTTGAGACAGGGCCTTGCAAGTGGCTGAGACTGGCCTTGAGCTTGTGATTCTCCCACACCTCCCAAGTCACTGGGATTACAGGTGTGTGCCACTGCACACAGCCAAATATTAATATACTTTTCAGATGCTATTGCAATAACACGACATTGTTATTTTAAATGCTTTCTGAGTATGAAAGTAATACATCTGAACTAAGATACTAAAATTGGAAGATTTCATATTCTGAAGATTTATTAGCACTGGTGGACTTTATTTCACTTAACAGAGTAGTTTTAGCCAGGCGCAGTGGCGCACACCTGTAATCCCAGCACTTTGGGAGGCTAAGACAGGACAACCGTGAGTTCAAAGCCAGCCTCAGCAATGGCGAGGTGCTAAGCAACTCGGTGAGACCCTGTCTCTACATAAAACACAAAATAGGGCTGGGGATGTGGCTCAGTGGTCGAGTGCCCCGAGTTCAATCCCCAGTACCAAAAAAAAAAAAAAGTAGTTTAGAAGATTGTTACATCTGTGCTTCACAGTTGAGGATTGAATTCTGTGTATATGTGCACTTTTTTTCTTTAAATTTCCATGTGTAATCTCTTAAAATTCTTGTAATTTTTATAAAGTGTTAAACTGTACAACCTTTATGTTTAAGAAGCAAATATTCCTTTAATAAAAGCATATATGTTGGTTGGTTTTAGGTTCCTTTGCAACAGCATCTTGCCTGATTTGTAAATATAAAGTTGACTGTGAAGCTGTACGAGGAGATATTTTTAATCAGGTAATTCATCACCCATATTTTAGGAATGTACACATCTCTGATCTGTTCTTCTTAGCCACCAGTACCCTCCACCCTGCAAAGTATTTATATAACAGGGAAAGGTCCCAGTTGCCACTAGGAATTCTAGTGAAATACAAGGATATCATGAAATTGGCTCCTTTGTTATTTAAGCCCAAAATAAAAAGCCAGATCACAAGTAAAAAGTTGCTGTATTAGTTTTTCTCCTCTCCCTTTTAGTGTCTGTCAGATTTGGAATCCTTAAGAGAGTTGTGGTAATCTTCAAAACATAAAAATACTATGAAAAAATACAGGAAATGTTTCATTGTATGTCATTAAACTTAAAACTGACATTTAGTTTGCATTCCGTTTTCCTTACTGTTTATCCATAGCTTTTGTTTTCTATGATAATTCTGAAATGCATTTTTTAAAAAGTATGGAAATACTGCTACTAACTTGGACCTTTACTTCATCTCAACCCAAACTGGAACATGCAGGTAGTTCCTCGATGTCCTAGGTGCCCAGCTGATGAACCACTTGCTATCATGAAACCAGAGATTGTCTTTTTTGGTGAAAATTTACCAGAACAGTTTCATAGAGCCATGAAGTATGACAAAGATGAAGTTGATCTCCTTATTGTTATTGGGTCTTCCCTGAAAGTAAGACCAGTAGCACTAATTCCAAGTAAGTTAGTGATGCTTTTGGGGGAATATTTCTGCATGTGATATCACGGGTTGTGGATCTGTATAATAGGTTCTGGTGATCTTACTGTTCCTATTTGGAGAGTGGTTTGATGCAAATGATATTTTAATGGGGGGTGCCAAAATAGAAGGATGCCTATTAATTGGAGGATGCCAAAATAGAAGTAATACTAAATTTTAGTTCTTACTCATGGAAAATCCAGATGAAGGGAAAATGCACTGAGGGATATTTCTAGTCCTTTGTAATTTTTTGAGACAGAGTTGCCAAGTTGCTGAGGCCAACCTCAAACTTGTGATCCTCCTGCCTCAGATTCTAGAGTAGCTGGGATTTCCAGGTGTGTGCCACTGCTCCACACCCAGCTTCAACTTCTTAATGAAATGTGTTTTTAATATGGCAGTTTAGCTTCAATTTGTTTACATAAACTTTAAGAAATTATTTTGTCTTGATACTAGTTTTTGACTTTTCACATTTTTCAAATGTACATTTTATTAAAAGTATAATGTACTTGTGTAAGAATATAGGGATTCAAAATGAAAGTCCCTTCTTGTTGTAATGAGAGTTATGCCATGTCATAATGGTACATGGCTCTAGCTTAACATAAACCCAAAAGTGTGTGTGCATTTAAGAATGTTTCCATGTAATGTTTCCCTATGCTTGGGGAAATTTCTTTAGCATGCTTTCATACTACATACTACCTTTTTTCTCTCCTGTAATGAAGCAAGGCAGATGAGAGATATCAGATGTGCCTTTTTTTAAATGGGAGGACAAAAGCAGATATTAGACCCCAAACCAAATAATTAAATTAACTCGCTATATTAGCAAATCAAATTGGTAAACAGAAGAAACATGAGTCAAACTCTCCAATTATGTATTTGTCTCACAATTGATAGCTTTATCACTTAACTCATTCTTCCTAAATAGCTGTGAAATCCTTGTAAAGTAGAATATAGGGTGATTTGTAATTAAATGAACATAATTTAGTATTATAAGCCCTCCCCCTTTTGTGGCCTTGGGCTTTTATGCATGCTTAGTAGGCACTCTTGAGTTACACCTCCAGCCCGTTTTTTTTTTTTTTTTTTTATCTCTTAAAGATAGGGTTCTTTACTCACTTGCCTGGGCTGGCCTTGAACTCCTGGGCTCAAGTGATCTTCCTGCCTCAGCCTCCCAGATAGTTGGGACCATAGGCCCACGGTACCATACCTGGCTTTCTCTGCCTTAAAAACTTTATTTTTGGTACAGGGACTGAACCCAGGGGTACTTAACCACTGAGCCACATCCCCAGCTACCCTAACTGCCCTTTAAAAAATTTTTTTTAAACTTTTTAGTTATAGATGGACATAGTATTTATTTCATTTGTGTGGTGCTGAGGCTTAAATCCAATGCCCGATGCAAGTACTCTACCACTGAGCTACAACCTCAGCTCACCTCCTTTTTAAAAGAAATTTTGAGATAAAGTCTCACTAAATTGCTTAGGGACTTGGTAAGTTGCTGAGGCTGGCTTTGAACTTGCCTCAGCCTTCCAAGACTCTAGAATTACAGGCATGTGCCTGTGGGGTAATAAGAGTAGTGTTGGTAATAGGCAAAAATGGTTTTTTGAAAATGTTGGTGATAATTTTTTGAAAATGTAAACCAAACAATATGATAAGTAGTGTAGAATGTCTGTATTGCTTTTAACTTTTGCATCAGGAGCTACTTCAGTACAATGGTAACCTAAACACCTATGTGCCAAAAATTCTATGTATTTGACATCCTCACTTCAACCTTGTGGGAAAGTTCCTACAGAGAAGGAAATTGAGGTTCAGAATGGTAAGTCTGAGAAGATTGCTCAGAGGTAACCAGCTGAGAACAGCAGAACCTGAGAGATTTTAATGCTTCTTGCCTGCTCGATAGCTTTTTGATGAAATGTAATGATTTGTTCAAGTATCAGTGGAAGGTTTCTTTTTTTGTATTTGGAATTCAGGTCTTTTTTTGCAAGGTGCATTTATTATGGTTTTATTAGCTCACTTTTCCTCTTTATTTTCACTCTGTTTTTAGGTTCCATACCCCATGAAGTGCCTCAAATATTAATAAATAGGGAACCTCTGCCTCATCTGCATTTTGATGTAGAACTTCTTGGAGACTGTGATGTCATAATTAACGAATTGTGTCATAGGTTAGGTGGTGAATACGCCAAACTTTGCTGTAACCCTGTAAAGCTTTCAGAAATTACCGAAAAACCTCCACGAACACAAAAAGAGTTGGTTCATTTATCAGAGTTGCCACCAACCCCTCTGAATATTTCAGAAGACTCAAGTTCACCAGAAAGAACTTCACCACTAGATTCTTCAGTGATTGTTACACTTTTAGACCAAGCAACTAAGAGTAATGATGATTTGGATGTATCCGAATCAAAGAGTTGTGTGGAAGAAAAATCACAGGAAGTACAGACTTCTAGGAATGTTGAGTGTGTTAATGTGGAAAATCCAGATTTGAAGGATGTTGGTTCCAATACTGGTGAGAAAGGTGAAAGAACTGAAACAGTGAGAAAGTGCTGGCCCAACAGACTTGCAAAAGAGCAGATTAGTAAGCGGCTTGATGGTAAGAAATGCTGTTGAATCATTTTGAAAGTATGATTATTATAAAATAGATTTTTTTGCGTGAGACAAGCTAGTAGTTTTGGCAGGTTAGTTGATTAGGGTAGCTTCCTTTTCCCTCAGTGCTGGGGATGGAAATCTTGTATTCTAGGCAAGTGCTCCAGTGCTGAGCTAAACCCAGAGTCCTGATTTAGGTAGCTTTCCATAATTGAATTGAAAATTGTGTTTAGAGAAACTGTGAAGTTCTTAAATCACAGAAAGGTAAGTCTGATGGTATCTTATATATAATATGTTGTTTCTCCACGAGTGGGAAGGTAAATATTGAGAATGGGTTTATATTATATAATCTGCCATTGTCGGATGGAAACACTAACTGGTAGAAATGATTGATTCGTGTGCTTACTGTGGGTCAGCTGCTTTGTGCACATATCTAATTTCAAAATCATGAGGTAGGAAAATGGAGGACCACCAAGGTTATGTACAACACCATACAAGGTAATCAGATTGGATTCTAGGTCTCTAACCTCAGAGGCTGCTCTCTTAACCACTACATTGTTCAGTCTCATCTAGAAAACATTTTGTGATTCTTCTCCACCGAATATAAGGAATAGTAGCTACCCTTTTGATGACATACAGTCTATCAATTAGTATTAACACAGGTGAAAAAACCTGCTTTTTGGAGGGTGATGTTTAAGTCAAAGCATCATACATGGGAAGGTCCTAATTTAATCAATGTAAAAACATATACCTACTTTAACTTAGGCCTGACAGTTTTGTACACCTTAGAACATAGTCTCCATACCATTCTTGGTGGAAACCAACAAGTTTTAGATAAATGTATATTAAGTATTCAAATCATTTGTAAATTTTTAGTTCATCTGAAGAAGTTTTTGGGCCTTTTCCCTACAAGGTGCTATATTAAGTTCTGGAGACAATGATTAATCTACTTATGTTTGTATACAATTATGAAAATAGGTGATTGATGTTTACTAATATTTTAGTACAGATGATGCTGAGGCAGATCAGAGTATTGTTTTGTGCAAAAACAAACACCCAAAAGGTAGGTTCTACTTGGTAATCTCCAATTTTTTTTTTTTTTGTACCTGTGATTGAACCCAGGGGCTTTCAACCACTGCCTCATATCCTCAGCTCTTTTAGTATTTTACTTAGAGACAGAGTCTCACTGAGTTGCCTAGTGCTTCGCTGTTGCTGAGGCTGGCCTTAAACTTGAGATCCTCCTACCCCAGCCTTCCCAGCTGCTGCGATTACAGGCACGTGCCACCATGCATGCCTAGTGAACTAATTTTTAGTACAGTGTTAAAATAGGGAAATTCATGCCAAGGAAAACTTGGAAAATACATAGAAGCATGCTTATGTTCACAGATGTGCAGAAGACAGAAGTATTAATGATTTGTTACTACCTCTAATGAGATAAGTCTTACCCCTGGAATTTTCCTTGAAGATCTTTGAAGATTCTTGGTCATACATACATAACTCTACCCCAGGAATTATTGTGCTTGATTTTACTAAAAGTAGAGTCCTGGTATTGAGTACTTCCCCAGCTTTTCAGTGAGGCTAGGGCAGAATATAACGTTTTTTAAAGTATGAGCTAAAACTATAGAAATAAAAGTGTAACAATCATATGCTGGGACCTATTTAAAGGCCCCTTGTTTCCTACCCTTGAATTCACAAGAACAGACAAGCCTCCTTTTTGCACAAGGAAAAAAAAAAACAAAAACAAACATGCCCTCCTCTATTTGTTGTCTTAGACTTGAATCACAAAAGCCTGGTCACCACATGGTCACACTGAAGTTAGTCACTCTGCATGGCCCAAGCGCTAGCGCTAGTAGGAGTTTTCTGTCTTGCCATTTGGAATATAAATACTTGATTTCCTGCTCCAACCAAAGAATACTGATGTCTTGGAAAACAATACTGTTTACCTTCTTTTAACAGTGAAATAAGTGATTTTCACAATATAATTTGTAGTGGACTGTCAAATCAGTTTTGTGAATTCAGGTCAGAATTATGACGACAGGTTCTTTCAGTGAGAGAATTTGGTCATGAAGCATAAAGTTTGAAAGCCACTTCAAAGAGAAACTTAATGTACATCTTAAGGAGTTCTTTCTTGTCCATGGCTTAAGGAGAGGAAATGAGCTTGTCATCACAGGTTAACTCTAGTTTACTAATGTATACAGGACCTCTTGTAAAAGCACAGAGATTCTAGGGGCCCTGGGTTCAATCCTGAACACTAAAACCAAAAATACACGTTTCTTATTCAGTGAGTGGGTGGTAGGGCTTGAAATCTGATGCCAGTATCCGCAAACTGCATTCTGAATAGTGGGGTTGATGAAGATATTGACAATTAGGTAGTAGGCTGGCAAAAAATAGGAATGTTTAATAAGATGCTTTTAAAACGTGCTTTGGAGACATTTTATTTAATGAACATGAAATGGAAATCTAATTTCATCAGATTTCTTAAAGTGAATTGTTGAATAGGATAAATAGGATTCTTTTCTGGTTAAATTATTTCATTCTCCACATGAGGAAACACAGGCGGCTACCTGTACGAAGAACTAAGATTTAAATCTAGGACTAACAGCTCTTGTTTTAAAACAAACAAAAAATAGTTATAATGTGCAGTAATAAAAGGCAAATAGAACCTACACTGGACTCCAGACTGTTCAATTAGACTGAATTAAGTCTAACATTTCATTTATTACTATATTTCAGGTAATCAATACCTGTTTTTACCACCAAATCGTTACATTTTCCATGGCGCTGAAGTATATTCAGACTCTGAAGATGACGTCTTATCCTCTAGTTCTTGTGGCAGTAACAGTGATAGTGGTACATGTCAGAGTCCAAGTTTAGAAGAACCCATGGAGGATGAAAGTGAAATTGAAGAGTTCTACAATGGCCTGGAAGATGATGCTGATGTTCCAGAAAGAGCTGGAGGAACTGGATTTGCAGCTGATGGAGGCGATCGAGAGGCAGTTAATGAAGCTATATCCATAAAACAGGAAGTAACAGACATTAACTATCCAGCAAACAAATCATAATGTAATAATTGTCCAGGTACAGGAATTGTTCCACCAGCATTAGGAACTTTAGCATGTCAAAATGAATGTTTACTTGTGAACTCAATAGAGCAAGGAAAACAGAAAGGTGTAATATTTATAGACTGGTAAAGTAGATTGTTTTTTTCATGGATAATTTTTTAACTTCCATTTCTGTACTTGTACACTCAACACTAACTTTTTAAAGAAAGGTACTAAGTATCTTTAGTCAACTGTTGGTCATAACTTTCTTTTAAAGTTTCATTTGTGTGATACATCTGTATGTATGTATGATTTTGTTTTTGCCTAGTGAGTTGCAACATTTTAAAAGTTTTCAAAAAGCCATTGGAATGTTAAATTAATGTAAAGGGAACAGCTTATCTAGACCAAAGAATGGTATTTCACACTTTTCTTTGTAACATTGAATGGTTTGAAGTCCTCGGAATATCTGTTTTGCTGAACTTTTGATTCTTTAGCACAATTACCTATTTTTAAACACTGGCATTTCCCAAAACTTATGGCAGCTAACTTTTTTAAAATTATAAATGACACGCAATGTAAGTAGATGGAAGTCAACAATATCCGGAAGAGCACTCAGTTGTCATTACTTTTTTAAAAGTAAGACTTTGGTGCTAAGAGTTTCAGGAGTATTGTATTTATTCAAATGAAGGTGGCTTTGGTACTTCTGCAGACATGTAGTAATGTCTATATTGGCTCATAAAACTAACCTAAGAAACAAGTGAATGCTTTGGAAATGTTTCAGTTGCTTTAGAAACAATAGTGCCTGCCTGGATCTCCTTAGTTTTGAGATATTTGCCATTGTCGTTTAAGTACCTATCACTGTGGTAGAGCTTGCATTGATCTTTTTCCACAAGTATTAAACTGCCAAGATGTGAATATGCAAAGCCTTTTTGAATCTGTAATAATGGTACTTCTACTGGGGAGAGTGTAATATTCTGGACTGCTGTTTTTCTCAGTGAGGAAAAGAACACGTCCCTGATTACGGTTCCAAAGTAATAAGATGTTAATTTTAACTCAGCCAGAAAGTACATGTCTCCTGTTGGGAGGATTTGGTGTAATGAATACCAAACTGCTAGCCTAGTATTATGGAGAGGAACACGAATTAACGTCTAATTGCAGAATAGTTAATGAATAAAACTAGTTGTTTAACATTATTTAAAAGTTTAGCCTGCCTTAAAACTAGAGATCAACTTTTCAACTACATAAGCTTCTAGGCCTTTGGAAAAAACTCATATTTTATAAAGTCACAGCAAGCATTTATTTTTCAGACCTTTTTTGGACATACTCCCAAATTATTCTTACGTTGGTGTAGTATTTATTACAATAAAGAGGGTTTGAAACATAGCTGTTCTTTATTCATAAAATACCCAGCTAGGACCATTACTGCCAGAGGAGAAAACTGTATTGAATGGCAATTTCCCTACCTAAAAGACGTCTCAATCTGAATTTATTTGGCTACACTAAAGAATGCAGTATATTTAGTTTTCCATTTGCATGATGTGTTTGTGCTATAGATGATATTTTAAATTGAAAAATTTGTTTTAAATTATTTTTACAGTGAAGACTGTTTTCAGCTCTTTTTATATTGTACATAGTCTTTTATGTAATCTACTGGCATATGTTTTGTAGACTGTTTAATGACTGGATATCTTCCTCCAACTTTTGAAATACAAAAACCAGTGTTTTATACTTGTACACTGTTTTAAAGTCTATTAAAATTGTCATTTGACTTTTTTCTGGTAACTTACATTGTTTATAACATTTTTAAATTTTGCAGGATTTTATACAGCTTTGAGGACTGTATTCATTAGATGCTGCCTTCTCATACTACATTTCTTCAATTTATAAAAGTCTGACGGGGTCCCAGTAGTGGGAAATACTGATTGTGCAGATGGTACATCACCAGTACTACAAAATTAGTATTTCAGCTGTTCTCAGGCCAATGGCCTTAGTTTAAAAGTTGGGGAAAGGCAAAGTTTTAAGGAGTTTAAGCACATGTCTGTGATCCCAGCAGTTTAGGAGGCAGGAAGATCGTTGAGTTCAAAGCCAGCCTCAGCAACAAGGAGGCACTAAGCAACTCAGTGAGGCCCTGTCTATAAATAAAATACAAAATAGGGCTGGGGATGTGGCTCAGTAGTTGAGTGCCCCTGAGTTCAGTGCCTGCCCCCGCAACCCCCCACCCCAAAGGAGTCTAAAGGCCAAATTAACTCAAACTTGGATTTTGGTTGCTAGGTTTTTTAAATCCTTAAGACTACAGAATACATTTGGTATAAACCTCTTTTTAGGCTTCCCTCAAACTCCTGGGCTCAAGCTATCCTTCAAAAGTGTAGCCTCCAAGTGGGATTCCAGGCATATGACATCATGCCCAATGCTCATATCAAGTTTTCTGAGGCTTACCTGAGAACCTTAGTCCAATCCATTGAAGTTTCTGAGACAGTACTATTCAAGAAGCTCAAAAATGCACCTTAGAATGTATGTAATGAATAAAGACTTGACTGGCAGTTTCCTGCTCTCAGGTCAGGTGTCATGCCTTCCTCCCCAGACAACTTGCTAGGCAGATTTAACAAAAAATACTGCCCTGGTTCTATTAACCCTAGAGAAATTGACTGTAAAAACCTATACTCAGACATATTACAAGTGACATTCCACATATGCACAGAATGGGAAAAGTACATATGTTGTCATGTTTTAAGTATCAATACCCTATTTTAATGACATGGATTTTTTTTTTTTTTTTTTTTTTTTGGTGGTACATACAGTATTGGTACATCTTCAGGCAAAGTGTTTTTACTTTTAAAAGTTTGAGGGGCTGGGGTTATGGTGCAGTGGTAGCATGCTCACCCAGCATGCGGGAGGCACTGGGTTCGATCCTCAGCACCACATAAAAATAAAATATATTCTGTCCACCTGCAACTAAAAAATATTTGAAACAAGTTCAAAAAAGTTTATTTGAAACAAGTTTCGACTCCTCAACCTATAACCTAGGAGTGTGCATACACCAAATGGACAAAGATCTAAGTATCTCACCTGAGGAAGTTTAGAAAGTCTCCCCTCGTAGGAATACATATTTAACTGGCACAAGGCAGGGCTTGTACATGAAACTCCTGACTTAAAAAAGATTTTATAAACCGGGCGCGGTGGCTCAAGCCTGTAATCCCAGCACTTAGGGAGGCTGAGACAGGAGAATCGCGAGTTCAAAGCCAGCCTCAGCAATGGTGAGGCGCTAAGCAACTCAGTGAGACCCTGTCTCTACATAAAACACAAAATAGGGATGGGGCTGTGGCTCAGTGGTCGAGTGCCCCTGAGTTCAATCCCCAGTACCAAAAAAAAAAAGATTTTATTTTCTAAAATATTTTTTAGTTGTTAATGGACCTTTATTTTATTTACATGCAGTACTGAGAATCGAACCCAGTGCCTCACACATGCTAGGCAAGCGCTCTACCACTAAGCTATGACTCCAGCCCCATCCTTTCTATTAACGCTCTCTTCCCAAGGCTGGCCTAAAAAGGAAGTACCTTTACAAAAGCAGCCTCTATGCTGCATTTGTTTTCTGAAATATTTTGTTAGATAATCTGGGGGCTGGAATGTGGCTCAGTGGTAGAGCACTTGCCTAACATGTGTTAAGCCCTAGGTTCAATCCCCAGCACCAGGGAGGGAGAGGATTGGGCTTATAAGCAAACACTGGCAAGAGTACGGAGCTAAGGATATGTGAATTCTTTAGCAGAGGAGGCCCGTGAAACTATCATAAGGAGCTTTAGATGGCCAAGATGCAAAAGGGCTGGGGAGTGGACTTAGAACAGTAAATACTCCACCTTGCCTTCAGACAAATTTACACATGGTCTTCAGGGAAAGACTGCCTTATGTATAATTTCACTTTGATTCTGGACCTTTTGCTAAACTAAATGCAGTAAAAATCTTATATAAGGGCAAAAATCTGTTAGGAAAAACTGATACTAACAAACTGTTTATGAATGGACCGTGTAAGAAGGCTACCACCATGAGTATGTCTTAAAAACATCTGTGTAGACACAAAATATTTTCAAGTTTAGCCAACTTAATCATCAGTCTACAACAAATTCAATCTTCATTTACCTGCTACTCTGATTTACAAAGCAAAACATCTTTTTCTTAATTTTATAAAACAAATAGCAATTTGAAAAATCTTCAATGGCATATTTTTTAATCATGAAACTCCTTGCTGTTAATGTTGCCATATTATAGCCTGCAGTAACTGAAGAAGGAAAGAGTTATCACTTACCCAAGTTAAGCTTTGTACAAGTGTGCTCACAGATAAGCTGCTAAGTCCTCGATATGGAACTCTGTTCATCCAAAGTGGTTGCTTTTTCACAGATGAGCTTCATCACATACAAAGGTTACTAATGAAAAAAACACCTGACACATACTTTTTACATTTGCTTAGTCCTCACCCTTAAGGAATGGGTGTACAGAGAAATGGTATATTACCAGATATATGGAAGAATTCCCACAGGATAGAATGCCATTTCAAGGAAAATTACCTTAAGAAAGAATATTGTTTTTCAGTCAGTGCTTTATCTACAAAAAAGACACCTATAGCTTATCAGTTTTTTTTTTTTAAGTTAAACTTCTGAAAAGTACAGGTCCACAATCCCTTATTGAAGCCTTTGTGCTTATTTGCATTTGGAATTATGAATTTTAGCAAACATGTAGCGCCCAATCAGGGAATACCGTAAATAGCCCCAACAATTCAGATTAGGTTTGCTATAAAATAAGATGTGAAAAAATTTTCAGGGTTTTTTATTTTGGAATTACAGGTAAGAGACTGGACCTCTATTAAACAAATTTATAAAGGAATGGGAACAATTCAAAATGTAATAAACTCCCTGAGAGCCCACTTTTTGAAGAATATTGAATCTTATGAGAACCACTGAAAGTTTAAATATCAAACCAATAAATTCTTTATTATTTAAACAGTTTTCACGGCATATTTTTATAAATTTAAAAAATAAATATTTGCATTATAGCAGAAAGTCACAACTTACTTTTACAATTTAATGACATGAGATAACTAAGCATCAGCACCATAAAACTTGTAAGATTTGTTTCTGAAAATTCATGGAAATGGCTCTAAAGTACTAAAAATTCTGACTAAATACTAACCCACAGCATCAATAATTTTGGAAACTAAAACCCAGTGACTGGTTTTCATACTAGCCAAAGTTTCTATTTATGGCAACTGTAGAGACAAATTCTTCCATTTCTAAATATAAATAAGCTTTCTGATAACCTCCCATCTATCAGCATCTCAGGATTCACAAAAGAGGACAGAACTACAAGTCTTTAAGCATAATGCCTATTTGTAAACTCAGGTTTGCACAGACATTTATTCTAGGAAAAAAATCAGACTGTGTTAGAAACATGCTTTAAAAAAAAAAAAAGTGGTAATGGGGATTGAACCTAGGGCCTCACACATGCTAGGCAAGTGCTCTACCACCGAGTTATATATATGCCCAGCTCAGATAAAATTAAATCATAATTTTTAACCCTTAAGAGTCAGCTCAGTTCAATTATAACCATAGAAACTGCACTGGTATGAGAACATAACTATTTTATTACAAAACTTAACATTATTTACAAAATGGAAAAATAATCAAATAACTATTGCAGGCCAGAGTTATAGGCTTTCCACCCAGTGATTGAAGAAAAATTAAGCAACATTTCCATGCACTCACAGATCATTCTTAAAATATGCAAACTCTTAAAATTTATGTTAGTAAAACTTTAATGTATTCACAATACTTGTATGTTCATGAGGAAGATTGGGGAAAAATCCATGGTTCTGTACAATAATATCAACAGTTCATTTTTCTTTTAATTTTTTTTTGGCTTTCATGAATACTCAGCACTGAACATTTTGCAAGTAGGAATTATAATAGTACCTGACACTTTGCTGAATTCATCACCACAAGAAAAACACAAGTAGTTTAATGCTTTTGCACTAAACTAGTTATAACTCTAAAGTTATATTAAACTGAAGCCTTCATTGTGATCAATAGCTTGGATCAATTTAGAGCGTAGAGTTTCTTTTTCTGTATATTTTGGAAGATCTAGAAGATTAAAACAGGTGTGGGAAACTGGGAGATATTCCTCACCACCTCCTGTTGACTGGATGACTAGTTTCAGACTCTTCATACCAAGAATAGGAATGCGATCGCTACCTGTCAAAAACACTGCCAGGGGAAAAAAAATCATTCACACAAGAGCATACAATAGCTAAGAATACTTAGTGCAGTTGTACAGCACAGCTTTATGTGAACATCTGCTTTAAGATGAAAGCCTGCTTCCAGAATTTGTGGAAGATTTTCAAAATGCATACTAATTACCCACCTATACATTTTTTTCCTTTTAAAAAGCATAATCTTAATATTGGTACATAAAAAGTACTCAATAAACATTTGGTGAATTAATGACTACTGTTACTGACATCCTTTGGGACATTAATGACTACTGTTATGGACATTCTTTTAGGAAGAGCCATTTAGAACTAGTTAAGAAACGAAACAAAAAATTCAGGATTTTTTTTTTCAAACATATACCTTTTTCTATTTGTTCCTGTCACTATTGATCAAAAATTGATAACAGGAAGCCAAAACTCAAATCACTTTTTGAAAGAATAATAATTTATCATGCTTATGATACAAGATGTGTGAAGCAAGATTCATTGTGATATTTGGCAATTCTCAAGAAGAGATTGCCAAAAATGTTCTTGGCAGTAGCAGGAAACACTAAAGGGAATGTCACTAATTTAGAACAGAAATTCTGACAAGTTTTAAAAATAGGGCCAGGCACAGAGGTGCATGCCTGTAATCCCAATGACTTGAGAGGCTGAGGCAGGAGGATCGCCAAGTTTGAAGCCAGCCTTGGCAATCTAACAAAACCCTCAGCAACTTAGCAAGACCCTGTCTCAAAAAAATAATAATAAAAATAAAAAGAGGCAGGGATGTACCTCAGTGGTAAAGTGCCTGTGGGGTTCAATCCCCAGTACTAGTCCTCCCAAAAGGTACAACTTCAACTGGACTCAGATTTTAACAAGATAAAAAAAACAACAGATATGAGGCTGTACATGAGGGACCTAAGGTCTGGGGGAAAAAAAGAAAAGAAATTTTCCACAGAAATTCCCAGAGTTTTGGTGTGGAATCCAAGAGAAAAAGAAAAAAGCAAATATAAAAAAGAGCTAGACTCTCTAAAATTTTTAAAATTCTAAAAGGATTCTACAATCCCAGTTTATTTTAACCACATTGATTTCCTGTTTTTATTTCTAAAAACCAACAATATTTTAGAGGCAAACTGAACTTAACCTTCAAGATATACAAACACAAGCAATTATTAAGAAGGCAGGTTCAGGTTCATTTTTTTAAGTAAAAATTATTCCAGTTTAAGATTTTTAAAATAATTCTTAAAAAAAATTTTTAAAGTTGTTGATAGACCTTTATTGTATTCATTTATATGTGGTGCTGAGAATAAAACCCAGTGCCACACACTTGCTAGGCAAGCGCTCTACCACTGAGCCACAACACCAGCTCCTAAAATAATATTAAAAAACAAAATCTAATCCAAAGTGAATCAGTAAATATTCTATAAGAATAAGTTTAATCCCACCTCATGAAATATGAAACTAGAAATACTTACACAGGAATTGTTTTTTCTTTTCCAATGGTAATTCGTGAAATACTTCCCAAAAAATTTTTATTGTAGGATGTTCTGCCCAATACTCCCCTTTGTATTCTGTATTCTAAAAACAATATAACCTTTTATTAGGATTGAGGAATATTAGTTTTGTCTTAATCTGGCAAGCTGGCTTCCTTAGCCCATAAAACCACCATGGCCCAGGGATCTGAAACCTGTGCAATGTAGACAATTACCCAACATATTTTGGGCATTTTGCAATTTGACACTCTTAGATTCCAGGAGAAAGAGAAAAACATGAACCACCAGAAATCTCTTATCACTTCTATAAACATGATAGTAAATATGTGAATAAGGATAAACTGGAAATAATAAAATAATGTTAAAGGTTATTGAATATTCAACATGGATTACCTATAAAAGTTTCTTTTATTCATGAATAGAAGTCATGTTATTTTTACACTGTATTCCTCCTTTACAAAAAATGAAACCAAGAGCAACACTAATAATTTTCTGTAGTAGTTTCCAATATGGTCCCCAATAAGCCTCCTGGTATTCATGTTCTTATGTAGTCCCATCCCACACTGAATAGGCCTGACCTATATAACAATTAGAGAACTCAATATGAAAAATGTATGACTTCTGAGGTTAGATCATAAATGGCAAAAATAACCTACGTGGCTTCAGTCACTCTCTTAGATCACACTTATGGGGGGACATTTCATGAAGACACTCAAACAGCCCTACTATCGACAGAGGTCATTATGGTGCCAACAGCCATACGACTATGAACCCTCTTTGAAGTGAATATCAAAGCCTTTGGATGGCAGTGGTGCCAGCCAATACTGTCACTACAACATCATCGGAGATCCCTGAGCCAAAGTACCTAGCTAAGCCACAGAAACTATAAAACAATGTTTTCTCTGTTTTTGTTTTCAAGTTGTTTTTTTTTTTATATAACAGAGATTGAATCCATAGGTGCTTAACCACTGAGCCACAAATCAAATCCTTTTATATTTTGACACAGGGTCTTGCTAAATTGCTGAGGCTGGCTTTAAACTTGCAATCCTCCTGCCTTAGCCTCGTGAGTCTCTAGGATTACAGGCATGTGCCACAATGCCTAGCAAATGTTATTTTTAAACCACTAAGTTTGGGGATAATTAGAAGCAACAGGACTAACACATTTTTCCCTTCCAAAAATATCAGTACTGAAAAAGGGGATAGGAAGAAGGGAAGGAATATTTTACATTGTGAAGTGTTCTTTAACATCTAGCCACATCTGGCGTTTAACTTTTAATTCTTAAAGATCTTTATAGCACCAGAATCTTTGGACATACTGTTCCCTTAGGCATAGACAATATAGACCAGACTTCTTCAACAAGCTAATTTCTACTTATTTTTAGGGCTCAGATTAAAATGTCACCTAGTTCTTTCACTGATTTATTCAAATGATTCATAATGTGTTTTAGTTATAAGTTTTGGGCCATGGGGAAACCCCAGTTAACAAAATCCTTACTTACTTTGCCAAATTTCCCATCCACTGAGAGTCTTTTCCAGATTCAACAAGCCTGGTTAAGTTCCTCCTCATGTGCCACACACTAAACCCTTATTCTCCCCTTGTATTCATCACAATTCAATTAAAATTTGTTAATTTCCTTATTAGAGGGCAAAGACTGTCTTAATCTTATTTACTATCATCTCCCAATCTTTTGCATAGAATCTCAGTAGTAAATAAATATTTGCTAATGGGTTTTCTTGAATTTGGTGCTCTTGCTATTTGTAGCTATGACTATCTCAATCACTGAATTCTTGATTATTCAAATGTGCAAAATAATTAATGTACTTCCAAACAATTTTGAAGAAAATACCTTAATTTCTAATAATGTTAAATTTATTAACCTGGGGTTGGGGTTGTGGCTCAGTGGTAGAGCACTAATCCACTTGCATGCGTGAGGCACTGGGTTCAATCCTCAGCACCACATAAAAATAAATAAATAAAATAAAGATATCTATGTCCGTCTACAACTAAAAAAATATTTTAAAAAATTTATTAACTTGTCTGAATTTAGACTCTGAGCATGTCAGTGGGGAATGAACAATGAGGTGGATGACTGAAGATCTTTACTTTTTTATACCTCCAAATGGTATGGGGGAAATGTTTATATAGTCTAGATTAAGAGTATTTAAAGACACAAACCATAATTAATCAAATATACAGTGGAAGAAATTTAAGTATACTAAAATCTACCCCCAAACTTCCTGCCTGACTGAATGGACACTTCCTGTCAATAAACTCTTCCTCCAGGCAAGGTTTTATGTACTTTTAATACTAGGTGCTCTTTTAGGTGCTAGGGATACAACAATGAACAAAGGAGAAAAATCCTGCCCTGCTGGTACTTACTCTGTGAAAGAGGAAAGAAGCAACAGTAAAGACAAAAAAGTAAAATTTATATTAAGTTAAATTCAAAGAATAATAAAACAGAGAAAGACGATAGGTTATGTATATGGGGGTGGGGTTTACAACTGTAGACCAAGTTACCCAGGGAATGTCTCTGAGAAGGTATAAACACATAAGGGAGGTCAGAGCAAGAGCCATTTAGAAGAGAATTCCAGGCTTAGGGAAAAGGAACAGAAATGCCTCAAGACTGGAGTGTGCCTGGAGGATTCTAAGCTCAGCAAAGAGGCTAATAAAGCTGAAGCAGAGTAAGTGAGGAATAATATCAGGCAAGCAGGGACAAATTTTGTGGAATCTGCATGGTTATGAGAAGACATATCATTTTCTTCAATTTATGGTGATTAAAGGCAGAATCCATTCCCAGTGGGGGACCTCAAAGGTAGTATCTACAGATTTCTCCTCTTGAGCAGATCAACTGCCCACCCACCACCAGCTCTACTCTAACAACAATGAAAACCTTCAATCTTTTTCCTGGAGCATTTAAGCCTGGCCATGTACTTTGAGTTTGCCACCTCAGTTTTACCTTCTCAGATTCTAAATCCCCTCTCTCAAGTTGTTGTCTTTTGCTGGGTAAGAGAGGGATATGAGTGGGATCAATTATTCTTTAAAATGGCTTTAAATTCTGCTGCTTTCAGTCAGCTCTAAATCCTTGCCATTTTAAATAACACAGTATACCAATTCCTAAGCCTTTCAGATGAAATAATTTAATAAAAATGCAAAATAAGACATAAAAGGGTAGGACTTCCACCAATAAGCCATGTTCTTCTTTTGTCTTTCCATTTCAATAATGTCACAGATTTGTTTTTTCCTACCTTTTCCAGTTCTTTCCAATCATAATTTGTATTTCCAATAACCATTGATTGTAGTTCATTAGGCTGGAAGAGCAGAAGAACTTTTCCTCCACAGACCTTATGAAAGCCAGCGTGAAAAGCATCAAATAAGGAAGCCACTGATTTATTGAATATGTAATCCACATAAGCATCAACAAACTCTTGCCTACAAATGAAAAGACACATGAATGCATAAAAATCACTTACGGAGAACATATAACATAGTCTAATTAAAACTTTGCTCCCATGCTTTTTTTTAAATATTTTTTTAAAATATTTTTTTAGTTGTAGATGGACACAATGTCTTTATTTTATTGCTTTATATGTGGTGCTGAGGATCAAACCCAGGGCCTCATGCATGCGAGGCAAGCGCTCTACCTCTGAGCTACAATCCCAGCCCCTGCTCCCACGCTTTTTACTACTTAACTATACAACAGAAAAATATGAATAGGGCTCAAATGGGACAAAGTTATTATGAACATTAATACATTAAAAACAGATATACCCATGAGGCATTCATAGTTCTTAATGAACAGAATAATACAAATGGCTGACGAAATAATTTAAAAAGTTACAAATTACTGAAAATTTGTATGTATCACCTCACATGCATCTCGAAAAGAGTGATCTGTTACAAATATTGTGTGGTGAAAAATTGAGAGCTTTAGGATTCAGATTATTTGACAGAGCAGTCTTTCTCCTTGGATTCCAAAGAATCTGAACAAAATTTATTTTAAAAAACCACCACCAAGAAGCAGGTATTAAATATTCTTTTAAGATAATCATTAAAAGACTAAGTACATTTTTCTCCAAATGTATGTGCAGTATGCAAAGCTGATTCTGCCTCTAAGGATACAAAAATATTGTACAGAAAAAAGAGAAACTTCTTTACCCAGTAACTAGAATAACAAAAATTTTATTCAATTTGTTTTGTTTTGCTATTCACATTTTTATGAGGCAATTCAGTTAAACAAATGAGAACAGGTTCTAGAGGATGATTTCAGTATTTTATATCCTTGTCTTGCAAATAATAATGTTTCTGTAAATGGGAATATGAGCAAGTTTAGGCATCTACAAATATTCTTACAAAGTTATAAAGTAATCCAAAACTGAATTTATAGGGAGGGGAAAAACTGGCTAAAGGAGGCCATTGTAAAATATAAAACTGGTGGGCTTAAGAAAAAACCAATAGAATACAGTATTAGGTTTAGATGAGAAAAAAGTTTATTAGGTAAGGCATAATTTTATAATCTATCCATTCAGAAAGTTAAATTCATCTGTACTAGTTAGACCCTCAAACACTGAAGGCTAAATAATTTTATATATTTTTTGTCAAAATTCTTAAAATAATTTCTCAACTAAATAATATAAATGAAATAACTTTCAGATAATATAAATTTTGTAAAAGGAAGAAAAAATCTAAACCACAAAGTTTGTCAAAACCTTAAAAAATAAAAAAGCTAGCAGTGCTTAAAAATTTTTATATCATTTTAACAACAGCTTGATTTTGATCAAGGTAAGACATACACATAGTTTAAAACATTGGTAGTAATAACTCCAATAGCCAACATTTACTGAGCACAAAACATGTGCTAGGTAGGTCCTATCTTAAAATTATTGCCTCACTAAACCTCAAAATAACCCCATGAAGTATGTACAATTGGCTATTCTATTTTATAGAAAAGAAGACTGAGGCATGGCGATACCAACTACTTATATAAAGTCACACAGCTTCTAAAGTAGTCAAATCAGGATTACAACATTTGGATCACATCCCTGGCCAAACCCACTAAGCTAGCTTTGTCTAAAGACAAAATAGAAGAAAACAAAGGGCTCTCTGTCCTGCACTTATCTACCAGAAATTCCTGCTATTTGAAGCCAACATTTGTCTGCTCTTTTTTGCTATTCCTTTTGATATTTACCTTCAAGCATCTGCCAACATAATTCTAGTGTTATTCTTTGATTTTCCAATTTTAAATATTATGTAATGAACCGAATAATTATTGGGAAAGGTGAAGATTTACCTTTTACTTAATTGTTCTGCTCTCACTTTTCCTTCCCCAAAGTCATTTTATAATGATTTTTGGTTCAATATTCATTATTAAGCAGCAGGGTATTCTGTTTACCTTTTCTTAAAATAATAAGTGTCCCTTCACGTGCTACTTTATCCCTAACTTCTCCAACACAATTGCCAATTTACTCCATACTCATTCAAATATATTAGGTAGAATCAGTTGGATTTTTTTTTTTTAAGTCCTTCAAACTCTTTTGTGTGTGTGTGTGTGTGTGTGTGTGTGTGTGTGTGTGTGTGGTGCTGGGGATTGAACCCAGGGCCTTGTGCATGCAAGGCAAGCACTTCACCAACTGAGCTATATCCCCAGCCCTCCTTCAAACTCTTGATCTATCCCAGATTGTCAACTCTTTGTGTATCTTTTATATAGTTATTGTTCCTTCAGAAGGAATCCTCTTTGCCTCTCTCCTATACTTTCCTCTTTCCTGGTTTAAATCCTTGTTTTGGTACAAAATATCTGAGAAAGAAGCATCAGTAGATTGTGATGTTTATATACAAATATGTATTTGATAATTTGAATATAGTTAAAAATAATTTTTCTCTCAGAATTTTAATCTTCTAGTTTCCCCATGTTGTTCTTACAAGTCTGATGATATTCTTTTTTTTTTTTTGGTACCAGGAACTGAACCCAGGGGCACTCGACCACTGAGCCACATCCCCAGCCCTATTTTGTGTTTTATGTAGAGACAGGGTCTCACTGAATTGCTTAGCGCCTCGCCATTGCTGAGGCTGGCTTTGAACTCGCGATTCTCCTGTCTCAGCCTCCCTAAGTGCTGGGATTACAGGCTTGAGCCACTGTGCCCGGCTCTGATGATATTCTGATTCCTAATTCTTTTTGTATGTTGTCTGCTTTTTTCCCTACCCTGGAAGGATTTAGTTCGTCTATTTTTCCTTGGTATGTGTCTTTTTTTCTACTTCCCATGCTTTCAATATTAAAAGGCTTCCCCAACTCCAGTTTTGGGGTACCATTTTCTTTGACAAATTTCATTCATTCCATTTCTTCCAATAAATTTTTCCTCAAAATTTTTAAAAGAATCCATCTGAATGTTAGCACCTTGAAGATACTGCCATTCTTTTTAACTGTTCTGGTCCTTTCTTAAATGTCTACTCTTTGGCTATTGCATTGACATTTAACAGTTAGGCAGTTTCTTCAGAAAAATATCTTCTAATATACGGGGTTCGAGGAAGAGGGAGCTGTAGAATTTCACTTCATCTCCCTATTTTCATTTCAGCTCCTTTCCCATAGCTATGCCTAGGTGTCTCAAAACCACAGTCCCTTCACTTGAAATGTCTCTAGAAGGTAAATTTCTAACATCCTGCCTAAGCTGGAGAAGGGCATTTGCCAGGTTACTGGCTATGGTAAGGAAAAGGTTTCTAACTGCTTCTTATAACAGCAGTTTACAAACTCCATGAGTTTTGCAAACGTATGTTTTTTACTCTTAGTGCCTTTGTTTTACAATATGAATGGTAGTCTTCTTGGCGACTACACTCCATTCTACGTTGCAGCTTTCTCTGGTTTGTGAAACTGTTAACTTAGCACCATTTTCTGGCTTCCAAAACTGCATTTGATACAATCTCCTCTCACTTTTCTTTGTTCTTCTATTTATGATTTTTTCATTCCTTCATTGATGTCTTAAGGGCATTTCAGGAGCAGAGGCAGATTACTTCTTCATTAAACAGTCCACTTTTTATCTAAGTAAAAACTAAGGGTTGTGATATGTTTCTAAATACAGAAAAAAAATGCCCTACAATCTTAATCACTCCCACTGCTGCTGCTATAATTCACTTACCGATTTTGTTTGTTAACAGCTGTGTCTGCACCATTTAGAACCAGCTCTTTCACTTCTGTTGCACCAAAGTTTTCAACTGTGATCTATTAATTTAAATTTTTAAAACAAAGTCAATGTCAGACTCAAAATTTAAGAGTATTTTAATAATCTATTATATTCTTCCTTTTTTCTCACTAGATATAACTAATAAATTTGAGACAAAATTCTGCACCATCGCTTATTTAGGAATTCTGTTTAAAGTCACCACTAGGAATTTTCATACTTTAGTAGTGTGATATCTTACTATAACTAATTATAAATCACCAAGTGTTTGGTTATTTAAGCACAGGAAACAGACTATATTGTAAATAAAACTTTAGAATATAGTGGAAAATTAGAAGGATTATTTTCCTTAGATGAGTGATTGAATGCAACTATCAGAATGTATTCAGCTTAGAACAGCTATGCATTCTTCTCACATGACTACTACTCTCCCATATTCCTGTATCTGCAAAATATATTTAATCACAGGTGGCTTTTTCAGTTACACATTAATTTGGTTGATTATTTTGCAACTTTTATTTCTCTTACTAGTTTATTTTTTAATCAAACATTGCCATTCCCACTTCTATATCTTTTCTTTACTTTTTTCTAGAATATTATTCCTCTTTTATGAAAATCTAGCATCTATAAAATACTGTGGTAGAAGAGGAACAATAAGTAAGAGATGAATACATCCTTGTTTTGAAGTTTACTATCTAATAAAAAAGGAGAAGATGTGATATGTAAACAAATCATTGCATACAATAAAATAATGACATGAACATAATTTTACCAAACCATACATGAAGGAAAGTTTCATTTTACCTAGAGACAGTATGAAAGACTTTGAGAAAGAAATGACATTTGTAAAACATGTAGAAGGATGAGAAGTATTCTGAAAGAGCAGAGGGGAGCAGGATTGCAGACTGAGTATGTCAATTTAATAAATGGATAAATACAGTAAATATCAAGTTCTGAAAATGTACGGCAACAGGCTCTTAAAAAAGAAACAAAGGTATATGAAACAATAGTGTGTAATATAATACAATTTGGTATGAATGGAAGTTTGAAAATAAAGCCAAATAAATACTAATGTCTTTGATGCCCATTCTATAGTTTTATTCTATAAGCAATAAAGAGTTTGAAAAATTGAGAAGAAATGACAATGGGAAAACACGTCTGAATTCCCATTGTTCTTGAATATATTAAGTGCTCACAAACTTGGTGATTATAAATTAAAGATCAAACTGCTTGATAAATCAATCAACTACAAAAATAGAAACCAAAATTTCCTAGAAAATAGGAGAAAGTATAAGAATTGTTTTTGGAACAGACCTATGAAAATAAATTTATTTCATCTTACAATCCATCAAATTTTATTATAAATGCACTATCTGCCAATTCTTAAAATGACAAAAAAACTGATAAAACTTTTTTGAGGGGGATATTTTTGTATGGACCAATTGTGTAATAGAATATGGTGTTTTTAGGGGCTGGGATTGTAGCTCAGCGGTAGAGTGCTTGCCTCGCATGCGTGAGGCCCTGGGTTCGATCCTCAGCACCACATACAAAAAGCAATAAAATAAAGATATTGTGCCCATCTACAACTAAAAAAATTTAAAAAGAATATGGTATTTTTAGCCAGGCGCAGTGGCGCACATCTGTAATCCCAGCACTTTGGGAGGCTGAGACAGGAGGATCACAAGTTCAAAG
>CM053404.1:49045309-49164346 GCA_028644305.1 Xerus rutilus | reverse complement strand
GCGAGTTCAAAGCCAGCCTCAGCAATGGCGAGGCACTAAGCAACTCAGTGAGACCCTGTCTCTACATAAAACACAAAATAGGGCTGGGGATGTGGCTCAGTGGTCGAGTGCCCCTGAGTTCAATCCCCAGTACCAAAAAAAAAAGAATATAGACTGCAAACAAAATTGATTTAGAAAAATCATTCAACAAACAAGCAGCAAGAACAAACCCACAGGGAGTGGAGAAAATATGACTTCCATAGTAGTCACACTATATTTAGTGCCCAGTATTCAACCAAAACTTATGAGACATAAAAAGACAAAGATATGGCTCATTCACACACACACACACACAAAGCATAAACTGCCTCTGAGAAAGCAATAGACTTAACCAAAGATTTTAAATCAACTATCTTAAATATGCTCAAAGAGCTAAAAGAAATCACAGACTAAGAATCACAGAAAACCAGCCAGCTGCATTGGCAAACACCTGTAATCCCAGTATTTTGGGAGACTGAGGCAGGGGATCACAAGTTCAAAGCCAGTCTCAGCAATTAAGTAAGGCTATACCTCAAAAGAAAAAATGAAAAAGGCTGGAAATGTGGCTCAGTGGCTAAGTACACCTGGGTTCAATCTCTGGTACAAGAGGAGTGGAGGGAGAGAGAATGAATATATGTTAAACTATGATGATGATGTGTCACTGAATATAAAATATCAATACAGAATAGAGTGTATAAAAAGGAATAAAAACTCTGGAGCTGAAAAATATAATTAATGAAACAAAATAAAATTCACTTAAGGCGTATAATAGGAGATTTGAGAAGAAAAAGAATCAGAAAAACGGAGCTAGGTCAATTGAGATTACCAGTCTGAGGGGAAAAAAAATTAAAGCCAAAAGAAGAAAAATGAAAACAGCCTAAGAGCTCTGTGAGACATCAAGTGTTCCACCAAACATATAGTGGAAGTCCCAAAGGGGTATGTGAGTGTGTGTGTGTGTGTGTGTGTGTGTGTAATACTTGAAGTGATTGAAAACTTCCCAAATTTGATAAAGGTCCTAAATCTATATGTCTAAATAAGGCAAAAAGCTTCAAGTAGGATAAACTCAGATTCATAAAGCATCAAAAACTAATTACCAGGAGAAAAGAAACTTATTGTATATTAGTGTTCCTCATTGAGATTAATAGCTAATTTCCCATTAGAAACCATGATTGTCAAAAAACAGTGGAATGCCAAGGTGTGATAGTACACAACTATAATCCCAGAGACTCATCAGGATATTGAGGCAGGAGGACTGCTAATTTGAGGACAGTCTCACAATTTAGCAAGACCCAGTTTCTAAAATAAATAAATAAATGGAATAAAAAGGCTGGAGATGTAGCTCAGTGGAACTTCCTACAAGAAATGCTAAAGTACTCCATTGAGCTGATGAAAGGATGCATCATAGTAATACAAAGTCTTAGAAAAAGAATTCTGGCAAAGGTAGCTATACAGATAAATATAAAAGCCAGCCAGCAACATTACATTTCTAATTTTAACTACTTTTTTCTATATGGTTAAAAACATATATAAAATAAATATAAATCTATGTCGACACACAACATACAAAAATGTAAGATGCAATAACAAAATAAAAGCTATTTAAGACAAAGCTATTTAAGAGTACAGTTCCTACAGACTATTGAAGTTGAGTTGGTATTAATTCAAACTAGACTATTACAGATTTAAGATGTTAATGATAACTCCAAGGCAACAGTAAGAAAATAACTAAACAGAAGAGGAAATAAGGGAATCAAAGTACATATATTAAAAAACCAAACACCAAAAGGACAGGAATGGAGGAATTAACAAAAAACATGATATATAAAAAACAAAGAGCAAAACAAAAGCATTTCCTTATCAATTACTTTAAATGTAAATGGATTGAACTCTGCAATCAAAGACTGGCAGAACGTTTTAAACAAACATGATCCAACTATGTACTGCCTTACCTTAGATCCACAGATACAAGTAAAATGAAAATGAAAGCTTCGAAAAAAGATATTTCACGTAAATATTAACAAAAAAGAGTTGGAGTGAATATGCTAATTATAGACAAAATAGACTAATATCAGACAAAATTGTTAGGAAAGACAAAGGCATGCTGAGAAAAGTCAATTCATCAAGAAGTTGTAACAATTACAAACATATTAAACAACACAACTACAGAATACACTGAAGGGAGAAATAAATAGTTCTACAATTAGTCAGTGGCTTTAAGATCCCACTTGCAATAATGGATAGAACAACCAAACAGTTCAGTCAGAAAAAAGAACACTATAAATTGAGACTTATCAGACATACATAAAACACTCTACCCAATAACAGAAGAATACACATTGTTTTTTTTGGTGGGGGTTACTGAACTCAGGGGCACTTGATCACTGAGCCTCAACTCCAGCCCTATTCAGTATTTTATTTAGAGAGAGTCTCTCTGAGTTGTCTGGCACTTTGCTTTTGCTAAGGCTGGCTTTGAACTCATGATCCTCCTGCCTACACCGCTGGAGCTGCTGGAATTACAGGATTGCGTCACCATGCCCAGCTAGAATACACATTCTTTAGTGTTTATGGAACACTATCCAGGCTAGACAACATGTTGAGTCAGAAAACAAATCTCCATAATTTTGAAAAGACTAAAATCATTTTAAAAAATCTCCAACCACAATGGAATGAAATTAGAAATTATCAGAAGGAAATCTGGGAAGTTGACAAATATGTGGAAATTAATCAATACACTCTTTAAAACAAACAACAGGTCAAAGAAGAAATCAAAAAGAAAATTAGAAAATACTTAAAAGACTAGCAAAATGAAAACACAATATTCCAAAACTTACAGGATGCAAGGAAAGCAGTGTTCAGAGGGAATTAACTGTAAATACTCAAAAAAAGAAAAACTTGAAATCAACAACTAACTTTACATCCTTAGGAGCTAAGAAGAGTTATCTGTACCAAAAGCTAGAAGGAAGAAAACAAAGGATTAAAGTGGAGATAAAAGAAATATAGATTAGGTAAACACACAGAAGCAAGAGAGCCAAAAGTTGGTTCTTCTAAAAGATCAACACCTTTTATACACCTTTTAGCTAGAGGGTACAACAGAAGATTCGAGTAGGAGAAACATCAGCAATTACACAAAGTAGCTTCTCAGATCCTGGGCTTGGTTTTATTTCTAATAATCATGTCCTCATCATATCTCACTCATTCCCATGGTTATGCTACTATGACACTCTTGAATCTCAACTTCAAGCTTTCCCTATCTTATCACCATTTCTAATTTTCTCAGTCCCCCATGCTGCCTTACAGTTTGATTCCACCATCATCTACTATCTATTGATTCCAACGATTACTTATTGCTACCATCTCCAATACAAGTCCTCTTAAAGCTTAAATTCCATAATACAATAATACAATCATTTTCTTTTGTTATACTCACTTGCTAAAAACCATAACCTTGTTCAAATCAACAGTCTGTCTTTACCTCCACCCATGCTGACTGGTCTCATTTTAAATTTGGGAACATAAAGCTCCAAGTGGGCCTTCAATGTTGCCAGTCTAATTCTACATTTATTTATATGGTCAACTTATTTTTCCATTCCCCATGGGATAACTCCACACCTTCTCCTTCTTCCTTAAATCTTCTATACCTTTTGTGCATCTTAACTCTCTAAAGACTTTGCATCTTATTTAACTGTAAAACAGAATCAGTTCCAAAAGAACTCTGATAATTCCTACTATCAAAATTATCAAGTCATCTGTTCTCTCCGTCTTCCCTCCTAACACAGATCTATAGATCTAATTATAGTCAATCCTCCACCCTCCACTACTACAATAGACCTATCCTTTCTTTGCAACTAAAGGACCCTGGCTCCTGCAAATGATATTAATTTTTCACTTTCTCAGTAATTGATCACAACATGCAAACATGCTACAATTTCCCACCTAAAACAAAATATTCTTTGTTTTTTCGTTTGTTTGTTTGTTTATTTAGCAGTACTTGGAACTGAACCCAGGACCTTGTGCATGCTAGGGAAGCACTCTATCACTGAGCTAAACATCCAGCCCTTTTTAAAGTTTTATTTTGAGACAGGGTCTCATTATGTTGCCCAGGCTGGCCTTGAACTTGCCAATTCTACTGTCTCATCCTCCTGAGTATTGGCATGTGCCATCATACCAAGCTAAAACACCCCTTCTTGATGAAGGAGAAAATATGTACAGTTACCCTGTTTTTAAAAATACTTATTTTAAAACACTTAGGTTTCAACAATAATAACAGCTTACATAATTATAACCATGGTCAAAAAACAACAGTAACCAACTTTGGTATGTAATATATTGCAGTCTACTTGTATTTGTTTTTAAAAAAAAGGATTATTCACAAAATTATCCTTTAAAAGGCAAACTACAGGAAGAGGGAGAAAATAAAACAAGTTAATTTAAATGTTTCTGTTGGTGCAATAACCAGGATATAACAATTTCAAAATGATATAAAAACATTATTTAGCTGTATATCTCTACTAGGACATATGATAAGGACAAAAAACTGTAAAAGAATTTTAATAATATTTTTGCTAATCATAATATTGGCAGTATCATTAGACAGTAAATGTGTAAGTCCGGGAACAGCTTGTCACATCAAGTACACCCAGTATCAAGGAGCTACCAAGGAGTACTAAAATTGTTGCAAGAAGACTAAGCAACAATTTGATGACTCTTCCTGGACAAAGACAGGAAAATATGAGCATCAATAAAGATAATATATGCAATGTATTAAAAAATATCAAGTATGTTTAAATCCATGAAAACAAAGTAGTACTTGAAAACAAACCAAAAAATAAACTGTTACTACTAAGGGACGCTAATGAACAGACTTGTTCTTTTAAAAAATTGGTAACTAAATAGAATCTTTTTCCATATCAACTGGACCTACTGGAACTAAGGAATCAGTGCAGGGAAATTGCCCTATATAGAAATCCCAAAGCTAGTAAATAAAAAAGAAATATTAGAATCACAGAAGCAACATTTGCAACCTCTTATAAATTAATGAGCCTAGGCACTGAGCATCAATGACTGCTATTATCACACAAGACAGCCAGTGGAAGAAAGACTAAATAATAAAGATTTTTATAAAGAACATACATATTCAATTGAAATGTCTTTCAACTAAGCTGTGCAAACTAAACCATTCATTTTAGTCCATCATAAGTCAGCAGATTTTTTCTAAAAAGGGCTAGATGGTAATTATTTTAGGTTTTATTGGGTCATAACTACTAAACTTTTCTGTTGTTAATAGCTCAAAAGCAGCCACAGATCATAGGTAAATGAGTGAATGTGACTTTATCTACAAAAATATGTGGTGGCAAGGTTTTAGCTCATAGACTATAGTTTGCCAACTCTTCCCAAAAAGATAAGAAACATAAATAACCTCTAATGACAAATTAATTCTTCCCAGAAAAATTATTCTAGCAATTATAATTCAATTCCCAAACTGAAATAAACAGAAGGAAAGAGTCAATATTATTTTCAGTCTGACCATTCCTTCATTTATTTTGTTCATCTGCAATACGTGGTAAGCATTAATGTGTTTTGACAACTCAAATCTAATGGTTTAAAAATTTTCAAATTGTAATTAAACAGATCTCTGAACAAAGTATGTTAGAAATCCAGTAATAACTTTGTTACTAGGATAATTTGATACATCTAGGTATATATACAAAGGTATATACAAAGAAGTAAATTAAACGGTTGAACATTTTACCTTATCTGAAAACCAAATGAGCCTGGAATCTTCATAATACCTAAACATGCCATACTTAGGATCCAATAATTCCCTCATGATGAGCAAAAAAAATTCTTTGCGTACCCCTCCTGCATCCACAGCATCTTCTCCAACAAAAATAACCTAAAATAGCAAAATGCAAACATTGAATAAACTGCAAGAAAATAAGATAAATTGTGAGGTCTTGTAACATGCTATTTACTACTAAGAGTTCAGCAACTTATAGTTTTTAAATGATGTAATTTTATTTATTAAGTTTCAAAGATACACTAAAAACAAGAAAACTGATTAAAAGAGCTTTTAAATAAAAGTCCCAATTATACAAAAGGATCTGGCAAATTACCTTGAGTGGCTTTTTGTAATCTATGTTCTTTGTTTTCCTAAGGACTTCCATTGCATCTCCTACAATATTTTCTCTACGCACTACTAGAATTAAGCAGGGATTCACAGATTCAATCACTGGGAGAAAAAGAGAAGAGACGTTCTGTCTGTGGGCCTGGTCAATAGCCATCTACAAAACAAAAGATTAAAATTTTAATAGCAATGCTATGAAGAAAATACTGTAACTGTACAGGCTACACTATTGAATTCATACAGCATCTAACACAGCATTTAGTTACAGCACAAGAACTTAGTAAACTTAGCATAAAGCATACCCTTCTGAAATTTTTTATATTTGCACAACTCGCGTGATTATTAAGGTAAGTAAGCACAGAACTATAATAACATTCCTAAAAACATAATAATAACTGCAGAGTCAGGATGGAGAGTGAGAATGTGCTTACAAAGAATTTAACTTTTACCATTTAAAGCATTTGTTCTTTTCCTATGGCATTCCCTACATTCTTGTTCTAAAACAAAATGTACCATATTTAAAGCACAATTCATTAAATTATTTTATTTTTTTTTTTTTTTAAACATTTATTTTTTAGTTGTAGGCAGACAGAATATCTTTATTTTTTTATTTTTATGTGGTGCTGAGGATCGAACCCAGTGCCTCACGCATGCCAGGCGAGCACAGTACCACTGCGCCATAACCCCAGCCCCTCATTAAATTATTTTAACAAAGAATTTTTCTTTTAACTACTGGTTTACTAGCTCTCAGTATATAGAAGCCTACAAAAATATATCATCTGATGATGAAATGGAAATAAGCACATCTCTAAAATTCTCCCTACTATTCTATAATTAATGTTTCGAAGGATTTAGAAGAACAAATGCATTTATCTGAACAGAATCAAAATGTGGATTTTTTGATTTTTAAAAGTATATTTAGGGGGCTGGGATTGTAGCTCAGTGGTAGAGCGCTTGCCTCGCATGCGTGAGGCCCTGGGTTCGATCCTCAGAACCACATACAAAGCAATAAAATAAAGACATTGTGTCCATCTATAACTAAAAAAATATTTAAAAAAAAAAAAAAAAGTATATTTAGAATATTAAATGTTCAAGATCTCTTTTTAAAATCCTTTCCTTAGTCATTAGCACAGTCATATATTCTATACCTGAGTAAGTTCAACATCTTTTTTATTTAAGGGATCAAGTGATAAAGCAAACCTATAAGCCTTCAAAGTCATAATGTAAACTAGTTTTAAAAATCTTCATTATGAATGAAAAAATGCTCAAAAAAAGGAAAAATCAGGGAGAAAGGAACAAAGGAGACAGGAAAAGATTATAATTACTAATCTCAGGAAAATATCTTACTACTAAAACCTTTCTCAAGGAAATTCCATATCCTAACAAGTAAACAAATGCTTCCCACTTTAAAGAGAATATGAAACAATTTGGCCAAGGAAATACATCATAGAAATTCAGCTATCAGAGTCATCAGTAAGTAACCTCACCTCTAGTTACTTACATTTTTTACTACGTATATAAATGACAGAGAACAAAGCATGATTTTGAAACAAGCTAACAATATCAAGTAAACTAGTAAAAATGTAAGTAAAAATTACATATTTATATAATGAAAAAAAGCCATATAATCTTTTAAGGATAAATTATTCTATTTCCATCAGAGCACTTTTTTATAAGGAAGCACTTTTTTGTAGCCCTCATACGTATACATGTCTTGCACAGTAGACTTCTTTCTGGCTAGCTACTTATGGCACTCTATAAATGACAGACTACAGTGTTACAAAATATCTCCTAAGATTACTGATTATGGGCAAGTTTCAAATATTTATTTTTTAAAAACATGGAAACAATTTTTTAAATACTCTCAAATCAGTTTAATATTATATTTTACCTGCATCTGTAAAACTGCATCTGTTTGTAACAGAGTAGTTTTTGCTTGAGCATCAAATACAAATGGATATGTACAGATTGTAACAGGGATATCTGCCAACTGGAAATAAAAAATTAATATATTAGTACAAGATGATCTGTGACATATTTACTATGGGTGCTGTCATATCTTGTAAAGACGATCACATTCTTAGTTCATTTACTCATACAGTTCAGGAATTACAAAGAAAATATGTTGCTTACTTCTGAATATAGAACTTTTAATGATAATTACATAAAGCACTGGAATAAGTCTAATTCCCAATTTTAGGAGGTAACTATAGTTGAAAGCCTATAAAATCATAAATAACAAGTATCTTTTGCTTAGCATGTATTAACTCTAAGTTTCAATGAATTAGGTTTATTCTACAATTGAGAGATCCCATTTTAAATACTGTGTCCAGTTCTAATGTTAGGATGACTACCCTAGAAACTGAAACACAAAAATTAATCACCCTATCTTTCATATAACAAAAACATAGTGAGTGGCATTACTATACCAAAATTATGAACCCAATAATCTATTCATACATTTAACATTCAAGATACATTTCATTAGAATTATTATTCTGTTTGGCTGTGAAAGTTACAAGAGCTGATCTCAGATTTCCATTATCAGACATTAAGACACTTTATAGTTATTTATCCTAACACAGTAATTGATTGTTATTTTAACAGTGCAGAAAAATACAAAGAATTACAATCAGCAGTCACACATTCTTATAGTTAGAGGATGGCTATTTCTACCATCTATCCAACAAGGTGATATTTTTGTGTCAGCCCTGAGACAGAATATCTGCTAGGAAGCTTTCAAAGAATACAATATGAAACAATACCCTTCTTCTTAAGTGACTAGAAAGTTCTTTATATTGTCTGAATCTGTACTTCTATACATCACTTGTCTTTGTTTTGCCTCTGTAGGAAAGTGTATATGATTTAAATATTTGAGTTCTAAACATGCTTCCCCTCAACTATTTTTATTCTATGCTAAACATTCCCAATTTCACTAACCATTTTTTGGGGGTGAGGTGAGGGTACTGGGGACTGAACTCAGGGGCACTCGACCACTGAGCCACATCCCAGTCCTATTTTGTATTTTTTTTAGAGACAGCATCTCAATGAGTTGGCTGGGCACCTCGCTTTTTGCTAAGGCTGGCTTTGAACTTGGGATCCTTCTGCCTCAGCCTACGAGCCACTGGGATTACAGATGTGCGCCACTGTGCCTGGCCTAACTATTCTTAAAATAATATTGTTTCCAGTTCTTTTCTATCCTATATCTGTATTATTTTCAATGTGTTTCTATTTGTCTCTCTCACCTTTGGCCACCAAAACCAATCAAATATTGTGTGATCACTTTCAACTTTGTTCTCAATATATAAGACATATGCCAAGTTATATGCACCTTATAGTAAATGATCACGCTTCAATATTTTTATGTGAAAAGGTTTGCCTCTATCCTGTATTTGTATAAACCTAGCTACAGATCATAGAAAGTGGTGTTACTTCTCTGACACTTAAAAAGATTTAGATATTTCTAAAGTCCTCTTTGGCTTCAAAATAATTTCCTTTTTCTCTTTTTTCTTTTGTTTTGCAGTGTTGGGATGGAACTCAGGACTTCGTGCATGCCAGGCAAGCACCCTATCACTGAGCTATATCCCCAGCCCTGTTTTTACAGTTTTATGTACTACTTCTGTTTGAGAATGAGGAAGCAAATATTAAACCTATAATTTCAAGCTAACTCAAAGTACTTCATTGGTTCAAATTCTGGGGAAAATAATATCAAATAAATAAACAACAAAAAGGCAAAACCTAACATCTATAACAGATAAAAGAAGTTCTATAATGTTCCCAAGGGTTAAAAGGTGGGATTACTGATTACTGCTATAATTTGATTAAGAAAGTACATGAAACAAAGTAAAAGGATGATTATATAGTTTAATTTAGTGACCACTTTAAATATCAAATAGTTTTAGAAATAATCATTTTACAACTCTAAAGTTCATTTGTCAAATTTTAAAAGTTTTTTTCCCTAAGGGCACACTGCATTTTACACTGGAAGACAAGAGTAACTAAATTTTAAGGCAATCTTGTTGAAAGGCACCATATATGTATAATGTTAACAAGTTTTAATATTCTTCAGAAAATTCTTCTGTAATGTTATACCAAACAATTTGTATGGACTCAACTTTTAGAAACACACACACGCACACACTCTTAAAAAAAAAATCACACAAAGAGGAATCTTTAACTCTCTTAACATGTATGGAAAAACAGTTTATCTACTCTGAACACAAGACTATTACACCAAACTTACCTCAGTTAATCCATGGCTGACATCCTAAGACAGCAGTGCAGAATGCAACAATAATGAGGAAAGAGCAATGTTAGTGTCCAAATTTAACTATTTCTATTCAAAGTAGCATTTCATATACTTTGCTACAGTTGAATACTGAATTAATGAGGTAGAAATTCATCTACAACAAAACTTACCCTTCCCATATGCCCCTTATATAAGTGTAACAGTTTGTTTTAGGTATCTTGTGATCCTAAAATTATCAAAGCTTGAATATAATGAAATTTGGTTTCAGCAAATAAGTATCCCCATTTGTAGAATTTAGGTAGAGTAAGGAAACTAGTCCTAAACCTGATATCGTCTTGAAGAAATAATTTTATGGCTCAGGTTATTTACCTAGAAAATGGAGAAAATCTCTCTCAGACTTTAAAAGCCTTGGTTAATCTGGACAAAGTCAAATGTTTAGTACATTAAAATGCTACATGGAAACAAAATGAAGGATAATAAGCCATTGATTGTTTTTATTTGACAAAAACTAACAAGTTAATAAAAAACAAGATATTCTATATTATGTGTTTTTAAAAACCAAATTAACTTAAAATAAATATATAGGCCAGGACACAGAGGCTAAGTAGAATAAAAGATATATTTATGAAGGGAGCAATGGAAATTATAATAAAAGCTTACCATTTCCTTGAAAAGGAAAGTACATTTCTTTTGGAATGCTTCCATATATGGTTTAGATTCCTGCAAAGTACTAGAATTTTCAGAACCATATCACTAAATTTGTGGGTGGTATCTTATGTGATGAATTAATCTTATCCAAAGATAGGGTGTTTGCCCTAGGCTACCGGGGGGTAATCTATAAGGCCTTTGAAATACCAGGTCTGATAGGAGTGTCTTTATTTGCCTAAGGCCTTTTTCCATGGATAATACAACAATATGATTTATCATGGGGCCTTAGTTCATGTGGTACCAGTTACATCTCTAGAAAAGGGTAGCCACATAAGCAGAATGTGACTGACTCCCCAAAATACTCTGGGCACCAGGGTTCAGGTGAGCTTCATCGGTTCACAATCATTCGTGGTATTACACATCAATGCCAGATAACTCATGACTTCCTGGGGAAAGAACAACAGAAGTTTTGCTTCTGGGACCTTAGACTCTGCTCTGTGCGCTTCTTCCCTTGAACATTTTAATCTGTACCCTTTCCCTGCAGTAAAGTGCAATCCTCAGTCTAATAGTTTTCTAAGAATTCTGAGAGTTTGAGGGTTGTCTGGGGAATGCATTCCTTACCCCAATTTGCAATTGGTATTAGGATTGAGGACAGTCCTGTGTAGAGTTTCTAACTTTGTAGTTGGCTAAATTCTCATATGCCTTGATGAGTTTCACTGGAGGCTTTAAGATATTAGCAAAGACTTATGGTTTTCTCACCATACTATGCTTATAGCCAAAGTAGTATAAATATAATCAAACATGAGTCTTTGCAAATCCTATTCTAAGAAAGAAAATTATTGACAATAGTTTCTTTCAGGGCTGGGGGTATAACTCAGTGGTAGAGTGAGAGTGTTCCCTGTGTTCAATTCCCAGTACTGAAGGGGGATAATAAAAAAAGGTCAGAATAAACATTAGTGTTGTAAAGTAGCTCAAATGTAATTCATCAAAGTAATACTTCCAAAAGAAACTTGAAAGGAAGCAAAGTGGTAGTGGTGGTAGAGACAAAACTTGTGAGGTCAATTGAAGGTTTACTGCTAAACTCAACACACTCCTCAGCGTGAGCAGCTTACTAGCTCTAAATCCACATACATTGTGCTATTAGCTGTTTATTGAGTAAGGGACTTGAAACTGGGTTAAGGCATGCCTAATTTTAGTTACCTGATGTTCCAGAAGGTAGAGTGACAAAGGCCTAAACAAAATGTTCAAAGTTAGGATTTCATGATCTAAATCAGACTTCACTAAGGATGCTCTGAACATCAATGATTATTGGTTTCAGTTTTTGAAAACAAAGAAGATACAGTGCCTTTGTACACTTTAAACTGATTATTTATGGCAAAATACTAAATGATTACTGGTATCATCTTGATCTAAGGGCATAATATAGGATTACTCTGAGAAGGTATAAAAGAAAAAATAAACTTATTAAAGCAGTTCAAATAAATGAAAAGGGTGGTCTTGGCAGTTAGAGGAGAAGTAAAATGATGTTTCTAAATCATGTAGGTAATAGAAAAATATACAAACATAATTTGGTGATCTAATGCATAAAGCAAAAATATGACATTATGATCACTCCAAGAATCTGAAGGCCAGATTCCTAAAACGTATTATTAATATCTTTAAAAATGATAAGGGAGCTTTTAAAAAAGGCAGAATAAACATTAGTGTTGTAAATGAACTTTTCTGGGAAATACCACACCTATAAGGAAATACAAATATACTTTAGTCAACAGCCTTATTTTACTAAATGAGGAAGAAACTCAACCTAGGCAAGTTAAATACTGGTATATCTTCCCAAAGCTCCTCTACACAGCTGTTTTACCAGTCTATCTTTCTATGTATTTTGCTGGTGAGCAAGTCTGTTGCTATCTCAGTAGCTGTCCACAGACAATATACAATAAGTTAATTCCACAGCACAAAAACAGTGATGATTCAGATACAGCACCATTAATATTGAATAAGTAAGATGTACAACATATATCATATGGTATCAAAGACTAAAATTCTCACAAATTTACCAATTATTTTTATTAGTACAAATGCTCTGAAGAAGCTGGGCACAGAGCATATCCCTTTAATCCCAACGACTCAGGAGGCTGAGGAAGGAGGATTGCAAGTTCAAAACCAGCCTCAGCAACTTAGTGAGACCCTGTCTCAAAGTAAAAAAAAAAAAATTTAAAGGGCTAGAGATGTGGCTCAGTGGTTAAGCACCCCTGGGTTCAATCCCTGGTACCAAAAACAAACAACAAACTCCATAGTCATTTAGATCTGGTATATGTCTCACATAGGTATATGCCAGTTCTTGAAAAAATATATTTTAAAAAAGCTTAACTTAAATCTCACTATAATTCAAACATGGTAGACTCAATTTAGACTCTTCTATATCTTATTCAGAATGTGTTGATTTTTATTAGCTTTATATTGATATGCATGTATAGTAATGAAATGTATAAAAGGGGAAGAAAAATGGCAAAGTTTGGTAGTTATCTACTAACTAAGGTGTTTTCATGAACAATTTAAGAGTAAAGTTAAATGAGAATAATGAAACGTATCAAGAAAGTATAGAAAAATCATCAAATAGCAGGAGACAAAAAGTGAAAGAGGCAAAATCCACATGCTCCTTCTATGTTGCCAAAGGATCACAAGCAAAGGGAGATAAAAAAGCAAAGTAATCCAACTGTATACTTTCACATATCAAAATCAGAACCTTGGGAACAAAGCCACACACTATATAGTAACTAGCAGGAGTAAAAGACATCAAGCAAAGATTTCACAAAGACACATAACCAGAAAGAGTCAGGTGAAAAAGGATAGGAGAATGGAAGAGGATGAGGTGAAAAATTAGGAAATTGCAGCAAAACAGAAGGATATATCCCTTAGCTGAAATGTTTGGGACCAGAAAAGTTTCAGATTTGGGAATATCTGCATACACTTTACTGATTGAGCAACCCTAACTTGAAAGTCCAAAATCCAAAGTGCTCCAAAGTCCAAAACTTTTTGAGCATCATATCGGTGCTCAAAATGTTTCAAATTTTAGAGCATTTTTGGATTCTGAAATTAGTGATATTCAATCTGTATAAAGAAAGTCAAGAACCATTAGTTATTAAGATTTAGGGATCAGAAGTCTATGCCTGATGGAGTCTTAAAAGTCCTTGACTGAAAAAGAAAGGTAATTGGGGTGGGGGGGCGATGGGGGCAACAAACTATGGCTTAAAGACAAAATAATTTTCTCATAGTGTTTAGCACAGGTAAAGCTTTATGTTTCTACACGTATGTAAAATTTAAGACTTTAAAAATAAATTTTATTATATTTAACATATACAAGATGTGTGTGTGTATATATATGTACACATACATACACACATAATAAAATGGTTACTAAGAGACACGAATTTCTTACAATTCATGGTCATTACATTCTATCAAAGAATATTTTAAACTTTCTCACTGAAGCAATGCAACTATTTCAAGACCATAACTGCTGATCAATAACAGCACACAAGTTTGTATGTATATGTACATAAGTACATATATGCATATATACATGGGTAATCATATTTGTATGTATATACAAATACATATATACAAAACACTATATTATCACAAAATAGTATATGAGTATCCCTATGGCAGATTCTTGAAAACTTTACTTATAGAGTTAAACCCACTATTAAGACTAGTAATTAAAGTATACATCTTATTTGGGAAAAGAGAGCTTTAGGAGTTCTGTTAAAGTATGTTGAACTCACTCCAAAAAAGTAGCTCTTTGAGGTAAAACATCATAATATAAATTAATAAATTATTTAAAAATTGTATGAAGACCTTTAAAGTAGGTTGCCAGTCCTTTATTCCAAGAGAGAGATCAAAACAAACCAAAGTCATGGATTCTAGATTCTGATTCTATTAAATCCACTTCAAAAATTAAAAAAAGAACAATCTTTCACTGCCACAACCACCTATTAAATATCATGTCTGTCTATAAATGGAGAAAGGAAAAGTGTGTGGGCAATTATCAAGAATATTAACCATGTAATAGATTTAAGACAATGATAAGACAAAGAGGATACACCAGGAACAGAAAGGTAGACCCTTAATGCCTTGCTCTTATCAGAAAAGAGCAGTGCTGAAATAGCTTCCCAATGAAATTTAGTTTGATATAATCATGACTCTGACTATATACTACAGTGAGTTTGGATGACAAAACTGTCAAATTAAAAAGTGGACATTCAAACAGTACTTTTCCCCCACAGTACAATTAAAAAAAAAACCTATCAGATACCTTTTTTCTTAACTTGGTCAAATGAATGCTGTTTATGACTTACATTAACAAATATAAATTTTGGTTAAAGGACAGGTGATACAATTCACAGTCATCTTGGCAGATGTTTCCAAGACATGGTTTCTCAAACTGGGTTTCTGTAGACCCCCCAAGGAATATATTCTTAGGGAGTCTATGAGTACTCTGGGACAGTTTTAATGGACAGTTTTAGTGTTTTTCAAAATCAATAATAAAAAAAATTATTCAAACCTAAAACTAAGACAATTTATATCTCATAAATATTATAAACATTCCAGTATTATAAATTTCTCAGTATTGCCATGAAATTTCTAGGCCTGCAAATAAATTATCTGCAATAATTTGGTTCTGATTTTAACCAAACAAGCACCCAAAAAGATCTCTGTAATTGTGTAAGATTTCATACTTAAATGATATGATTGATGAGGAAAAGACAAATGAATATCATATATCATTCTACAGGCAAATGTTTCATTATTGTGCAGACACAGAAAGGCAGTAAGAGGACAGTTATCAGACACTTCAAAAGGAGACTATTGCCAAATGAATAATAAATAGGCTGTGTCAAGGCTGCCAGTATTAATAAGTTCCATTTACTAAGACTTAACTATGTGCCAGGAACTACCTTAAGTACTTCATAGAGATCAGTTCACTTAATCTCAACTGTATAAAGTAGGTACTATTATCTTAAAGACATTAGATAATTTCTCCAAGGAGAGAGAACTGAATAGGTTCTTAGGTAGAATTTGAATTTAGGCACTCTTAGATTACACTGCATGCTACCATATTTACGTTTGAGCTGGATTCCTACTCAGAACATCATCATCCTCAACATTAAATGAACTTGAATTAAAAGTATGTAGTGTTATTTACAGTTATAAATTTGTGGCAGTTTTATAGTTCTTTTAAGAGCATAGTAGTAGGAGTTTAGAACTGGTTTAACGTGTGTAAATACTTATATAAGATAATCATACAAATATATAAGTACACAGGGCTTCTTAAGAAATTGTTTTTCTTTAAAAAGGTTCGTATTATCACTCGAGCTTCAAAAATGCTGCTTAAAGACCTATGGTGTCCTAAGTAGTATGTCATGGGCAACAATTTTTCTCAGTGGTAAACAAATTTAATTCCTTTTACACTGCAGTTAAGCATCTGTTATGCATCCTGTAGAATGCAAATTTCAGTATATGCAAAGATAAAATATGAGCCCCCAAACAAGTCTTGCTGAGGGAAGGTTATTTCTCTTCCCCGTACAGGTGCTCTGAAGGAAGAATTTGAGAAGTTTTGCTTAGGGTAGAGATTTTACTCAAACAGGAAAGAAAAAAGGAAATACTCATTCAAAACTTTTCTGAGGTTAGTTATTTTCTTGTTTAAAAAACTATCCCTTCCAGTCCATTTTTTTGCTTACCTTCAAGGCAGACCATCTCAAAAGTATTCCCACATTTGTTGATACTGCTTTCTAACCTCCAATTTTCTTTTTAGCAATACCCCAACTCTAGAATGCCATTATCAATAATAATCTTGTATTCAAACTCACTGCTTAATTCCTTGGTTTTACTCTCTTTCTGAGCAGCATTCAACATAGGCTCTCATCACTTTTTTTTTTTTTTTGGTACTGGGGATTGAACTCAGGGGCACTCGACCACTGAGCCACATCCCCAGCCCTATTTTGCGTTTTACTTGGAGACAGGGTCTCACTGAGTTGCTTAGCGCCTTGCTGTTGCTGAGGCTGGCTTTGAACTCACGTTTCTCCTGTTTCAGCCTCTCAAAGTGCTGGGATTACAGACGTGTGCCACCACGCTCTGCCCAACTTTATCTTTTAAACACGTTTATTTGCACGTATGGTTTTACGCTAGGCACTGGGTTCAATACTCAGCACCACATAAAAATAAAATAAAGATATTCTGTCCACCTACAACTAAAAAAATAAATTTAAAAAAATATTCTTCACAATGTTCCCTGATTTTAATTCTCTACATAGTACATATTATTTGCTGGTATGTTTTTGCTATGATTAATGTTAATCTTACCCATCAGATTATGAGTTCCATGAAAAATTGGGCTCCTGTGCTGGTTTACCCTGTACTTCAAATACCTGAGTTAGTACCTCTTACACAGGAGATTCTCAATAAGTATTTGTTGGATAACAAATAAATAAATCTAAGTCTAAAGAATGGCCATAAACTTGAACTCTTCTCCTAGTGATTCTCAAGGGGGGGGAAATCAGTGAGTCTTTCCTACTTGAGAGTCAAGTATCAAGGAAAGGAGAGATGTTCTAGCAGTGACCTGATTCCTATAAGAAAGAGTAACCTAAAAATAACATGCAAACCAAGTTCAAAAAGTATTGTACTTTTTAAAAATTGTCTCTACTAGACATATTCCAGACACTACCAGAAATGCTAGTGAATAAACTGCCAAGAATGTTTAACTTCAAAAGCTTATAGGTGGTGCCTAGCAAGCAACAAAAACCACTTCTGTAACCAATGGATATAAATTACCCACTGTGGGGCACAAAAGTTGACTTCAAGTATATTAAAATGACTAGCAAATACAAATATTAGAGCTGCTTTGTATCTAGTTGTTTACCTATTTCTAAATTAAAACTGCATGTACCTAATTCAAAGTTTATAAAATTATGCTACAATTTTAATGAAATACCATCTAATTATTAAAGACTTAGCCAGATGCAAAGTGTGCAATATATGAATATACATAAATAATCTAAAATAAAGTTAAACATATAAAGGAAAAATCAAAAACAGAATCCCAGGGTTTTCTTCTTATTATGATATACTGATCCCACAACAATAACACATACTTTAGAGTTCCATTATCAGGGACTCTAGTATTCTCAACATTAGAGAAACAAGAAGCAATCTCTTAGAAACAAATCAGAGTTGAAAATCCATGTTACATTTGCGTTCTTCAGAAAAATGTAATCTGTCTCTGTTCTAGCTTTGGTAGAAGAGGAGGATGTTTACTTATAAATATAGCTACTCCTTTGCAATGTGTTTTTATTTGAAAAATAGACTCTGGATAAAAGCTCTGAAAAAACTTGGGTGTTTCAAAAACACTTGTTACTTTCATATTAGAGCAAATGACATAAAAATGAAATTGCACAATGCATGGGAAACATACCATTCCATAGGCCTGCTGTTGGACCCAGTTGATATAATCATTCCTTATGTCTATCAATTCTTGTACTTCATGGATATAAAATTTATCATACTGTATAATCTGTCCTGCTTTCTCATTTACCTAAAAAAAAAAGGTATATAATTAAGTTTAATAAAAGAGACTGAAAATGGTTAATTAGAAAAAGCCTTTGGTGATTTCTTAGCTAATTTTCACTTCCTGTAAAAAATAATTACTGAGTGCCTACTATATGCAAAATGCTAGTTAAGCACTATCATATTTATTAGACGTGACAGCCACATTCAGTACACCAAACTCTAATAGAAAAGAGGGACATAAATGTCTTTATAACCATTTTATAACAAGCTAATGCTTGTTAAGTGTTATAATGCATCTAACATCTCATTAAAATAAACTTTAAGTGATAACATCTAGATAAGATGTGAAAAATGAAGAGGGTACAGATTATCACCCTGCAGATCACCTGCTAGTTACAAAGGGAAAAATAACTGTTTACAATATAGAGAATGACCTTAACCAAGTGATCAAACTAATCATCAATACTGGGACAACTGAATGTTATTTCTAATCATACAGTGCAAAAGGAAGTATACACATCATTTATGAATCAAAAAAGACTTAACCTGAATTTAATAAACTCTTGTGATCTGAATTCCAGTTTAGAGGAGATATAAGGGATTAACACTGATGACAAAACAACCAGAGAAATCCTGACTGTGGGAATTTACACTATTGGCCAGGACAAAAAGTCAAGGTAATGGGGATAGAAAGGAGAGAGCTGTTATAAATTAGAAGATAGTAGAGGAATTTTGGGGGTAGATATGGCAGAATAATTTATATTAGAGTAACCCGTCTAACAAAAACAATTTACAAACTCTGGACCATATATAATAAAGCAAATATATAAAAACACCGGAGAGTAACCCAAATTAAGCAAAAAAGGGGGGGGGCATGGAAACAATTACCTACAGAAAACATATTTTACTTCCAAATCAGCATGAATGGTGGGAGATAAGAGATCAGGAGGAAAATAGACATCTTACGAGAGAGATGAGCCATAAGTCAGATAGAGACTAGCCAGGAAGAAAAAAAAATCATAGAAAGGAATCTAGAGGGGGAAGCCCCAAAATCTGCACACAGTTTCCCCTCCCCTCTTTAGCAAACTCTTAAAACATGAGTACACATGGTGAGAATTGGGGGTGGGGAAGACACTCCCCCCCAAAAAACAAAAGAAATCAACCCAAAGTATACAAAATATGTTCCCTATCCACAATGGAATTAAAAATCAATACGAAAAATGTATTTGGAAAATCCCAATAAATTACTCATAACTTCATTTCCACACAAGATACACTAACGATGCAAAGCAGACTCTGGCTTATAGAGGGAGGAGGAGCAATAACTCTAAAGTCCCATCCTGAGGTCCAAACACACATAATTTAAATAAGATCAAGAAAAAGAAGACTTTCTCTTCCCTCCCCTCTACCAATCTTGAAAGCACCAAGTAACAAGCAACACCAGTATATTACTGATAAGGGTGAAGAGTGAGAAGAAAAATCCCTCTATGGAGCAGGCAAGCAGAGTTGGAAAAAACTGACACCCACTTCTACTCTAAACCCAAAGCAACATCTGGGTAATTTGAGGCCTGTGGTACAATTAAAGTAACTACAATTAAATTAATAAATAAATAAAAATTCAATCCAAGCTAACTCCTAATTAGACTGACTTAAATTCCCACACTAACAACCAGAAAGTTGAGGTGTACTCATTTACAGGCTTTGAATTTACTTCAGCTTGTACTATATTACAACTCAAACTTATGAGACATACCAAAAAGAAAATAAGCAAACAAAGAACATAACAAAAAAGTGTCTAGAGACAAAACAATAGAGTCAGATTCAGAGATGACTCAGATGATGAAACCAGAAGACAGGGATTTTAGGAAAATATTTTGAACTTAAAACTAAAACCTACCAAAATTTGTGGCATGCTGGTAAAGCAGGACATAGATGAAATCTAAAGCATTAGAAGATCATAAAGAAGAACTAAATTAAGGACAAATCAAGTGAAAGAAAACATAAATCAACAGAAAATAGAGAAAAAATAAAGCAAATGGGCTTTTTTAAAAAGATCAGTAAAACTGATATGCTTCTAGCCAGACTGACAAAAAGAAAGGAGACACAAATTACCACTATCAAGTATGAAAAAAATTTCATCACATAGATGTCTTATCAATAAAAACTGACCCAAGAAAAAACAGGAAATTTGAAAAGGCCTATATTCTAATATAAAATTTTTCTGAAAGAAAACTCTAGGACCACTATGATTTCACTAGTGAATTGGAATTTTATTTAATTTTTTTTTATTTTTTGCAGTGCCAGGCATCAAACCCAGGGCTAGTGTGTGCTGGGCAACCCTTTACCACTGAGCTAAATTACTGGTCCTTTACCAAACATGTAAGGAACAAATAATATCAACATTTCCTTTCAGAAAAGAAAGAGATCATTTCTTAATTCATTTTTTGAAGCCAGAGTAACTTTGATAGCAAAAGCTAATAGGAGAAATGAAAATTCCCGATCAACATTCCTCATTAACAGTCTGTCTCAAAATATTAGCAAATTAAATCCAACAATAAAGTATAACACATAATGTTCAAGTGGAACTCATTCCCAGAGTGCAAGGTTGATTTAACATCTTGATACAGAAAAAGCATCTGATAAAATTCAATATGCATTCATAATACACACATTCAGCAAACAAGGAACAGAAGGAAACTTCTTCCAACAGACAAAGTCACCTACCAAAAATCAAAAAACAAAAACCCTACAGTTAAAACATCAAATTTACTGGTGAAGTATTTAATTCTTTCTAAGATCTGGGAAGTAGGCAAGGATGACTGCTGTAATCACTTATATTCATATTGTACTAGAATCCTTGGTTAATAAAATAAGGGCTGGGGGGTGAAGCACAATCCAACCTCCCACACAAATAAAATATATATATGGCAAGAAGATAACATGACAGTGTGCCCAAATTCAAAAGAATCTATAAGGAAATAATTGTTACTAATAATTTATCCAGACCACAGGGTAAAAATTCAATATTGAAAAATTCAACTGAATATCTCTATACTAGCAATAAGCAATTGAAAATAAAAAAATTATTTACAATACAATCAAGAACATGAAACATTCACGAGTAATTTTTAATTTTTTAAATTATTTATGTATTTGCAGTACCAGGGATTGAGCCCAGGGGTGCTTTACCACCTAGCTACATTCTTAGCCCTTTTGAGATGGTCTCATGCCATGGCTGGCCACAAACTTGCAATTCTTCTGCCTCAGTCTCCCAAGTGGTTGGGATTATAGGTATGTGCTACGATGCTTAGCTTAGAAGTAATTTTTTAAAAAGATGTAGAAGACCTCTGAAAAGTATAATACACTGCTGAAAGAAATGAAGAGATATACATGTTTGTGGACTGGAAAATAGAATAACAAGACTGAACAAACAAATGCAAACAAGGAAATTAAATGGACTCTAGTTTTATTCTAGTGATATAAAAATATTTTTATTACAATTGAGAAAATTTAAATATCTCTGGATAGATGATATTGTAGGAGTATAGTTAAATTCCTTGAATGATATTATTATGTAGAAAAATGCCAGAAAACCTAGCAAATGCTAAAGTATTAAAGGGTAATATTTGCTTTATATTTTAAAATGATTCATGAAAATGTATACATGAAAATAGATATAGAGCAAATTTGACAGTAAGTTAACAGCTAAATCAAGAAAAGAAGCATACTCATGTTCATTTTATTTGTCTTTTAATATTTTAGTACAAAATATTTTGTTAAAATAAAAACTGAAGAGGGAAACTAAATAGAATGTCAAGAAATAAAGTCTGATGGAGACCATTTTAGGTGGAGAATAACATGAATTAAAAGGGACAAAATTTATATGTATTTGCCACAGATGAACTGCTGGTCCAAGGAGAAGGAAAAATACATGGTTCAAAACTGTACCAAAAGTGCTGCTAGAAGCTAGGATGAGCTCAACTGTCTAGGTTTCAGGCCAAAATACAGTCCACTCTAGCAAGAATTAGAGTAACTTCTATCACTGGCTTTTCAAACAAAACAAAGACACCTACTTTACGATTAAAATCTTTATCCTAGAGCAAGAGTTCAGCAAACATCCATTTGTGAGCTACATATCATGCACTATTTTTATAAATAACATTTTGCTGAAAAATAGCCATACCCATCCACTTACATGCTGTCTGTAACAGAGATGAATAGTTCTAACACAAACTGAGTGTCTCAGAAAGCTTGAAATATTTACTATCAGGCTCTACAGGCTTTAGTATTTTGCTTTAAACAAATGAAATCATTAGCCAAACTCCTTTTACAAAAAAACAAAACAAAAACCCCACAATTAACCAAAAAAACACAATGGGTTCTCTCTCCATATTCAAATTTATAAATATATACATTTTTAATCACATTTAAACCACATTAGCCACTCTAAAATTTAATCAAACTGGATCATTCACATACCATTGAATGAATATATATATATAAAAAATCTTCACTATTTTAAAATATAAAAGGTAACCCATAGTTTCCTTCCCCCAAAGGAAAAAAACTACACTGTAATTGGCAGTCTGTATATCTTGTGGATATTGGCTATGTAAGTTTTCGTAAGAGAAATACTAATGTACTAAAATCAAAATTAATGATGAACAACATCAGGTTTGGTTCAGAAACAGATTCATTTCAAACTTAAGACGTGTGAAAAACTTCTGGCTGATAGTTTATTCAGATACATTGATTTGATACACTAAAGAGAAAACCAATTAACACTGCTTTTAAAATAGGAAAATCAGACATGAAACAAAAGATTGACCCAGAAGACATAAATTACAAATTAACACACAAAAATCAAGAGTTTCAAAAAATAAAATATAAAAATTTCCATGATAGATAAAATTCAACAAGACATCCTTTGCCCCAAGAAACTTTCCTTAATCTTTCAGTATTAGCAACCTACATTTTCCCTAACCTAGCACTTACCACGTATACAATAATTATTTATTTACTTGTATATGTACAATTCCCCTTAATTTCATAAGGTCAACAAGTTATTATTGCATCCCTAATATCTCATGTAATGATAAGCATACAGTAGGCACTCAATAAATATTCACAAAATAAAAACAGAAGAGATCACATGGCAGAAGTTCAAAACAATCTATACATTCAGAATTACTACTTAAAATATATAAAATCTTATAAGTTTTATTATACTTTTATTTCCTATTTTAATTACAATGAAGAATCCTGGTTTACAAACTTCAGTTCAGGGGTGGTATGTTGCGTACATATATATTATTTAAGAAGTCCTTGCAAAAGAAAAAAAAAGTTTGAAAAAAAATCACTGATTTAGAAGACCAGCACAATATATAGCAACTAAGCAAGACAAGATAGTGTAAGGCTTTTATTTTGTCATACTAGTACCACTACAATGTCCTATGTGAAAACTCAGAAATAACCCAATTACTTGCCAGTAAACTTATTTCTGATATATCCATTCCTGACAGCAGGTAACAAAGGTATTTTTCTTATAATGCCATTTGGAGCATTGGAAATAATTTTTAATTCAAAAGCTTTCCAAAGGACATGACATATGGGAGGAACAAGAACATCCATACAACCTATAATGAATAGGATACACAATATGCAGTTTTCTAGTTTCTAATCCTGCTCCAGCAGTGTTAGGTCAAGAAGGAAACCGAGGAAATTTTTCCTAATTCTTAACCATGGAGCAGAAAGAGGAATGTATATGGTTGTCAAACATAATGTATATGGGTTGTCAAAGAGTATCTTTTAAAAAAAGTTTCTGATAAGTAACTTGGGTTTCTCTAAAGATAAAAATGAATCATCCTTGATAGCTAATTATCCACAGGTATTTATTTATGGTAGAATAGGATGAAGCCAAGTTTTCTCTTAAGTAAAGGATAAAGATAACTAAGGACGTGCAGAAAGAGATGCTTAAGAGATTCATCCTAGCCAGGCATGGTGGCACACAACTGCAATCCCAGCAGCTAAGGAAGCTAAGGCAGGAGGATTGCAACTTTGAGGCCAGCATCAGCATCTTAGTGAGACCTTGTCTCAAAAAATAAAAAGGGGTGGGGGATGTAGCTCAGTGGCAAAGTACCCCTGTGGTCAATCTCTAATATGAGAGAGAGGAGAGAAAGAGGGGGAGAGAGGGAGGAGAGAGAAAAAGAGAGAGAGAGAGATTGATTTTCAACCAGTATCATTTTGCTTTAAAGTATTTAATAAGAACCCAGTTTCCTTATAACCTAATAAATCAAGTCAATATAAGTAGTTTTTCACCCAAATGGTGATGTGTGATAATAAAATCACTGACTTTGAAATGTATAACAACATACATATCTTATAATATTTAAACAATACATCAATCCTAGGAAACTATCAGGATTGGTATTTTGATTATTTTATAGGTAAATGATCATTTACATATGTGATAAAAACACTTGTTCAAAAATCATACTGGTAGGAAGAAGCACAAAAAGGATTAAAACTTGATCTTTTGATTCTTAATCCAGGTCCCATAATAATACTATACTATCTGCTATCTAGAAGATCAAGAGGTGTAACATAAAAGCAAATCCCCTTCCTAAACATGTTACTGTATCTGCTAATATAGAGAAACATTAGACCCAGCAGGGACACTGAAAGTAGATATGAATTTGTATTTCAATTGTGCTACTCCCTGGTTTATGATCTTTGAAGCTGAGATTCATTTTCCAGTCTAAAAACGGGCAAAATACCAACACTATAGGGTTTTAAAAAGTTAAATGAGTAATATATACAAAGTGCTCACATGTACGATGTACAGAAGAGGTTCCAATTCTGGACACTGTTAGCAAACAATAAATGTTAGGTTAATTTTCCCTCACTTTCAACTAACAAGAAGTTGGATCCTAGTATCTAGTATGGTTCCATCAAAAAGGTCACTGGGGAATACTTATTCTATTCCATGGAATAAAGCGTTGCCTGATTCCAGAATTTTAATCTTTACCAAAAAAAGAAAAAAAGCCTTTAGAAATAGAACCCTGTATCTTTCTTCCTTAGTAGAGACTGAGATTTCTGAGCTAGACATAAGTTATTTATTCAAGTCCTTTCTGTAGTTATAAAAGACAAAATGTTCGATTTCCTCCCCTGACCCTCCTCTCTTTCGTGTGGTAAAAGCCACAGCTAAGGAAAAACAGTATTCTTTAAAGGGGTAATAAGGATAAGTAAACAATGAAGGCAAAAGAGACTGAGTAATCATTTGAATGAATAGGTCCACCTGAAAAGAAATGGTTTGCAGATACAGTAGGGAGGAGGATTTCAGAAAAAAAATTTAATTAATCTCTTGAATCCTAGGCAAAAGGTATATGGAAAGGGAGAGACCCATCCCATGAAGTTTGAGTATCCTCATTACAGCAGTTTGCTGCAGACACAGACCCTGATATGCTGCAAGAAAGCCGTGTTCTGGGCAATGACTTGTTTCTCTAGGAAAGAAATGGCTATCATTCTTTAATTATAATGAGAAATTAGTTTTCTCTAGGAATCTTAGACATACTAAAAAAGGAAAAAGTTCAGAAAGTTAAGCAGTCGAGAAAAATACCCAGGAACTTCACTAGAAGAATAAAAAGGAACATAATTATCCATAAGGGTTTTTTCTTACAGAGAACAAAAGGACTATCCCCTTTATCTCCTTATTATTTACCTTATCACTAGGCAAGAAGAATCTGGAAGTACAAAGAAGCTGTTAAGGAAAAGAAACTATAAAGATTAAGGGTTCATCTGAGGTTTTCAGTCACTTCATAGGCTAAAAGAAACAAATGCTTCTCCCTTAGGTCATGTCTCATCTAAATAACAACTCAAAAATACCAAATGGCATAACAAAGATATACCTACCAACTGTCAGGGATGACTCAAATCCATCTTTAATGAAACAGCTGAGATTCTACTTCTTCATATAACTGTACTGCTACAAGTGTAAAGGGTACTATTTCTTACACTGGGAAGAAGGGCAGGAAAGAACAATAGGCAAATTAATGAATTATATATGGTTCCAATTTTAAATTAATCATTTGTTTCAAATGAAACATTCTACTTTGAGGCCATTAGTATCTAATAGCAAAAGAACCATAAGCTTAAATATTTATAAAAAGAACCAGGGCCCACTCTTTTTAATATGAGAACCACTTATAACCAACAAAAAAATGTATTATTAAACAAATGATGTTCTTCACAAGAAAATATAAGAATTCTAATTCATTAGTATGCTATTGTTCTGCCCAACAATAAACAAGTTATTTATAAATGCCTATTGAAGTCAAGTAAGACCAAAATTCCAAAGTATAGATATACGACTTCATTTAAAACAAATTACAGATGTTTCTAAATTTTTATATTTTATGCCAATCTAAATATGTAATAAATTAATGTTAAAATGAACATTATCAATCTGTTAGTAGGAATGGGAAAAGAGAAAAAATAAAGGAACTATTGGACATACCCTATGTAATATTTCTAAAACCTTTAATGCAGTATGAAGAAAACTGTTGAAAATTCTTCTTTCAGAAGGGGGAATGCCGATCTTGTAGAGTTTCAAAAGATGTACCACAACTTCCTTAAAAAGTTCTACTATCTTGAAGAATAGTGGAGGTTCAAGTATTGACCACCAGTTTTCTGTTATTAAAGGGTGAACATGCAAATAAAATGAATAAAAAAAATTCACAATTTTCAAAACCATATTGACTTTCTTCTAAAGCAGTGATTCTTTAACCCTTTGAAAATCCCAAGAAGGTGCACATAGCAAATTTTATATAACATGTCTAGGGTATACAGACACCCCCCAACCCAAACACCACCAAGTTAAAATATAGTGCTGTCCCTAAAAGCTCTCAAAAGAAAAAAATAAAGTATGAAAAGGCTATCTGAATTTATACTATTGGCTTCCTACATTATGTTTTAAAATCTACCACTATACCTAATATTAAAACCAGTTCTTACAATGTTTTTATTATCAGAATTTTGATGTTTAAAACAAAATACACTTGATGATTTTGCTCTAATATTTATGTATCTTTCCACATTTTCTCTCAGCTTACTACAAAGCTGAAATATTGTATAGTACCACCGTTACAATGCAAGAAACTCCTGAAAATTTAAAAATGTAAAGTTGTAACACATATGTCCTTTTCAACATTCACAATTTGTAGTTGCTAACTATAAATACTACAATCTCATGAATTATGTGGAAGAAAAAAAATCTTCTGAAATCAGGAAGCAATAGTCTTATAGTTCCTGCTGCACTCTTCTATTACTAGCTAATTTCCTCAGATTCCAGTATTCTACCCCTTGTTTGTTGCTTCCTCTGCTCACCCTCCATCTTAAAAAAAGTTCATGTACTGATTTTATTACTCATGTATTTCAGCTCCATATATTTAGTAAATACTATCAGAAAGGAAAGCAGTGGATTAAATATAGCAAGCAAATTATAAAGATCAGGAGTTAGAAATTAAACCCATACAATTTAGAAAGATTAAGGTGAGAAAAGGCTAGGCCAAAAAAATAGCAAAGAGAGACAGAACCACTAGATCAGATGAGGAAAAAATCTTGTCCACAAGCAGAAAAATAAAATCAAACATTAGGAAATTAACAAGCAAAGAAAACATGAGGCAAAGAGTTGACATAAGGGTTCAAAGATGATATTAAAACCCATGTTTACTCAGTTTTAATTGTTCTTCCTCATTTACTTCTTTAAAAACAAGATCATTCTCAAGGCAATGAAGGAGAGAAAGATAACATTTTTTTTATTTCTTGATACTGACTCTGCTATTATGTTTGGTTAAAATTCTGTACCTAAAAAGTTTTGCTTTCAGCAATTCCAACAATTAGAAGCAAATGACTAGGAAAAAAAGTGACAAAAGGAAAAATAGCTTTATTTTTCCCTGTAGAACAATTTCAAAAAAGAAAGGCAGCAAAATGTCAAACAGCAAAAAGAACTTATCAGCATTTTCATTTAAAGAGAAAAGGTTTCAAAAGAAAAAATATTGAAATTCTTACCGAGTACTTTCAGTGGTGCCTTTTCTAGGTTCACAAGAGCTGTACCAAAGGGTATTGCTATTGTTGTGAAATTGTTGGAATCACTCATCAGAGGACATTCTGGTAGAGTAAGATAAAACCTCAATGCTTCAACATCAGGTAATGAGCTAGTCAGTTTAGGTATAAGATTCTTTTCCAAACTAGCTGCCACCTATATTTTGACAAAAAGTAAAACCTACTTCATTTAAAATGAATTCACTTTAAAAAACAAAAAAAGAAGATGGTATTATAGCAAACATGAAAAGGTGAAGAAATAAAAAGAAGACAAATTCATACAATAAATGGAGCACAATGAAAATTAATGCCTAAGCATTGCTAAGATAACTTTAAAAATCTTGTGTGAAAGTCAAATAAATATTCTACCACTATAATCATAAACAGAATTAACCAACACAATGATATTAATTCAGAATCTATTAACATCTGGAAAGATACACAGATCTCTGACAGCTAAATTACAAATGCTATAAAATAAAGCCTTATTTTAATTCTTCTATTAGTGTACACAATAAAGTTACATAAAGGACATCATAATGAGTCTACGAAACAGTGAAGTTAATTAGGTTACAAATACATAAAACAACATGGAATCAAAAACCTCAGCTAAATATTATAAAATACTTCAAAAACAAACCTGTTGAGATATCTGAGGATGATCAGGTTGTATAAGTTTGTGGAATAAAAGCCTAGCAGCATTCATATCAACCCCTGGAAATCTGGTACCTGTTCTATAGTGATCATCATTGCTAAAGAAGAAAAAAAAATTACAATTAAAAGAAAAAATTTTTAACATTATTTCACCTTACTATATATTTAATACAATACATTAACGTTTCAGCACACCAAGGCATTGCCACTCACCTAACAGCTAAAAAACTTCCATTCAGGCAACCAGATGAAGAAAATGTTCCGTCTATCTCACTAAAAAGAAATTTTTTAAAAAGTCACAGAAAATTATTTTTGTTTGCCATTTTTAACAGAAACAAAAATGAATAGTCAATCTATATTTAATGGTACAGAGCACTCCTCTAAACAACACCCAAAGTGAATCAGAATTATGTAACTTACTAAAGATTATGCAATGTTTGAAAAGGTGTAACGGTATGCCCTAATTTTCTCAAATGTTTTTCATCTTCTGATTTATCAAACAAATAGTATATTCTTACATTATTTTTACTTACTTATTTACTTTTTCAGAAATGGGGATTGAACCCAGAGCCTCACGTGTGCTAAGCATGCACTCCACCAGAGGTACACTCCCTAGCCCTTTTATCTTGAGATAGGATCTTCCTGAATTACCCAGCTGGCCTCAAGTTTACAATCCTCCTGTCTTATCCTCCAGAGTAGCTGTAATTTCAGGTATATGCCACTCCGCCTGGCCAATGTTCTTAAAGTCTTTTGTAAACATGCACATTTAATTTGTAAAATTCTGCATGTAAAATTCTGCAAAATGCTTCTTGGACACTGGAAAACCCTGGATATTTGGTTACTTTGGGTGCTATTTTCAAGGCCTATATAGGGATTTTCAGAAAAAAATTAGACATCTAAAATAATAAAATAGCTTAAATAGTCATGCATCATTTAACAAAAGGGCATATTCTGAGAAGTGGGGTATTCAACAATTTCATCATAGCCTATATAGTATATATCCATACCCTACTGCTTGTAGGGCTATGACTGACAAAACCAAACAAGATTAAATAAAGCACAAGAAAGAGTAATGCACTCTAGATATTCAGCAAACATGAGATTTATGAAATTGCTGACAAAGTAGCATAACATACTGTTGTACTGCAAACTGTTTGAGTACACTCTAAAATAACAAGTATAGTAAATACACACACTAATAACAGTCATTTATTATCAAGTTATTATTATCCACTGTACATAAGTAAAGGGCAAGGCAGTGTTTACATCAGCATCACCACGAACATGAGTAATGCATTGTTATGACAGTTACAATGTCACTAGGCAACATGAATTTTTTAGCTCCATTATAATCTCATGGGACCAGGGCAGTACACTGACCAAACAACAGAGGTCTGTCATTGACCGAAATGTCATTATGCAATGTATCACTATATAATCCTATAACCAACAAGCAAAATTCTTAAGTATGAATTAATTTATAAGCACAATATTCAAGAAAAAAGGAATATTTAAGTCTTTTGGGGAATATAAAAATTAAGAGTGATTATTATGTTTTCAAAGGAGACATATTTCAAATGAAATCCCAAAATAGCTAATTCCACAGTTTATCATTTAACATATCTATGTTAGAACTGACACTTGTATAAATTAAAATGAGATCTTTAAAAATACTCATTATAGGGGCTGGTGTTATGGCGCAGTGGTAGCGTGCTCGCCTAGCACGCGTGAGACACTGGGTTCGATCCTCAGCACCACATAAAAATAAAATAAAGATACTCTGTCCACCTATAACTAAAAAAAATAAATAAATATTTAAAAAAAATACTCATTATAAAAATTATAGATATTTAAATTTTTATATATATAAACCATGCAGTAAATGAAATTAATACTAAAATGAAAATTCCCAATAAAAGTTACTCTACCCCAGGGTTGAGATGTTCAATTTGTCTTTGTGTAGATAAAATGCTTTCCTTACTTGGCTATCTCCACAGGAAACCTTCCAGAGGGATAGCTTAGCCATTTTTGAATCAGAGCTTCATTCACTGTCCAGATCTGCTTTGAAGGATCTGGACATCTGAAGTCATCTGGTGGCCCACAAGTCTAAATTATAAAATTAAGGAGATTAGTCAAAGGGAAGAGACATTATCTATAATTCAAAACTAGGAACCTCCTAGTATGTATTTTTTTAACACGAGCTAATCTCCAATAAACACATGAAACTTAGCATATAGATCAGAACTTAGCATATATATCAGAAAAATATATTTTGTAGATTTGAGGGATAAAAATTAAAGCAACTACTCTGTAACAGGTAAAGAATATAATGAGTTTTAAGGCTTTCTCAAAATTATTGAGCTATAGCCATAAAGAAGAATGAAATAATGGCATTTGCCAGTAAATGGATGGAACTGGAGGACTATCATGCCAAGTGAATTAAGCCAATCCCAAAAAACCAAAGCCTGAATGTTCTCTCTGATATGCGAATGCTAACACATAACAAGGCGGGAGGGGAGAAGTTCACTGGATTAGACAAAAGGGAATGATGAGACGGGAGAGGGAATGGGAATAGAGAAGACAGCAGAATAAATTGAACATAACTTTTCTATATTCCTCTATATGAACACACAACCAGTGTTGACTCCACATCATGAAAAACTCCATGCATGTACAGGATGTCAAAATACACTCTGTCATGTACAACCAAGAACAACAAATAAAATATTTTAAAGATTATTGAGCTAAATAATATACACGACTTTTATTATTACCTGGGGACTAGAGTAATGTGAAAAGCTTTGATCACCACCTGAGAAAATTCTTTTTACACAGAAATATTCTTCAGAATCTGTAAAAATAAAATGCAAAAAATTTAGAATCCAAGACATATCATATTTTCCAGAGCATCACACTGCTATTGGATTTGTCTTAATCATCTAACTTAATTAGACCTCGCACTCATGGAATATTCTGATTGCTCTGAGGATGAGATAGACCAAAGCATAAATGTTAAATGATTCCACAAGCATAAGCAGCATTTAATAAGTCTATAATTCATTCTTCTGGCATACATGCGAGAATGAGTCTATCTCATTACATTTCAGTTTAAATTAAAGACAATATAAAAAAACAAAGTGAGAGCTGCAAGATAGCATAAACAAAGAATATTCATTCTTTAAAATACAGTAAAAATTAAAACAAGTGAACACTTTATAATGCAAAATTAGTTCCTCTTTCAATATATCTACTTAAAAGATGACACACACAGCTCTGTATGGCAAATTAAAGCTAGTTATTTCCAAATAGAATCCATGACCCCTATCTCTTCTCTTAGCTTTCTATTTCTTCACCTCATATTATTATTTACCATACCTGCTACAGAGAATTACAAATTCTCTTCAAGGAAAGGACTAAATCTTAATTTTCTTAATTATTCCCCTACTATCAAGTGTTTCATTTGTTAAAAAAACCAAGTAAATATTTGGCAATATGAATAAACAATATAAAATAAATTTCACCTAGCTTAGCACACAGTAATAAAAGCTTCAGAGTTAGAACATTAATAAAATCAAAATTTTCACTAGTCACAAGAACGCCCTATGACCAAAACATATTTTAAGAACCGATTAAGCTGATCATTTAACTAAAAATCACATCATTCTCACAAATCTACATGAAATTGTTCATTCCTCCCAAAAGATTAGTAGGTTGTTTATTTGTTTCTAAGTGCTTCTGCCCCTTATAAATTCCCTAGAAGAATGGACAATTAATCTAGAGTACATGAATGGATTTACAGGAGCTGGGTTATGCACTGGCAGTTTCCTTCATTTCCTTTCAACTGCTTCTCCAAAAAGTTTGAAAAATCTAGTCATTTATCATGTACAACTTCCTGAAGACTGGATTGGCTGACTATATTTATGGTTTCTCCCAATATTTTGCTTATTCTTCTGTATTTCCTATACACTGGTAGTTAGACCTAGACAGGCTTCAACCACACCTTATTTCAGTAAAACAATTACAAGACAGGTTTGGGGGTATTCTTCCATCAGGAAACACAAACTCTGGTTGAGTTCCTTTTTTTGTGATTCCTGGAAGCACTTGTGCTCAATGCTTACATTAATTCACTGTGTATTTGAAAATGGTGACGTAACTTCCATTATTTCTTCATATTGTAGCTGGACATTTAGCTTCCCCCAGTTTACTATACAGTAATAGGAAAGGGAATGTTAATACACAATCAGTATATTTATTAACTATTTGCTTGCTTTTTATGTAAGTTTTTTTTTTTGGTACCAAGGATTGAACTCAGGGGCACTCAACCACTGAGCCACATCCCCAGTTCTATTTTGTATTTTCTTTAGAGACAGAGTCTCACTGAGTTGCTTAGCGCCTCGCTGAACTCGCAATTCTTTCTCAGCCTCCGGAGTGACACACTGGCAGGGTAACAGGAGTGCAACCACCACGCCCAGCCTGTTTGCTTTTTAAATTTGAATTTATTTGATACTACAGAGAGTAGTAATTTCTGTGTTTCTTATTAACATTAATTTCTTTTATCTACTGGGTATCTTAATGTTTGTCTTATTTATCTGTTAGGTATCTTAATGTTTTCCTCATCAACATGACAAAACACTGGATATTCACGATACCGACCTTAGGTTGTAAGTATTATAAACAGTTTCTCCAAATAATTGTTTATTAAATTTCGACTCAGAGTTTTTATTTTTCCACTTAATCCAATTATTTATCTAATTCTTTGGTACTTTCTTCTATTTGTGCTGAGAAACGATTTCTCCATCCTCAAATCATAGAATTATTTCCTTCTCTAAAGAACTTTTTACACTTGCTGGGTGCAATGGTGCCTACCTATAATCCCAGCAATATGATTTGGACATGAGGTGTCCCCCAAAAGCTCTTTTGTTAATACAGGAATGTTTAAACCTGAAATAATTGGATTTTGAGAGCTGCAACCTAATCAGTCCATCCTAGTTTGAATGGGACAGATTGGGTGATAACTGTAGACAAGCAGGGAGGGGATGGAAAGAGTGGGTTACTGGGGACATGCCCTGGAAAGGTCCATCTTCCCTGTGACCTGGCCCTTCCCCTCTTTCTTTCTTCCCCTCCCTTCCTCTGTCCTCAACCCGGTTCCTGGCCACTAAAAGGCATTTTCCTCTACCCAGCCCTTCAGCCATGATATCTTGCCTCTCCTTTGGCCCACATTAATGGATCTGGCTGTCTATGAACTGACACCTCTGACATGGTAAGCTCCAAATAAATGTTCCCTCCTCTAAGTTGTTGTTGTCAGGTTATTTTGGTCACAGCAATGCAAAATTAATTAATATACCCATGCTGAGGCAGAATGATCCCAATTTTGAGGCCTCAGAAACTCAGTGAGATCCTATCTCAAAAAATAAAAAAGGACTGGGAATGTAGCTATTGATGGTACAATAGTACCGATGACTAACGGTTGCCCCTGGGTTCGACCCCCAGTATTACAAAACAACAAAAGAACTTTACTCTTGAGTATATTTTAATGTAAACTGTGAGGTTAGGACCTAAATTGACTTTTCTGTCCCTGCTATTTTTATGTGTTAAGTAATTCTTCCTCATTTTCTAAACGTAGTGATTCCTTGTCTTAATGAAAAGGCACTACCTCCTCCACTACAACACACAGTCTAAACAATTATGGCACTTTACTTCTATCTTCAAACTGTTGCGTAAGTCCCTTTTGACACTTACTCCAAGCAGCCATTGAATTGGAGTTTGAACCTGAAATAAATCCTACATACAATGCATATACAAAGATTCACTGAATGTCTACATGAGTATCAATAATCTGATTTAACTGTTAGTTTCATAGCATATGATCCCATATTTAGAAGGGCTAATTCATTCACTCCTTACTCCTTACAAAATTCACTATCAGAGAAAACTGAACTTTTGAAATAAGGGAAAAAAAACTTTTTTTTTCTTTGCAGAGCTAGGAATCAAATCCAGGGCCTCATGTAATCTTAGCATGCGTTCCACCAATGAGAACACTTCAAGCCCCAAGAAAGAGCAGTTTTGGTCAGGCACTGTGGTACATGCCTGGAATTCCAATGACACAGGACGTTCACAAGTTCAAGGCCAGCCTGGGCAACTCAGAACCACTCTGTCTCAAAAAAAAAAATAAAGGGTTAGGGTACACCTCAGTGGAGAGTACCTAGATTCAATCTCTAGTACTGTGGAAATTTTTTAAAAAGAGAAGGAAGGGGATACTTTGATGGTCTCTGAAACAATCTACTCCTTTAGGACTTATTCAGCATCCCAAATGGCTTTTATTTATGTGAGTTGAAACCATTAATACTTAACCATATTAAAACTTAAAATTTTTTTAAATACTGATTTATTTGAAGATCATCAACAGTGAATATACTATATGTCAACATAGAAAACATCTTAACTACAGAAACTATTTTGACCTCACTAACACTGATACAAAACCACTATCCCTAAGCAAAGTGCTACTTTTTTCTAATATAAGAGTATAACTAAAGACACAATTTGGTAAGTGAATTTTATTTGCTTTAGTTTATATGAAAGATTTTTAAAAGGTTTAAAATCTTAGCAAAATCCACTTAATTTTAAAAAGTCTGTTTTTTTGGTTTACCAATACATGCCTATACCATAAAATGTTGTTGCACACTTAGTGTAATCTTCTAGGTAACATATATTCTGTCTTACTAGAATAATCTTCTATGCTTTATGTTGCCTTTATAGTCTTTCATTATTTAAGAAGGAAAAGAACAAAGGTTCTCATTTATGAGAGTTCTAAAGTTATTTTCTTTTTTTATATTTTTTTTTTAGTTGTGGATGGACACAGTATCTTTATTTATTTTTATGTGGTGCTGAGGATCGAACCCAGTTCCTCATGCATACGAGGCAGGCATTCTACCACTGAGTCACAATCCCAGCCCCTCTGAAGTTATTTTCAACCATATTATCATCTCTATTTTTTTGAACCATTTTATTGTCACTTTAGTAAAAAAGGTAACCAAGTACTATTTTTAAGCACCCATGATTATTTTTTCCTTTATAATTCATACATTGGTTATTAACTGTTTTTTTTTTTTTTTTTGGCAAAGCCATTTAATTCCTGTCATTTTAAGAAAGAAAGGGAATATGAAATAAAACAGGAAACAAAAGAAAAATAAGAAATTTTGTAAAGGTAAAAATCATTTCACCCACTTCAGAGATTTGGCCATCTATCTTGAAAGTTTTAACTGGAATTTCATTCCTAAATCTAAAACCATTTCTTTTCCTTTAAATTTTTTATTTATTTTTAATGGGGGCATTATAATTACAATAATAGTTGGATTCATTATACCATATTCATACATGACATTACATAAATTGATCAAACTCATCTCCCAGTACCTTCCTTTTCTCTGCCCCTGTAGAGCAAATGGACTATGATTGTATGTAATGAAATGTGCAACCTTCTGGCACCTTGATTTTAGTTGTTCTAGCCTCCAGAACTGTGAGAAAATAAATGTCTTTACGTCACTGAGGCTATGGTATTTTGTTCTAGCAAACACACTTCCAAAAATAGAATCTTATATACAGGGAAAAAATTTCCAAGATAATGTTTTGCATGCTACAGAAACAACCAGATTTTCCTGTTCATTGTATTATTCTTATTATGAACCCTCATCAAATTATACTAACTGATAAAATTATCAGTAATAATTTAATGGTCTCACTATTTTGCCCAGCCTGGTCTTGAGCATGGGAGCTCAAGTGATCCCTATGCCTCAGCCTCTCAAGTAGCTACGCCTACAGGTGTACACCACCATGGCTAAGTAGTTCACAGTAATTTTAATCTTCTGTAATCTATTAATACAGTTTTTGTTTACTCTGATGCTTGCCCGAAGGTTCCTATATAAGCTACAGATATTTTTTCAAAGAAGGACCTAACCCAAAGCCCTGTGAAAAGAACTGCATTGGGTAACTGAAATCACTTATATGTTAAAACAAAACAAAACAAAAAACAGACCCTTAGGTACAGGTTTCTGAGGATATATCTCTTAGATAAATTTCATAACATACCAGTGGATTACACTGAGATTCTTCAAACTGTCAGTGAGAAGCAAAACAGTTTATGAAATTGCTAACCCATCCAAGATAAAGCAGAGCAATAATTCATTACAGGAATGGATGAAGTGAAGAATAAAAATTTATTATGATCATTTAAAATAATATTAAGTTTTAATGATGTTCTGTTTTCTGAATATATACAAAAGTACTTCCTCCTTTGTAAACTTAATCTAGTGCACAATAATTTTGTCAATTCCCCTTTAGAGAACTAATATTAAGCACTTAAATCTCATTCTTACAGATCTCCATAAGTTAATGAGTACTCTTACCAAGGTTCCTTTATTTCCAAAAGTAGTAACAGTTATTTGTTAGGTTCAATAAGAATCTCTCCCCTTACTAGAATAAAATTAATAACCAGAATCAAAGTGTCATAATTAAGAATGATGGTTGGGCTCGGGTTATGGCGCAGTGGTAGTGTGCTTGCCTAGCACGTGTGAGGCACTGGGTTCGATTCTCAGCACCACATAAAAATAAAATGAAGATACTCTGTTCATCTTCAACTAAAAAAGAAATATTTAAAATAAAAAATTTAAAAAAAAATAAAGGTATTGGCAGAGTTGGTTCCTTTAAAAAAAAAAAATGATGATGGTTAATGAATCAAGAATGACAAGTTGGGCTGGGGTTGTAGCTCAGTGGTACAGTGCTTGCCCCTCATGTGTGAGGCACTGGATTCGATCCTCAGCACCACATACAAAATACATAAATAAATAAAATAAAGGTTTTAAAAAAAAGAATGACAAATCATCCTAACAAATAAAAGTTGGCTGTTACTTGTGGAGGCAATGCCTATAATGCTATAGTGGGCCAAACTGTCTCTCCTCAAAATTCTTATGTTGAAAATCTAATCATCAGTACCTCAGTAAGTGGGAAATAAAGCCACTACCGATGTAATTAGTTAAGGTGAGGTCACAATGGAGTAAGGCAGGCCTGTGTACCCTAACCCAATAACTAGGGTCCTTATAAAAGGGAGAAATCTGCAAGTAGACATGCACACAAGAGAATGCCATGTTAAGAAGAAAGCAGAGAGGCTGGGGTCATGGCTCAGTGGTAGAGAGCTTGCCTAGCATGGGTGAAGAACAAGGTTCAAATCTCAGCACCACATTAAAAATAAATAAATAAATAAAATGTATTGGGTTCATCTACAACTAAAAAACTAAAGAGGAAAAAGAGGAAGAGGAGGAGGAAGAAAAAAGAGGAAGAGGAGGAGAGGAAAAAAAAAAAGGCAGAGACCTCTGTATCAAGGAACACTGAAGACTTTTTGGCAAACCACCAGAAGCTAGAAGAAATATATATATGACAGATTCTCCCTCACAGACTTCAGAAGGAAGCAATTCTCATTTCAGACTTCTGGCCTATAGAACTGTGATACAATTTATTTATGTTGTTCAAGCCACTCAGTTTGTAGTTTGTTATAGAAGTCTTTGCAAACTAACACAGTTATTTAAACTTTCACACATTCTAAAGAAAGGTATGTTCCTTGTCCACCTCCAAGGAAATACCTCTAAACCACTGGAATATCTTGTGTGCTAAGTATGTCTGTTTTGTCTATGAACTGCACCAGGGAGTTTTTGCTAACCATGTAATTCATGGTTAGCATGAATTACAATTCAATTCTAGAGGGCTATAAACAGTAAATTAAATTCACATTTAAGCAGCATTTTTCCTATACAGCTCTAGAAAAGTAATTTTTATTATGGCAAAATTTATACAACATGAAGTGCACAATTCAGTAGCATTAAGTACATTAACAACAATGCAATCATCAATAATCAATTCCAGACTTTCTCATCCTCCCAAACAGAAACTCATTAAACTAACAACTCTTCATTCTCTCCTCCGTCCAGCAACTAGTAACCATGAACTTAAATGTTCTAACTACCTCATATAAATGAAATCATACAATACTGTCCTTTCCTGTATGTCTTCTTTCACTTAACATATTCTCAAGTTTCATCCATGTTGTAGTATATGAGCAAAAATTTCATTCCTTTTTATGGTTTAATAACATTCCATCATATATATATATATAATTTTTTTTCATCCATTAATCTGTTGGACACTTGAATTGTTTCCACTTTTTGGCTACTGTGTATCCAAAAATTTTTGATGAAACTAAATTATAGATAATATGATTACAAAATGCCGTTTCCTTTCTCATTTTAATGCAAATAATCTAAGGTCTGCAGTTCCAAAGGTGACAAAATAAATCCCTAAGTAAGTAAACTTTATGAACAAAAACATGATTCCTTATAGTATTCATAATGCTTAGAATTATAAAATCTTTTGTTATTAAAAACACCTTCTGTAGAAGAAACATTAATGATAAAACATCAACATGCTTGCTAAGGATATAAGAAAAACAGTACTATTAAAAAAGAAAAAAGCATGTTTTGAAACTAAGAGTAACTGAAAGAAAATGATGCCCTATTAAAATACAAAGACACAAAATCAAAATACAAAGACACAAAATCAAATCTAAACAAGAAAGTTTGGTAGCACCATATGATGACCTTTGATGACAGCATGATAAACAGCCTTTAAATCTTTTAAATTAAAAAAAAACTTCAAAATTATTCATAATAAAAAATTATGGGGCTGAGAATATGGCTTAATTGCTAGAACACTTGCTAAGCATGTGTGAGGTCCTGGGTTTGATCTCCAGCACAGCCCCCAACCCCCCAAAAAGGTATGGACCTCTTTAGACAAGATCTGGCATGTTCAGGGAGTGATAGCTGTAGACAGTTATGCACCTTTTGAAATATCAACATTCACAGTATACTCAACACCATGAATACGTAAAATCTACAACACACACAAACACACATTTTCCATTGCTTTATAGAAAACCTAGATTTCTACCAACAGATAAAACACATGAGAACAATAATTCTGAGGAATAGTTCAGGATAGTAAAGAAAATATAAAAAGGAAATACATCTTCATTATAGCATGTAACCAAATAAATGCAAAAATAGCAACAAATATTTCAAGTATTTCATAGTGAAATATCAATGAAAAAATAACCAGATCTACTGCAAGAATAGAAATAAAAATAAATACACATTTGGCTAAAGTAAAAGGTTATAAAAGGAAAATTAAAAATTTAGTATCTTGAATAGGTAGACTTACATACTTCAAACTTTAAAAAATTAGAATATGACATACAATTTAAACTCCAAAATAATTAAAAGCAGAATCTCAGGTATTTGTACACCCATGTTCACAACAGCATTATTCACAACAGCCTAAGTGGTGGAAGTAAGTACAGCTCATAAGTAAAATTAAATGTGGTATATACATAAAATAGAACATTATGTCTTTAAAAATAAAGAAATTCTGACACATGCTACAACATGGATGAACCTTGATAACATTATGCTAAGTGAAGAAAGCCAGTTAGAAAAGACAATACTGTATGATTCCACATGAGGTACTTACAGTCAAATCTAATTCAGAGAAAGAAAGCACAATGGTGGTTGCGGAGGAGGAAATAGAGAGCTGCTGTTTAATGGATATGGAGCTTTAGTTCTACAATATGAAAAGAGTTCTGGAGAATGGTTATACAACAATGTGAATGTATTTAGTAATTGTATACTGTTCAACTTAAAAATGGTTAAGCTGATAAGTTCTGTTATTTTATTTTGCCCCAATTTAAAAACAAAAACTACTTTCTCATTGGTAATTAGCCACAACCTAGTTCTGACATCCTCTAGAAACCACGTTTACTTTATCAAGAATGTCCTTAACCATAATATACAACATAAACAAATTAAGCAACCATATGTACTGTTCTTAAACTTGCTATTTTAACTTAACATATCTTAGAATTCTTGCAAACACAGGAAGCTTCATCATGTAAAGCAACATTTTATTGAAAACTTTAGTATGTGTAATGAAGCTATAATATACTACTTACCACTATCTAGTGAACACTGCCCATTATAAGGAAACCAATTTCCTTTTACAGTGAAAGGACTTTTCCTGTTGCTTGTTGAACCAGTTCCCAGTTGCCCATTACCACCAAGACCAAAAGAATAAATTCGTCCTGATGAGGGGACAAAAGCAGAAGTATGCTGCCTAAAATGACAGAAAACCTCAGACTTAGTGTTACTTTCCAAACAACTTACATTAAGAAAAATATAATATTAATTAACATTAATTTTTCTCTTCAAGAATAAATAAAGCTTCTATACAGAATATCAACAACCTTAATCTATAACAAATCAATTCAGTATCACAAAGGTAGTCTCTATAAGCATGGTTCAGAAAATGTTCAAATTTAAAATGTTCAAATTTCAGGTCTATACTGAAATCCCTCACAACAGATGATTTAAGCACAAGAGAAGCATCTAACTAGGATGGCCAAGGAGATCCTTCCTCCCCTCTTTCCCTGTTTGTCAGGTTCTTGGGGCACCACTCAAAAGTTTTAGGCTAAGAACTAAGCAAGTAATCTAGCACCCATCACAACAGAAATAATGTTTCTTTCTTCTAAGGAAACACATCTCCATATTTACAACCCCATATTCTTGTGGAGATACTATGGTCAAAGCAAACTTAAGAAACTGCAGAATGAAAACCAATCTACTCTTCATGAAAATCTATACAACTCCGATATTTTAACTATGTTTACAAATGAGTTAAATATGATTAAGAAGGCCTGATAGTCTTCAGTCTCAGGTTTTATGTCTTTAGTCAAGTCTGGAAAATTCTCAACCATTATTTCTGTAGTCTTTCACCTAGTCATTCCTATTCTTCTAGAACAGAATTAGACAAATGTTGGCTCTTCCCAATATACATCCTACTTTTTAAAAAAATTTTTTTTTAGTTGTAGATGGACACAATATCTTTATTTATTTTTATGTGGTGCTGAGGATCAAACCCAGTGCCTCAGGGATGTGAGGCAAGCGCTCTACCACTGAGCCACAATCCCAGCCCCTACATCCTACTTTTTTATTTTGTTGTTTCTGGTACTGGGGATTTAATTCAGAGGCACTTTACCACTGAGCCACATCTCCAGTTCTTTTTATTTATTTATTCTTATTTTTTAGTGAGACAGAGTCTCACTAAATTGCTGAAAGCCTTGCTAAGTAGCTGAGGTTGGCCTTGAACTTGCAATCCTCCCGCCTCAGTTTCCCGAGTGACTGGGATTATAGGCATGCACCTCTCTGTGCCCAACTCAGACATAAAATTTTTTAATGAGCTTAAAATTTAACTAAAAAGTTAAATTCTTAGAAAAATTCCACTTCCAAATAACTGACTTGAGAAGAAGTAACAAAAATAACCTGTGAAGCTACTAAAGAAATTTAAAAAAAAAAAAAAGTTTTAAAAATTTTTAAAAAAGAAAATGCCAAGCCCAGCTGGCTTTAATGACAAGTTTTACCAACCTTTTATTTTTACTTTTAGAAAACCGAAAATAAGGATATATTTCTCAATTTGTCAGACTAAATTTGATAAAAGAACTTTGATAAAAATAAGAAAAAGCTGTAAGCCAAGTTCAATAATACTATTCAACAAAAATATTTTCAGAAACCAAACCCAGTACTATACAGAAAGTGTAACATATAATAACCAAATCAGTTACTCTAGATAAAGCTGTTGTTAACTAGAAATTTTCATTAACATAATTTGCCACATTAACAGATTAAAGGGGAAAAATTATAGATCATCCTGAAAGAAACTGAGAACCTAATATCTGTTCACAATAAATAGTAAGAATAAAAGGAAAATTTCTTAATCTGATAAGATTATCTACAAAAATCTTACAAAAAACAATTGTGAAATACTGGAAGGCTTCCCACAAAGCAACAGGACATGATCTTGATCTTTAGCACTTCTATAGTTAACATTATATTAGTGTCCCAGCCAACACATTAAGGCCAGACAATTATATAAATGTTAAGTAAAAATAACAGAAAGAAACAACTAGACTGATTCACAGATATGATTGTATACATGAAAGAGTTATTAGTATAAGTTTAGCAAGATGATGATATTCAAGTTGCAAGTACATATAGTACTTAATTTATGGCAACAGTGGCATGACAGAGTAGGAGGGTGAAGGATTTTCAAAACTGTAGCTAGACAGGAGAATTCTAAGAAAATGATAAAGTAGGATGCACCAAGAATCTGTTTCCCCACCTAGATGCCAATTACACTGGCAGAGTCTATCTGATATACCCATTTTTGAATTATACAGCCTATTCAAAGCTTGCAACTTCTAGGAGATCAGTTGGATGGAAAATTGTAGCTAATTCAAGGAAATTTCAGCCCCTTAGCCCAGCAGTAGCTATCCATCTGGCATTTCTGCATCAGACATCAACGAACATGTTCCAGGAACAGCTTGCAGGTGCCAGGGTGGGCAGTAAGGACCTTGTCCAGATACTGGGATTGGTGTTCTGATCACTGATTATCATTTCTGATTCCCAAGATGCGGAGAGGTAGGTAGTTATTGTTGTACTCCTCCCATTCTGGCAGAAGATTTATAAGACTGGTGCAGTCTTTTATTTTCTTTCTTTTTCCCCTTTCCCCTTTTATCCTTCCTTTATTTTTTCCCTTTTTCCTTGGTGGGAGACAGATATTTAAGGTCTTCGACACTGAAAACCAACCACATAGATGGAGGGATATAAGTCACAATTACATACCCAAGGAAAGTAGAGTTTCAAAAAATTCTTCAGCTGCCTTCACATCAGCTCTCAGACTTAACCACTTTCACATGATGTAATAAATAATGATTACTGAATCATTTAAACCACACAGAGCTAGCAGTAAATTTATTACAGTCAGGTCTAGCCTTTTCTTTCAATAATATAAATAAACTTTGCTTCACTCATGATCTTCATCATGCTGAAAAGGATATGCTTCTGTGTCTGGTCTTCAATCCAGGTCATTACAAGTTTCCCAGTAACAAATACAGAACCTTTTAAAATTTCTGCTATTCTTTTTGCCTTTAATAAAGCAGATCTTTTAACAGCTTCTAGTCCTTTATTCTTTTATTAAATAGACACATAATAATCATATGTAATGACTGGGTACAGTGTGATACTTTGACACATACATACAATGTGCTACTACACATCAAACATGCATATCTGTCACCTCAACCACTTATCATTTCTGTATTGTAAGCATTCACAAAAGTTTCTTAAAATATACAATAAATTATTAACTATAATCATCTTACTATGTTAACACTAGTACTTAAAACCTTCTAATTGTATGTTTCCACCCTCTCTTTTATCAACTCTTTCCTATTTCCCCTTACCTCTACCCTTTCTAGCCTCTGGTAACCACTATTCTAGTAATCTATAAGATCAACCATTTTAGTTTTCACATGAGTGAGTACATGTACAATTTGTTTTTCTGTACCTGACTGATTACACTTAATATTCCATTGCTATCACTTTGTTCCTGTTCTTCAAAATCATAGATATGATGGAATGGGATATGTCTGACTGTCAAGGAAGAGCCATCACTGAATTTCCATTTTTGTAGTCCTTACTTATTTTTGTTTCCAGGTCAATCATTCAATGTGGCTTCTTACTGACAATAGTTGCAGTGGATTTTGTACACACAGGAGTCATGATGAACAAAACAAAAAATTAAATCAAGCACAAGAAAATGATGATAAAACCAAGAGGTTCAGTAAACATGAGATGTATGAGGCTCCTGCTAGAGTAAAATGACATTGTGTTTTTCATTAAACATTTTTATTTAATAAGGAAAAGGAGCACACTATACAATAATATAGTACTCATAGTAAATACATAAGCCACATAGTTGTATAGTCTTACATACTATAGATAACTGTATGTGCTATATTTCTATGTGATCGGTAGTGCAATAGGTTTGTTTACACAAACATCACCACAAACACATGAATAATTTATTATGCTACCATGTCATGATGCCTATAATGGCTACACTGTTACAGGTGATAGTAACTTTTTAGTTCTATTATAATCTTTTGGGATCACTATATCATACATGTGGCCCATCACGACTAGAACATTGTTATGTTACATGTAGCTATATATGTTCTCTTTAAGATACTCATTTTAGATCTGAAACATAAACTAGCTGAAAAATCAAAAGCTGGAAAAAATATTTCATGCAAATAATAACGCAAAGAGACCAAGGTAAAGCTTGAGGTGTAACTCAGTAGCACATGCCTAGCATACACAAGGCCTTCAGCAAGATGCCTAGCATTACAGGGGAGGGGCAAGAGAGGCTATGTTAACAGATAAAATATAAACCTTAAAAAAAAATGTAATTGACAGAAAAGGTCATCATGTATGTCTGAAAATGTTTTTATTTTGTTGTTGATGTTGCTTAAACAGAGCACCTGAGATTGGGTATTGGGGGTGGGGAGGGGTTTTCATATTTCTCCAAACAAATTTAGAGTGAACATCTCCTAACTAATTCTATGATGTCAGCATTGTCCTTGTAACAGAGCTAAAGACTACAGGAAAACTACAGATCACTATTCCTTGCTAACACTGATGCAAAAATCCTCAACAGCTTGGCACACTGGTGAACATCTATAATCCCAGTGACATGGGACTTTCAAGTTCTAAGATAGCCTCAAAAACTTAGTGAGACCCTGTCTCAAAATAAAAAATAAAAAGGGCAGGGATATAGCTCAGAGGTAGAGGACCCCTGGGTTCAATCCCTAGTACTGCAGAAGACAAAACAAAATCTTCAATAAAATACACTAGCACATTAAAAGGATTATACAACATGAACGAGTAAGATTTATTCCTAGAATGCAAGGATAGCTGAAAATACAGAAAAACAATGTAGTACACCTTATTAGCAGAATGAAGGAGAAAAACAACACATACAGAAAGAGCATTTGACAAACACACTTTTACAATAAAAATAAACAAAAACCTGACAAACTAGGAAGGAACAGAGAAAAACTACCCCAACATAAGGAAAGCCAAATGAAAACCCAATGGTGGACTGTTGAAGGTAGGGGCTAGAGGAAAGCTGCATTCCTCATTGCTCTGTGGCTCAGGATTCGAGCAGCAGGAATACTGCTTCTCAGTGAGGAGGGTGAAAGCAGGATTTCACTAGAACTCAGTATTGGGCAGAATGTCTTAGAGATTCAGAAATTTGGGTACATTAAACAAAGAAGAAAAACCACATTAGCCAGCAGCAGCAGTAGCAGTAGCTGTGCTGGTTCAGCAGAGAGAGAAAAGTAAGATTTAGTACAGAAAAACCTGACATCAGAAAGGCAGTGTGCCCTTAGCTGATTCAGAGGCTATGCTGTGCATTGGTGTTTAAAAAGTGCCCAGTGTTTCCCCAATGGCTATGGAGAGCTGAGGCCAGAACCATCCTGGGACAGCCACACTGCAGCTGCAGCTGTGGAAGCCGGGAGATCTTAGCAAACATGCCTATACTGTACTGGCAAGCACCTACTGTGCAGCCTAGGGCATACCTAGCAGAACAGAAGCAAAACAGGCACACAGAATATATTGCCCAGGAAGATTCAAATTGGAAAAGCAAAGGAAGCCCAACTTGCTTCACCCTTTGAGTCTAGCAGCTCACATAACCAGCTGAAATGGGTCAGGAATTTGAACAAGTGGATGTAAATACACTCAGGGATGAAGCCTGGGAAGAGATTGAAAGATTGGCCCTCCCATCCTAGGACTAGAATCCTTGGGAGGCTCCTGAGATCCAGATGATCCCAGCAGAGATCAGCAATCACCAGACCCTAGGTATATGTTGATCACATCTCTCCAGAGCAGATACCACCCAACAAAGCACCTGAGGCCTGATTAGACCTAAGCCTCACCACAGAATTCCCCTCATAGAATTCTGCAGCAGAACCACCCTGGGAGTGCATCCCTATGGTCTTTGCAGACTAAACTCCACCTGACAATATTTCCCATCCCATCCATCCTACCTCATACTGGGAGAAGAGAAGCTGAGAATTATTTGAACCAGGTATGGTCTTATGCTACTCCAAGTAGCAGCTCGGTGAGCACCACAAAAAGAGGAAGGGGATAATAATGTTCAACTCTTGTTCTCACTCTAAGTACACAGCTTAAGAAAAAGTGGAAACAAAAACAGGCACAGACAGTGACCATCTATTCTCATGCACTATTTTAACCACCTCAGTGGAAATGATCCCTTAATTTTTCATTAAGAATCTTTTTTTGTTTATTTTTATTTTTGTGTGTGTGTTGTTATGCTGATTGGTTCATGGGTATATATTACATGTTTCCCCCCCCTCGTTTTTAGCATTTAAAAAAGTAATTCTTTCTCCTTGCCTTGTCTTTTGAGAATTAAGGGTTTTTGATTAGCTTATTTTTGGTTTTGTTTTCTATTGTTTTAATTTGTCTGTTTCTCTTGTTCCTCTCTTCTGGTAACAGCTGAATTCTATAATTCTATCAGTCACTCTTCACTTTGTTACTTCTATTTTTTCTACTTCCTTATAATCATCACATGCTACATGTTTTCTGCATTCTCTTATCACTTTTTGCAATTGTAAACTCTTTTCTACCTATCACATTTTCTTTTCTGTTAATTGACTGTATTCTTACCACTTTTAGCACTAATTGGTTTATATAACTCCTTTCCCCACCATTAATGCTGTTCCTGTGGATAACACAGTTGACATCTGCTGTTTGCTTTCATGCCAGATAGTTAATGGTTACTTACTGTTTTTGTTGTTGGCAACTATGGTCCCTACCATTTGTTTTTGTGGCAATTAACACTGTAGATGTCATGGTAGGAACCAAGTATTTAGTTTAATGTTACATATTATTTCATTGGTTGTTGCTACTGATTGTTTATCCCTACTGTATGATGCACTAGAACCTACAGGGATACCACAAGTTCACAGGATAGAAACTCTACTGCTGAACTCAATCAAAAGACAGCAAATGAACCTTGCTCCACAAAAGGACACAGCACTCAATCTTCAGCTCTACTTTAATACAAAAAATAGAAGAGACAAAAACCCAAACTAACCACCAGACCCCAAGTAAATATGTCTAAGGGTGGGCCCCAGATCCCCCTACAGATAACTATCGCTATAGCAAAAACAAATAAAGGCTTTGAATATCACACATACAAATGGGTCTCAATCTAGATTACTCTAGGACACTTCAGCAAGTAAACACTGCCCTCCCGGTGCGGCGGCACACACCTGTAATCCCAGTGGCTCGGGAGGTTAAGATAGGAGGATCTCAAGTTCAAAGCCAGACTCAGCAACAATGAGGCGGTAAGCAACTCAGTGACACTTTGTCTCTAGATAAAATACAAAAATAGGGCTGGGGATGTAGCTCAGTGGCTGAGTACCCTTGAGTTCAATCCAGGGTATCAAAAAAAAAAAAGACTGCCCTAAAAAGGCTCACACATAAGAGCAGAAAAGAAATCCTTTCCAACAGATGCAAAAACTCAACAAAATAATACAATATGAAAAAACAAGCTAAGACAATATCTCCTAAGGTTCATAATTCACCAGCTAATGACCCCAAAATTACTGAAGTGGATGAAATATCAGCCAGGGGATTCAAAGAATTATTATAAAAATGATGAATAAATTCAAGGGAACACAGAAAAACTGAATTAAAGAAAATCAATACAGAATATGAATGACAAATTCAAGAAAGAGATAGAAATTTTGAAAAAGAGCCAAACAGAAATCTTGGAAATGAAATACACAATAAACCCAATAAAATGTTCAGATGAAGTCTCTCCAGTGGAGTAGACCATACTGAAGACAATCTCAGAGCTGGAAGACACAATGGCCAGCACTGAACATTCAGACAGTATTTAAAAAAAGTAACTGTAATCAGACTATATAAGAACTGTAAAAAAAAAAAGTAACTGTGATCAGACTATATAAGAACTGTGGGAAAACATTAATAGATGAAATTTAAGAATTATTGTAATTTAGGAGATTTGTGAGATATGGGCTAATAAAATGGACAAACTCTTCACAGAAAATTTTCCAAATCTTCAGAATGAGATGGACAAACCATACAGATACAGGAGGCATTCAGAACCTTAAAGAGACAAGATCTAAAAAGAACCACTCTACAACACATCATAATTAAAATGCCTCACATACAGAATAAGGATAGAACTTTAAAAGCCTCAAAAGAAAATCATCAGGTCACATTTAGAGGCAAGTCATCCATCTAAATCTAAAAGCTAAATATTATAAAACTCAGAAGGAAACAGGGCAAAACAGGATTTGGTGACCATTTCTTGGATATGACACAAAAGACACAGGCAAAAAAGAGCCAAGTAAATAAACAAGACTTCATGAAAACTAAAAAATTTTGTGCATCAAAAGACACTACTAGGGCTAGGGTAGAGTGCCTAGCACATGTGAGGCACAGCGTTTGATCCTTAGCACCACATACATACATACATAAATAGAATAAAGTTTAAAAAAAAAAAACACTATCAGGTGCAGTGGTACATGCCTACCCAAGAAGTTGAGGACAGGAACCTGGAGTCAGCCCAGACAACACAGCAACACCTCATAAAATACTGTATTGATAATAAACAAACAATTTAGCCAAAGGGATGGGGGAAGACACTATCAACTTAATACAAGGGCAACCCCAAAAATGGAAGAAAATAGCTCTAAATCTTGTATTTCAGAGAGGATTAACATCCAGAATACAGAGATAACTCTTAAACAAAACTCGAATCTAGGTTTAAAACTGGGAATAGAATTTGAACAAACATTTCTTCAAAGAGGTACACATAGTAAGCAAATGAAAAGATATTTTGCATCACTGAACACCAGGAAAATGCAAATCAGAACCACAGTGACATACCACTCCACACCTATCAGGGTGGCTACTTGAAAAGAGAAAGGGGGGCGGGAAACACCATAGAATGAACCAGACATAACTTTCCTATGTTCAAATACGAATACATGAGCAGTATAACTCCACATCATGTACAACCACAAAAGTGGGAAATTATTCTCCATGTATGTATGATATGTCAAAACACATTTTACTGTCATGTATTTAAAAAATAAAGAAAACAAGCTAACAAGTGTTATTAAGGATATGGAAAAAATGGAAACTTGTGCACTACTGGTGGAAATATATAATGATACAGCCACTATAGAAAACAGTACAGCAATCCCTAAAAAATACTAAAATATAACCACTACAAAAAAGATGTTTCTCCTATACTGATGACTCCTTAGCAGCAAATTCAGCATTTAGGGGGAAATATTTCATCTCAGATTATTAAAAATCTAAAACAATTTACTGAACAAAATACTCTTTTCTATAACACCTTACCTTCCACAAGCAATCTGAGTGACGATGCTTCCCATAAGTTCAAAAACTTTCCTTGGGTTTATTTCATGACTGGTAGAGTTATGACCCAACTGACCATACCCTCCAGCTCCAAAAGTAAACACTCCACCTTCCTAAAAAAAAAGACAAAACCGTTTATTAGAGGGCCTAATACAAGAAAATAACTGATATTTAGAAAAATAAGTTGATATTAAATGTGAACTCAATTTTTTCTTAGATTGTCTTCAAAATTTAACAGTTAACAGATAATTCATTCAAGAAAATAAAATGTGGGCTGGGGTTGTAGCTCAGTGGTAGAGCACTTGCCTAGCATGTGTGAGGCACTGGGTTCGATTCTCAGCACCACATATAAATAAATAAACAAACAAACAAATAAATAAAAGATCCATAGACAACTAGAAAAAAACATTTAAAAAAAAAAAAGAAAGAAAGAAAATAAAATGTCTTCAAACTAAGAGAATTCCAGTTTGAAGGATATATAATTTTCACGTATTTTACATTAAAAAGATTAAATGGCTTAATTATCTGGAGTTTTTTTGTTGTTGCTAAAGTTCTTACTAACTGATTACTTATTTGCATTGCCTCTCACCATCATTATACACTTGAATTTGAGGTGCGCATTTATAAAATTTCACAAATACCTAAAGATAGTACCACCTTTAGTTCACAAGCTAGTTATGCTTCAAAAACAGATCTCTGCATAAAGTACATGCAACCAGAGTGCACAAAGTGATTTTAAGCATGTAGTGCAATAATATAGATGTTCTTTATAAACAAATTTTTTCTTTTTAAAATTTATAAAGTGCCAAATGTCAAAAGTAGAAATATAATTATTATACAGCCATCACTCAGTTACAATAACTGGCAAAAGAATGCATACCTTATTATATTTATGACTCCTCTTTACCTTTTTCAAAAATATTTTTGTTAGTTATAAATGGACACAATACCTTTATTTTATTTGTTTAGTATTTTTTTTATGTGGTGCTGAGAATCGAACCCAGTGCCTCACATGTGCTAGACAAGTGCTCTACCGCTGAGCCACATCCCCAGCTCCATCCTCTTTACCTTATGTACTTACTTATGTGAAAAAAAAAAGCACTGGAATGCTTTAAAATAAACTGTGGTCATAAGCTGGAGACAGCTCAGTTGGTAGAGTGCTTGCCTCGCATGCACAAGGTCCTGGGTTTCCCAGCACCACCAAAAAAAAAAAAAAAAAAAGTTTGAAAGTATGGCTAGGGTTGTGGCTCAGTGGTAGAGAGCTTGCCTGGCATATGTGAAGCACTGGGTTTGATTCTCAGCAACACATATATAAATTAAAAAAAATAAAGGTAAATTGTGGTCATCAAATCAATTCCCACATAAAGGGGTATATATATATTTGATGGCATAAGTCTCTAACAAAAAATACAGAATGTTAATACTATTACCACACTCACAAAATTAATGCTAATTTCTTAAGTCTTCTAAAACTCAGGCCACGTTTTGTTTTTAATTTTTGCTTTTTGCAGTACTGAGGCTCAATCTCAAGGCCTCAGGGGAACTAGGCAACCACTCTAGAACTAAGTTATATCCCAGTCCTTTTAAATTTTTATTTTTAGACAGGGTCTCATAAAGTTGCCCAGGATGGCTTCACACTTGTTATCCTTCTGCCTCAGTCTCCCCAGTAGCTGGAATTACAGGTGTGTTATTGTGGCATTGTTTTAATAACAAAACTATGACCTTTGAGATAAAATTTCATTATCTCGGGTAGATTCTTAAAAGCGGGATTGCTAAGTCAAAAGGTATATCTTTATGTAATTTACATAATGAATCTGCAAATGAATTTTAAATTATTTGATGTTTATGGTGGTATCTCCACACTCATCAACACTGCATGTCTTTCCATTTATTTTTTTTAAATCAACTTTAAAATCTTTCCTAATATTTTCTTTTTTTTTTTTTAATATTTTTTTAGTTGGTGATGGACCTTTACTTTTTCCATTTATTTATATGTGGTGCTGAGAATCGAACCCAGTGCCGCACATATGCTAGGCAAGCGCTCTACCACTGAGCCACAACCCCAGCCCCCTAATGTAGTTTTCTTAATGTAGTCATCCTAATGTAGGTTTTGCATAAGGAAGCTGCTTCATAAAACAATGCTAATCTATACACAAGAAATTCTTCCACAAAAGTAAAAGATATGAAGCATATATTAAAGGAAAATAAATATTTGCTTTGGGATTTTTAAATCTAGTTTTCTTTAAAATAATATATGCCAAAAATTCTAGTGAACAAATATACCAATTATTGTCTTCTGGAAGATGAATGCAGAAGATTGGTAGAAAAAGCATTTTTTAAACATCCAATATATATAGTTACTATCCTGGGATATCAACTGGTTATTTGATAGACTGTATCTGAAAAGCATTATTAGTCTTTCTATTACAAATTACCATAAAAATTAGATACCATACGAAACATTGTTTATATTTTGACATAAAATACTTTCACTATTATATCTACATAGATTTCTTCCAAATATCAAAGACAGAATGACTAAAATTTATAAAACTTGCCAAAATGGTTAAAATAAGACTTCAGTTATTACATTTGTAATTTGAATGATAAAAAAATCAATGAAATGTAACAGGATTGGCAATTTCTTACAGCATAAACTTCCTTACTAACAGAAAGTTAAGATAAACATTTAAACATTAACTTTTATAACTGGTCATTTTTTAAAGTTCACTAATATTGACAATGACGAAGAATAATCTTTGCCATGCCAAAATTCCCAACATGAGAATAAGAGTACAGAATTTTAAGTCTATTAGAAGATAATTCCTTCCCAATTTTATCTACTATGCAGGACAAAGATAAATAAAAACACTATTTGCTAATTTAGCCAATGAAAACCTTGCCAAATCCTTTATGTTCACATGAACGACTATAATAAATAATTTTTTAGTTAAGATTAATGGAATGGAGGAGTTTTTTTGCTATTGCTTTTTGGTTTTGGTGCTGGGGATTGATGCTCCTTCATGCTAGGAAAGAGCTCTAACACTAAGCCACATCCACAGCCTGAATGTTTTCATTTTCATTTAACTTCTTCTAGTCACTAGAAAACTAAGCAGTACTGATGGTTGGCACATACCCAAGAAAGTGAGAGGTTAAAGTTAAAGCCATCGACAAACTGTTGAAAGTTCACTATAACTGCACAATATTCAAGCTATGAATAACAGAAATTCAGTCTCTTCTACTATATGTTATAAAATATTTATAAGTGAAACAGAAGCTAACTTCAAATTAGGTAAAGCTATGTAATATAAATGGGACTGATACACAAAGCATGGCAAGCCTGATGAATTAAAATGGGATGATTTTTTCAAAAATATTATTTAACCAGTTATTTCATGTAACTGCTGAGAAACACAATATACATAACATGTAAGAAGTATATCATAATTCGCATTTTATAATGTTAAAGCTGAAAATTAAGGTAAATTGTTTTCAAGAGTAAATAATCTAGGTCTTTTTACTAAATAAGTTATTTTTAAAACACCAATATCAACCTCAAGTTTTAATATAAAAATCATGAAACATTCACTAATTATGAAAGAACTATTATGAGTAAAAATGACAAAGTTTTACAAGTATAATACCTTGGTTAGCGCAGCTGTATGATCTTCTCCGCAACAAATATAAACTATTTTCTGAGATCTTAGTGACTTTAGTAAATTAGGAACGTATCTATCTGAAAATTCCAACAAGAGATGTTAATATTCTTTAAATTGAAATTCTTTTAAATGTGTTTTCTCTACAGCTTCCCAAGCTCAACACAGTGATGACTGAGTGATTTTAACTGAGAGCCAATGATTTTATAGCACAAGCTTACTAACATGGGTTCCAGGCTTATCTATTCATACTATTGTGATAAAGTAAGGATTTAAATAGTTAAGTGTTAAGCAACCAACATGCCAATATGCACAGAACCCAGCAATCAAGGAAGTTAAAATTTATTTAATTGCTTCTAATTTTCTATATATTTATAGAAATATATTTTTTATATATTTATATATATTCTTTATATTTAACTTGTGATTATGCTTACAGGATTCTACTTAGTAGCCTGAAAACCCTACTTTCTGCTATTTTGTAGCAGTAATGATATATACTGTCCTATTATGGTATATTTTTCTTATATAGAATTATTACTTAATTTTTTGAGGGTATTATTTATCATTACCAGTTGTTACTTGATCAACAACCCACTTCTGTCCATTTCAGTCATCACAATTATGCTGAACTTTATGAAATTACAAGTTTTTGTATGTCCCATATTGGCTAACCAACTACAGTTATGAAAAATCAGATGCAAGATCTTGATTGTTTCAGATAGTTAAAATTTCTTACGATTCAAAGTATGTTATTTTCAAGACTCTAGCATCAGTGTCGAAAGAGAAACCAACCAAAAAATTAATGACTCCAGATCATGTAAGTATTTCTCTGAAACACACAGATTTAACACTTCGGGTTACATTCCCAGAGGTTTTTGTTTTGTATTGTTTTGCTTTTGTGGAGGGGCAGTGTTGTGGCAAGCACCCAGACCCTCCCCCGAATAACTTTACAGCTTCTTTCCATTGATGGTGGCCAATAATGAAACAGGTTGATTACCAATTTGAAGCAATGCTCTTCAACTATCTTTTAAGGAAATGTTGTCTAGATATACTGTCCAAAAATGTTGTCTAGATATACTTTCTATAATTTACAATATAAAACTTTTTTTTTTTGCCTCCCCACAATTCTCCCAAAATGCTACCAAAAGGTATTTTTTTTTAAATGTTTATTTTTTAGTTGTAGGTGACAGAATATCTTTATTTTATTTTTATGTGGTGCTGAGGATCGAACCCAGTGCCTTATGCATGCTAGGCGAGCACGCTACCACTGCGCCATAATCCCAGCCCCCAAAAGGTATTTTTAAATGAACACTTCAGTCTTATCCTCTGAAAATCTGGGCACATTTTTCTCTGACACACTAAATCATTCAACTCAAAAGATCATGTCTTTTAAAAAGTACACTTGAACTATAATGAGAACCTACCATTTTCATCATTAAGACCTAGCTGACCAAATTTGTTGCGTCCCCATCCAAAGATAGCTCCAGAAAGGGTAAGTACAAAACTATGGGCTCCTCCAGCTGCAACTTGCATGAATGGAATTCCAAGCAAAGACTTAATCAATTGTGGTGAAGCTTGCTTTTTACAGTCGATGCCTAAACCCAATTGGCCATATTTATTCTGTCCCCAACAAAAAACTTCACTTGCTGTAAAACAAAAACAAGCAAAAAAAAAAAAAATTATTATTAATACACAAAAAAAATTAATTTGAAGATCATCTGCTATTTTGGGACATTCTTACTCATTAGATAGAAACATACTCCTCTTTATAGCATTTAGCTTTATTTCTTATAAACATAAGAAATATGAATACTACCTAGTATTACCTATAAGAACATTCTATAAGCCGAGAGCGATGGCGCACACCTGTAATCCCAGCACTTTGGGAGGCTGAGACAGGAGGATCGCAAGTTCAAAGCCAGCCTCAGCAACAGCGAGGTGCTAAGCAACGCAGTGAGACCTTGTCTCTAAACAAAAACACAAAATAGGGCTGAGGATGTGGCTCAGTGGTTGAATACCCCTGAATTCAATTCCCTGGTACCAAAAAAACCATTCTACATTAATACATTTTAAGTGTGATTAATTAAACCAATGGTGAATTACATAAGCAAGGGTAATCTCTTCCTTATGATCCTTCACAAAGGACTATCTCTTTTTAATATTCCTCAATGTCTCCCAAGAGGTACTCACCTAAAGCTCAAAAATTCAGTTTTTAATTGTATGCTGATCACATTCAAAATCTATCACTAGCCCAATCTCTCCTGAGCAAAATCCATATAACCCAGTGTTTACCTGATGTTTACACTTGGATATGTCAAATGCACTTCTAACTCAGCATGTTCCAAACTGAATTCATGATCTCTACCTTTTCCTCCACACCTGTACCTCTTTTTAGTGTTGCTCATTTCAGTATATGACTTAGTAAGTGTAGCATAATAGGGAGCTATCATTAATAACCCCTTCTCTCTTATATCATACACATCCAAATCTATCAAGTATCCCAAGATTACATATAATTTTATTTCTAAAGAAAAATATGACAAATAGATCTATTCTTCACCATTGTACCTAGTTATATAATAGCTTCCCCAGCTTGTCTGTTTTACTCACCGACTGTCAGACTATTCACAACTTTAGACATCTTTTCATTTTTATTAAACCAACAACTGACATTAAACTAGTTAAGTGCTTCAGTGCATAAGTGTTTGTTTATTTTTATGTGGTACGGATGATCAAACCCAGTGCCTCTCATGTGCTAGGCAAGCACTCTATCACTGAGCCACAACCTAAGCCCAGTGCACAAGTATTTTTTAAAAATTCCTACTACAAAATTATACACACTTAAAGCAAGCTTCTACCAGGTACAGTAGCATATGCCTATAATTCCAATAACTGGGGAGGCTGAGGCAGGAGGATAGTAAGTTTGAGACCAGCCTCAGTAACTTAGTGAGGCCCTAAGCAACTTAGAGAGAACTCGTCTCAAAATAAAAAATCAGAAAGGACTAGAAATGTAGTTCAGAGGCAAAGAGACCTTAAATTCAAGTCCCAGTACCAAATTAAAAAAAAAAAAAGGCAAGCTTCCTTAAAACTTAAGTCCCTAGGGGCTGGGATTGTAGCTCAGTGGTAGAGCGCTTGCCTCACATGTGTGAGGCCCTGGGTTCGATCTTCAGCACCACATACAAAGCAATAAAATAAAGACATTGTGTCCATCTACAACTAAAAAAAAATTTTAAAAAAAACTTAAGTCCCTAAATTCTTCTTCCACAACAACTACTTCCACCCATTACTAGTAAGTCCTCTCAGAAGTGTTCTATACACATACAAGGAAAACATTTACATATCTACATAGCAATAAGACAGATTTGGTAATTTTGTTTGAAAAAAAAATTCTGGTGTTTTCTCACTGCTCTTGGGACAACACTTTTCAGAATGCCTGTAAGGTTTTGTTATGACCTACATGTTTCCAATCTCATTTCATACCTTCTTTCACTCTAACCATACTTGCCTTCGTTCAGATTTTTCAATAGCTGCTCCTCACACACTTGTTGTTCCCTCTGTCTAAACCTTCCCCTCATCTTTCTCCGGTACCCTTCTGAAGTCTTCATTCCCTGATAACCCAGATTAAGGATAGTCCCCCCTGTTATATGTAGATACTTCAAACTTTTTCTTTACAACCCTTTAGTAGTATATATCATTATTTGTATAGCTGTATCGTGAGGGGTTGTGTACTGCTTATCACTGTAGTATGCCTAGTTCACACTAAATGTTCAACAAATTGTTAGCTAAATGTGATACTGTCTAAAACATAAACCTGTATAAGACACACACACACACACACACACACACACACACACACACACACACAGGTCAAGATGGAAAATGGCCCTCATTTGTACTCTTGGGGTTTAAATTTATGCTGGATCTACCTACCAAAATATCAAAAAAGGAGCCAGCACAGCAACAGCAAAAAATACAGAGATGTCCTGTTCCTCAATGCCTATAGCAATCCAAATCCCTTAATACAACATTTAAGGTCCTTTATAACACATTTCTATTTTTATTTCAGTCTCAACTGATATATGTCTCCTATAACCTTCCTAATACATAAAACCACACACCAATACTTAATTACATCACTTTCTTGGATCCATGTCTTTACTAGTACTATCCCCTTAGTCAACACCAACCACTTAATACTTCTATAATCCTTAAATTCTATTTATCTTTCAATATTCATGCCAAATAGCAATCTTTCCCTTATGTACCAATTCTATCAATCAGAACTAATGACTTTTTCTTAACTTCAAAGGATTTAACTTCTACCTTGATCAAAATATTAACTATTTTCTTTCCTTCCTCAAACTATTTGGATATCTACCTTTCTCACTAGACTTTAGAGTCCCTAAAACTGTCTTGATTTGTTTGTTTCCTCACAATTCTAGCCCAGTGTTTTATTCATAGTAGATCACCCTAGACATTTACTGAATTTATTAATAAAATAATGATGATGATGATTTAAAAAGCCCCAGGAATTTATTTTCATAAGTGGTCTTTAAAAAAAAGAAAGAAAGAAAAGAAAAGAAAAAAAAGAAGAAAAATGGCAGGTTCTTTACTAACCTATGTCCTAGTCCTTAGCTGGTATATGAAGATTAAATCAAATCAGTAAGAGAGGAACACAGAGCTAACAGTATGTTTAGCTACCTTCTCTATTTTTAGTCACCAAAAGTATCTGTGAGCTTAAAATGAGCTTGGAAGCCAATCCTCCCCAGCTATGAAAAAAACAGCTTTCAATGGTGAAGTGAAAAATTAGACACAAAAATCAACTTCATTACTATGATAAACAACTAAAAATGACACCATTCACAAACAGGAAAAAAAAAACTGAATACCCAAGGAAAAAAATCTAATAAAAGGGCTGGGGTTGTAGCTCAGTGGTAGAACGCTTGCCTAGCACGTGGGAAGCACTGGGTTCAATCCTCATAAAAATCAATAAAGTATTAAAAGGTTTTTAAAAATCTAATAGAAGATATATCAGATCTCTCCACATAGAACAAAATACTAAGAAAAATTTTAAAAGACTTAAAAAATGGAGAGAGATGTTCAAGATCTGAAAGACTCAATACTGTAAAGATTTTCCTCAAGTTCATTTAAAGACAACAAAATCTCTATCAAAATTCCCACAGGTTCTTTCTCTAGGAAAACTGACAAGCTAATACTAAAATTTATATGGGAATGAAAGGATCAAGAAGACCCAGGACAATCTTGGAAAAGAATAAAAAGTCAGAGGCCTTTCTGCTCAAAGTATCAAGAAATAAATTGGAAGAAAAGAAATTAAAAACAATGCTTACCTTTAGAAAGTGCAAGTGAATGATAGTAACCGCAAGCAACCTGTACTATCTGGATATCTGACAAACTTTTAATATTTCTAGAAAAGAAGAAAGAGCAGGATCAATTCATTCCATTTAACAAACGGATCTTCAATGCCACTTAACTCATGCTATTTACTGGACAACTACCATGTGCAGAGTTTCATACTGACCTCAATCAAAGCCAATTTACCAAAAATTTATGTTAAAAAATCAGTAATCAAGATTTAAATATAAAAAAAGGAAAAGGAAAAAACCCTCAAAGACAATACTTTAGCAAAGTGAACAATGTTCACATGACAAATATTCCTCAGAGTGCTCTTATAATTCAGAATTTCCTTTTATTATAATTTTTTAAAAATCTGTATTGTGTGAAACTAGGCAGTCTATTTGTAAAATAAACATATATCATTTAATATCTAAAATTGGTGTTTTGTCTAGTTTAATACATGTTCTTCTCTATCAGATTCCTTAGAACCAATAAGGATTCCTACCATGTTTTCTACCAATTCACAAATTATGAAATCTATTCCTTTTAGGCCACTCTTTTGTTTACATCTCAATCAATCAGTGACATCCAACTTTCTTACTAGGGAAATTTAATCAATTCACATTTATGATGATCACTGATACGTTAAATCTTATTTTCTGCCATCTTGTGTTTTGTTCTAATACTTCCATAATCCCACCCCCCTTTCTAATGTTTGCTTAATTGCAATGCAATTCTAAAGGCTAAGTGAAAAAAAAACAAAAACTACAAAAATCTATTAACCTTGTGCATTAAACCATCCCAAATCATCTTATATACTTCCCCTTTACCTGGTCTTTCTACTGTTTTTCCTGAGTGAATGTTTTCAAGGAAAAAAAAGGGGAGGGGGGCAGGGGAAAGAAACATGTTTCTTATTTCCCTTTACCTGATACTGCCATCTGACCTGATTCTGCCAAATGAGAGTCCAGAGCAAGTTCTGAATAGAGTGTCGATACCCATGATTTTCGGGAAGCAGCTTCAGCAAATCAAATTGTGAGCAGGAAAAAGGAGAGTTACTCTAATTCCATATTGTTTTATTAGATATATTTTTATTTAGTGGATTTATGTTCTTAACTACAAAGCCTGAGAGTTTGTACTGCTAAAATTTAGCAGAATCCAACAAATTAGCAGGATCCAATGTACCTTCAAATTTTCAAATGTAACAAAATGCTTTTTTTTTTTTTTTTTTTTGCAATAGCAAAATCAAACACTGGTAGTGCAGAAAGAATTAGGAATGAAAAATACATGGATATTATAGCTGTGCATTTAATTCTTAGTAAATAGTAATATTTACTACTATTATGTGTAGTAGACACATCTTACATTGATGTGTTCACTATATTTAATATTTTGGGGGGAAAAAACGATTCCAGCTATCGACTCCAACTTGCAAAACCAAACATTTCAAAACACTACATTCTCATAAGACATTGTTTTTCTCCTTCACAGCATGTTAGTACACAGTATTCATTTAATGTTAATCTCCTCTGCTAAATAATAAGTTCTATTAAAAGCAGACTATGTATCTTATATGCATGAAAATTCCTAATACCTACCGTAGTGCTTGGCAAATACTATGTAAGAAATGCACTGCTAAAGGATAAATGAATCTGTAAAGTCTTAGAAGCCTTAGTATTAGTCACAAAGTTTATGAAAAATCGTCTAAATTTGCATAGCACTTTAAAGTCAGTGACTCTCCTTTCCAAAATACTGCCCTATAACACAAATACTAATTTCTTTAGTCATTTATACTACACAAAGAAATACATTCTACTGTGGCAACATGCTACTGTGTTGAAGAAAAAGCATCTCATCTTCCAGCAGATTTATTAATGTGCTAACAGAGACAGGGATCTGCTTTGTTTCCTTAGCTTTCAGAAATTTAAAAAAAAATTATTGTGAATAGTAACAATTTACTACATTGTTTTCCCAAGTTTCATTTTCCCTAGATAACAAAGTAGAAAATACTTAATTACAACAGAATTTTTAGAATTCATCACAAGTAAATTTTTTGTATTTTTAATATGAAGATAAAAAACAAAACAATAATGACCACATTAACATAAATAGAAATAAAGATGTAAAATGGGACATGAAAAATCCAAAATGTGTAGAGAAATGAAGTGTAGTATTTTTTAGCAGGGTTTTTTCTTATCTTTACAAGCACGTTTGCTATATCAAAAGATGTTTTTTTGTAAGCCTTATGATATCCACAAAAATCTACAGAAACAACCAAAATTAAAAAGGAATCAAAACACACTACCGCCGGGCACGGTGGGCGCACGCCTGTAATCTTAGCATTTTGGGAGGCTGAAACGGGAGAATCGCAAGTTCAAAACCAGCCTCAGCAATGGCGAGGCGCTAAGCAACTCAGTGAGACCCTGTCTCTACATAAAACACAAAATAGGGCTGGGGATGTGGTTCAGTAGTCAGGTACCCCTGAGTTCAATCCCCGGTACCAAAAAAAGAAAAAAAAAACCACTACCAGAGTAAATCACATAATCACAAAGGAAGACTGTAAGAAACCAAACAAACAAAAAAGAACTGCAGTAACACCAGAAAACAAATTACAAAATGGCTGTAGTGAGACCTTGCCACCTATCAATAACTACTTTCAATGTCAATGAATAAAAAATTCTCCAGTTAAAAGATACAAAGTGACTGAATGGATTAAAGAAAAGAAAGGAAAAGATAAGACGGAACTAAATGTTTATGAGAAACTTTACCTCAGAGTATACACAAATGAAAGTAAAGGGATGCAGTAAGTTATTACACAAATAATCCAAAAGGAGTAGCAGCCATATTCCTTTAAATCAAAAGCAACAGAGACAAAGGTCATTATATAATGATAAAGGAGTCAACTCATCAAGAGGAAATAATGATTCTAAATATATATATGTGCACAATATAGGGGCACCAAAAGTAAAGCAAGTATTAATACGTAAAGACAGACTAATAAAGTAACAGAAAGGGACTTTACTATCCCACTTTCAGCAATGGATACCTCATTCAGACAAAAAGTCAACAAAGAGCAGAATTAAATTGCACCCTAAAAGACATCTACAACATCTATATTTAAAAAGCAGAAAGAACTCAAATAATCTTCACTGCATCTCACAGACTAAGAATAAGAGAAGGAAAAAAGCTAGGCTGGGGTTGTAGCTCAGTGGTAGAGCGCTTGCCTAGCAAGTGTGAGGCACTGGGATCAATCCTAGCACCACATAAAAATAAATAAATAAAATAAAGGTACTGCATCCATCTGTAACTTTTTTTTAAAAAGGCTGAGCAGAAATAGTGAAAAAGAAAAAACAAAATGAAGAAATGGTTCTTTGGAAAAAAATGAAGCAAACAAACCCATAGTCAGAATAACAGAGAGAGAAGATGGGGTGAGGGTCCACAAAGGAAAAGGGAGACATTACAAGGGACACCACAGAGAAGCTCAGAAGAGATTATTATGAATGACTCTTCTCTAACAAAATTTGATAACTTAGAAGAAATAGACAAACCTCTGGATACATACGTCTAACCAAGATTAAACCATGAAGACAGAAAACCTGAACAGACCAATAACAAGTACTGAGACTGAATCAGTAGGGCTGGGGAAGTAACTCAGTGGTAGGGTGCTTGCCAAGCAGAAGCATGGCCCTGAATTCAATCTTTACCACACCCAAAAGAAAAGTCTCCCCAGAAAAGAAAAGCCAGGAACAGATGGCTTCATGACTAAATAAACTGATGTCAATTCTTTTCTTATTGTTATTGTTGTTTGTTTTTTGTTTGTTTTTAATGGCAGTGCTGAGGACTAAACCCAGGAACCAATGCATGCTAGACAGCTCTCTATCACTGAACTGCATCCTAGCCCCCAATTCTTCTTCAGTTATTCCAAAATACTGAAGAGGAGGGAATTCATCCAAATACATATTACCCTGACACCAAAACCAGACAAAGACACAACAACAACAAAATACTACAGGACAATAATTTTGATGAGCACAGACGCAAAAATCCTCAACAAAATATTAACAAACTGAAGATAATGGCACATTAAAAAGATTCATCCCAGGCAAGGAGGGGTCAATATGTACAAATTGATAAATGTGATATACCACATTAACAGAATGAAGGACAAAAGCTATATGATCATCTCAATAGATGCAGCAAACTCATTTGATGAAATCCAACATCCCTTTCATAATAAAACTGCTGAACCTAAGAGGTACGGAAAGTACATACCTTAGTATAATAAAGATCATATATAAAAAGCTAACAGCTAGGCTTGGGATATGGCTCAGTGGTACAGCACTTGCCTAGTATGCCTAAGGCCCTGGGTTTGATCCAGGGCACCACACCAGGAAAAAAAAAAAAAAGCTATCATTATACTGAATGGAGAAAACCTTACTAAGAACTTCAACAAAACAAGGATGCCCACTTGCACCACTTTTATTCAACACAGTACTGGAAATTCTAGCCAGAGCAATCAGGCAAGAGAAAGAAAAAAAGGACATTCAAATTGGAAAAAAGGAAATTAATTTGTAACTGCAAACATGATATTATGATATAAAGACCTCCAAAGAGTCCAACAAGAAGCTATTATAACTAAAGAATTCAGCAAAGATGGAGGATACAAAATAAACATATAAAAATCAGTAGTACTATCTGGGCATGCTGGCACACACCTGTAATCCCAGAGACTGGGGAGGCTGTGGTAGAAGATTACAAGTTTGAGGCCAGGCTCAGCAACTTAGCAAGATCCTGTCTCAATCAAAATGAAAAATAAAAGTAAAAATTATAAGAGAGCTGGGGATGTCTCTCAGTGGTAGAGAACCCCTGAGTTCCATCCCCTGTACCAGAAAAAAATAAAAACAGTAGCACTGCTATATATAGCAACAACGAACTATCTGAAATGGATATCAAGAAAGCAATTCCATATTATCTCTGCCCTCCTCCCCTGCCCCCGCCCCCCCCACACACACACAAAGTTAAGGACATTTGAGTTCATGACTTAGGAAAAAAACAAAATACTGTTCAAATCTCCATGCCATTCAAAGTGATCTATGCATTCAATGCAATCCCTTTCAAAATATCAGTGACATTCTTCAAAGAACTAGAAAAAAAACAAGGCTAAAATGTGTATGGAACCACAAAAGAAATCCCAAATAGTCAAAGCAATCTTCAGCAAAAGCAACAAAAAAGGAGCTATTACACTATCCAATGTCATACTATACTACAAAGCTATAATAATCCCAATAGCATGTGTCTAACAAAAACAGACACAGAAGCCAATGAAACAGGATAGAAAGCTACAAACAAAAGTGCTAAAAATACACATTAAACAAAAAGACAGTCTTTCCATTAAATGGTGCTAAAAAATTGGACATCCACACACAAAAGAATGAGACTAGACCTCTATCTCACCAGTTACCAAAAAAAAAATTAACTCAAACTAAAGATTTAAACATAATCCATGCATGTATGATTATATTAAAATCAACTCCTCTCTCATGTGTAACTATGCTGCACAAATAAAAACATTTAAGAATATTTAAATATAAAACCCAATATAATGCAGTACTATAAGAAAACATAGGGGAAATTCTTCAGGACACTGGAATGGAAGAAAATATTTGTAAACTATATATCTGACAAGGGGTTAATACCTAGAACATATAAAACTCAAAGGCACATAACCTGATTTTAAAACAGGCTTTTAAAAAATAGATCCAAATAGACATTTCTCAGAAGACATAAAAAAGGCCACCACGTATGTGAAAAAATGCTCAACTTCACTAATCATCAAGGAAAAGCAAATCAAAACCACAATGAGGTATCACCTCACTCCAGTAAAAATGGCTAGTATCAAAATGACAAGTGCTGACAAGGATGTGGAATAAGGTGAACACTTGCACACTGTTGTTGCAAATGCAAATTAGTATAGCTGTTATGAAAAACAGTACGGAAGGTTCTCAAAAAATTTTAAAAATGAACTATAACATGATCTAACAATCCTACTCCTGGGTACATATCCAAAGGAAATGAAATCATTATGTCAAAGAGTTATCTGTATTACACAACACTATTCCTAACAGCCAAGAAATGAAAATATTCTAAGTGTCCATCAGCTGGTGAATAAATAAAAGGTGGTACATATACACAATGGAGTACTATTCAGCTATTAAAAAAAGGAAGTAAATCCTGTTATTTGTGAAAACATGAATGGAACTGGAGATCATTAATGTTAAGGAAAGTCAGCCAGGCATAGAAGATAAGTACTTCATGATTCACTCAGGTGGAATACAATAAAGTTGATTTCATAGAAACTGAGGAGTAGAATGGTAGTTACCAGACTGGGGAAATTAGAGGAAATGTAAGGACTAGGAAAGGCTGGGCAATGGGTACATTATAGTTTCAGTGTATTGTTGCACAGTAGGGTGATGGCAGAGAGTAACTACATAATGTCTATCTCAAAAAGTTAGAAGGAGGGGCTAAGGATTAGCTCAGTGCAGTGGTAGAGCACTTGTCCAGCCTGCACAAGGCCCTGGGTTTAAAACCCAGCACCCCTACACACACACACACACACACACACACTCTCACACACACACACCCAGAAGGATTTTAATGTTTTTGCCATAAAGGAGTGATAACTGTTTAGGGAAAATGGTTAACCTAACTATACAATATAAGCATGTACCAAAACACCACAATACTTCATTAATATGTACAATTACATATGTAATATGTAATTGTTTATATGTACTGATTTTAAAAATAAACAACTTTTCAAAAATTCTTTATCAAGTAAAAAAGATAAGCTTAATGTTTTCAATTTTTAAAAGGAGTTAAATGTACTTAACAGGAAAATAAAACAATAAAATTTGTAAATAAGTATAAATATATACACATATATGCACACATACACACACAAAGACTCCCAAATAATCATATCTCTGAAAAAATAAGAACTCAGACCTCTAGAGCAAATATTTTGTACTGCTTATAAATTTCAAATTACTCTAAAGCTTAGAATATATCAAAGATTTTAAATGAATACCACCACTAAAACAGTTCACTGTAAAGAACTGAGTCATTTCTTGAATGAATTTTGAAGTAGTTTGAAATTTTAAGAAAAGACTAAATCTTACAAATCAGATTTATACATTTTTTTCTTGGGGTATGGCTATTTCTGAACTTATTAAACACATCTGAATTGCCATCCTGGTCAAAAGTAAGATTTTCTTGACAGTTTGCTAAATATGACAATATATTCTGGCATACTCAATGATTAATACTGTTGTATTCTTTTGTCCAACAGAATGTACAATGGCAATATAGGCAGAAACTAAGCATCACTACTAGTTGGGTTTCTAAAGACAAAATTCCAACCACTGCTAACAAAGACTAGTATAAAGTTTTACATTATATATTTAAATTTTTGAAGAAGCCAGGCGCAGTGGCTCGTGAGGCTGATGCAGGAGGATTGCGAGTTCAAAGCCAGCCTCAGCAACTTAACAAGGCCCTAAGCAACTCAGTAAGAACCTGTCTCTAAATAAAATACAAAAAAGTGCTGGAGATGTGGCTCAGTGGTTGAGTGCTCCTGGATTCACTCCCCACTACAAAAAAAAAAATTCTTTTTTTTTTCCCCCTGAAGAACCAGCTGAGCCGGGTGGCACATGCCTGTAATCCTAGTGGTTCAGGAGACTGAGGCAGGAGGATCACAAGGTTAAGGCCAGCCTGGGTAACTTAGGAACATGTTGTCTCAAATAAAAAGGGCTGGGGATGTCAAAGGTAGAACTCAAACAGAGTGTGGCCCTGTGTTCAACCCCTATTGCCAAAAAAGGAAAAAGAAAAAACTGAAGAACCAAAGCATTAAATATTTTTTCCATAAAACACAATGAATGAGGCTGTAGCTGAGTGGCAGAGCTCTTGCCTAGCATATGTGAGGCACTGGGTTCAATCCTCAGCACCACAGAAAAATAAATAAAAGTATTGTGTCCAACTACAACTTAAAAACACACACACACACTCAAAATGAATAATTTTCTTTTTGCCAGGTAATAGCAACTTTCCTAGTAATTTTAGGTTTAAGAAAAATCTTAACTTTGAGGCTGCTGAAAGTGTATCTCAGGGACAGATGCAACACCTGCCTGGCATATATGAAGCCCTGGGTTCAATTCCCAGAACTGTCAAAAAAATTTTTTTAAAGCTGAACATGAACTCTTTCTTCAACTTTGCAAAATTTAGGCCAACAACTTATCTAGTTTCTACCATAAAGATAAACACTGTACTAGGGGAACAGCTCGGTAGTAGCTTACCTAGCAATACGAAAGGTCTAGGTTCAATCCCCAGTACTGCCAAAACAAAACAAAAAACAATTTTTCCTTTTAATCTAAAATGTTTCTGAATTTTCAAATATTAAAATTAGGCAGAGATTATAAAATATTTAAAATGGTCAAGAAAATAAAATTTTTGAACAAGATGACAAATTGAACATAGTTTAGTCCAGAAATAGTTGTATATACTCATGAGAATTATCATTGTTATCATTCTGCTATAATTTTTGCTGAAAGTCTGAGAAGCTGGACTTTAAAATATTAAACTAGGGCTGGAATTGTAGCTCAGTGGTAAAGCGCTTGCCTCGCATGCGTGAGGCACTGGGTTCGATCCTCAGCATCACATAAAAAATAAAAAAACAAATAAAGATATTGTGTCCATCCACAACTAAAAAAAATATAAATAAATAAATAAATAAAATAAAATATTAAACTAAAAATTTACTGTCAACTGTTTTCCTAAGATTTGTATGGAAAATTATGTATTCTCTTTACATTAAAAAGATAGTAAACCAGGGCTGGTATTATGGCGCAGTGGTAGCGTGCTCACCTAGCACACAGGAGGCACTGGGTTCGATCCTCAGCACCACATAAAAATAAAATAAAGATATTGTGTCCACCTACAACTAAAAAATAAATATTAAAAAAAAAAAAAAGATAGTAAACCAGGCACAGTGGTGCACACCTGTAATCACAGCTACTCAGGAGGCTGAGGAAGGAGGATCACAAACTTGAGGCCAGCCTCTGAAACTTAGACTGTCTCAAAATAAAAAATAAAAAGGACTGGGAGCTGGGTGTGGTGGCACATGCCTGTAATCCCAGCACTTTGGGAGGCTGAGACAGGAGAATCGCGAGTTCAAAGCCAGCCTCAACGGCGAGGCACTAAGCAACACAGTGAGACCCTGTCTCTAAATAAAACACAAAATAGGGATGAGGATGTGGCTCAGTGGTCAAGTACCCCTGAATTCAATCCCTGGTACCAAAAAAGGACTAGGGATATAGCTCAGTGGCAAAATGCCCCTGGGTTAAATCCTTAGTACCCAAAAAAAGAAGGTAAAATTAGATTTAAGCTTTTTTCTATATACAAATATTATGTTCTCCATTTTTAAAAAATCTAGCCAAAAATGCAAGCCTACAGGGATCACTGTAGGTGATCTAGCTGACTAATTTCAGAACTTCCCCAAATTGTGACTTCAAAACAACACAAAATTATAAGCAGGAAAAAATTAGCCAATTAGTAAGAATTTCAGATATAACCTATTTATTATTGTCACAATCTTTAATTTTGAAGTGTTACTTAATTTTCATATTCTTATCTGCAAGCATGAAAATGGTTTTGGGGCTGGAAATGTAGTCCAGTGGCAAAGCACTTGACTGTCATGACACAGGAGGCATTGAGTATGCTCACCAGCACCAAGCCAATAAAAAAATTTTGTTGTCAAGAAAGTAATATCCTACTAGATATGGTGGGACACAACTATAATCCCAGCTACTCAGGAGGCTGAGGCAGGAGAGTATCAAGTTCAAGGCCAGCTTGGGCAACTTATTGAGACCCTCTCAAAATAAAAAAAGGGGTGGAAATGTAACTCAGTGGTAGAGGGCTTCCCTTGCATTCATGAGGCCCTAGATTCAATCCCCTGTAGTGAGAGAAAGGGGAGATATAGCCTAATGTGTATCTTCAGTTTTCTGATTGATCATATGAAAATTTATGAACACTAATTTTTAGAAATCCCCTTTATAGACAAAGTATATGAAACTTTCAAAACTGGTTTAACATCTGGTACCTAGAAAAAGTCTTGAATCTAAAAAATGATTTGATACTAAAGTTAAAAAGAAAATCACTGGTAGTCTTTTATAAAACATAGTATCAGTGAAAATTATGTATATGTTCATATAAATCAGATCCAATATGTAAAAATTTGAAAACCTGAGAAGGATGAACAGTATAAACACCTAAATTAATACAGATGTTTAACACATACAAAATAAGACATTTAAACAAAGGAACTCAGTTCTTTTTTCAGGTGGCTCAGTAGTAAAGTCCTTGAATAACATGCATGAGGTCTTGAGTTTGATTCCCACCACTGCAAAATCAATAGGCAACCTTCAAATAAAATCCTTACATAATAAAACTATCTCCTTATAATTAGCTTTCTGTTTACTATTTCACCTACATAGTACTGACTGAAATTCTTCATGCCAGCATGAACAGCAACAAATTATGAGGATTATGCAGCTAGCAGAGTAAAAATAAGGGAAACCAGAAAGCTCTGCCATGAATCATGGTTTTGAGAATATCAACTCAGAAGATCTAACACATAAGTCCTTTTTCATCCAAAAAATACATTTTTAAAAACTTAAACCTAAATATAACAAATAAATAAATTAAAATATGAAAAAAAACCTTAAAAATCCTATTCTACAACAATTACTTGGAAGAAGATATCAAAGTATTAGAGGGTAGGTTACATGTAAGGTCACCGTTTCTATGGATGCTCTATATTATCTAGTCAATAACCATCTGGTTGTAAATTACCATTTTCTGAAAGAAGTCAAAACTGAAATGTCTAAATAAAAATTCAATTTACTTATTAGCTTAAGGAAAAATGTTTTTATCCCAACAGCATCATCATTAAGGGATATCATAAGCAAACTAGGAATTGTGTTATTTAGTTGTTATTGCAGAAGAAACAACAGGGACCAAATTTAAGGAGTTCTGCAGGGTTTGGTTATATGTTTGATAAGGAAAACATGTGAATATGATGTATCCAAAAGTCTCAATGGATAGTTCAAAAATAGAACAAACATAAAATGTCAAACTACAAATTCCTGTTCTGAAATATATCTACTCCTGTGCTTCACTTTATCCTAGTAGTTGCAACCTTTTTTTTTTTTAATATTTTTTTAGTTGTAGATGGACATAATAATGTATTTTTATTTTATTGCTTTGTATGTGGTGCTGAGAATCGAACCCAGGGCCCCACGCATGGGAAGCAAGCACTCCACCACTGAGCCACAATCCCAGCCTGCAACCTTTTTTTTTGAGGCACTCAGGACTGAACCCAGGGCCTCAGACATACTAGGCTTAAGCTTTACCACTGAGCTACATCCCCAGCCTTGTCACAACCTATTCTAAAATCAAAACAAACTTTCTCAATGTTAAAAACACAACACATAAATATGTGTAAAAAAAAATTTACCTAGAATAAATCTAAAAGTATTTGTAATACCATCTTGGGGTTCCCTGAAGAGTTCTTTTGTCCCTCTAACTATTATCAGGAAGAAAAAACAAAAGGGTTTAAAGAGGCTAGAATTTGTATAATATAAAAATCTAAGTACAAGTTAGTATACTTATGTATCTTAAGAAATAAACGCTTCTTTTTAAATCTTTATATTTTTATCTAGATTTGTTTGTGCTCTCAGTTTTTAGTATTAAAACAATGATCATGTCCTATACAATTCTGTAAGACTACAACACTGATCAGGAATTGTTTTTAAACTATGAAATAATTCTACAATTCTAAGTTAATAATATAAATTAAATTGTGATCATTGTTATGTAAAAAAAAAAGTGGAAAGCAAATTCTTTTTATAATAAGCATGGTTAGACCTCCATATTCAATAAAAACCACACTGAAAAAAAGAGTATCATGAACCAACTGATATTTAATAAATATTTCAACAGCTGGGATATTCAAGACAGTACATTTATTTAGCTTAAACCAGTCCATACTACTAAGAGAAAAATTATAATAAAGTAGGAATTCCCTGTCCCTTTTCTTTACAAACTTAAAATCTGTTGATTATGAAGAACATAAGAATATATAAAAAGTAGCTGATCAATATAGCTCAACTCAAATTACATAGCTCAACTCAAATTTAATTTACCTAGAAAATTCCTAAAGGATTCAAAGGACAGAAATAATTAGATGACATTGCTTACATGCTCACAGTAAGCAGAATGAAAAACAAATATATTATAAAAGATTAAGGACCTCTTTGTGGTCACCTTTGTTACCTGGGTACTCTGATACATTCCTCTGATCCTAGTAGGCCAAGTTGTCCATCAGAATCGAGACCCCAAGCATACACCTGGCCCTTGTCATTAAGTGCTAAAGTATGAGCTTCTCCACATGAAACAGCTACGATATTTTGGGCATCCAGGGCAACAACCTGCTCTACAGAACAGAAGTCAAGAAGAGAGACATTACATTCTAGTTTTGAACTTCCAATGAGAATATATTCAATCTTCATTTTATATTTTTTTAAAAAAGCTAAGGTAATGCTTCAACATATACTAAAAATAACCAGTTATTTTGAAAAATCTAACAAATTCACGCTCTATATATAATCATTGTTGTGGTAAAATACAGATAATATTCTGAGTGTATTATGCCATATAATGTTAAGAAACCTAAACATCTTGGGAAAGAAGAGTTCATGAAGATTCTCTCAGACTATACACTCTATTCAAAACCATTTCCAATAAAAGAGTCTAAGGAAAAAAGGAATCATTTAAATAACTTGGCTGTTTGATTTTAACAATAAAACCATAATTGACCCACATAGTACCAAACGGACACTTCAGTGAAGTGATTCTGAAATTAATGAAATAATTTGAATTGGTAATTTCTGAATGAAAAATAACTTCTTTACATATCTCATTAAAAAAGCATCCATTGGATATGCTGAGTAAAGAACAGAAAGGCAACATGACCATAACTGACAGGTTCTTTTATGGACTGTCATTTTAACATCAACAAGTATGAAACTCCATATGTGGTTAAAATGTGTTCAAGTTTTAAATCAGAAATTAATTTAAAATATTGGACTTCAACAAACTATCGAGGCAGCCACTGACAAATCGCTATGGAAAGTGTTTCTCTAGTCTCCTTAGTTTCCTTGAGATGTGCAATGTTCGTCAATGTTTCACTAGTACCACCAAAAATTTGTGGGTTTTTTTAGATACCATTTAAATTAATATTTTTTAGTTTAATAAGAAACCTATAATTACTGACTTCAATAAATGAAAAGCATAGTGTCAAAAGTGATTAAAACTGGATCAATTAGGGTTTCTTGGCACATTTTAGCTCTATTTACAAATGTAGCCATCCAGTAATTAAACAAACTGCCACAGGAAGTTCACATTCTTTCATTTAGAGCAATTCAAATTGTATCTGGATTACTAGAATTTACAATTTGGAGTAGGACATTAGCCCTAGATATCCTCTAAGAAACTGTACAACTCTAGTAAATAACTATCTTAAGTACTTACCTTAAAGTACTGAGTTAATAACTGAAAGCTGGTGACCAACACAATGAAATTCATGACATTTAATCTCATTTTGTATGTAATCTGAATGTTTTTACAAAATTACGTTGTAGAAACACACACACAAAAAGGGAAAAGATTTAACAACACTGTCTTCCCCACCACACCAAAAACAAACAAAAAAATCAGGAAAAAGGACTTGGAATCATCTGCTTATATCAAAACACTCCTACAAATCTAATCATGAAGAAAAAAGTGAAACTTATAATAAAAGATCTTATCTCTCACAGGCTCCCAAAATAAATCAATCTCTCTCTAGAACAATCCTTAAAATGAAGTAGCAAAAAAAAGAAGGCAGATAAGACTAATTGGTTCATCAATAACAAAGAATACTTAAATTGGATTTGCTATCCAATGGCTATAAAATCAAAGTCTAGGAAACAAAGAACAATCATTTATATCAAATATTAACACTTATTAACATTATTGTATACATCTTGTGCTTCAGACACAAGATACACAAAAACAAATAAAAAAGTTCTGATCCTCAAGGAGTTTACAATTTGTGGATAAACAGGTGAAATAAGGATATAATTAATATCAGACAAAAGACACAATGGAACAGATACTTATATAAGCCTTAAAAACATTAGCAAGAATTTTGGAAGGCAATAATTCTTAAGTAGCTCATTAGATGAAGAAAGAAGAGATTTTCATGCATCCTTTTGAGGAAATTAAAAGTATTTGTTATAGCAAAACTAACTATAAAAACAAAGTTGAGAGCCTGGTAAGAAAAATGAGGGGAAAAACGTTCCTCATCTGGACAAAACTAACCTCCACAATTTTTAAAGACTTCTGAGGGGCAAAAGGATCCAATTCACATTAGTGGGTAAAAGATGTGAACTGAAAGTTCATAGAATAGAAACAGCCCATTATCCTATGAAAGTTGTTCAACTTCACTAATAAAAGAAATGTACATTCAAACTACACTGAAAAGCCAATTATATACTTTTATATATGGGCTAACCATCAATAAAGTTTATCAACTGAATGAGGTAAGTCACACAGCAGAGGAAAATATTTACAAAAGACAGTTAATAAAGGATTTATCCAAAATATACATAGAATTTTTGAAACTCAACAGTAGAATACAAACCAACTCAATTGCAAAATAGCAAAAGACCCAGACAGGTATCTCACCAAGGAAGATGTACAGATGCCAAGTAGGCATAAGATTAGATGGTACAACACTGGGTGCCATCTGGCCATTACAAATTAAAACAATGAGATACCAAATTATACACTCATTAGAATAGCCAAAATCTATAACATTGACAACATCAAATGCTGGCAAGGATATGAAACAACTTGAGTTCTCATTTGTTGGTAGGGGAAATGTAAAATGGTACAGCAACTTTGAAAGATAATTTGATGGATTCTTACAAACTATAATCAAATGCATGATCTTATAATCTAACAACTGCATTCCTTGGTACTTACTCAAACTATGTCCACACAAAAACTCACACATAAATGTTTATAGCAGCTTTAATCATAACTGCTGAGACTTGAAAGCATACAAGCATAACCTTCAGTAGTTAAATGGATAATAAACATTGGTATAAACCTGAAAATAGAATATTATTAAATGCTAAAAAGGAATGGGCTATCAAGCCACAAAAAGACATGTAAGAAACTTAAAATACATATCACTAAGTGAAAGAAACCAATCTGAAAAGACCACATACTATGAGATTCCAAATGGATGACATCTAGAAAAGGCAAAAACTATGGAGACAATAAAAAAAGATTGGTTGCTAAAGGTTAGGTAAGGAAGGGATGAACAGGCAGAGCCCTGAGTATTTTTAGCAAAAACTATTCTGCATGATATTGCAATGGTGGATATATACCACTATACATTTGTTAAAACTCTTAGAACAATTCACACTAAGAGTAAACCAGAGGTAAACTATGGAATTTGATGATAACATGTTGATGGAGGTTTATTGATTTTTTTTTGGCGGGGGGGGGGTGCCGGGGATTGAACTCAGAGGTACTTGACCACTGAGTCACATCCCCAGCTCACTGAGTTGCTTAGCGTCTCACTCTGAACTCGTCATTCTCTGGTCTCAGCCTCCCAAAGTGCTGGGATTACAGGCATGCACCACCGCACCTGGCAGGTTTATTGATTTTAACAAATGCACACTGTGATACATGATATCAACAGTGAAGAGGTAGTCCACGTGTGGGCTTGGGGACGGGGATATATGGGAACATTCAATGTTGCTGTGAACCTAAAATTGCTATCAAATAAAGCTTTTTTTTTTAAAGCTTGTTTTTAAAAAGAACTCCACATACCTAGATACCATTTTTCACTTTTGGAAAAGGCATGCTTGCATATTGTTAGTGGGAGTACAAAATAGAACCATTTCTATGGATAAAATATGACATTGTCTAACAAAACACAAAAGTTTTCCCTTTCCACCTACCAATTCCATTTCCAGGAATTTATCCTACAGAAACACCTAAGAACAGGTGTGTGTGCATGTGCATGTGTTTATTTGCAACACTATATAACAGTAAAAAACTAAAAATTCTCTAAGTATCCATAAAAAGATTCCATCCACACAGTGAATAGTATACTGGTGGGGCATACTGAAGTAATTCAAACTTTACTTTGCATTCTGATATGGAAAACTCTCCCAGGATATGTTATCAAGATGGGGTGGTGGGGTATCAACACAGAATAATAAACAATTTGCTACTTTTTTGTACAAGGTAAGGGGGAATAAGAACATATATTTGTATTTGCTTATGTCTACATGAAGAAACTTTGGAAAGACAAAAAAAACAAAGATAGTTACCTACAGAGGATACAAGTAGAGGGGGAATTAGCAGTCAAATGCAACGGCTTCTCAATATATATTGCTTTGATCTGAACCTGTGAATATATTGCCTCAAAACAATTTAATTTTAAAATATTTGGGGTTATGCATGCAACTCAGTGGGAGAGCACTTGCATAGAGTGTGAGGCCCTAGGTTTGAGCTCCAACACTCAAAAGATAAGTTAAAGCCAGGTACGGTGGCACAAGCCCATAATCCCAGCCCTTACGGAGGCTAAGACAAGAGAATTGAGAGTTCAAAGCCAGCCTTAGCAACAGCGAGGCGCTAAGCAACTCAGTGAGACCCTGTCTCTACATAAAACACAAAATAGGGCTAGGGATGTGGCTCAGTGGTCGAGTGCCCGAGTTCAATCCCTAGTACCAAAAAAAAAGATAAATTAAAATTTTAAAATAATTTTTACAATTAGAGCCTTAGAGAAATACTTAAAACAATATGAAAACAGTAACAATATTAAAATCAGTATTTTCACTTTAGAACTGTTCTAAGCTCTTTACCTTTTTCTACACACTAAAAAAAAATCTAGTTCTTTTAGTTCTTTCAGAATTTTAGTTCTTTCAGAATTCTAGCCCCATTAAATTACTGAGATGCCTATTTTGAAAACATAAATACTTCAGAAATTCAAAAACTAGGAAAAGAATAAGATTAGTAGAAGAATTAAAAGTCATCCATGTTGGAAAGGAAAAAGTTAAATATCTCTATTTGCAGATGATTTGATTCTATATGTGGAAAACCCCAAAATTATACCAAAGAAGAAAAATCTGTTAAAACATACTAAATAATCCAGTCCAGTTGGAAGATTCAAAAATCAACATACAAGGGCTGGGACTGTGGCTCAGTGGTAGAGCACTTGCCTCACATGCATGAGACATCAGGTTTGATCCTCAGCACCACATAAAAATAAAATAAAGATATTGTGTCCATCTACAACTTAAAAAAAAAAATCAACATACAAAAACCAACAGCATAGCCAGGCGTGGTGGCGCATGCCTATAATCCCAGCACTTTGAGAGGCTGAGGCAGGAGAATCACGAGTTCAAAGCCAGCCTCAGCCATAGCAAGGCGCTAAGCAACTCAGTGTGACCCTGTCTCTACATAAAACACAAAAAATAGGGCTGGGGATGTGGCTCAGTGGTCGAGTGCCCCTCAGTTCTGTCCCTGATACCAAAAAAAAAAAAATCAACAGTATTTCTATACAAAAATAATGACCTAAGCCAGACTCAGTGGCAGATGCATGCAATCCCAGTGAGGCAGGAGTATTGCAAGTTTGAAGCCAGCCTCAGCAACTTAGTGAGGCCCTAAGCAACTTATCGAGACCCTGCCTCAAAATAAAAAGGGCTGGAAAAGTAGCTCAGTCAATCCCTAGTACCAAAATACTTGTGACTTTTTTTGTGTGTGTGGTGCTGGAGATTGAACTGAGGGCCTTGTGCATGCAAGGAAAGCACTCTACCAACCAAAATTTTTAAAAATAATAATGACCTAGCTAAAACCAGACATGGTGGCACATGCCTATAATTCCAGCAACTTGGGAAGCTGAGGCAGGCGGATACCAAGTTCAAAGCCAGCCTCAGCAACTTAGAAAGGAACGCTCTGTCTGAAAATAAAAAATAAAAAGGTTGGGGGATGTGGTTCAGTGGTTAAGTACCCTAGGTTCAACCCCCAATACCCCTACCCCCACAAATGACCTAGCTGAAAAAGAAATCAAGAAAACAATCCCATTTATGGTAGCACCAAAATTGTAATAATAAAAATGCCAAAGAGTAAATTTAACCAAGAAGGTAAAAAAAAAAATTGTCCACTGAAAAGTATAAAACACTGATTTTTAAAAAAACTGAACACAGGGGCCAGGATCGTGGTGTAGTGGTACAGCGCTTGCCTTGCATGCGCGTGAGGCACTGGGTTCGATCCTCAGCACCACATAAAAACAAATAAATAAATAAAGATATTGTGTCCATCTACAACTAAAAAAACAAAAAACTGAACACAGAAAAAACAGAAAGATATCCCATATTAATGAACACGAAGAATACCCATATTACCAAAAGCAAACTCTAACCAAAATCCAGTGGCATTCTTTAGAGAAAAAGAAGAAACAAGCTTAAAATTCATATGAAGACATACATGTAAGACTCAAAAACAAGCCAAAGGCAGTGGCGCACATCTGTAATCCCAGCACTTTGGGAGGCCAAGACAGGAGAATCATGAGTTCAAAACCGGCCTCAGCAACAGTGAGGCACTAAGCAACTCAGTGAGACCCTGTCTCTATATAAAACACAAAATAGGACTAGGGATGAGGCTCAGTGGTCAAGCACCCCTGAGTTCAATTCCTGGTACAAAAAATTATATATATATTGAAAAAGAAAAACAAACTTGGTAGCATCACACTTTTTGACTTAAAATTACAATACAAACCAGGTACTATGGTACACACTTGTAATCCTAGCTACTTGGAGAGTGAGACAGGAGGATCACAGGTATGAGGCCAGGCTCTGCAACTGGTATCAGTGGTAGAATGTTTGCGTAGCATGCACTAGAGATTGGCCCTGCATTCAATCTCTAGCACCACAAAATAAGTAAATAAACTAAAATGAGAATTTTATTCTGAAAAAAATACTAGTAATAAACAAAAAGGGCTGGGGCTCTAGCTCAATAGTAAAGTGCCCTTAGGTTCAAACCTAGCACTGGGGGAAAGAATTGTTACAAAATAATCAAAACAGTATGGTTCTGGCATAAAAAACACAGACCTATGGAACAGAACAGAGAACCCATAAATAAACCCAAACATACATACCCAAATCTCAACAAGGCCACCAAGAGGATGTAAAGGAACAGATATCTCTTTGATAAATGGTGCAGGGAAAACAATTTCAACATGTAAATGAATGAAACTGGAGCCTTATCTTGTATCATACAGAAAAACCACATCAAAATAGATAACAGATCTAAGTACTGAAACCATAAAACTCCTAGAAGAGCCAGGCATGGTGGCACATGCCTGTAATCCCAGCAGCATAGGAGGCTGAAGCAGGAGGACTGTAAATTCAAAGCCAGCCTCAGCAAAAACAAGGCGCTAAGCAACTCAGTGATACCCTGTCTCTAAATAAAACACAAAATAGGGCTGGTGATGTGGTTCAGTGGTCAACTGCCCCTGAGTTCAATCCCCAGTAGCCCCCTCCCCCAAATACTCTTAGAACAGGTGAAAAACTCCTTGATACTGGATTTGGCGATGGTTTTTTGGACATCACAGAAAAAACTCATGCTACAGAAACAAAAATAAGTAAATGGGACTACATCTAACTATAAAGCTTCTGCACTGCAAAAGATAAAATCAAAACATGAAAAGGCAACATATGGTCTGGGAGAGATAATTGCAAATCACCTACCTGATAGAGGGTTAAGATGACAATTTTATGAAGAATTCTTACAACTCAAAAGCAGAAAAACCAATAACCTGACTTAAAAATGGGAAAAGTACCTGAACAGACATTTCTCCAAAGATAACACAAAAATAGCTAACAGACATAATGAAAAGGTGTTGAAGATGACTAATCATACAGGAAATGCAACTGAAATCACTCTGCAATATCACCTCACTTCTGTAAGGGTGGATATTATCAAAAAGAAATAACAAATGGTGGCAAGAGTGTGAAGAAAAGGGAATCCCTATTTACTGTTGGTACGAATGTATATTGGTACAGGCATTATGGAAAAACAATATGGAGGTTGCTAAAGAAATAAAAAAATTAACTACTGTATGACCTAGAAATACCTCTTCTTTGAAAATACCCCAAAGAGATGAAATGACCTCATAAAGATATCCACACTCCCATGTTCACTGCAGTATTATTCACAATAATCAATATGATATGGAAAAACCCTAAATGCCTACCAACAAGCAGATTTTTTAAATGCCCCCCACACACACACACACACAATGGATATTATTTGTCCTCAAAAAAGCCATTATGCAATTATCCCACCATATGCCTCAGCATGGATAGACCTAGAGGACATTATGCCAAGTGAACTAAACCAGACATAGAAAACATTTCACAATCTCACTTACATGTGGGAACAGCTTTTTTTTTAAAAAAAAAGAGCTTAAATCACAAGATAATGAAAGTGATTACCATGGAAGAGGTAGATACAGAGATATAGGTCAAAGGATGTAATAGCAGGTATGTAGGATGAAGAAAGTCTAGAGATCGTATGTACAAAATGAGGACTAAAGTTAATAAAATTCTATTAAGGATTTTTGTTAAGTGGATTTTTAGCTTCTGTTGTCATACACAAAAAGTATGCGAGATAGGTAGGTTAATCTCTGCATATATACTCTACTCTGTATGTAACTCAAAACACCACATTATAAACCTCAAATATACACAATAAAATTTGAAAAAATAAAGAGGAAATCGAGCCAAAGTTTTCCAAAAACACAATCGATTCGTTAAACAGGGACTATATGGTAGAGAATTACAATTAATAAGTCTGATCCAAGTCCATAGTTCATCTTAACCTAGTGTAGTCAATGAATTTCATGAAGTCCTGGGGTTTTTCTTTGTTTGTTTTGTTTTTTAACTAAAAACAAAAGAAAAATCTCTGGGGGTGGGGGGTACAGCTCAGTGGTGTAGCACTTACTTAACATATGTTAAGCCCTGGGTTCAATCCCCAGCACCACAAGGAAAAAAAAATAAAGAAATTATCTTGATGGGCTGCAGGTATAGCCCAGTGGTAGAATAGTCGCACAAAGAAAGGAGAGGGGACTCTAAACTCCAACAAAGTGTGAAGAATAATCAAAGATTTTGTTGATTTTATATTCAAATTATCAGGATATAGAAAATATTATTGCTATGAATAGCAACAAAGAGCCATCTTGATAACTACAACAACTTGAAAGTCAGAATAAGACACTTTGTTAAATACCTGTATTATGGATTTTGTTTTGCTTTGTTTTGATTTGGTTTGGGTTTTTTTTGCAATGTTCAGAGCTTAATTCTGTCAAAACAGTGAGTTTCAAAATCTTGTCCTACCATGCCTCCCCCTAAGTTGCTAAAAATAGATTTCCTCTTCCCTTCTTGCTGAAGTACTCAAAACTCAAACTGGAGCAATATAAAGTGCACTTAAGATCCACATCTAAAAATTTAACTTCTAAGTTCACAAGATACCATAATAAGAAATTTAAAGTATTACTAAATTCCACTTTTCTAAAAATGCTAAGCCTTATTTTCTATAGAGAGAAAACAATGAAAAAATACTAAACTGTCAATACTAGTTATCTGTTTTTTCTTTTTTCTTCTTTGTTTAATTAAACAACTAGATGTATAATTGAGGCATTTTATGATTCTCACGTTTTGAAGATAAGAACATTAATCATTTGGAATTAGTGACTAGTATCAAGGAGTTAAGTCAGATTTATTTTCCCTTACAGAACCACATTGCTAATTTTATTACGAAGAAAACAAATTAGCAAAAGCTATTTCACTTAAGACACAAATTTTCCTGTTACTGTAAAGAAAGAAAATTATTGTTTAAATAAGATAAAGTAAAAATTATTTATTGAAATTATTCTTTTGAAGAACCTCTAATATCCAGTTTATAATGACCGTAAGCTATACTTCAAAACAAACTCAGAATTAAATAAAAACTAAAATCTCAAAAAATTAAATGAAAACTTCTGCTCTCTGAAATTATCATCAATAGTTATCAAAAGGAATTTGGAATGGTATAACCATTACCCAAGAAAATATTTTAATGAATTTCCTTATGAAATTTAAAGTTAGAGGAGAAGGGTGTGGTTCAGTGGTACAGCACTTGCCTAGCATGCATGAGGCATGATCCCCAGCACCACAAAAAGTATTTTAATTTAAAGTTAATTTAAAATAACTTAAATGTTAGTTTACAGCAAATAATAAAAACTTTATATGGAGAAACATCTGAATTATGAAATTTCACAATTGATATATTCACAAGTTCAAACCCCTATTATGCATTCTATTTACAAGACAGTTAACATACATATAGCTTATTATGTGCCTAGCACTGTGCCAAAGACTAATAATTTAACCCTTATAACATGAGTATACCATCATCCCTATTTCACAGATAAACGCATAGTTACAAACATTTGCCCCTTTACTGACCTAATATTCTTTTGCTAATATGCAAATATAACAAGATTATGTTTTAATAACTTGCTTTCAGAATATGCTTATTTTATGAGTACATAGGATTGTTAATAGTTTTTCTTTTGAGTACTTAAAGAGTGACAGGAAGGAGATGGTATTTTAACTGAGAAATTTCAAGGGACAGAAATGGAAATATGCCGTAAGAAAGATTAACTTGGAATAATAAGAAGGGTAAACTGGAGCAGGGAAATCAGTTAGAAAACTGTTGCCACAGTTCTTGCATAGACTACAAATGACCTAACTAGAATGAAAACAAAGAACTTTAGATGGAGATAGGAGGAACTTAAGGGCCCAAGAGTTTAACTAGCTCAAGATCACACAATTAAACATTTGCAAAAGTAATAAAGACAAAAGAGTTACTAAGAAAATAATTGATAAAAATTTGGCAACTGATTTAATATTGGTGCTACAGGCAAGGAAGCATACCACAAAGTGAATCTATGGTTTGGAACTAGGTGAGTTCAAGAAACATTAACCAAAAAAAGGGATGTTGTTTTTGTATTAGCACTGGGTTCGAATCCAAGGCCTTACACATGCTAGGCAAGAGTTTTTTCAACCACTGACCTAACACCCCAAAGATAAGATGTTTTTGAAGTTTTGAAGCAAGGCAGACTGGAAAACCTACATGGTTTTCATTACCATTTCTGTTTCCCACAATGGTTTCCATTTCAAATGTTCCTTATTTGTTCCCCAAATTTTTTAATTTTATAATTTCAGTTGTAACTATCTTTTTTATTTTCTTGATTGTATACATTTCTATCATAGTCCATATTAATAAATTCATACACGAAGCAAAAAATTTACTTAAGATTGGTATGGAAATAGCTACAAATGCAAATTAAGAGTAAGAAGGTATAATCAAATGTATGTATGTATGTATGTATGTATGTATGTATGTATGTATGTATTTATTTATTTATTCATTTAGTACTGGGAATTGAACCCCCAGAGGCACTTTGCCACCAAGCTACATCCTGTTTTATTTATTTTGAGACAGGGTCTTGGCTAGTTGCTTAGGGCCTCGCTAAGTTGCTGAGGCTGGCCTTAAACTTGAGATCCTCCTGCCTCAGTCTCCCAAGTGGCCAATATGCCCAGCAAATCCATTTATTTTAAATTTTAAGGTCAATTCAACATTTTAGGAGGGGAAGGCAGGATTTTAAAGTGTGAACAAGTAGTATTTATTCAAGTGTCTATGCTCTTCAAAATATCAGTACACCAACTATACCTTATAATTTTTCATCATTAAATAATCTATTAGAATCAATAACCAATCTAATTTCCATTATTTATGTTCTTCTCACAAGAAAAATGGCATCTTTAATTCTTTTCTTGTCCTGTACCATCTTTTAAGTCTGAAGGTAAAAGAACCCATCCATTATATGTCTAGCTCCAATATAGCATCACAAAATTTTTTTGAAATTTTGGCATGATCTTTGAAAAAGAGCTCCAATAAGGTATTTAAACTCTAAATGCAAAGTACTTTCATGCATGGAACAATGTCAGAAACACACTACAAAGACACTTGTTTATTGAGTAAAAACCTGAACTATAGCTATAAATGAAAAAACAGGCATTGCTATATGGAGGCAAGCATGTAAATAGCACAGTTTCTATACTGAACAAGCATCATTTCTATATATAACAGGCATTAGGCACACATGAAGACATAATAATACCAATATTAGTATACGGCAAACCTAAATTTAAATTCTCACTCTAACAGCTTTTTTCTTTTATGGAAATATTTATTGAATACTCACCACATGCCAGAAATTGTTCTTTGCACTACATGTTACCTTAATCCTTACAAACACCTTAGGAGTTAGCATGATTATCCTAATTTTATAGAAGAGAACACTTAGGCACACAGAGAAGGAGCAATGTGCTTAAGATAACAAACCTAACAAGCAACAGAGCAGCACTTATTTAAGCACTTTAATTCCAGAACTTCTTACATAAATACATACATATATGCATACATACATGCTTTAATAGTAATACACTTAAAATACTGTTCAATAAAAAGGTATACAGTGAAAAGTCCATCTATCATTCATGTCCTCCATCAACCTAGTTCTCACCTCTTCTCCACCTCTGCACCAAGAATAAGTAGTTATTAATAATACGTATCCTTCCAGGGTTTTTATTTAATGCATCTAAATAAATATAAATGTATACTTTTCCTTCTGACTTACCCAAAATATAGCTTTCTGCACAATATTCTACTCTTTGCTCTTTTTAATGTATATTAGAATTCTTCCTGTATCAGTCCAAGAACTCCTCCATCCTTTTCAAAACTTAGCATTACATTACACTGATTAGACAAACCATAATTTATTTTACCAATTCCAAAAAGACACTAAGATTGTTTCTAATGTCTTGCTGTTACAAACAATGTTATTTTACAAATAGATAAATTTCCTGAAAATAGGACTTTTTAGACAAAAAGATATGCTCATTTGACAAACTGTCCCTGTAGGGGTTTCTCAGTTTACATTAACACAAATATATGAATACTTGTTTACTGACAATTCTGACAGTGTTCTATCAAAACTAAGGATTTTTGTTAATCTTGTATGTGGAAAAAATCGTAACCTTAGTATACTGTTTTGTATGTCTCTTAATGTGAATGAAGTTAAACTGTACTCATTTAAAAACCACTTGTAGCTGTGAGTGGTGGTCCATACCTGTAATCCCAGCAGCTCTGGAGGCTAAAGCAAAAGGATCACAAATTCCAGGACAGCCCCAGCAGTTTAGCGAAGCTCTAAGCAACTTAGTGAGGCCCTGTACCAAAATAAAAAGTGCTGGGGATGTGGCTCAGTGATTAAACCATGGGTTCAATCCTTGGTACCAAAAATATAAAAATTTAAAATACAAAACCATTTGTAGAGTATAGCAAGTGGATGAGGGGAATAAGAGGGGAGGGAAAGGGAAAGTACTAACAGGTGGGACGGATCAAATTATGTTATGTGCACATATCAATATGGCATAATGTATCCCATTATTATCTGTAATGATAATTTACCAATAAAAAATGGAAAAAACTTTAAAAATATATATTTCCTTTTTTGTAAAAATGCCTATGTCATATCCTTTGCCCATTTTGCTATTGGGTTGTTTTTATCTCATTAGTTTCCAGGACTGCTTTACTTCTGGGAGATCAGCACTTTAACATAAGTCATAATGTTCTTCTAATTGTCTTTTAAACTTTGTATACAGTAATTTCAGCCTAGTTTATTATTTTTACTTTTATAATAATAATTTAGGTTTGTTTTTTTTTCTTAATGTCTATTCACATTTTAGTCAGAAAGGCTTCCCTGGTCCCAAAATAAATGTGTCCATGTTTTCTTCTAGTACTTTTATTAGTTTTTACATTTAAATATTTGGCTCATTGGAGCCAGGTGCAGTGGTGTACACCTATAATCCCAGCACCTTGGGGGGTTGTGACAGGAGGATCAGAGCCAACCTCAGCAATGGTGAGGCACTAAGCAACTCAGTGAGACCCTGTCTCTAAAACACAAAATAGGGCCGGGGATGTGGCTCAGTGGTGAGTTCAATCCCCAGTACCAGAAAAAAAAAAGTTCACTGGAAATTTAGCCAAATATGTACATAGAATGAGGAATTAACCCAGCATTTTTATTCTCCAGATGACATTCCTACATGCCAATTCCATTTATTGAATAGTGCCCACCTAAATCTATTCCCTAGTGATTTAAGGAGGTATGGGTTTACCCCTTAGCTTTAATATTTGATTTTGTTGGTTTAATACTTCTACTTGAAATAATTTTAACTATTACAGTTTTAAAATTAAAACATGTTAATGTTGAATTTAATGTATTACTGCTCTATTTTTCAGAGTTTTCTCAGCAATTTTAGCTTGTTTTTTCCATATAAATTTGAGAATCCATGTCTGGTTCCCCCCCAAAAATTGGAATTTATTAGAATCACAATAAATGTACAAATTAGAGAAAACAGATTAATGTGGCCATGTGTTCCTATCCACAAATGTGATTTTCATTTAAGTTTTTTTTTTTTTTTTTTTTTTTAAATATTTTTTTAGTTATAGATGGACACAATGTCTTTATTTTATTGCTTTGTATGTGGTGCTGAGGATCGAACCCAGGGCCTCACGCATGCGAGGCAAGCGCTCTACCGCTGAGCTACAATCCCAGCCCCTCATTTGTTTAAGTTTTTATGTCCCTCAGTAGTGCTTTTAATTCTTCATATAAGACTTGCGTATTTCTTACTATTCTATTCCTGGGTTATTTTGTACTTTTTAAACTTTGGATGAGTTATATAAACTACCAAAGTCTTATTTGCCTCATCTATAAAATGAGCAAATATAGCTGGGTGTGGTGGTACAACATAATAATCCCAGTGACTCAGGAAGCTGAAGAAGGAGGATGGAAAGTTTGAGGCTGGTCTCAACAACTTTGTGAGAACCTATCTCAAAATTAAAAAAATAAAAAGGACTGAGAACGTAGCTCAGTGGTAAAGCACCCCTGCATTTAATCCCCAGTACTACAAATAAATAAATAAATCTCAGCAAATACATACTTCGCAGGGTGGTTGTAAGACTTTTAGACAGTGTATGAAGAATATAGCAGTACCTGACACATTTCTTAATATCAGCATTATAGTTTCTCAATATTATAAATAATATTTCATTACTAAATTTTCCTCCAATAATATGATTTATATATTTCTTCTCATATATACAGTCATACCAACTTCTAAATATATACTTTCCTCCTTATTCATAGTTAAAGGGATTTACTCAACTTTTGAACTGAATAAATCTATGTTCGGGTAACACTCAATCAGCATTTTACCTAATTACTCCTCAAAAACAACTGTAGGTTCATAGAGTTCTTTCCTGTTAGAGAGCCTGGTTATGAAATCCATAGCTGAGTTACCCTTGGATCAGAAAGTATACTTGCACTAACTGTAAATACTTGGGATCAATTGTGGGAAGCAATCTGAGCTCTACTTTAATCTCATCATGCCTTCCATAAAATTAAAAAAATAAAATAAAACTTCTAATAACTAGTAGATGAAGTAAAACATTTTTTTCCAATTGTTTCGGATACTTCTAATGTTGCTGCTTAGGACCTCTTTTAGTCTATTCCTTCCCTGCCTCCCATTTCCCTGTCACAAAAATAGCATTGCCTCAGAGGGCACATTTCCCAGGATCTCTTGCCTACAATGCCAGCACATATCCAATTTATAGTTAAAATTATTTCTGCTATTAGTTAACCAAAAACAACTTGTTTTTATGTTATTACATCTCATAACTTCAAATAGCTTCTTCCTCAGAAAAACCTGGAAGTCATGCAAACAGTAATTAACTAAAAGGTTGTGTCCATTAAAGCATAAGCAAATAGACCTATTACCAAAATCCAAATGATCAGGCCATGTCAGAAGGCACTTGGCAAACATATTTTCATTCATCTGTATGTAAAAATTCCACAACAGATGAAGCATAATGGGCAATATTTCACATTACCTTATATTTACAAAGATATCCTATTTGCCAGGCATTTTAAACAGTTTCTCAAAAGCGCAAAATTTTAAATACTGTTAATGGAGATGGACATCATTGCCCTAGGTACATGTATGACTGCACATATGGTGCAACTCTACATCATGTACAACCAGAGAAATGAAAAGTTGTGCTCCATATGTGCATAATCAATCAAAATGCATTCTGTTGTCATGTATACCTAATTAGAATAAATAAATTAAAATAAATAAATATTGTTAATGGATTATTAGTTACTTGATAAAATGGATCAAGGATAAAAATCTACAAGTGGGATGTTAACTTACTCTAAACTTGAAAAAGCAAAACTGGAAATAAAATATTTTATGCCTTTAGCCCTAATAGTCTCCCTATGTATGGTACTAAATTCCTTACTACCCACTGAATATTGCTACCAAATTTACAACGAAATTTACTTCACCAAAATCTTCTCTCTCCTCCTAAAACGGAAAAAAATAAAAAACAGAGTTCATAGCCGGGCGCGGTGGCTCAAGCCTGTAATCCCAGCACTTAGGGAGGCTGAGACAGGAGAATAGTTCAAAGCCAGCCTCAGCAACAGCGAGGCACTAAGCAACTCAGTGAGACCCTGTCTCTACATAAAAAACACAAAATAGGGCTGGGGATGTGGCTCAGTGGTCGAGTACCCCTGAGTTCAATCCCCAGTACCAAAAAAAAAAAAAAAAAAACAGAGTTCATATTCCTTTTCTTCCTGGATTCTCATTTTTATTAATGATTCCACCTAGAATCATACCTGGTTCTTTACACTTACTATTCTTTTTCCTTTTTCTTTTCCTTTTTTTTTAAACCAGGGATTGAACCCAGGGGCATTTAGCCACTGGGCCATATCCCAGCTTTTTTATATTTTATTTTGAGACAGGCTCTCACTTAGTTACTTAGGGCCTTGCTAAATTGCTGAGGCTAGCTGTGAACCTCAGCCTCCCAAGTCGCTGAGATTAAAGGCATGCACCACAGCACCCAGCTTCTAAATAAAAACCTGTCCATTCTTTCTGCTTCCCTAATCTCTCCTCAATCTACCTGCTCTTTTCTTGTTTTAAAGGACTACTATCACAGCCTAATTTCTTTACCCCAAATTATCTCCTTTCCAATCCTTCATGTAACCCATATTAATTCCCATGATAAACGATCAGTAGATATTAACCAAATTAAATTCAAGCTCCTAAATTTAATTCTATAATCTAACCTCAATTTTATCTTTTTCACCTCTCTCCCCTCAACCTGTACTGGGTATTGAACCTGAAGTACTTTACCACTGAGCTACATGCCCAACCCTGCTTATTTTGAGAGAGGTTCTCACTATGTGGCCCAGACTAGCCTGAACTTGGGATCCTCCTGTTTGAGCCTCCCAAGTCACTGAGATTACAGGTATGTGCCATCATACCTGGCTTATTTTAAAATGTTCACACAAACTGGGCATGGTGGCAAATGCCTATAAACCCAGAATGAAAATGAGGCAGGAGGATCACAAGTTCGAGACCCGCTTGGACAATTTAGTAAGATCCTATCTCAAAATAAACAGGGCTTGGGATAGCTCGTGACAGAGCACTTAGCTAGCATGCCCAAGACCTTGGAGTTCAATCCCCAGCAACACATACATACACATACACACACACACACACACACACACACATTGAATTAGATTAAATTCAGTTATTGTTTCTTCTAGATGAGCTAAAATTAAAGATTTTTTTCTTTCCTAAATAAACAGATGCAAATAAAGACTAATTTAATATAAACATTCATGGCAGCATTACTTATAACAAAAATCTGGAAATAAATTCAAGAAACCCAAATTTTTGATATATCTAAATAATGAAATGTTAAATGATCTTTCACAATATTCCTCGATGATATTTGAAAACGTAAGAAATACTTATTTTTTTTTAAAAAAAAGTGAATTAGAATAATATACTCTCAGACTATCATCAGAAACATGAGTACAGAAAAGGTCTCAAATGATAATAGTACTTATCTATGCATGATGGCACTAGGGTCAATTTTTATATTCTAATATTTTCCAAATTTTCTACCAAGAACATGAAATGCTTTTGTTTGTTTTGACTTGATTGTGGTACTAAGGATCCAACCCAGGGTATACTAAGCAAGTGCTCTAACCACAGAGCTACATGACCAGTCCAAGAACATGTTTTACTTTTGTAATTAAAAAAAAAGTTATAAAAAACTAAAAATGTGTATTTCAGAATAATATGACACCTAGCAAAGGAATAAAATGATGCTAAGTTTGGTATTAATAAGGAAGTAGGACTGGAGATGTAGCACACATGTAGAGCACTTACCTAGCAAGCTTAAGTCCCTAAGGTTCAATCTCCAGCATTGCAAAAAAATTTTAAAAATAAAAATAATTAGACTACCCTAGGTACACGTATGAAGACACAAGTGCTGTGACTCTATCTCGTTTACAATCAGAGAAATGGAAAATTGTACTCCATATGTGTACCATAACTTGAAATGCACTCTTCTGTTTTAAAAAATAAAAATTAGTAAATTTTAAAATAAAATAAAATAAAATAAAAATGATTAGGATAGTTCCAATTAATTTATGAAAATCATTACTAACAGCTTCCAGAACGTTTTCCTCACGGCTAAGGAAGGCTCAACTAAAATCCCATCATGCTAAAAAAAGGAAGACAAAAAAGAGTACATACAGATTTAAATATATACATACATATATAATGCATAATTATATATAATATATGGTTTAAAGAATGATCGAAACTCAAGAAATTTTTGCCTACAGTAACATGAATAAATTTTTGTACATTGATTACACACAGTACAGCCTTTACTGCACATGAAAGAACTGTTGTAATTCATTAATACCTAAAAATCATTGCCTTTTTAATTCTATCAGCATGAAAATCCAAACTCAGAGCTGGGTGAGGTGGTGCAAGCCTGTAATCCCAGCACTTTGGGAGGCTAAGACAGGAGAATAGCGCGAGTTCAAAGCCAGCCTCAGCAACAGCGATGCACTAAGCAACCCTGTCTCTACATAAAACACAAAATAGGGCTGGAGTTGTGGCTCAGTGGTTGAGTGCCCCGGAGTTCAATCTCCAGTACCAAAAAAAAAAAAGAAAGAAAGAAAAGAAAAGAAAAACCAAGCCCAGAAAAGCAGAAAGGAAATAAGCCATAGGCTCATTTTATGGTTTCTTCATAAACACCACCCATTTTACTAACACAATTTTAATCCATGTGTTCATTGAGTACATTTCCTCTATAAGGTTTTTAATATGTCATTCAAGTTCTAATATGTTTTATAGTTTAGGAAAACTAATTTTAAAAATAAATGGGGTTTGTGAGAATGAACTTAACAATGCTACATTCATATAACAAACTAAGGACATGGAATGCTAAGAACCTCCTAAGATGATGGACACTGGACCACCTAGGCTGCCCCTTCCAACAAGAATCCTTGATAACTGCCTAAACCCTGAAACAGAAATCTACCATATTCCTGTTTATTAAAGAAAGCATGTGGTTCACATCCAATCCTATAAAAACACAAAGAGAAAACCCTCTAAAGAAGCTACCATTTAGCTGGGCACGGTGGCGCATGCCTGTAATCCCAGCACTTTGAGAGGGTGAGACAGGAGAATTGTGAGTTCAAAGCCAGCCTCAGCAACAGTGAAGCGCTAAGCAACTCAGTGAGACCTTGTCTCTAAATAAAACACAAAATAAAGCTGGGCATGTGGCTCAGTAGTCAAGTTACCCCTGAGTTCAATCCCCGGTACCGCCCCCCCCAAAAAAGCAGCAGCAATGGCAGCTGCCATTTGTTAAAAACTGCTCAGATTAGGCATCTACTGCTTTCCTAATATTTTGTTTGAGTTTCATAAGGCATCACCAAATCAATACATCCCCAAGACAGACAAATATATATACATGATAGCCTTGATGCAACATAAGTAACCAATCAAAGTTCCAATGTTACCAATCAAATCAATCCTGCATGGTAATTTCTATAGACCTTGGACAGTTTAACAGCATAGCAGTTAAGACAACAAAGGGGAATGCAACATGTAAGAGAAATGAGAAAAGACTAGATGTTACCACAGTTAAGTTTTTGTTTGTTTTATCCAAATATCCTTGGGCTGAGGGATGTAGTAGCTCATTGGTAGAGAACCTGCTTAGTGTACAAGAGGCCCTGGGTTTGATTCTCAGCACCACAACCAAATTCAATATTCCTCATACCATACAGCATTATGACCGCAATGCAATCATCTTAACGAACAATTTATTTTGCTAGGCCATCAAACAGAATGGCAAGGAAACAATCTGTGCATTATTATTTGATCTGCCTCAAAGAGAAAATATTACTGTAAATAATTCTAAACATAAGCACAATTTAGTGAATAAGGTAGGAGACTGGTATGTTAAACTTTCAGACTCAATTTATAGCTGTTCACCAGTCACTTGCTGTTTGACAAGTTACTTACCAACTTGTGCTGCCATTTCTCCGTAAATTTATCCCCTAAGATGAGGATAATTCTTGCAAATTGTGTCACAAGCATTTTGAAAGGAACCATGAATTATTGTGTAATGCTCTTGAAATTCCTCAGATGTAGGGTCCTACACAAAGTAAAGTATTATTATACATCTCTCTAACAGTAGCATCTGTTTGCATTATGGGTTTTTCTTTTCCCTACACTTGATAGATTCTTGGCTACTAATGTTTCTCAGTGTCCAAAGCAAGCCTGCAGTCCTGACCCAAGTAATTACTTTTTTCAAGTCTTCATATCACCTACATCTTTCTCTTCCTTAGAAGACATTGTGAAATTTATAAGTTATAAAACACAATGAATTTCTTTGGTTTTATATACTTTGGTACAGTAAGAAATATTTGATATTTTTAACCCACTCCCCAGTAAATAATTTCCCATGTTTATACTTTTTAAATTTCAACTGTATTTTATGGAACAGTTGATTTATAGATTTTTGTTTTGTAAACAGAGAGAACAGGTCAGAAAATGAAGATATCAAGTGATTACTGCTGTGTGATTTAATTACTGGATTGACCAACAGAAATTACTATTACAGTAATACAGGAAACACAGAATCAATGCTCATCATCTTTTTATCTTCTATAAATGCTGAATATAAACTATAATTAATTTTATCACATTATTCAAAACTTTACCTATTATTGGCTCTGCTAATCAAGTTAGTCTTCCATCCAAGAATAAACTATGCATACTTGGATTTTTAGTTTGTGATGGCAAAATATTACATCTTGAAAACAACTCTCAATCTTACATGGTTCTTAAAAATGATGAATTTATGCACAAGGAGTGGGCAGTAAAACATGGTGTCTTAATTGTGTAACTTTAGTTACAAAATAGTAATTTTTTTAAGTTTTTTTTCCCAACCCTCAGAATTACTTTAAAATAGCAATGACATCTATTTTCCTCCTAGGTGAACAAATATTCTACCATTCACTATGGCAGGAGAAAAGCTTTGTGGGATAAAAGTAAAACTACAGGATTTAGAGTGGTATCTTAATGTCCGCTAGTCTAGTAACCCTGTTGCTAGTCTCAATTTCTTTTAACTTCAGTTTCCTCATCTGCAAAACGGGCAATACAACACCTGCACTAGCTACAAGACTCCTGAGAGGATTAAATGAGATAATCCATCTGAAAGAACTTTGCAAACCACAAAAAGCTACTGAAATAGAATTATGCCACAGTATTTAAAAATCATGGTCATAAAGTTTAGTATTGCTTCTAAAATGAAATAAATGGAAATAGATGTAGAAAACATTTAGAACCATGGTCACCAAGTTAAAGCTGACTTGGATATATATTGAGTAAAGAAACTTGTTAAGAAAATTATTCTTCCTACAGGTTATCTTAAAATTTTCAGAAGAGAATTTGGAAGTATAAAAAACAAAACAATTCATTTAAATGGACTTGTATGGCTTACTGAAAGTTAACTTGTTAGTTATGAATTAAGAAATTGAGGGGCATAGCCAGGCATGGTGGCACACACCTATAATCCCAGGGATTTGGGAGGCTGAGGCAGGAGAATGGCAGAAGGATTGTAAAGTTTGAGGCCAGCCTGGGCAACGTAGTGAGATTCATCTCAAAATAAAAATAAAAAGGTCTGGGAATGTAGCTCAGTGGTAAAGTGCCCATAATCAATCGTTAGCACCAAAAGAAAAAGATAAAGAAACCAAGATGCACAGTGGCTCACACATGTAATCACAGAGACTTGGCAACCTGAGATAAAAGGATCACAAATTTGAGGTCAGCACTGGCAATCTAGTAAGATCCTCAGCACCTTAGAAGACCCTATCTCAAAATAAAAAACAAAATGACTGAGGATGTAGCCCAGTGGTGGAGTGCCCCTGGGTTCAATTCCTAGCATAAAAAAAGAAGAAAAGAAATTGTGACAGTACAAAATAATATTTTTAAAAAGTAAGAAAGAAGAAATTGAGACACTAGCTTTAAAAAATTAATTAAAAAGTTCTAAACATAGGCCCTAACACTCCCCACCTCCCCCAAAAAAGTTCTTACACAGGAAAAATATATGTAAGTGAAATAGACATTAACTCCTCTGGAAATAATTTAGAAAAAGCTAATAGTCATAGCAAGGGGAATATATGTACAAGAGAAATGAGATTAATGTGAACTTAATCTACATTCTTGGTATAATAAATCAGTTAAACTTTTCTATGTGGATCAGAAAATGTCCAGAATGGAAACAATATCCCAACAAGCCACAAGTCAAATCTATTTGCTAAACTACAAGGCCAAGTACTCTAGTAAATTACTGTGATTCAAGAATAAATTACCATTAATTAGGCTTACTCTTTCTCTTTCACTCATTAGTTATAGAATATGTTTACAAAGCCAAACTATGTTAAGAAATAATTCTTAGCTTGGTGCGGTGGTGCACACCTATAATCCCAGCACTTTGGGAGGCTGAACCAGGTGAATCGCGAGTTCAAAGCCAGTCTCAGCAAAAGCAAGGCGCTAAGCAACTCAGTGAGACCCTGTCTCTACGTAAAACACAAAATAGGGCTGGGGATGTGTCTCAGTGGTAGACTGCCCCTGAGTTCAATCTTCGGTACCAAAAAAAAAAAGAAAGAAAGAAAAAATTCTTAGGTCCATTCTTTCTGCTTTCTCTGACACAAATTTAAGCTCTGATGAAATGAACTATGTTTACTTACTACATGATCCTAGAAATATAACCAGACTGTTCAATTACTAAGACTTTAAAATCCAGTAAGATCCAACAACTTATCTTCTAATCCATTCCTTGAACTCACAAAGGATTAGGGAAGGGGTACATGTACAGCATTAAGGAATTTTCAACTGAATGATTTAGTCAAAAACATTAAAATTTACTACTCAAGCACGTTAACAAGACTGAGGTTAAAAAATGGAGTCCCTATCACAATCACCTCCTTCCATTTTTTCCTACCTCTGAACCCTAGGAACACTTCAATGTATCACTGAACCAGGACTTCTAAAAATAAAAGGCTTTCTTCAGGATCAGAATCCCTCTCTAAAAGTAAGCAATTCCAGCTCCAGACTTTTTTTTTTGGCGGGGGGAGGGTGCCTAGGATTGAATCCAGGGGTGCTTCTGAGTCACAGCCCCAACGTTTTTATTTTTTACTTTGAGACAGAGTCTCACCAAGTTGCTTAGGGCCTTGACAAATTGCTGAAACTGGCCTCACAGTTGTGTTTTTCCTGCGTCCCTCCCCAGCCACTGGGATTATAGGGGTGCACCACCATGCCCAGCCCAAACTTATTTTTTAGCTTCTGACAAAATTAAACTTAAGCCCTCATTTTCTCCCCAAAATCTTATTTTAATTCTATACCACAATGACATTTCTCATCATTTAAATTTCCTAAACTCAAAGTATTCAGCACATCATTTCAAATTTTAATTCAATCTAGTTGTTTCATTTATGTTTGCTTTTAACTCCTAACCCAGGCTCAATTTCTGAAAGACAAAACTCATTTTATTATGTTTCTATTCCAGACTTTAGTATATACCCTGGACAACAATGAGGCATCCTAAAGAGGTATCCTAAGTTAAGGAAACCCACACTCCCAACTTTGTATTATCACATAATTATTCCAGGATGAAACTACAGGATGATATAGATGTCACAATGCAATCAACACAATGTCAACAAGACCACAAAGAAGTGGCTAGTTAAGTTTCTCAGAATCTTACCTATAAAGTTAGAAGCTGTTTCAGGTATTATCATCATACTATGCATACAAAGCGTCTACCCTTGTCCTGGACACAGAACAGGTGTTTAATAACATTTAAATCTAAATTTTAGTAAACTCCAGTAACTACATTGACAATTTTTATGTGCTGGCTTTGTATTTTCTACTTGCCCTCCATCCCTTCAGAAATTAAATTCAGTGATTTCTATGGGGCATGGTAAGTATAAAGAAGAGCAAAAGCCCCAATACCATGAAACTTTCAACTTAAGGCAACATTCCAAAGCTAAACAAAAAAAATTAAAGGACCCATCTGTCTCTGTAGCACAGATGAAAATCAAAGCCATTATCAGAAAGTACCATTCATTCATTCCTACCAAGTAACTACCTCAATGTCTGAAATTATGAAAATCTGGTAAGATTCCATGAAATATTCTTAGTGAAGTAGAATACAAGGAAGTTGCCATTTACCTTGAGTTCTACAATAATTAAACCTATTGTGTTAACTATCACTATCATTCATTAAAACTAAATTACACATTACAGCAGAAGAGACGAGAGAGATTAAGACTCTAACAACAAAGGATAAAAACTACGTTATTTACAGTTTTCATTATCAGAAGAGTGAAGTGTGGCATGATATTGAAATGCTATGAAAGATGAAAAGTTCTTTAAACGTAATGACTGAATATATTGTATCTGTATAAACTCTCAAAAGTAACTAACAGAAACCACTCAAAAAGTGAACTGATAAAAAATAACTCCCATAGAAAATACTTAAGTGTCATTACTGTTAAAGTCTAAAGAAACCACGTCAATATAGCTGCAGTCTAACCCAAACTTACCACTTAAAATAGTAATTTTGTTATTATGATTGAAAGCAAAACAATAATAATATTCCTAAATTATGAAATATTTAATTTTAAGATATCCAGGAAAACAGAATATGAAATGTTATTAAATTCCTCAAAATTCTCATTTCCCTAAAAAATTATTTTAAATTGTTTGATCAGCTACTGAAAACTCAGAACACCTCAGATTCATGAAACCGTCATAGATAGCACTGATACTGAAAATAGTAAATTAAGGTAGTAAAAATGATATTTCTGATGGCAACAGTATAAAATATCATTTTTACTACCTTAAATTAAGGTAGTAAAAATGATATTTTTAAACCAAATAAAATTGTATATCTAAAATATAATAAGGTGATAAATAGAAGAATTGACATTTCAGGCAAATAAATGAAAACAGAAAACTTGTTTTCCCCAGATGTACAAATACATCATAAAACAAATTACAAAATTAAAATATGTTAAAGGTAACTGAACTTATTAACGAGCTCTCTATTCCTTTATACCAAATGTATATACACTGCAGGCTGGTTTTCTCTATTTCACTTTTTATACATGATACAAGAAAGGCTTATAAGAATAGTGAAAAAAGAAACCAAAAAGTAATTAAAATCAAAAAGCAAGGAAATGTCAAGGATATAATTAACTCCTGCTTTCTTTTAAAGCTTGATAAAGGATATAGGTTTAACACCACAGAAATATAATACTTCAAACATAAAATAATTATTAAAAATAGTAAATAAAAATATTTTCCACTTACCTGGTTTCTTTCTGGATTTTTCATGACCTAGCTGTCCTAGATCATTACATCCACATGTGTACACAGTTCCATCATCCAGAACAAATACAGTATGTCTGAGTCCACATCCTACATCTCGGACCTTTTTATTTACAAAAAAGTCACTTTTTCTGGGCTCTAATACAATTTCTTCATCAATTCCACCCAAACCTAGTTGTCCAAAGGATGCATTTCCCCAGCACAACATGCTTGTAATTATTTTGGTCTTCCAGTTTCAATATAAAACTCACTTCTGAAACACTGCGAAGTTGGAGGTACCCTATGTCTGAGGAGATAGAAAAAGTTAATATGACTTCAAAGGAAACATGATGTATAACTGCTCTTTGATCAAATGATAGGCTACAATGATCACTATATAGTAAACACTAAACATTTTAAACTACGCTACATAAGTTATCACTTAGCTTCTAAAACCAATTAGTTGCAAGTTTTGTTTTTTTTTTAATGCACCATACAGAAATGCTTAGGGCAAATACATCACTTTCTATTATTCTTTGCAAAATTTAAAACACTAGTTTTGGCTTTCTGTTGTCTTGTGATAAATTAAACTTATGAAAATAATATTTTGATGAAATTAATCACATAGGTTTTTTGTTTTTACTTTAATTTCAGTGGGAGCAGGAAATAAGACATCTTTCTAATGCCCTCCCCCCAAAATCAAATATACAGCCAATTGCAGAAACACAATCTTGCAATCTCCTTCAAATCATAGCATAATTAAATAATCTAATACCTACCTCCACATCAACAGAAAACTGAAGTTCTTTTCTGTAACAAAAATAAAACCAATAATGGAAAAATTTTAATTTCTCCAATTCAAATGACCTTCAATTATTCATACTAACAGGCCATACAAAAATTAGAATTCTATTAAGCCATAACCTTAAAACAATCACCTCCAAAGATCTTATTTTACAAGTTAAAATACTAACATCTCAACCTCACTGCAAATTTCAACACTATATTAATGTAATTATAATATAGAAAAATATGCAATTTCAATATCAAGACTCTTCCCAAAATTCAACATTTTCTATTACGAGTGGCAATTAACTAAAAAATTCTTCCTGGGCAATCTATGTCTATGTGTACCTCTGGGACAACTATTTGGAGATGGGGGGTAAAAAACCTATAAAATTACCCCACCAGGACTGCTGATTTTTCAAGAATAGGAATGGGGGCTGGGACACTGATACTTTGGTGGCGAAATCTGTAGAACTTTCCAGTACACTGACTGAAATATTTCTTCGCTTGCAAAGAAACAAATAACAAAGAGTCCACTTCGTCTAAACCTACATAGATTTTCAATTACATTACGTTATTAAATAACATCGGTGCTATTACATTATTCCTGTTGTAGTCACCTACATTCTTACACAGAAACCAAAGTTTCAAATCCCAATTTTCCTACATTAAGGCTAGCAAGTGCCGAAGGTATCCCATTCCAAGACCCATCCACTAAAATAAGTTTGATTTCATTCTTTTGGGGCATCAGAACTCTACAGTTCCCGAGAGTTCGGCACCGTCTTCCCGTATTTTTTTTTTTCAGCCCGTTTGTTTTAAGAAGAGAAAGACTGGAAAATATCCTCGATTTCAGCGCGCCTAGATTTAGCCACTCTTTTCTCTTAAAAGTCATAAGGGATACAGGAAAGGCGTTCTCTCTAGCAACAGGTAGGAGAATGAGAAGCAGTTTAGTCCCATCTTTGCCTCAGTAGGCACCCAGACCATCTCACGCGGGTCGGGGAAGAGAAATCGTCTGCACACACCCAACCTCGCGGGCCGACCAGTCAACTACCGCAGCTTCCCAGACGCAGAGGCCGGCGGACCAGTCTGGGCACCCCGCGGCCTCAGCCCAAGGGAGGTCTTTCCCCACAGAGGTGCGACATTCCAGCCCCAGGACCAGGGAGCACCGACCCTTCCCTCGTCCCCCGCCCCTCACCCCCAGGAAGCGCTGAGAAAGCGCCCTTCGCCAAGCCGGCCTGTATCCGCCCAGCCCAGCCTACCCCCTCTCTAACGCCGACACAAGCCCCCGAACCCACCCAGGCAACGACTCACCCGGCCCCTTAGGGCAGGGAAAGCTCAAGGCGACGGCCCCTCCCCAAAAAGCGAGGCTGCGCGGCAGCTGAAGCACGTCTCCAGCTCCTGGGACCCTCCTTTAGCCAGTGGCGGCGATCACTAGGGATCCTCCGGCTTCGGGCCGCTGCTCCACTGCTCCCCTGTCGGGTCCCTGTGAAACTTTACCAGGTTCCTCAGAGAACAGCAGCCGCCACCACTGTCCAGTCCGGAGACAGCCGTCAGCGACCCGGATGGAGCGGGAGGGGAAGAACTGAAAGCGAGCGGGGCGGAGAGCGTGAGGGGTGGAGAGAGTTGAGGGAGAGGCTAGGGAGGAGAAGGGAGAGGAGGAGGTGGCTCCGAGGGGGGAGGGGGAGGGGCTGGCCGGAAGTGAACCGCGGAGCACGCGCGCGAGCCCGCCCACTTCCCTGCACGCGCGCCTGCGCCGGAACCCTCCCGGGGTACACATGCGCCTGCGCAATGGGCAGCTTTGCGTTCCTTTGACAAGTAGGAACCGCCAAATACAGAAGCTGGAGTTTGTGAAGACAAGAGAAGGTGTCTGTGTTTTTAATTAACGCTCTGCGTGCATAAGGGCCATTTTATGAAGAAAATCTCTTTTTTTAGTTTTTCTGCTCCACGTTACAGTCTTTTCATTATTTTATTCTGCCTTTGCCCTTCCCCAAGGAGATTTTGAATAAGCAGATGAAACCACAAGATGGACATACAAAGGCGGATGGCTTTAGACTCAACTATAGCTAATCTAAGGATGGGAGATATATTGATTGCAATGGCTGAAGCTTCTCGCATTAAATGTCAACACCACCAGTTCAGATTCCTGATATAGTGTTGGCTCACACTTTTTGCGCTCTCCCTGGGAGATAAGCTTAAATTGCAAGCCCTTTTTCAATCAGAAAAGTAAATAAAGCATATAGCTAGAGTTCCTGCTTCAAAAAAAACTGGATTTCAGGGTGCAGTTTTAACACCATCTTGTTACCAAAACCGAGTCCTTTTACTTAACAACATGAAAAGATCCCAGGGAGTGGAGGGCAAGTTGTTGGGGCAAGAAAAAAGAATTTGTTCAGAACCAGGTGTGGTGGTGTGCACCTGTAGACCCTCACACTCTGGAGGCTGAAGCAGGAGGATCCTTTGAGTCCAGTTGGAAATCAACCTGGGCAACATAGCGAGACCCGAGGGCGGGGGAAAGGTAAGTCAGCAATACCAAGAGTAGCAGACTCTCTTCCTGAGAGACCGTTAACACAGCTTTCCAGTTTCTTTTATCCTTAGAAGTAGTTGAGGAAACCTGGTAACTGGTAATCAAATCGGCATTAGTCTTGAAGGAGGAGGACCAGCAAAATCGCATGCAAATCATCCTTGTGCCACAAATTTAAATGATTAATGAGGAGTGAATGCTCAAGGATACGCAGGCCTTTCTAGCAAAGGATAACCAGGAGAGTGGTTACAATCTCTTTTATAACAGGAGAACTTGGAACAAGGCATTTTGAAATTTTGTTAAGATTTACCAGGCCCTGTTACTTCAGAGCAAATGTTGAGAAGCTAGAAGGAATCCACAGGCTGTATATCCTTTGCTGATAAATATATTTCAAATTATGAAGTGTCTGTCCTAGAATATGTTTAAATATGTGTTAGTTTCCTAGGACTGCTATTACAAATTACCACAGATCAGTATCTTAAAACAGCAGTTATTTATTGTCTCACAGTTCTGGAGGCCAGAAGTCCAAAAAGTGACAGCTGGTTGGATCCCTCTTGGAGTTTCAGGGAGAAAATTTTTCCCATGCCTCTCTTAGTTTTCTTGAGAAACTTTGTGGAAGCATCACTTTAATCCTGCCTCCATCTTCAGTTGGTGTTTCCTCTGTGTGTCTATGTCCCAATTTTTCTCTTTCTATAAGGATACCAGTGATTGGATAGGATCCACCCTGTAATCCATTATGAGCTTATAACTTGATTTCATCTACAAAGACCTTATTTGCCAATAGTCACACTCACAGGTACCTGAGGCTAGACTTAAACTTATCTTATGGAGGAACCAAATTCAACTGACAACAGTATGTTACAGAAATAAGTATAAAACAACAAGATGCTTAGCAAAGAAAATGTAATTTCAACATTAGGAATGGTGGGACTACCCACAAAACATACTTTATTCTTATTTTAACTGCCTCCTTGTTCTTGTGGGCTTTTTTTTTTTTTTTTTTAGACAGGATCTTACTATTGCCTATGTTGCCCCAGGCAGATTTCAAACTTGAGGCTGTCTGCCTTCACCTCCAGAATAGCTGGGAGTACAGCTAGTGTTGGTTTATCTGGATTCAGAGCCTAAACCATACAGCTCACTTCAGACTTCTGTACTTCTATCTCCCTCCACACACAGACATTTACTTATGTCTTAATTTCAGAAAATCACTTAGTCATAATTTCTATAATATGTTAATAGTACACATCTGAGTAGATTGTTGTGGGAATTTAATAAGATATCATGATGGACTCAATGGCCACACTTGTCATCCCAGTTACTTGGGAGGCTGAGGCAGGATAGCAAGTTCGAGGACAGCCTGAGCAATTTAGTGAACTCTTGTCTCAAAATAAAAAATAAAAAGGACCAGGTACACTCAGTAGTAGAGTGTAGCCGGGTACAATTCCCAATAGTGCAAAAGGCAAACTAATTATAATAATAATAAAATAACATGTATAGTGCCCTTGTACATGTCAAGAGTCTTGTAAATGTAAACTTTTACCATTACTAGTATTCTCTCCCAAACTAGAAGTAGTAAGAGAATATTGGGAAACACATTCCATAATACCAGGGGGAAAATTTAGAACAAGAGTACAGTAGTTTCTTTTTTTGTTGTTTTTTTTTTTCATGACTACAGTGGTTTTTTTACAGCTCATCTTCAATTTAAAAAGATAATGCTCTGACTGTTCAGAGATTGCTGAAAGAGTTATTCATTCTTGTTTCACTCTTCTTGTTCCTTTCTATCCACCCATACTTCTCCTGCTGTATCTTATCTCACTTCATTCAAGTCTCTACTCACAAACTTCCCTGATCACCTTATGCAAGAAAATCACTCTCTTGTTCCCTGTTACATTATTCTGGTTTATTTTCCTTCATATCCATTATTACTTCCTGACATTTTATTATATAACACATCACTGTATAATATTACATTTATTACTTGTAACATAGATAAATAAGAAAATAGATGAGCAATTACATATAATCCATACATTATATTCCATATATTATATATATAGTGTATAACTTTGTCTCCTACATTTGAATGAAAACTCCATAAATGCAGGAATTTTGTCTGTTTTGTTCAGTGCTCTGTCCCTTATTGTCTTCAACTGTACCTGAACTACAGGATGTACTCAAGAAATATTGAATTAGCCAGGTATGATGGTCCATGCCTGTTATCCCAATGGCTCAGGAGGCTGAGGCAGGAAGATTACAAGTTCAAGGACAGCCTCAGCAATTTAGCTAGGCTTCAAGCACTTACTGAGGCCTAAAGCAACTTAGTGAGACCTTGCCTCAAAATAAAAAATAAAAAGGGCTGGGAATGTGGCTCAGTGGTAAAGCATCTCAGTTGTAAAACTTTACCACCATAAAGTGGTAAAGTTCAATCCCCGGTAACAAAAAAAAAAAATAGGGAGAGAAATATTGAATTAATTAATGGTGCTTACAGCATTGTAAATTATCACAACTCTTTTTATAAATAAGTTTGACAATATATGTTAAGAGCCAGAAATTTTTCTTTAATATTTTTCATGATAATAACTATATTTATTGTTATTGTGAGATATTGTACAGGTAAACTGAATACCTGTATTATATCACTTCTGAGTTCCAGCCTAATGAAATAGAAGATGCATTTAACAAAATTTTATTGAGCATCCACTATATGACACCCTCTCAATTCTAGTAGGAGAGATAAAAACAAAGAGGCAGCAAATAAAAATATGAACAAGATTTTTATTGTAGCATTATTTCAAATAGTAAAAATGAAAAGCAGCCTGAATTCCAGTAACAGGGAATGAGTAAGCAAATTTTGATATGTGGCTATAAAATAGTGATTTTAAATATAAATTCAAAATGTATATGACAGAAAAAATTTCTAATGAGGATACAAAATTATATGTGTCCTACTTGTAGCCAGGTTTTTTAAAAGATGTAAAAGAGCCGGGCGCGGTGGCTCACGCCTGTAATCCTAGCACTTTGGGAGGCTGGGACAAGAGAATCGTGAGTTCAAAGCCAGCCTCAGCAAGGGCGAGGCACTAAGCAACTCAGTGAGACCCTGTCTCTACATAAAACACAAAATAGGGCTGAGGGTGTAGCTCAATGGTAGAGTACCCCTGAGTTCAATCCCTGGTGCACCCCCCAAAAAAAGATGCAAAAGAAACAAGCCATAGTGGCATATGCCTATGCTCTCAACCACTTGGAACGCTGAGGCAGGAGGATTGCAAGTTTGAAGACAGCCTGGCAACTTAAAGAAACGAGTCTCAAAAAAAAAAAAGTCCTGTGGCAGGAGGGTGGGGGCGGGACTAGTGCTGAGCCTATGGGATGTGTAATCCCAGTGACTGGGAGGCTGAGACAGGAGGATCGTAAAGTCATGGCTAGCCTCGGCAATTTGGAGAAGCCCTAAGTAACTTAGAAAGACCCTGTGGTATATATACACAATGGACTATTACTCAGCATTAAAGAATACAATTATGGCATTTGCAGGTAAATGGATGGAGTTGGAGAACATCATGCTAAGCAAAGTAAGCCAGTCCCAAAAAACCAAAGGCCAGATGTTCTCTTGGATAAGTGGATGCTGTTCTATAATGGGGTGGGGGACATGGGAAGAATGAAGGAACTTCGGGCAAAGTGGGGCCGGGGAGAGAAGGGGTCATGAGAGCAGGAAAGATAGTGGAATGAGATGAATATCATTACCCTAGGTACATGTATGACTGCACATATGGTGTGACTCTACATCATGTACAACCAGAGAAATGCAAAGTTGTGCTCCATTTGTGTACAATGAATCAAAATACATTCTGCTGTCATATATACTGAAGGGAGGGAGGGAAGAAGGAAGGCAGGCCCTGTCTCAATGGTAAAATGCCCTGGTTCAATCCCCAATACCAAAAAAAAAAAAGACTAGAGGTGCATCTCAGTGGTAGAATACCCTTCAGTTGAACCCCCAATACCACAAAAAAGAAAAAAGAATGTGTGAAAATAGCAGAAATCATTGTACTGGAGATTGGAGCAAATTTTTTCTCTATTTTACAAATTTCTATAACCAATATTAATCTTAAGTTTTTAAAATGTCATTGGTAGCCAGGCACAGTGGCCCATACCTGTAATCCCAGAAACTCAGGAGCCTGAGTCAGGAGGATCTAAATTAGAGGCCAACCTCAGCAGTTTAGCAAGACCCTCAGCAACTTAAACCCTGTCTCAAAACAAAGAATAAAGAGGGTTAGGGATGTAGCTTAGTGATAAATTTCCCCTGAGTTCAGTCTCCAGTATAAAATAAAATGTCATTGGTAAGAGAAATCTTACTTGCTTCCAAAACAAAATAGGTCCAAAATGTAGAAATACCTAAGTACTATATTCACCTAAAATTCAATGTAGAAATTTAAGCTAATCAAATATTCCTTTTGTCTGCAAAGTATATATCCATATTTATATATGGTTTAAGTCAAGCTATTCATTTTTATATGAAATTTTTAAAATATTAATGCTTGGATTTAAAATATTAATTTGGGATGTATCAGTTACATCCCAAATTATTTGGTTCCCTAAAGTGGATTAGAAGTTTCTATTTTGGTAAACATTGTTTTAGAGATGGCAAACATTTTAGAGCTAAGTATCTAATAATGCAAATTTGGGTTTATTTGTGCCACTGAAGGAATGACCCAAATAAATGGCACAAAAATTGAATTACTTCTGGATTTTCTTTTGATCTTTGTGTTTAACTTTCTAGGACTGTTGTCACAAATTGGGTGACCTAAAACAACAGAAATTTAGCTCACAGTCCAGATGTTGAAAATCAAGATGTCAGTAGTACCATATTCCCTCCAAGGGTTTTAAAAAAAAATCTTTCCTTGATCCTTCCAGCTTTTGATAGCTTCTGGCATTCTTTGGCTCGTAGCAGTATAACTCCAACTTCAATTTGCAGTTTCATAGAGCCTTCTTCCCTGTGTTTCTATCATCAGCCTCTCCTTTCCCTTTATAAGGACAACAGTCATTGGATTTAGTTTCTGCCTAATTTAGATCTATAACTTGATTTCATCTTTAAACCCATAATTTTCAAAGACAAATCTGCAAAAGCATTTCAAAATAAAGTCACATTCTGAATTTCCAAGTGAACATGAATTCGGAGAGGAACACTATTCAACCCACTACAATTCTTTGTTAAGAAGTCATATCTGTTCTTCCATTTTCCTATTTTTCTGTAACCTTAATGTGATTCGCACCTACCTTCTTGATTGCCCTGAAAGAAAACTGATGACCTATGGGGTAAACATATTTTGAAAACATTTTCAGATGAGTGAGCGACGAACATTATCTATGTACTTTCTGCCTGTAGATAATCTTTTTAGTATGGAATTTTGGACATCTGTTAAGCGTACAAAAGAACTTGTCACCAATTGTCACATCACAGATTCCACCTTGAATGTGCAACTGGAAAGCCTCCTCTAGTCACTTTTACCTACTCCTGTTTTCCAAGGTTAGGTCTATTCAATTACAGAATCGGACAGCCATATCTTGTTTGGTCCCTCAATGAGTCCCTCTAATCTGGAGAGTTTCCTTCTTTTCATCCTGTCTTTAAAATTCCACGGTCATCTCTTTTCCTTGGCTCTTTGTCTAGCATTATGGCATCAGCCTAAAATATACACAAGGCAGACAAATCTTTCATCAGTTTCATTCAACAAGTCTTTACTGAGCACTTACTCTGTGCTGCTTTCCAATTCTAGTAGAGACAGACAAAAATAATCAGGTAAGCAAGTAAAAGTATGTTGTAAGTTGTAATTAAAAAAGAGGATAGAAAGGAGAATAATAGTGAATCCTTGAAATAGCATGGGCAGTGAAGGTCTCAGTGGAGGAGTTGCCATTAAATCTGAAAATAAGGAAAGAAGGATCAAGCTCTGTGAAGAGAAAACACCATAGATAAGGAGAACAAACGAAGCCCGTGAGGCAGGAAAGACCTTGACATTTTCTAGGAACTTAGAGAAAATTAGTGGAGATCAAGCACAGGTACACTAAATATGCTTGGAAATAGGCAGAGGATGGATCAAGTAGGCATGCCCAAGAGTTCTATGCAAAGTGGGGAGAGAGGGTAGACAGTGTATATGCTAAGAGAACAAAATTTCTGTTGCTGAACAGGACAGGATTGCTGAATTAGAGGAGTGAAAATGGAAGAAGTTAAGTTATTTAGAAGGCTTTTGGAAAAATCCAAATAGGAGATAATAGCAGTGGAGACTGAGGTGATGATAACAGAGATGAAGTGAATAAGGCAGATTCAGAACACATTTTGGGTAAAGGATTAGCAAGGTTGTAAAATGGGTAGCTAATGGGGTTAGGGCCACTGGTAACTTTTGACTTGAGCAACTGATGAATAGTAGTGATATTTACAGATAAGTTTTGACTAGGAAAAAATCAAAGTGTTCAAGTTTTTTCTTTTTGTTATTTTCTGATCCTGGGGATTGAACCCAGGGACCCTCTACCACTGAACTACACAACCCTCCATCCCTTTTATTTTTGATTTTGAGACAAGGTCTTGCTAAATTGTCCTGATTGGTCTCAAACTTGCAATACTCCTGCTTTAGCCTCTGGAATTACCAGAATTACAGATATATGCTGCTGTGCCCAGCCGAATGTTTTATTTTGACTTTAAGTTTGAAAAAATCAAGAGTGTGTTTCTGTGTTGGTTTTCTATGGCAGCCATAACAAGATACCACAGGGGGCAGCTTAAATAAAGGAAATTATTTCCTCATGGTTCTGGAAGCCAGAAGTCCAAGATCAAGGTGTCAGTAGGTTTGATTTTTTTCTAAGGCCTCTAGCCTAGGCTTGTAAATGGCCACCTCTTCACTATGTGTTCACAAGGTCTTCCTTTGGTATGTGTGTTCTCTGTGTCCTAACTCTGTCTTTGTCCTTATAAAGACATCAGTCATATTGGATTATGCCCTATTCTTATGACCTCATTTTGCCTTAATTACCTCTTTAAATGATCTATCTCCAACTACAGTCACTTTCCAAAGTACTGGGGGATAGGATTTCAGCATATGCATTCTATGGGGGACATAATTCCACCCATAACATTTTTTCTTCCTTTCTTTCTTCTGAATTTCATTATTAAAAAATCTTTTTACTGTTACACTAGATGGATATGGAGCAGTCCCAGAAATGAATGAAACAGGAGAAATAACTCCTCCTGCCACATAAATGAGAAAGCAGAAAGGAATATATGGGCCTTTTTTTTAATACATGAAAGCAAAAGAATTGTATTGATTATATTATGTGCTATGAAAAATGCCACTTAATCTGAACATAAATAATAATAATTTTGAGTATAGGAATCCTTCTCAACTTTCACCCTCACAATCATTCCAACCTTGTTTGCCACTCCAAATTTATTTTCTGGTTTCAATTTCCTTCTCAGTATCTCAGTATAAAGCAATAGTAATCTTTCTATCTTGAACATTAGAAATATGTTTAAATGCTCTCTTTTTATTGCTGTGATTCTTTGTGTTTGTTTTCCATCCTCTACAGGAATTGAAATGACATTAAAACAGACATAAACCTGAAAAATCACATGTAATGTGGACCTTGACCAGTATGTGGGGATGTATTCATGCATTTGAAATCATAATGCAATGACTCCAGTTACTACTCAAACTACCTTGTTTTTGATGGCAGTAAAGAATGAAACTGCATGACAAACTATGCTTCAAAATTAACTTTACCTCACAGTAATCCTAAGATGAGGATGCTCTGAGTTCTAATTAATGGTGAGCATTACTAAACTAATACAATATTAAGTGTGGGATCTATACGTATATGAATCTATTTATTTATTTGGGTACTTGATATTGAACCCAGGGGCACTTTACCACTGACCTACATCCCCAGCCTTTTTCATTTCAAGACAGGGTCTCACTGAATTGCTGAGGTTGGGCTCAAACTGGCGATACTCCTGCCTCAGCCTATTGAGTCACTGGGATTACAAGCATGCACCATTGTACCTACTGTGAATCTTTTAAATGAATATGTTTTCTTTTTAAAAAATAAAGATAGCAATAGGGAAGAATCTCAAATATGCAAGCTTAACAGTCACGCTTTCATGTAGTAAAAAACAAAACAAAGCCCCAAACAATTTTGTTGCTACTGATTTTGAAGGGTCTTATAAAGATATTTGAGGTTGGAGGCTGCTGGGAGTATAGCCAGGGATTGGGGACATTTCACCATTGAGCCACATCCGCAGCCCTATTTTGTCCTTTATTTGTAATGTATATTTTTAAATGTCATGCCTCCCTGCCATCAAATAGGATCAGGAATGAAATTAATTGTAAGTATAGGTCTTTGTAAAATTAACAATATTGCTGTTTTTCCTTTCTCTGGTGCTGGGGTTTGGACCCAGGCACTCATGTATGCCAGGCAAGTGCTCTACCACTGAGCCACATCCTCAGCCCCCGTATTGCTTTTTTTAAAATAGAAATTAGCCAGAGCATGAACATTTTCATCTATTGAATCCATTATTAATAACTTTCAAAATAATGTTGTAAAGGAAACAGCCTCGCTAAGCATCTTATTTAACAATCACTTTTTATAAATAGAATTGACACATTCAAATTCCTAGTTAAGCATTGAAAATGTTATGAAGCAGCACAGGAACATAAAAGTAAGGAAATGGACAAACTTTTTAACCCTCTCCCCAGAATTTCTTATGTTAATTGTACATCCTAAGTTTATAGAACCAATTGTTGGTTGCCTTTGGCATACAGATATTTTTATGCATATTAATTGCAAACTTTTAAAAAAATGTTTACTGTTGTGTTTTCTGGAAAAGTAAAGAAGATTGCCCTAATAGCTGTTATACAGAAATAAATAAAGGATTTTTATGGACACTTTTTATTAGAGTTTAAAAATGTGTTCTTATAATCTCATTGTAAGATCTGATATCCTGAAGAAACAGTTGAGCAGTAGTGACTAGAAGGACAGAGTGTTCCTAGAAGATAAATTATAGTTGCCACCTCCACGTTACCTAAATACAGTTTAACCATATTAAAATGACAGAAATGTTTGCCTAAGAAAAACACCACACAATCCAAGCTTTTCTACACACACACACATATACACACACACATATATATTTATAAAGCCAAACAAGAAACATTACTTTTTGTAAACATGGGATCTTAAGAAGTAAATTGAAGTGGTGCGTGTAATTTCCTTTTAACAAACAACACATAACTGCATCTGTTCAATCTTTCAAAGAAAGTGTTACCCAGCAAGCTAAATTCCAAATAGTAGCTTTCAAATTGCACCCATTCACAACTCTAACAAGTATTTTAAAATAAAAATCCTGTGATTGGGTTGCAGTTGTGACTCAGTGGTACAGCACTGTGTTGAGACACTGGGTTCGATTCTCAGCACCACATATTAATAAATGAATAAAATAAAGGTCCATCAACCTCTAAATATATATATATATTTTTTTAAAAATTTGTGGAATTGTGACTCTTAGAATTGTTCTTATTTTGTTTTTAAAAAATGCTTATTTTTTAAAAAAATACTGAAGTCAGATAATTTAATTATATACTGAAATTGATCGATAGTAAATGTGAAACATCCTATATCCTTTTCTCACTCAGTTACCAATAGACTGGGTAAAATGGTTCTCTTATTTGGTGTAAAGCCCTCTTTTTTAAATTTAAATTTGTTTAGTTCAAGGAACTCTCATTTTTAAACATTAAAAGAGCTTTTATTTAAAAATATTAATGAAGCCAGGCGCGGTGGCTCAAGCCTGTAATTGCAGCACTTAGGGAGGCTGAGACAGGAGAATCGCGAGTTCAAAGCCAGCCTCAGCAATGGCGAGGCGCTAAGCAACTCAGTGAGACCCTGTCTCTACATAAAACACAAAATAGGGCTGGGGATGTGGCTCAGTGGTCGAATACCCCTGAGTTCAAATCCCAGTACCACCAAAAAAAAAAAAAAATTAATGCTTACTGTTAACAACTTAGTAAAATATAAAGAAGAAAATAATAAAAATACCACCCAAGAGATGCATACTGCTAATATTATATTGAACATCATTCTGATATTTTTTCCAAGTAAATTTTATAGTATATACCAAGTATACTCCAAAGTATATTGAACACATATAGAGGGCAAAGTGATTTTACTCAGTGAATCTTGAGGTTTTGTAACTTATTTTTACTCAGGACCTCTTCCCAAGTATTCTTTCCAAATATCTTGTTATCTTGATAGTCATCATCTGTACTTTTAAATCCTAGAATGCTTTCTCCAGGTTTTTCAATTCCTCTGTGTCCATAGAATAGCAAAATGCTCAGGGGGGTGTAAAGGAAAATCTCAACATACTACATGGTGCTTCCATACTGTCTACTGCATTTGCATACTAAGATCCTTTAAGTTAAATAAGCAACTTTTTGTTTATAACAACAACATGAAGACAATATATGCTGTTGCTTTGGGATTATAATTATTTCAACCCTCATCTCTCCTGCCACAGTCTCAGTTCAGGTTGTCATTAATTCAACTCTGAATTTCTGCCCCAGGCTGTAAACTACCTATAGTCTTGACTCTTCAGTTCATCCTCCCAGCCACTGGGGTGATACTTCCTGAATGCTGATTTGATCCTTAAAATAGCTCCTTAAAATCTTTATCATTGGCATTCAAAGACCTTCATAATCAAGTCTTTATCCTCCTCTACAACCTTATCCCTAACCAGATCCCCCAGTAACAAATTATCTGTGATTCATGAATTATCAAATATGCTCTTTCTCATCTCTGTACATTTTTAAAAAATCTTTGGAGACAATTACTGGGGACTGAACCCAGAGGTGCTCTACCACTGAGCTACATCCCCAGCAACCACACACCTTTTAAATATGGAGGCAGAGTCTCACTAAGTTGCCAAGGCTGGCTTGAATTTTAAATCTTCCTGCCTCAACCTCCCAAGTTGCTGGGATTGTAGTCATGTACCCCTACACTCACTCCATCTCCTTACATTTTTTGTGGGGAGGGTACCCAGGATTGACCTCAGGGGCACTCAACCACTGAGCCACATCCCCAGCCCTATTTTGTATTTTATTTAGAGACAAGGTCTCACTGAATTGCTTAGTGCCTCCCTATTGCTGAGGCTGGCTTTGAACTTGTGATCATCCTTCCTCAGCCTCCCAATCCGCTGAGATTACAGGCATGCGGCACCATGCCCAGGCTCTCCTTACATTTTCATATTGCTTCTTCAATCTAGTGAGATTCTCATTTTCCAATACTCACTTAAGCAGTCCTTCTTTTGTGGGGACTTGCCCTATCTATGTCAATTGCAAAACACCCTACTCTCTGTTGCCATCCTCTGCTCTAGAGCTTGCCACATTGCAACATAATAAATTGCCTATATTCTCCATCACTGGACTCCTAGCTGAAGGTCAGGAACTTGGATCTTTTTAGATATGTATCCCTAACAATAAATGAATCTAAATTGTTTCATATTTGTCTAGTTGGAAAAAATTTATTTATTTTTATTTTTTATTTTTTTAATATACATTTTTATTTTAATTAGGTATACAGAACAGCAGAATGCATTTTGATTCATTGTACACAAATGCAGCACAACTTTCCACTTCTGTGGTTGTACACAATATAGATTTGCACCATATGTGCAGTCATACATGAACCTAGGGCATTGTTATCCATCACATTCCAGCATCTTTCCTTTCCCCATATCCCTTCCCTTCCCTCCCTCCCCTTTGACCAAAGTTTCTCCATTCTTCCCATGCCCCCTCCCACATTATGGATAAGCATCCACTTATCAGAGAGAACATTCAGCCTTTGATTTTTTGGAATTGGCTTACTTTGCTTAGCATAATGTTTTCCAACTCCATCCATTTACCTGCAAATGCCATAATTTTATTCTCTTTTAATGCTGAGTAATATTCCATTATGTATATATACTACAGAACTACAGAAAACTACAGAACACTAAAGAAAGAAATTGAACAAGACCTTAGAAAATGGAAAGATCTCCCATGCTCTTGAATAGGCAGAATCAATATCGTCAAAATGACCATACTACCCAAGGTGCTATACAGATTCAATGCTATTCCATTTAAATTCCAACATCATTCTTTATAGAAATAGAAAAAGTAATCATGAAACTCATTTGGAAAAATAAGAAACCCAGAATAGCCAAAACAATTCTTAGCAAGAAGAGGGAAGCAGGAGGCATCACAATACCAGACTTTAAATTATATTACAAAGCTATAATAACAAAAACAGCATGGTATTAGCACCAAAATAGACCAATGGCATAGAATAGAAGACACAGAGACAAACCCACATAAATACAGTTATTTCATACTAGACAAAGTTGCCAAAAACATACACTGGAGAAAAGATAGTCTCTTCAACAAATGGTGCTGGGAAACTGGAAATCCATATGCAGCAAAATGAAACTAAACCTGTATCTCTCACCATGCACAAAACTCAACCCAAAGTAGGTCAAAGACCTAGGAATTAGACCAGAGACCCTGCGCCTAATTGAGGAGAAAATAGGCCCAAATCTTCATCATGTTGGATTAGGCCCCAGCTTCCTTAACAAGACTCCTAAAGCACAAGAAATAAAAGCAAGAATCAATAAATGGGAGGGATGCAAACTAAAAAGTTTCTTCTCAGCAAAAGAAACAATGAGGTGAACAGAGAGACTACATTCTGGGAACAAATGTTTGCCACATGCACATCAGATAGAGCACTGATCTTCAGGATATATAAAGAACTCAAAAAACTTAACACCAAAAAAACAAACAACCCAATCAATAAATAGGCCAAGGAACTGAACAGAAACTTCTCAGAAGATATACAATCAATCAACAAATATATGAAAAAATGTTCAACATCACTAGCCATTAGAGAAATGCAAATCAAAACTACTCTAAGATTTCATCTCACGCCAGTCAGAATGGCAGTTATCAAGAATACAAACAACAAGTGTGGAGGATGTGGAGGAAAAGGCACACTCATACATTGCTGGTGGGTTGCTGGTGCAACCAATCCAGAAAGTAGTATGGTGATTCCTTAGAAAATTTGGAATGAAAAATTTTTATTTTTGATAAATAAAATATGAGAAATAAATTGTTAGCAAAGTTTATTTAGTATGTAAAAATCTTTCAGAAATATTTCTAGGGCCAGGTGTGGTGCCACACTCCTGTAATCCCAGCAGCTCGGGAGGCTGAGGCAGGAGGATGGCAAGTACAAAGTCAGTTTCAGCAATTTAGCGAGGCCCTGAGCAACTTAGTGAGACCCTGTCTCAAAAACAAAACTCAAAAAGGGCTGAGGACGTGGCTCAATGGTTAAGTGCCCCTCGGTTCAATTCCTGGTACAAAAAACCCAAACCAAAACAAAAAAATCTAATGTGAAAATTTTTCCTTGATTTATTGGATTTGAAGATAAATTCAAATCAGAGTGAGCATAATTCTGAATGCGTTTTTGTTTGTTTTTGTTTTATTTTTTCTGTTGTTTTTTGTTTGGTGCTGAGGATTGGACCCAGGCTCTTCCACAGACTAAGCAGGTACTTTACCACTGAATCACATTCCCAGGTCCTCAAAGATTTTTTTAATTTTTGAGTATGAAATAGCTCTACACAGCCAGACATGGTGGCATAGGCCTGTAATCCCAGATACTTGGAAGGCCGAGGCAGGAGATTCACAGATTTCAGGCCAGCCTCAACAATTTATCGAGACTCTGTTTCAAAATAAAATGTGCACATGCCTGTAATTACAGTGGCTCGGGAGGCTGAGACAGGAGGATCACGAGTTCAAAGCCAGCCTCAGCAACAGGGAGGCACTGAGCAACTCAGTGAGACCCTGTCTCTAAATAAAATACAAAATAGGGTTGGGAATGTGGCTCAGTGGTTGCGTGCTCCTGAGTCCAATCCCTTGTACCAAAAAGGGGATGTAGCTCAGTGCAAGAGCAGTTGCCTAGCATGTGTGAGTTCCTGGGTTTAATGGGAAGGAGTGGAGGAGAAAGAAATAGCTCAAACCCAGAGGTGGGGAGGAGAGGAGAAGAGAGAGAAGTTGGAAACAAACAAGTGAGGCTCATAGGAGAAAATAGCTCCTCCGAGGGGAGCCACATGCTCTGATACCCATGGCAGCAGCATGAGGAAGCAGCCTAAAATTAGCAGGATGGGCAAGCCCAGGAAGGGACAGCCACGGCAGCTTTCCCATTGCCCTCAACAAATGAGGTGAGGGGCCCGGGAGTCCCTGTAGAAACTCCTTAGCCTTTGGAGCTTCACTGCCTTTTGTGCCAGGTAAGGCCCGCCCTCAGAGCTCAACCTGAGAGGCAAAGCAAGAGATTTCTTAAAGGAATGTCTAGAAAATTGAAAGATTGAATATTGACCAGTAAAGAGATGCCTCCAGGAATCTAACGGTTAAGAGAGCAAAAAAGAATTACATGCATCTTTACCCAAAGTGTTCATTCAAACAGCTCTCTCACCTCATTAAATTGGGGTTCTCTGGGGTGTATAAGTGCTGCTTCAAGTGTTGGAGTAAAGAAGGAGGATGTCAGAAAATATGTAAAATCACGTGGGAAAGAGGAATAACAAAAGGACCAGCAAATGATAAGAGGAAAAGGATGAGATACTGCAGAGCCAGAAAAGAAGATTAGCTATAAAACAAATAGAACTCAATGGGCAACAGTGGGATTTTTTCATGGATCAAGTACAAAACAGTTGAACTAATTAAAGACTGATGATAAACTCTTGGAAAGCATTAGAATTTTCTGTTATTATTTCATAAAGTGTGTAATGGTTGATTTTACATAAACCATGCCATCAGTGTCTCCTTCCCTCATTCTCTATTGGTTTTTTGTTATTGTTTTTGTGTGCTGAGGATTGAACCCAGGGCCTTGTACATGCTAAGCAAATGGTCTACTTCTGAGGTGTACCCACAGCCCCTCCTCATTATTTCTATAAGTTCCTTCTGTCTCCTGAGCTGGAATTCATTTTTATATTGCCTTTTTTTGTTTTGTTTTGATACTGGGGATTGAACCCAGAGGTGCTTTACCACTGAAAAACATCCCCAAACTTTTGTATTTATTTATTTATTTTTTTATTTTGGAGTTGATGAGGCTGGCTCCAAACTTGCTATTCTTCTGCTTCAACTTTCCAAATCACTGGGGACTACATGGGTACACAACCATGCCTAGTTTACCTTTTGGTTTTTGAAGTTAAAACCTGGTAATATGAAAACCGTTTGGTGGTATTAAAAGAGTTTCTCAGGAGGAATGAGGGTATTGGGGAGTAAAGTCAATCAAATTATTTTTATGTATGTGTGAATATTGCCACAATGAAACTCACCATTCTTTATAATTGAGATATGCCAATTAAAAAAAGGGGCGGGGAGCAGGACTGGTGGTTCACTCCTGTAATCCCAGCAGCTCTGGAGGTTGAGACACTAGGATCACAAGTTCAAAGTCAGTCTCAGCAGCGTGGTGAGACCCTGTCTCAAAATAAAAAATTATAAGGGTTGGGGATATGACTTAGTGGCTAAGCACCCTTGAGTTCAAGCCCTGATACCCCCCCTCAAAAAATAGGTTTCTTGCTGCTCACTGGGTTAATCTGAAGGGACTGTGAAATTGAATGGTAGAAATTCAGAATTAATAATAATAACTTTATTGAGTTGTAATTCATCTTCCATACAACTCACCTATTTAGAATATATACCCCAGTGTATTTTAGAATAATATCAGAGTTGTGCAAAAATTGCCACAATAAATTTTAGAACATTTCATCACTTCCCCCTCCCCCACAAAACAGTGTCCAATAGCTGTCACTCTTTTCCTCTAATATCTTCCCACCCACATCCTTTGGCAACCACTAATTTACTTTCTGCTTCTGTAGATTTGCCTATTCTAGGCATTTCATACAAATGAAATTATACAGTAGTCTTTTATGGGTTTTTTTTTTTAATAACAAGTGTGTGGCAGGAGAAAAGAGAAACCTCTTCATTGTGGTATCACCTGGTGATTCATCCTAAAGGGGAACCGCCATTGCCTCTAGTCTTCATTTTCAGTGAACACTTAACAACCATTACTCTAACATTATTTAGTTTTAGTGGCACTTCAGTGTTATGTGTGATTAAATTATTAATAAATGATTTGCGATAATGATGACTTTTATTTGATGATAATCTTTGGTACAACCTGGTGGAATGAAATATATCCATTTATAGAGAATGTATATGGTATACATTCTGATGTTTTAGTAAGTAATAAATGAAGTAAGATGTAGTGTATCTAGACAGTAGACAGGTATTAGATTCTTAGTAATGGCCATATTTCTCTCCTTCCTAGGCATTATTCATATTACAAAACTTACAGAGCAGATTTAAAGAAAATCTTAGCCTAGGGCTGGGATTGTAGCTCAGCGGTAGAGTGCTTGCCTCGCATGCATGAGGCCCTGGGTTCGATCCTCAGCACCACATACAAAGCAATAAAATAAAGACATTGTGTCCATCTACTAAAAAATATTAAAAAAAGAAAAAGAAAAGAAAATCTTAGCCTAGTAGAATCCTTTGAAAAGACTACTCAATAAGTAAGTGCTTGTAAAAACAGGAAGCGGGTACTGGGGATATAGCTCAGTTGGTAGAGTGCTTGCCTTGCTTGCACAAGGCCCTAGGTTCAACCCCCAGCACCACACACACACACACACACACAAAAAAAAAAAAACAGGAAAGGGAGATACAGTCATGGATATGCATATTATATAGCTGTGATAATATTTCATAAAGTCCATAGAAAATAGTTTCATATGATAGACCAGGTGACACATAGTTATAATTTCAAGATTGAGTTGATAACAATTATAGTGTTGAATAACTTACTTATTTTCTCTGATCCTCAAGTTATCTACATCTCCAGATTAGAAATAATAACATAGAGACAGGCACAGTGGCACATGTCTGTAATCCCAATGACATTCAGGAGGCTGAACTAAGGCAGGAGGATCACAAGTGCAAAACTAGCCTCAGCAATTTAGCAAGGTCCTAAGCAACTCAATGAGACCCTATCTAAAAGTAAAAAGTAAAAATGGGTAAGTAAAAAGCACCCCTGAATTTAAGCCCCAGTACCAAGATAGAGGAGAGAGGGATAAAACCAGATCATAGATAAAATGTCATACCCATTGCTTATACTGTAGAACTATTTTATGGAAAGTTCTCCAAGAAACACCTGCCTTGTGTTTATTTCATGCTAAATGTGATACATTGAATGATAGGATTACTTCTTAGGGAAGTCCATTTGGTTGCCTGTCATAAGGCCTTATAGCTTGTAATTACCTTGATGAAATTACCCAGTTCCACTCTCTGGTCTTCAGCTTTACAAACTCAGAAATGTAACTTTTTCTCCAAACATTCTTAAAAGTGATCTAGTTATTTTAAGCACTTATATTAACCAAACTCCGAAGAGAATATTTCATCAACAAGAATTCTAATTTGTTAATTTACAATGAGAAAAACAGCTTTCATGAAAACCAATTACTAGATTGCTGAACTAAATTACTGAAGCTGGCTTTGAATTTGTGATCGTACTGTCTCAGCTTCCTAGTCACTGGGATTTTAGGTTTTTGCGTCTATGCCAGGCCAGTTGCACATTTCTTAAGGTGCTTAAATTTACATACATTATTAATTGTATTTTGATTTTCCAGTTTAATTTTTGGAGCGTAAGAGGGCTCTATGATGTTTCCATATGTTTCCTACAATATTCAAATCAATTGTATATCTCATTTCATTTTGTATATCACATTTAGATTTT
>CM053404.1:49013503-49044809 GCA_028644305.1 Xerus rutilus | reverse complement strand
ATTTTAGGTTTTTGCGTCTATGCCAGGCCAGTTGCACATTTCTTAAGGTGCTTAAATTTACATACATTATTAATTGTATTTTGATTTTCCAGTTTAATTTTTGGAGCGTAAGAGGGCTCTATGATGTTTCCATATGTTTCCTACAATATTCAAATCAATTGTATATCTCATTTCATTTTGTATATCACATTTAGATTTTAAATATGTTATATATTATCTCAATTTTTTACTCATTGCAGTCTCCCTGAAGTTAGAAAACAAAGATTTCCCTCATTTTGTAGTGCCTGAAAAGATGAGGTAACTAAAGTATGTAGAATGATTTGCCCAAGGTTGCACAGCTAGTGAGAGGACAGTTGGGGCTGGAACCTGCTTTTTTCCTTTGATCAATGATTTCTAACTTGTGAGCAAGACATGAAACAATTGTAATGGATCCAAAAATCCATGTGTACATTAAGAATTATTTGAAAACAGAATAAAGAATATATCATTTGATAGTGTTACAATCAATGAAATACAAATATATTTGGAGTAAGTATTAAATTTATGGTTTCTTTTTGTCATTAGGTATTTTTCAAATTGGTGGATTAAAAGAAATAACAATTATCATCGCTTCAGAGATCCATACATTTTTTTAATATTGGAAAAAGGAGTCCTCATCTTGAAAAGATTAAGAACTAGTGCTTTTGACCTTGCTGAGGTTCACTGTGTTTATCTCAAGTATTAGAGAAATTAGAAATTGACAAAACCATGCTCTAAAAATGTAACTAGCAGTAATTTTTTTTTCTGGTGCTGGAGGTCAAACTGAGGATCTGACATAATGGTCAATCACTGAGCTATATCCCCAACCCCTGGTTAACAATGTTTTATCACATAATTTTCCTCATGATATGTAAATTATGCTTCTCTGCAATAATTTTACTAGGTCTTACACTTAAGCACATTCAAAGAAAATAAAAACTGGGTATTTGTAACTGAAAGATGTAAGACACAAAAGTCAGTGCATATGAATAACTCTTTCTCACCATAGTTTGCAGAAGCATCCCAGCACTGGCAAGATGGCAGAGCCAATCCTAAGCCACACAGCAGCCCAGATTTCCCCTTATGCTCATTTGAAATACCAACCATTTCACATCTTGACAAACTCAGAGCACCCAGGACTAGGCTTTTGTGGACAGACTCTTACTTTAGAGACTAATTAGAAGTAAATAATTGAAGAAATTAATATTTATGAGAATAGGTTATATGGAGCTAAGAGTAGTCAAATTCATTGGGACAGAAAGTAGAATGATGGTTGCCAGGGTTAGGGGGATGAGAGGTTTGGGGAGTTTCTGTTCTATGGGTACAGAGTTTCAGTTTTGTAAGATTAAACAGTTCTGGAGATGGGTGGTAGTGATAGTTACAACAGTGTAACTGTACTTAATCCAACCTGTACGCTTAAAAATTGTTAAAATGGCAGATTTTATCTTAACACAATTCGAAATGGAAAAAAAAAATGGGTTATCAGGAAATAAAATTTAAAAGAGATTGTGTGTGTGTGTGTGTGTGTGTTACTGGAGATCACAGGGCCTCACACTTGTTACACAAGCATGCTAACACTAAGCTGCATCCTCAAACCCAAAAATAGATTTTTGATCAGGATCTTTACTTGCAAAATTGAAACAAAATGGAGTTATGCTAAGACATTTCATCTTTTGGTATAAATTGAGTTTGAAATGGATAAGTGATAATGTATACAAATCAGCTGAGCTGGGTCTGGTGGCACACACCTATAATCCCAGTGACTCAGGAGGCTGAGGCAGGATGATCAAAAATTCAAGGCCAGCTTAGGCAACCTGGCAAGACCCTCACTGAAAATAAAAAATAAAAAGGGCTGGGGCAGTAGTTCAGTGGTAAAGTGTTCCTAGGTCCAATCTCTAGTACTCTGCCCCCTCCCAATCAACTAATGCTTCTAACGATTCCTAAATCATATCATCCTTGGTATGTGGACACAAATCACATTCACCACAATTTAAAAGATAAACTATGGTCTATGCAAATAATAGCTGGTGTTTTTTGTTGGTTTGTTTGTTTTTGTTATTGTTATTGTATTTCTGGTGGTATTGGGGATTGAGCCCAGGGACACTCACTCTCCCCTGGAGCTCCATCTCAGCACTTTTTATTTTGAAAAAGAGGTCTCGGGCTGGGGTTATGGCTCAGCGGTTGAGCGCTTGCCTTGCATATGTGAGGCACTGAGTTCGATCCTCAGCACCACATGAAATAAATAAAGATATTAAAAAATAATAGCACATCATTTAAAAAAAAAGGGGGGGTCTCACTAAGTTGCTGAGTATCTCACTGAATAGCTGAAGCTTTAATTTGAGATCTTCCCACCTTAGCTTCCTGAGTCCCTGGGATTACAAATGTGAGCCATTGTGTCCAGCTATGCAAACAATAACTCCTAAAACTCTTACATTTTTTTCTGGTATTCAATGTCCATGTAACTCTAATTTTTATTTTTGTATGTAAGTTTCCTCATAAGTAAAACATGAGTATTAAAGCAGATCTGTTGACAGGATTCTGATGGGAAATAGCTAATAAAAATAAGCCAATAAAACACTTCATCATGTAAATAATGTCATCACTGTTCTTTGGTTTTTTGGTTTTTTTTTTTTAATATTTTTTTAGTTGTAGATGGACACAATATCTTTATTTTATTGCTTTGTACGTGGTGCTGAGGATCGAACCCAGGGCCTCACGCATGCGAGGCAAGCGCTCTACCGCTGAGCTACAATCCCAGCCCCTCACTGTTCTTTGTATTTGACATCTGCCCCAGTTCACCATCACTATCATTAGGAGTGTTTACTTAATAGGTCTGAATTTGCCTTGCCTTATTCCACATGAGATGTTAGTATGCATTCAACATTAGTCTATTAGCCAATTTAAGATCACAGAAAGACTAAAATATTCCCCGCTTTCCTAGATTCCTCTCCTTTAAATCACTTAACCTTAATAATAGCTTTGTTAGTTTGTGTTAAATACCATACTTATGTTGACATCATTTTTTAGATTAGATAAGAAATAAGATATTCACCAAGACCCTCAATTATTATTTTCTTGTCATAAAGCACATACTGTAGAGTAGATATACCGCTCTGATATTTGTCACCACTCTACTTATTTGGCTGAAGAAGTCTTGTTTGATACCTGGGTTGTCAGATCAAATTATAATTTAAAACCTTTAGCTATGTTTAGCCCATTGGCAGTGAGTGAGTTGAGAATTTAGAATTCAGAAGCAGATGGTTCAGGAGCATGATAACAAGAAGCATTTTACCTGTATGTCATTAGGTTGAATCTGAACTTGGTTGATCACTATCAGTGTTCTATGCAAGATGTAAGTGATCTGATTCACATCTCTAATGGACAGCACCCCATGTTACGAAAACTCATCACTCTTGGCACTAATTGACATTCTTGTTGTCAGTCTCAGGAAAGAGGCCAAGGACTGAATCAGTCTGGAAACCTGAACTGCTGTTGGGACTGAGTCATCAGTGTAGGAGGCCCATTCAGCCTTTGGCCTTTCCTTAAGTTTACAGCTCAGCATAACTGTGTATACATGATGTTTATTTTAAAAACATGTTTAGAATAATAATGGAAATAATGGTGGTTAGCATTTATTGACTACTTGCCAGAAGCCAGTAATTGTTCTGAGAGCTTTAACTCACTTAATCCTTACAGCATTCCCAAAAGGTAGCTACTAGACCCCTTTTTTTATTTAGTATTTATTTATTTTTTAATGGGGTGATGGCATCTTGCTATGTTGCTCAGGTTGGTAGAGAACTTCTAAGCTCAAGTAACCCCCGGCCTCAGCTTCCCCAGAGCTGGGACTGCAGGCACACAACTGATCCTGGCTCCTCTTTTTCATAGATGAGCAAGCATAGGCGGAGTTTTAAGTAAGTTTGACTTGCTTAAAGTTTCTCAGATGATAAGTGGCAGAGTTGGAGCCCAGCACAATGGTGCACACCTGTAATCCCAGCAACTCAGGAGGCTGAGGCAAGAGGAGTATAAGTTCAAAGACAGTTTCAGCAACTTAGCAAGGCCCTAAGCAACTCAGTGCCAACTTGTCTCAAAATTTAAAAATAAAAAAAGGTTTGGAGATGTTGCTCAGTGGTTAAGCACCCCTGGGTTCAATTCCTTGTACAAAAAAAAAAAAAGTGGTAGAGTTAGAATCCAGTTCTAAATACAATTGTTCTCTATCTAATTATAGCATTTATTTATTTATTTATTTTTGGTACTGGGGATTGAACTCAGGTGCACTCAACCACTGAGCCACATCCCCAGCCCTATTTTGTGTTTTATGTTGAGACAGGGTCTCACTGAGTTGCTTAGCAAGCCTTGCCATTGCAGAGGCTGGCTTTGAACTCGCAATTCTCCTATCTCAGCCTCCCAAAGTGCTGGGATTATAGGAGTGCGCCACTGTGCCCGGCTAATTATAGCATTTTTTGATTTCTTATTTTACCATCTTCCTATATAGCTAATTATTATTATTTGTTTCCAAGAGATGATGTAAATTTCTTAAATTTGATTCATGTGCATCATTGTTCTGAATGTTAGGACCTTCAAGATCTTGATTTTACTATGGCTTTTAGCACATCTACTACTTCTTGTTATTTTGAGTTAGTCATTATTAGAGTTTGGAAACATCCTCTGCTCTTTGCTTTCTAAATTAATAGAGAAGAGAGAATAAAATAAAATGAAACTCTTTCAACCCTCCATCCCAACACAAACATAGTGAACAATCAGCAAATAGGCAGTCCAGTCATATAACACAGTAATAGGATTCTTTCTACCTACCATTCATGCAAAATTAAGAAGCAAGTAATGCTGGGTATGGTGGCACATACCTGTAATCCCAGCAACATAGGAGGCTGAGGGCAGAAAGATCTCAAGTTCAAGGCCAGCACTCTTCTAGTGCTTAACTTTCCTATGTACAAAATAATCATTGAAAAGGACATAGTGTTGTTTTGTTATTGTTTTATTTATTTATTTATTTAACTAATTTATTTTTGGTACTGGAGATTGAACTCAGGGGTACTCGGCCACTGAGCCATATCCCCAGCCCTATTTTGTGTTTTATTTAGAGACAGGGTCTCACTGGGTTGCTTAGCACCTCGCCATTGCTGAGTCTGGTTTTAAACTCGCAATTCTCCTGTCTCCCAAAGTGCTGGGATTACAGGTGTGCGCCACCGTGCCCTGTTTGTTGTTCTTTTGTTAAGATGCAGCCCTGCTATGTTGCCTAGTCTGGCCTCAAGTTCCTAAACTTTGCTGGAACCATAGGCATTAGCTATTATGCCCAGCTTGTTGTTGCTTTTATTAGAGTATAATAATCAACACATGATTGTAAATAACTTTTAAAAATGACATGCTAACCGGATGTCTACTTAAAATATATTAACTATATGGTCTCTCATGCCTGAGTTTACTATGCCTAATAATTTGCAGATAGAGATACATGGCAAGGATTACTTATTATTTATTGTTACTTCAGTTCTTTTATTTCTTTGACCAGAGACAGTAAATCATCTGAATTTCCAAAGACTTGGAAGCACTTTGGAGAGAGTTAGCAAACCAACATAATCCCACTATAACAAGATGTCTCTCTTTCTTGTTACTCTACCTCTTCTGAGGTCCCTGCCAGACCCCCTCAATGGACTCCTAAATTGAGTACTAATGAGCATGGATGCCTCTGAAAGGTGGCGTGGTGTAGGAGAGAAGAGCTTGGCCTTTGGCGTCACATAGACCTTGGCTGTGAATCACAGCTCTGCGTGGCTTTGTGCATATTTCTTCTCTGATCTTTAGTTTCCTCCTCCATAAAAAGAGGATAATGACACAGTATACCTTGGACAATCTCAAAGTGGACTGCCTGAGACTTTTTCAGATCCCTGAATTCACAAAAACCACAGTAGCATATAATCTTTTCAGTTCTATCCTTCATAAAATGGAGATAATGGAGATAATGACCTATACTTCCTGGGTTATTGAATTAAGTTAAATTACATATTAAATACAAACAACAAGGTTGGTTGATGTGGAAACTGGGCTGGGGTCAGCTAGTGTTACTCAGCTAAGTAATTCATTATGTTTATCTGCTTTATAGAAAGTAAGTACAATTTGGGATCAGTCAAATGGTTGATATATATGTGTGTGTGTGTGTGTAATTTTTTTTTCTCTTGGTACTGAGGGTTGAACCCAGGGGTGTTTAACCACTGAGCAACATTTCCACCCCTTTTTCCCTTTTTATATTTTTTATTTTGAGACAGGGTCTAGCTAAGTTGCTTAGGACCTCAATAAATCGCTGAGGCTGGTCTCAAGCTTGAGATCCTCCTGCTTCAGCCTCCCAAGTTGCTGGGGTTTTTAGCCCTGTATTCCCCCGGAGCCTGCAGGGGAAGGAGAGGGCCTTATCCTGGCAAGGTTGAACCAGGAAAGGCAGGAGCCGACTGACCACCCAGCTCCCTCTGGCCGGAGGACAATCAGACAGGTCAGGGAGACCAGTCAGCGCAGGAACTGGTATATTGCGGAAATGGGGAGGAATATATAGCCTCTTTCAACCAATCAGCTTAAAGGTCATCTGCCAGGGCCTGTTCATGCAAGCCAGCACCCTATACCGAATATAAGCAGTCATGCCTTGTCCACCAGCACCAAAGCGGAGGTAACCAATGAGATAGGTTTCCTTTTCTCGAAAGCTGGCGTATAAATCGCCCCTAGGAACGCCCTACACCAAGTCACTGGGATTACAGGCATGCGCCACAATGCCTGGTTACAAATGGTTGAAATCTTGACTGAAAGTATGGAATATTATGTGTGTGTTAAGTATACTCTTTATTTCTAGGCAAACAGAAAACTCAATGCTGGCTTGATCTGGGATCCCTTAAATCAGGACATGAGAATGAGCAGAGCTGTCCACCACCTGTGGGAATTAGGGTCATGAAATAAATATAACACTCAAGAGAAACAGCAATGGAAGCAAAATATGAGTATGATCTTTTGAGGGTGGAGAGAAAGCAAGGACGATACAAAACAAAGATTGTAGAAAGGTGGTCAGGAAAAATAGTAGAAAGTCAGTTCAGAAGGATGCAAAGATGTGAAAGTACCTTTAATAGGGCCCCTTTGGAAGAATCCTTCAGCAAAATGGGCATGGTAACCAGCACCAACTGGGAATGGAGCTCAGTGGTAGGATGGTTACCTAGCATGCCCGAGACCCTGGGTTCAAGCCTCAGGATCACAGGGGAAAAAAGGTAAAAAGCACCAAACCTTTTCTGAAATAAGGGTCCACCTTTCTAATTATCTCAGGAATTGTAAATATCCATTGAGACAAAAGTGCATATAGTTAGTTCTTCACTTTGTGAATGGTGCACAATGAATATCCAATCTTTTTAGGCTCCATCCTCATTTGACTTAATACTTTTTTTTTTTTTTTGGTACCAGGGATCAAACCCAGAGGCTCTTAACAACCGAACCACATCCCCAGTCCTTATAATTTTTTATTCAAAGACATGGTCTGAGGCTGGCTTTCAATTCATAATCCTCCTGCCGCAGCCTCCAGAGCCACTGAGATTACAGGCATGCGCCACCATGCCCAGCAATACTTTTTTTTTCTGTACCAAGGATTGAATCTAGGGTCTTAAACATCTCAGCCAGCTCTCTACCATGGAACTACATCCCGAGCTCTTCTTACTTTATTTTTGAGACAGAATCTCAATAAATTGCCCAAACTAGCCTCAAACTTGCAATATTCTTGTCTTGGCCTCCTGAATAGTAGGATTACAGAGGCTTGTGCCACCTCAACCAGCTTTATGTAATTATTATTATTATTATTATTATTATTATTATTATTTGTGTGTATGCGTGTGTGTGGTGCTGGGGATCAAACCCAGGGCTTTTTTTTTAAAATATTTATTTTTTAGTTGTAGGTGGACAGAATATCTTTATTTTATTTTTATGTAGTGCTGAGGATTGAACCCAGTGCCTCACGCGTGCTAGGTGAGCACGCTACCACTGCGCCATAACCCCAGCCCTGATTTAATTCTTGATAGTATTTCTGATAGTAATTTTTGATAGTACCATAACCATTAATGATAATTCAATCAATGTTGGTTTTGGTTTGATCTCTGCTGGCAAACAAAAAATGTTAAGTAAGTATGTGTTGAATTAAGAGAATAATTTAGGATGACTCAACAATTTATGCATCATTTTTATGGCATGCCACAGACAAGTATTTATGACGTGCCTACTTTATGACATGCCTTGAGATTAGAATTTATATGTCTAAAATTTTTTTTACAGCTCTGATTCTCAAAGAGTTTATCTAGTTTGGTAGAAAAACATAAATATACAGCTAGGCATAGTGGGGCATGCCTGTAATCCCAGCAACTCCAGAGGCTGAGGCAGGAGGATCGCAAGTTCAAAGTCAGCCTCAGCAATTTAGCAAGGCTCTAAGCAGCTTAGCAAGACCTGTCTCAAAATAAAACATAAAAAGTACTGGGATGTTGCTCACTGGTTAAGCACCCCTGGGTTCAATCCCTGGTACCAAAAAAAAAAAAAAAAAAGCCCTCCAAACAAACAAAAAAACAACCCATAAATATACAAATGAAAATTTAGTTTAATTCAGCAATATAAGAAATATTGCAACTGCTTTTTGTTGACACAATAAATGAAAGAAATAATGAACAAAGTCATAGAGAAAATAAAAGACAAGGAAATAGGTGGTGGAACTTTTGGATTGGAGATGAGGATTTGAGTAGAAGAGCAGTCAATAAGACAGAAAGATTGTTTATGTTTATAGGTTTGGGATGATCACATTACTGATCATACCAAGGTTTTTCTTATTCTTTTAAAAATTAAAAAAAAATTGACACATAATAATTACATATATTTGTTGGGTATAGTGTGATAGTTCAATGAGTCTTGTTATTCTTGATTAAAATTCGCACAATATTTTCAGGCCAGTAGACTATTTACAAACAGATTTATTTTGAGCTCACTTTACACTTGATAAATTTCTGTGTTTAAATTTTCTGTAACAGCTGGGCATTATGGCCCACACTTTTAATCCCAGCAATTTGGGAGGCTGAGACAAGAGGATCAGAAGTTTGAACCCAACCTCAGCAATTTAATGAGACCCTCAGCAACTTAGCAGGGACTTGGCTCAAAATAAAAAATAAAAAGGGCTGGAGATGTGACTCAGTGGTTAAGCACCCCTGGGTTCAGTTCCCAAAACCAAATAAATAAATAGAGAAATAGATAGATAAATAAATAAATATTCTCTGTAATATTATCTGCTTACTTATCCCTTTTAGTGACACTATCACCCACACTTTCAATTAAAGCTTACTGTCTAGGCTAGAAGATGAAAGAAAAAGAGCTCTAAGACATTAACACACATAATAATTACCTTGGACCGGGAGACTTTGTTTAGACTAGACTTTAAATAAGCCATTCCCAAATCGGAATAAAGAGCAATTTGAGATGAATAGAATGGATGAAAAAGCAAAACAAAAAGATTTTGCACATCTCCTACATTAAGGTATGCTGCCTTTATTCAATAGGAAATTTGCTAAATCAAGAAAATACCAACAAATCAAAAATGTGAGCATGGATAGGGACATAAAATACAAATTCCTTTTGAATTTTCCACAACTCATCTTCTCCAAGATCTTACTCTGTGTACTTCCCTCCTTGGGAACAAGTTCATTCCATTTGGCATTTGCAAATTTCATGACACATTATATGTAATAAGATGATCACTTCTCAAAAATGTGTGTTAGCCCTTGCTATTTCAGTCAACCAATTTTATTGAGTCTTCTTTGTGAAAATGGTTGTAGACTTGGTTATATGCTATTCTTCTGTTCTCTTCTTGCTTTTGTCAAATAGACACCAACTCCATAAAACCAAAGTAATAATGTTCACAATTTCTTTGCTCTCCAAAACATAACTAAAATCTAGAGGAATTGCCTTCTGGGGGCTATTTCTGACTTTTTACTGAACTGAATAATGTCTTCATGAGAAGTCAGAGAAGACCAGGGAAAGGGATTAAACTAGAAGACCTAAATCTAAACTAGAAGACCTAAGTTTGAATCCACTCTGCTTTGCAACCCACTTGTTGGGTACCTTTGGGAAAGCTACACTTCTTTAAACTTAATCTCTTCCCCATATCATACAGATAACAATACTTTGCAGGATTGCTGGGAATGAAATGAGAGTAACTCAGCTACTCCCCAGCCCAGGGTATACCTGCAAGAAATGTTAGTTCTCCTTTCCTTTCCCTCACATTATTAGTGTTGGTGTCATTATTTGGTCATGAGTAAGAACACTGAATTTTGTTTTCAGCTTTCTGAGATGTCTGTACAGCCCAAAAATAGAATCTGAGTGAAATTACCCAGAGCGTGGCACACTGGCATATTCCATGCTAACGGTATGAAAAGAAATTCAAATATATTTTCCTACCCCTAACTCTCAAAAATATTACTGCTCCATGTTGGTTTGCTCAGAAATAACAGTTAAGGTATTTAAATTTAGTTTCAAGTGAATGAAGCTCTTAAATTATTTCGGCACAATGACTGTAATAAACAGAAACCAAAAAAGTCTGCAAAAACATTCTGACCACCTTCCAGTGTCCTGCCTTCGAGCATTAATGCCTAATGCTTTTCGGTATAGCAAGTCACACTCCCAGCTAAAATATCACAGATAAAGTGTATTTGCCTTTTTTTTTCTCCCCTAAATTTTCTCTTGTTTGTGTTTGTTTTGTCATACCAAAGAATTTCAGGGTTGGTTTTGATCAGAAAAATTTAAAACTGAAAATCCAAAAGTGTTCCTTTGGAATACTTTCTACAAGAGGCAGTATGTTTTTTTATATATACACTTTTATCCTTAATTTTTCATAAATATTTGCAGCACAATTTTAGACTCAGGTCTAAATTCTGGCTCAGGCACTTATCTGCTGTGTGACATTGGGAAGGTTTTTAACTTCTTTCCAGCCCTGGGTTCTCATATGTAAAATGAGAATTATACCAGTACCCACTTCATAGATTGTTGTCTCCCCTTGTCCCATTGCACAGACTGTTGAAGGAGTACATTAATAAAGCACAATGTACATAAAGAGTTTAACACAGCTAGCAATGTTAACTTATTTCTACCAAGGTGTTATATTAATGTAATCATTATATTCATGTGTAGGAAGTAGGAAGTAGAAATCAACTGTATACCTTCAAGACTATAAACACTACATATATAGTAATTCCAGCGACTTGGGAGGCTGAGGCAGGAGGATTGCAAGTTTGAGGCCAGTTTCAGAAACTTAGCCATCTCAAAACAAAAATAAAAAGAGCTGGGGATGTGGCTCAATGGTAAAGTGCTCCCTAGGTTCAATACCCAGTACCAGAGAGAGAGAGAGAGAAAGAGAGAGAATGACTATACATGAGGATTTGGCTTTCTCGTCCTAGACTAGGCAACCTTCTCTCTCCCTCTTGAGAGTGTTTTCTTTCCTAATAAACTTTAGTATACTTTTACTTAAAAAAAAAAAAGACTATATACATGATACTAATTGGGATTTCTTTTTTTCAATTTTTAAAGAATATTTTATTTAGTTAGAGATGGACACAATACCTTTATTTATTTATTTATATTTATGTGATGCTGAAGATCGAACCCAGTGCCTCACAGGTGCTAGGCAAGCACTCTACCACTGAGCTACAGCCTCAGCCCTGTTCAGGATTTTTTTAGTAACTTTGTGTTAGTCAGAGGATGCTTTTTTGTTTTTTATTTACTTTTTGTCTTGTTTTGTTTTGTTTTGTTTTTTGGTGCTGGGGATTGAACTTCAGATCTTATGCATACTAAGTGGACATTCTACCACTGAGATCCACCTCCAACCCCAGGATGCTCTTTGGTTTTTGGTTTTTGTTTTTTTCCTTTTTGGTATGGGGGATTTAATGCAGGGGCACTTAACCACTGAGCTACATTCCCAGCCCTTTTTATATTTTGTTTTTCTTTTTTGTTTTTGTTTTTTTGGTACTGGAGATTAAACTCAGGGGCACTCGACCACTGAGCCACATCTCCAGCCCTATTTTGTGTTTTATGTAGAGAGGGGTCTCACGGAGTTGCTTAGCATCTCGCCGTTGCTGAGGCTGTCTTTGAACTCAGGATTCTCCTGTCTCAGCCTCCCAAAGTGCTGGGATTACAGGCTTGCGCTACCACACTTGGCTTTATTTTTTGTTTTGAGACAGGGTCTCACTAAGTTGATTAGAGCTTCACTAAGTTGCTAAGGTTGGTCTCAAATTTGTGATCCTCCAGTTTCAGCCTCCTTAGTCTCTGGGATTACAGGCATGTGCCACCATGCCTGGCCTCAGAATGCTCTTTTAAAAAGTTTTGGGAACTGATTTTATTCTTGGAAATAATACTTCTTAAAAAGTGTAAACTTTGATATGTACACAATTAAGGGAAGACTTACTGTGTTCTAACATCACAATAACATTTCCATTACTCTAAAGGATGGCCAAATATGAAGTATTGTAAAGATTGATTGTTTTTCCACATTTATTTTACTAAATACATTAACCATAACCTTGGTTGTGTACCAAATAAAGACAACTATGTGACCTGTGTATGGATGGATATCTTGTGCATTCTTTACACTTTCTTCTCTCTCTCTCTTTTTTTTCTTTCACATTATTCTTTAGAATGTCTTGGCCATCATTTGCAACTAGTCTGAGAGCCCAAGAAAGCCTGTTTCCTTAGTCATCTTAGTTATCTTAGTTATTATCCACCCCCACCATCCCTTCCAGGCGAAGAACATCATACAGACTGAGTTATTAAAGTTGATCTGAAAGAGCAATCTGTTCTAAACTACTGTCCCTGGATCTGCAAGGGAACCCTGTAAATACCCTTCATTGCTCTGGCGCGGCAGTATCACATTTCCTTCATGCTACTTTTGTGGCTGACACAAGTTAGGCAGTGAGATTTGGACTTTAGATGATCCTGGGTGATTGATGTAGGAATGGTGCCTCTCCGGAGACAGGTAACTATAAATTCGCTTTTCAGTGTCAGTATCATACTTTTAAACAGGTGTTAAGTTTTTAAAAATGTTTTTAGTTGTTAAAATGAAATAAGTTTGCAACTTAAAAATTTGTTTTAATGTTTTTAGTTTTCCCAGGCAAACATTTTCAAGACCGTTTAGATGAAAAAGAAATTTCTTAAGGATTTTATTGCATGTTTCAGTGATATCACTGGGTTTGTATAAGGCTCTATAATCTACAATTAACTATTATTTTGGATGGTCAAGAACTGGCCTCTGGTGTTAAAATGTTTCTCATTACAAAAGGTAAAAAAATACCAAATGTCTTTGGTCTTCAAAAATAAGACACGGAAATTTGGTTTTGTTTTTACATCTGACACTGGAGGGCTATACCTCAATATCAATCTATGAATTGGGAGCAAAACTTACTGAAACTTTGGTGTATGTAAGCAATTTCTCTTAAATAATTAAAGCCTATGGAAAAATGGAAAAAGAGCAAATACAAATTTCGTATAAATCTACTAGCAAGGAAATTCTCTCATGCTTCTTCTCCAAGTGAAGACTTCCTCTGCCATAGATTTTCCAGATTCCTCAGCATTCCTGTGGATCATCCCAATGTGAGTAAATTGTTTCTGTAGCTGAGTGACTGAATTAAGAAAACAGCTGAGGGCAAGCACAGGATCATGTTTAAACCACAATAAACACATGTTGGATGGACCACTCAGCTTTATGGGGAAAGCTTAAGACATGTAACCTTGTGTTTGCTTGTCACTAATGGAGTTTGTTTTTAACTGTGTTGGGTATTAAGAAGTTTTAAAGATTATTGTTTGTACCCATAAATTCTAGTAAACTCTGCACTAGTATGCTGGAGATATCATGTTCAGATAATTATTACTGATCATAAGCAAGGTAGGGACTGCGTAATGTCAAAACAGAAACTAGTTTTAAAAAAAAAACACAAATCTAGAATATGAGTTTAATGTATTGTAAGCAAGGTGCCCACAGTTAGGAAATAATATTTATTTGAAATATTTGTATCTAGCATTTTTTCAAAAAACTCAAAAATTTTAAATGCTGACTATATTTGAAAATAGTACAAAAGCAACGAAAGAGAAGCCAGAATTTCTTTGGCTTATTTTTTTTTTATAATTCTTCTTTTACCTTCCCCTTGGGGGTGCTGGGAATTTAACCCATTGTCTCACACTTGCTAGGCAAGCACTCTACCACTGAGCCTCTACCACTGAGCCCTCTTTCTTTTAAGTAAAAAAAGTTGTTGGAGTATCCACATAAACACAAAATGCAGAAATAAAATTAAATATTCTTTTTTGGGGGATACAAGGGATCAAACTCAGGGGTGCTTTAGCACTGAGCCACATCCCCAGCCCTTTCTATTTTTTTATTTTGAGGCAAGGTCTTTCTAAATTGCTTAGGGCTTCACTAAGTTGCTGAGGCTGGCCTTGAACTTGCAATCCTCCTGCCTCAGCTGGAGTAGTCGCTGGGATTACAGGTTTGTGCCATCAGGCCCAGCTAAATTAAGTATTTTTTACACAATTTTTTAGTTGTAAATGTACACATTACCTTTATTTTATATTTAAAAAATTTTTTTAGTTGTTGATGGAGCTTTATTTTATTCATTTATTTATATGTGGTGCTGAGAATCGAACCTAGTGCGAGGCAAGCACTCTACCAACTGAGCTATATCCCCAGCCTGCAAATTAAGTATTCTTGATGTTTGTGTCAGTACAGAATTAAGTAAGAGAGTAAATGAACCTGTTCATTGAGGATCTGAATTTCTTTGGTAATAATAACCTATCCAGATAATTCAGCCCTTTCTGTGCCATTTTACTTCCTTGGTAATAGTTTTTCTTTTCTTTTTTTTTTTACTTGGATTATTTAAAAGTTTTCCTCAATTTTCTTTTTTGTTGTTGTCGTTTTGTTTTGCCTATGTGAACATAAAGCCCTACAACAAAATATAGTGAGCCAGACACAGTGACTCATGCCTGTAATCCCAGCTACTCAGGAGGCTGAGGGAGGAGGATTACAAATTTGAGGCCACCCTCAGCAACTTAGTAAGACCCTGTCTCAAAACAACGACAACAAGGACTGGGAATGTAGCTCAGTGGTACTGCACCCCTGGGTTGAGTCTCCAGTACCAAAAAAAAAAAAAGTTGTAAAATCTCTGATGTTAGCACAATAACCAAAGAAATTCTATCTTTACTTCATGCACTGCAGATAGTCTCAAAATGACTGAAGAAAATAAAGGTCTCTTAGTAAACTCCATGATGTCAGGAAATTTAGTGTATTTTGGGCTCTGCTTTGTAGCCAGTATATGGTTTATTGTAGTAATTAAGTAAAAATTTGTTGAGTGAATGGGAAGAAACCCTATAAGCAATTGAGTAATTAAATTATAAAATTAGATTTAAACTGATTTATTTCATGCTATTTGATCTCAGAATGACCCTTTTAAATGATAATCACTGCTTTGGTTTGAATTTTCAAAAACCCAGGCTTCTAACAAGATTGATAACATTACAGCATCACTTAATCTATATTAACCAATGGGGCTTCTTTTTCAAATTCATATTCTAAAAATGTCTAAAATTAATACCAAAGATCTATACTTTTACAAAAGTATTTGAGTGTTGTTGGTCTAGCTAAGGATTTTTTTTTTTCTTACTGATTGGTAGTGCTTGTGAAAGAAGATATCGAGCATTAACTTTTTTTTTCTTTTAGTGCTGGGAATGGAACCCAAAACCTCACACTTGCTAGCCAAGCATTCTCTACCACTGAGCTACATCCTCAACACTTTTTAAAAAGTTTTTATTTTGAGACAGAGTCTCACTAGTTGCCCAGCCTAGCCTTGAACTTGCAATCCTCCTGCCTCAGCCTCCTAAGTAGCTGGCATTCTAGGCATATGCCACCATGCCCAGCTAGAGTTGTACTTTTCTAAATAATACACGAAAAGTTATTCCCAAGTACGAATACATGGATAAGAATTGTAATATACTGTGTTATTTAGTCATTTTACTTTTAAGTAGTCTCTGATTTGTTTTTCTGAAGAGGTTTGTTCAAACTAATGTGTTCCATAATTGATTCTCAAGCTAATGGGTTTTTCCTCCTCTTTTCCCCTGTGAATTCTAATTAGCAACTTTGAGTATTAGTTATCTTCTACGCTTTTGCTTAGCTTTTGGACCAACAGTTCAAAAAAGCTCTGCTTTAATACCTTAGGCCTCAGCTTCATATTGCCTTTTCATGACTGAATTTCCTCAAATATGTCAGTGATTACATGAGAATAAATCTCCCATTGATTAAAATTAAGAATCTTAAAAATGAAGTATTTTGATACATTTTAAAATTAATGCCATTTTCTTGGACAGAACATGATATACAGCATTTAGTATGAATTTCAAACATCAATTGATGCATACTTTGGACACCCAGCTGTAAGTGAAATTCTTTAGGTAGAAAAACCAACTGACCCCTACCCCCCATAGGTGCTGTCCTGCCATGGAATCCCTTTGCTCAGTTTTCTCCTGTCCAATCAGGTGGAATGTTTCACAGGCACATGGTTTATGCAGCTCAAAATAACTTGGGACCTGTGAGCTGACAAATGCTCTGGCTCCGGTGGTGACAGGTTGTCCAGCTTCTTACAGCCATCTTCACTGACACTAAGGTTAACTCCTCACTCTCTATGGACGGCTACTCTCTACTTCCAAGGACGTGAAGAATTTTCCTTTTCTCCTGTGCTTTCATCTAAAAGTTCTCCTTGGATAATTATCATCGCAGTGGAGTGCCTGGGTTGGACATCTCCATCTGGGTCAACTAAAAAAAGAAAGGTAATGTCCACATTGAAGCTCACAAGTGTGTTTTTTGATAACAGGGCACTGACAATGGGAAAAGGAATATTTCAGAGAACTAATTACTGCTACTTAGAATGAAACTTAGGGTAACTTTCTAATTACATAGGATGGGACACACAAGTGAAAAATAAAATTGTCTACATGTAAATCTTTTGGAGGGGATTGATGAGACTCATAGAGATCATAGCCTATTTCAGTCCTAAGGAAAAATATTTTCACAGAGGAAGTTGTGACATGTTGTGACTATCACAGACATTTTCCACACTTTATTTAAAAAAATAATGTTGTTTATGCAGGGAATATGTGTGCAATGCCATTTCCTTTTTAAAGGAAATCAAATCTAAAATAATGTGACTCCATAGTTGAAGACTTTCATTTAAAATTTTTTTATCATGTAAAAGGATATGCTTGCTATATTTAGTTTTGGGAGATCTGCTCCCTGGATTAATGTACACAACAGCTGCAGAAAGTCTTACTCAAGGGACATCTTTCTTTCTCCTTTCTCTCTCTCTCTCTCTCTCTGTCTCTCTCTGTCTCTCTCCCTCTCTCTCTCTCTCTCCAGCTGCATCAGAAAGACACTTGACAGTCAGTGGCAAATGTTTGGCCTGGAACATTGCACTATTAGCAGTAATTAGATGCATATTTTGAATATATTTTAAAAACTGTACAAGCAATAAAAGAGAAAAGATGGGGCTGGGATTGTGGCTCAGTGGTAGAGCGCCTGCCTCGCATGCGTGAGGCACTGGGTTCGATCCTCAGCACCACATAAAAATAAATAAAATAAAGATAATGTGTCCATCTACAACTAAAAAAATATTAAAAAAAAAAGAGAAAAGATGGATTACTCTGTATTTCCAGTCCCCAAAAATGAACATTATGGCAATGGTATTAAGAAATTTTTATCAACAGATTTTTACATACTTATTGAAGTTATTACTAGCATCATTCAGTTTGGAAGAAATAAACAGATATCTAGTTTTCAAAACATTTTGATGACTCAATCACTTTCACTTTAGTAATAATCAAATGAATTCTACAAGCTCTAAATTAGAATTTTGTCCTAACTTTATAGTTTCTCCTTAATTATAACTCTTACATTCACATCAAATCCATAGTCCTTTCCTAGGAAATCAAGAAAGGCTATACTTATAGCCTTAATAAACATTTTAAAAACAAAAAGTAAAATACACTATCTGATATATTGTTTGAAAACAAGCAAAATATTTGAAGTCAAGGCCATTTGAGGAAATCTGAAATATATACACATTATACTTCCACAAATGTTGAGACACCAATTTTCAGGCATTACAGAATCTTTTAATAATGGACTATGAAACAAACAGTTGGATACTATCCAAGTTCTGGAAGGTTGTCTCTATCCCCACTTATAGCATATGGCTAACACTATTGGAACTGACAATAATGTGAAAACCCCAGCCTTCCATACATCTATCAATTATAATATTGAATGTTACATATTTCTGTTACAAGGAGATTATATTCAGTGGAACAGACTCAGAACTGCAATTTATGGATGCTAGGAATTTGAGTTTTTTATCTACACTGTTTTTGGAATTCACAGATAGTTTTTGCAAATTTACTTTTGAAGAAATGGGACAAAGCTGGGCCTGGTGGTGCACGCCTAGCATTTTGGGAGGCTGAGACGGGAAAATCGCTAGTTCAAAGCCAGCCTCAGCAACGGTGAGGCACTAAGCAACTCAGTGAGACCCTGTCTCTACGTAAGGTTGGAGATGTGGCTCAGTGGTCGAGTGCCCCTGAGTTCAATCCCCAGTACAAAAAAAAAAAAAAAGAAAGAAAGAAAGAAATGAGAAAGAATATTATTTTAACAAACTAATATTCTTATGTGAACAGGTGACAGCTCAGTTTTTCAACAATTAATTCCTATATGTGATAGGAATACTAGTCTCAGCTCACTATCTGAAAATAAAAGGCAATTAATACTACTAGCCTGGGCTGGGGCTATAGCTCAGTGGTAGAGCACTTGCCTAGCATGTGTGAGGCACTGGGTTCGATCCTCAGCACCACATATAAATAATAAATGAATAAAATAAATATCCATCAACAACTAAAAAAATTTAAAAAAAAATACTACTAGCCTCAGAATAATTCACTTTCTTCATTCACATTGAGATTTGACAAAGACATTGCTGGTCTCATGGTGTTATTGCCAATAACAAGACAGAAAAATGAAAGGGTTTTCTTAACAGCCTTTTCCTTTCCTAGGAGATGAAAGATAATCATGCACCACAGAGATATTTTCATAAATTTTGAAAATAGTCAACAAAGTGCTTTTAAAACTACTAAAGCATTGCACATGTGCTTAAAGGAACAAACAGAATGGTCTGTTTAGAAATGTAAGAACAAAATTTGAGCAGATACATTTTTGGTGGAAACAAAAGTCGGTATGACTATTTACCTGCGGTCAGAGAATTCTCAGATCTCATATATAACTAGAGTCACCTTGACAGCCTTGTACAAGCTGCCTGGTACATAGCCCTCCCCCTGGAGTCACAATACACACTCAGGGAGGGGCCCAGCTGAGCCTTCCCACCAAACTCTTGAATTAGAACTAGGTCTTGAGGTCCCAAGTTTATTTGGGGCACCTATTACTCTCTCAATCTAGCAAACATATTATGTCAATTTAATTAGATAAGTTAATTAATAAGTTTAATTAACCTTTTTTTCAAACTTTACCTAAAATTAAAAATTGATATTAACATATTGTTTACATATACAAATATGTAATAACAAATCCCATCAGTATATACAACTATAATGTACCAATAAAAAATGTGGAGAAAAAAATTGATACAAATAGTTGAAGACTAGAAAAGAAGGAAAATATTAAATTTTGTCTTTGTTTTTTAACTTAAAATATAAAATAAGAAACCTTGGAGGGGCTGGAATTGTGGCTCAGTGGTACAGCGCTTGCCTTGCATGCGTGAGGCACTGGGTTCGATCCTCAGCACCACATAAAAATAAATAAATAAAGATATTGTGTCTATCTACAACTAAAAAAAAAAATTTAAAAAAAAAAAAGAAACCTTGGAATTAAGATTAACAAAGATTCCTCATTTGGGATTTCCTATATAGCAGCTCAGTCCTCTATAAACACTGAAATCCTGAGAGAGAGAGACAGAGAGAGAGAGAGAGAAGCCTCCCACGTCTATTACTTGTATGAGATCCACCAAACCACCCCCTTTTGTGGGTGAGAGGAAACCCAGGCCTCGAATACGGTAGACAAGTGCTCTACCATTGAACTAATCCCCAGCCCCAATATCCTTTTTGATCCTAGATTCCTGAAGTCTTTTTGTTTGTTTTCCATTAGGCTTTCTGTGAGCCTTAGGATTTATACCATTTATTTTATTTTATTTATTTTTTCAGATTCAATTAAGTTTGGGCTCCAGCTTCAGTAACCTTAATAGATTTATCCTCTTCTGTATATATGAACATGAATACTGTGTTTCTTAACAGCCAAACTCTTTTTCTTCCTCTTAAATGAAATCTTTATTTTCTTTCCTACCTTCTGATTAAAACAATGAGAGAATGGCCCATGCACTTTTGACCTGTTTTCTGTCTTCTCATTCCTTTAACCTCTGCCCTTTAGTGAAAGTCTCTGGTTAACAAATCCCCACTTATATTCCCATGTGTCATCCAGACTCTGCCTTTTTATTTCAACATACTGGTCCAGGGAATACATTTGTCTATATCTATCTTTGCTGTTTTCCCTCTTTCCAACTGAAAGATCTCTGAGAGAATGAGTTATATTATTTCTGTCTTCTTATTGGCATAGCATAACCTCAAGCACTGGCTCATAACAATGTATATGCTAATTTATTAAATTGCCAATGCCTTTTGTACCCAAAATGGACTAACTTGGAGGTAATCACTGAAATAGTGAAGGAATGGACATTGTAATAAGGCAGCCCATCTGCAGCCAAATTTTTAAAAGGTGATGTGGACACATCTCTCCAGAAGAAGTTCTTCTGTACTAGGATTTGGTTCTTGGCTCAGCAAGAATTTCTCCAAAAGAAATTTAGATATTTCTCTTGTGTGACATCATGAGATACAGAAGTCAAACCAAATAGGTCAATACCAGCATTAAAGAGAAAAAATAAAGTCTAATAATTTTTTAAAAAATTATTATTCACCTAAAGAAAGTTCTAAGCATAGTAATGATACATCAGCAAAAAAGGATTATCTTTCTCCACCACACTCCCAAGGTACTGGAGATTGAATTCAAGATGCTCTACCACTAAGCTACATCTCCAACCTCTTTTATCTTTTTATGTTTATTTCTCACTAAGTTGCTGAGGTTGGCTTTGAACTTGTTTAATACTCTTGCCTCAGCCTCCAAAGTCACTGGGATTACCTGTGTGCGCCACTGTTCCTGGTTAGAAAATGATTTTCTTAAATTTGAATAGAGATTTACAAAGTACTTTCACAAACAAACCTAAGGAATCAGCAGGGTAGTTGTTCATCCCCAGTTTAAGGTGAGTAATGTACACATGCTTATCTTTTCCTATTCTGGCTTTCTTTGTAAATAAGTATTTTTTTAAATATTTATTTTTTTTTAGTTGTAGGTGACAGAATATCTTTATTTTATTTTTATGTGGTGCTGAGGATCGAACCCAGTGCCTCACGCGTGCTAGGCAAGCACGCTACCATTGCGCCATAATCCCAGCCCCTCTTTGTAAATAAGTATTAAATGTTAGGCTATTTCTGTGTTGACCTAGAGGCTGGGTTTGAGTTTTATGGAGTTTTTTTGTTCGTTAGTGGATGTGTTCCCCACACTACAATAAATGCAGAGCAATGTTTACAACACATGTATAAAAGATGTTTCATTTTTTAAAACTTTATTAAGATTTTATTAACAAATAAAAGTGTATATATCTATGGTGTACAATATAACATTTTGATATATGTCTATATATGCTATATAGACATATTGTGGGATGATCAAATCAAGCTAATTAACATATCCATCATCTCACATACTTTTTTTGTGATGAGAACCTTTAAGATCTATTCTTTAAGCAATTTTCAACATATATTGCATTATTATTAACCATCGTCACCAGGCTATACAATAAATCTCCAGAATTTTTTCTTTCTTACTAATTGAAACTCTGTACACTTTGATCAGTATCTCCTCACCCCCACCACCCAGGTTTGTTTTAAATCTAATGACATTTCATGTGCTTAACATACTTGAGACCCTGCATTCAATTCCCAGCACCAAAAATAAATAAAACAATACTACTAATAAAAATAAGACAATAAATACTTACAGATATTTCATAGCCATAAAACATCAATATTTTTATTTTAATTCAAATTACTTCATATGAGGTTTTGCCAATTCTCTTGTCAATATCCCAATTCAAATAGTCATTATAAATGAATGACTAATTTATACCAAATGATATTTCCAACAACAGTCAAAGAACAGTTCTAAGAAAAGCCTAAGGAAGGGTAGCATTGGCCAGATACAGTGATCTACACCTATAATTCCAGCTACTTGGGATGCTAAGGCAGGAAGATTGCAAGTTAAAGGCCAACTTGGGAAACTTATCAAGACCCTGTCTTGAAATAAAAATTTTAAAAAGAAAAGTGCTGGGGATATGGCTCAGTGGTAAAATGCTTTTACCTAGCAGACTGAAGGGCCTGGGTTCAATCCCCTTTACCATGGGGAAAGAAAAAGTTTAAAAAGAAAATAAGAAGGAGAAGATAATGCTGAATTAGTATGACTTGAAAATTATACCCCAGCTGGCCATGGTGGCGCACGCCTGTAATCCCAGTGGCTCAGAAGGCTGAGACAGGAGGATTGTGAGTTCAAAGCCAGCCTCAGCAATGTCGAGTTGCTAAGTAACTTGGTGAGTCCCTGTCTCTAAATAAAATATAAAACTAGAGCTGAGGATGTGGCTCAGTGGTCAAGAGCCCCTGAGTTCAATCCCCGGTACCCACCCCCCAAAAAAGAAAATTCTACCCCAAGGTATTAGCATTAAGTTTTGTTTTTATAAAACAAAACAAGTTTTTAGGATAGATCCTTTCTTTAGGAAAAGTCCTAAGAAAAAAGTAGATTCATCACATTAAGTTTTCTGTGTAACTTAATTGGTTTACATGATTAACTAAAATCTGTCTTGATGACTGATGCCGCATTATTTCGTTTCCAACTTGGTACCATTTCATCAATACCATGATCTACTGGCAGGGGCAATGACTCATTCTTATTTTGAAAGTGGCATAAAATCGCCAGGCACAGTGGAGGAGGCTGAGGCAGGAAGATTTTGTGTTCAAAGCCAGCCTTAGCAACTTATCGAGGCCCTAAGCAACTTAGTGAGACCCTGTGTCTAAATAAAATATAAAAAGGAGCTGGAGATGTGGCTCAGTGGTTGAGTGCCCCTGGGATCAATCCCCAGTACCAAAAAAAAATGGCATAAAATCAACATTTCAATTCTGTAAAGGGTAGGAATGCATTCAAATAAAAATAAAACAATACAAGTCAAGTGTCACCCTGAACACTCCAGATGAAATGTCTCAGAGAACTAACTCATGCTTTCTTTTCCTGAAACCCACTCCTGCCTCATCCCACCAATGATTCCACCAGTTGCTCAGGCCATAAATATTGGAGTCTCCCTTGATTCTATTCTTTTCTCATATCCCACTTTCAATCTGTCAGCAAGTAATTCAGCTCTGCCTTCAAAAGATAGCTCAGCTGGGCATGGTGGTACACACCTGTAATTCTAGCGTTTTGGGAGGCTGAGACAGGAGAATCGCCAGTTCAAAGCCAGCTTCAGCAATGGCGAGGCACTAAGCAATTCAGTGAGACCCTGTCTCTACATAAAACACAAAATAGGGCTGGGGATGTGGCTCAGTGGTCAAGTGCCCCTGAGTTCAATCTCCAGTACCAAAAAAAAAAAAAAAAGAGAGAGATAATTCTGCCCATGTCTTACCACCTCCCACTACAAGTACTTCTTGGTCCAAGCCACTGTCACTCTTGCAGAGTGCAATTGCCTCACAACTGATCTGCTCATTTCCACTCATGCCTCGTTCAACTTGATTCTTTACATAGTGACCAAGATTGAACTCTTTAAAAATCATGTCATCTGTCCGTTCCATGGTCTGCAATGCCTAATATGATCTGATTTTTGTACATTTTTGGCCTTGTTTTCCACTCATCTGGCAAACTGGGCTTGACTCAAACACACCAAACACTCTTTAGGCCTTGACATTTCTTCGTCAATCAGGAACATTTTTGCCCTCAACCCTAGTTGGTCTCATGGCTAACTTTTCCACATTAGAATCTTTGCTCCACCTTCCTACCTAAGAGAACATACCTTTCTCCCTCCACCACCATTCCCCTTATTCTACTTCATTTTCTTTTCTTTTCTTTGCTTTATGAGGGATTTAATCCAGGGGCATTTTACCACTGAGCCATATCCCCAGCTCTTTTTATTTATATTTTTAAAATATTTTTTAGTTGTCAATAGACCTTTATCTTATTTAAATATATGTGATGCTGAGAATCAAACCCAGTGCCTCACACATGCTAAGCAGGTGCAATACCACTGAGCCACAACCCCAGCCCCTTTATTTTCTATTTTGAGACAGGGTCTCACTGAGTTGCTTAGGGCCTCCCTAAATTATGCTGGCCTTGAACTTGCAATCTTCCTGTCTGAGCCTCCAGGTATCTTAACATTGATACCTTCCCACTACAATGTCAATTCCGTGGAAATGTAGACTTTAACTTTTGCTCACTACAGAATCCACTGTTCCTAGAATGTTCCTACAATCTAATAGGTGCTCAATAAATATTTATTAGATGAGGGCTAGGAGTATAAATCAGTGCTAGAGAACTTACCTAACATTGCAAGGCCCTGTGTTGTTTGATCCCCAGCTCTGAAGGGAAAAAATGATTGGATAAATGAATGAAAGCTAGGTTATACATAGTAGCACTTGAACTTTTTAAAGTCAAAATTTTATAACAAGTGTTTTTTAAAATTAATACTTAAAGGAGACAATTTTTTTTGGTACTGGGGATTGAACTCAGGGGCACTCGACCACTGAGCCATATCCCCAGCCCTATTTTGTGTTTTATGTAGAGACAGGGTCTCACTGAGTTGCTTAGCACTTCGCCATTGCTGAGGCTGGCTTTGAACTCGCTATTCTCCTGTCTCAGCCTCTCTAAGTGCTGGGATTACAGGCTTGAGCCACCGCGCCCGGCTGAGACAATTTTAAAATTAATACTTTAAAGATATGCATCCTATTTCCTATTTTTAGTCAATTCAACATTTTATATATGCATTTTCATCTCAGAACCATCTTAAATAGAATTGTTATCCTATTTGATAGATGAAGATAATTGAGATTCAGATGCATTAAGCAACTTTCTCAAGAAAACTAAGTTATTTAGTGTTGGAGCTGGAATTCAAACCCAGGTTTTCTGATTATAATTAGATGCTCTTTAATGTTCCTGGAATGAAAACAAAGCATAATTCCACCTTTTTTTTTTTACTATAAATAAAGATTCATTTGACAGTCACCTTAAAGTTATGATTCCTTTACCAGTTTGTGGTTTTTTCTTTTTGTCTATAAGTTTCCTTTGCCTACTTTATCTATCTTACTTTACCCTGCAATTAAAAAAAATAAGCAACAACAGAGTTAACAGGAAGTTCTAATGAACAAAACAATTAAACAGATATTTGTTGACTACTTTCTAGGTGCTATGTGTGTAGAGATGAGTGTGCAAAACAAAGAGAGCAAGACAGAAAAATAAACAGGCAAATTAAGTATAATGGGTGAAGTGCTGTGTTTTGGGGTAAGGACAGTGAGCTTTGGGAGCACATTGGAGAGGACCCGACCCAGGGAAGAAGAGAAATCCAAGGACACTGATGTCCTAGCTAGGAACTGCAGATTATATGAATTCGGTCCCTTCAAAGACTAAAGGGAGAGAGGACAAGAGCAGCCCAAGCAAAGATCTAAAGTCAGCACAGTCTACTCGTGAGCCTGTATTTCAATAGAATATAGATATGCTGAATTAACTACAAATCTAGAGTTCTGTTTCTTATCACAGTTTTTCCTAGGATCGAGTCACTTCACTGGTTCTATTTCTTATCTACAGAATGGAGCCCATCTGTGGCCATAGTTGTTTTATGATAATAAGAGTAATAGTAACTACCATTTACTGAATATTTACTAAATACAAAGCATATTTAATTATCACTTCAATCCATGAGATGGCTACTGTTATTATACTGCTTTTATAGATGAGGAAACTGAGGTTTACAAGGGTGAGACTTTCTCAAGTTTATACAACTAGGATGTGTCAGGATTAGGATTTGAACCAGTTCTATCTAGTGCCGAAGTGTTAGGTCATCAAACATTAAAATACTAGATGCAGAAAGCAGTGTTAACTTATATGATATTATTTTCCATTTCCACCATAAATATAAACTTTTTGAAAGTTCTTAAACATTAATATCACCTTCACCTAAGTAGGGGTATTTATTTTTATTTATATATTTATTTATTTGGCAGTGCTGAGAATCAAACCTAGGGCTGCCTACATTCTAGGCAAGCACTTTATTATTGAGCAATATCCCTAGCCCTAAGGTTTTTGTTGTTGTTGTTGTTTTGATACTGGGAATTGAACCCAGGGGCACTTAACCACTGGAATACATCCCCAGCCCTTTTTGTATTTTATTTAGAGAGTTGAGTTCCTTAGGGCCTCACTAAGTTCCTGAAGCTGGGTTTGAACTCGGGATCCTCCAGTCTCAGTCTCCTGAGCCACTGGGATTACAAGCCCGCGCCACTACACCCAGCCAAGAATTGTTTTTAAATAGCATCAGCTGAGTACCCATTTTCATGACATGTTCTGTTTTAAGCACTTTGCCTTTAGATGTTATTAATTCTTCTTCCCCTGAGAAGTCGGTATTATCCATTTTTTACAGATGAGAAAACCAAAGGTAAATTTCTCAAAGTCACAAAACTTCTAAAAGATGAAGGCAAGCTGGGTGCAGTGGCGCAAGCCTGCAATCCCAGCACTTAGGGAGGCTGAGACAGAAGAATCGCGAGTTCAAAGCCAGCCTCAGCAACGGCGAGGCACCAAGCAACTCAGTGAGACCCTGTCTCTACATAAAACACAAAATAGGGCTGGGGATGTGGCTCAGTGGTTGAGTGCCTCTGAGTTCAATCTCCAGTACCAAAAAAAAAAAAAAAAAGATGAAGGCAAAATTTGGAATAGGATATACCTAGTTCCAAGACCAGTTCTCATTCCATGTTTCCTCAAGATCTAAGCATCATAAACGTCAAAAACAAAGTCATATTACAACACAATACGTAGTATTGTCCAGCTAATAGAGAAAAAAATCTTCCGGATTTATAAGGCACTTAATTTTTACCCTCAAATCTAAACATACATAGAAAATCAGAGTAGACTAAAGAAACAGTTGATTTACAAATGAGAAACTACAACAATTGATTTATGAATTACTGATTGTAATCAATAAGTATATTAATTATACTTTCAAATTGCATTTTGAACCTTATTTCATATAACCTTCCACAGAGCAGGCACACAAATGAGGAAATTTTTCAGTGGGGATATCAATTACATTTTCATATACTATTTTGTATTATTATTCACTGTTGTTCCAAATTTAAAATAGCCATATAGTTCTAGTTCCTGAATATATCATAATTCAATTAACCGTTTTTTATTAGACCTAATTCTAATGTTTTAATATTATAATTCATACTATTTTGAATATATTTGTAGATGAATCTTTGCCCTCATATAACACCTTTGTATTTTAAATTACTCTTTTTTAAAGGCACAGTAGACTTCACCCAAATAAGTGGCTCCAGTAGGGAGAATCTCAGACTCTGGCACTCATGTGGAAAAATATTTTTCTGTAAGCGATCCTTTTAGCCATCTCTAATTGCCCTCTCAAGGTGACTGCCTACTTTGCCAACTAGGAGGTTAGTTTGGGATAGCACTGTGGAAGTCTGGAAATTAGGCTAGTCCTTAGGAAGCCTTAATGGTGACCTAAGGTGTGTGTGTGGGGGGGGATATCATATAAGGAAAAGGAGATGAATGAATTTAGATAGGTTTCATCATAGAATCTTAAAGCCAGGAGAAATTTAGAAGATTAACTTCTTCTCCATCCTCCCAGCCCAAGGCCCAAAGCACAGTACAAAGAATGACAGAATATCTTCCTCTTCTTACCATGTCTGATTGATTGGTGGTGGCTGAAGGAATGGAGTATTAAGAAAGTGAAAGTTAATAGGAAGAATACTGTAATCAGTGAGCTTTATCTATTTAGCGTAAGAGAATTAATTCAGCCTGCAAATTTGCCGTTCCTCTAGTAAATGTTTAAATGAATAAATAGGTCTGAGATTAAGAGTATAAAATCAGTTTTCATTATTGTACTAATTTCTTTTTTTCTTTTTTCTTTTTTTGGTATTGGGGATTAAACCCAGGGCATTTAACCACTGAGCCATATCCTCAGCCCTTTTTAAATTTTTATGTTGAGATAGTGTCTCCCTGAGTTGCTTAGGGCCTTGCTAAGTTGCTGAAGCTAGCTTTGAATTTGCAGTCCTCCTGCCTCAGCCTCCCTAGCTTCTGGGATTACAGGCATGTTTCACTGCACCTGGCTAAAAAAATTGTGCTAATTTTTGAAGACTTAAAAATGTCTATTTTTTGAAAAGGTAATATATTCATATATTTAAAATTCAAAAATTAACTCAGTGAAAAGTCTCCTGCCAAGCATTGCATTCTGCTATCTCCCATATTCCCTTTTAATTAATATTAAAGAAAAATTTAAAAGTCTAGCCTCTCTCTCTCTCTCTCTCTTTTTTTTTTTTTTTTTGGTACTGGGTTGAACTCAGGAGGGTTTAACCACGAAGACACATCCCCAGCCCTTTTTATTTTGAGGCAGGGTGTCACTAAGTTGTTTAGGGCATCATTAAGTTTCTGAGACTGAACTTGAACTTGTAATCCTCTTGCTCAGCCTCCAGAGTTACTGGGACTATAGGCATGCTCCATGGCACCCAGTAATATTTTTTAAATTTTCTATATTTCTATTGTAGACAATGTTAAGAGGAAAAGGTAAAGAGCAAATCTGTGTTTGCATATGAAAACACTTTGTATTCAAAAGACATTGTATTTTTTCTCTCTCCCTCTCTTTTTTTCATTTTTTATTTGTTCTTTTTAGATATGAATAGCAGTAGAATGTATTTTGACATATTATACATACATGGAGTATAACTTATTCTAATTAGAATCCCATTCTTGTGGTTGAATACTATGTGGAGTTACATTGGTCATATATTCATATATGAACATAGGAAAGTTATGTCCAATTCATTCTACTATTCTCTGTCTTTTCTTTCTGTTTAGTGCTGAAGATTTAAAAACCAGAGTCTCACACATGCTAGGCTAGTTCTCTACCACTGAGCTATATCCCCAGCCTCAACATTGTATTCAATATCACTATAATTATACCATAGCTTTCACAATTGAAATTGCATTTGAAGAATTTAATAAAATAGTACTTGCTCAGGTTTTTATTTTCAATTTCAGGGAGATTTCATTCATTTTTTACTTATTTTAAATTGGTGAGTAATCTTTAAGTCATTAAATTTTGTAAAAGTGTCAAAATGAGGCGATTCTTTATTTTGAGCTCTAAGTGCTTAAGAATACACCATGCTCTAATAAATATAGATTTGTTACTCCCTTGAAGTGATCTGATTTTTTTTGTTATTATTGTTTTGTTATAGCATGCAAGACGACAGCATAGAAGCTTCTACTTCCATATCTCAACTTCTAAGAGAAAGCTATTTAGCTGAAACCAGACATCGGGGAAACAATGAGAGGAGTCGAGCAGAACCTTCCTCGAACCCTTTCCATTTCGGTAGTCCTTCTGGGGCTGCTGAAGGAGCAGGAGGCCAAGATGACCTTCCAGATCTTTCAGCCTTTCTGAGCCAAGAAGAATTAGATGAAAGTGTCAATCTGGCAAGATTGGCAATCAATCATGATCCTTTGGAGAAAACAGATGAAGCTCAAGCTAGGAAACGCCTAGCTTCTGATCAGATGAAACACTCACCTAAATCAAGTTTTGAGCCTAACTTCTGTCAGGATAACCCTCAAAGTTCTACCAGCTCTAAAGAGGGCCCCCAGGAGGCAAAAAGACCACAGTATAGTTCTGAAACCCAGTCCAAAAAAGTATTCCTAAATAAGGCAGCCGATTTCATTGAGGAGCTTTCCTCCCTTTTCAAGGCTCATAGCTCCAAAAGGATTAGACCTCGTACCTGCAAAAACCACAAAAGTAAATTGGAATCTCAAAACAAAGTTATGCAGGAAAACAGCCCCAGTTTCTCAGATCTATCAGAAAGACGAGAAAGATCTTCTCTTCCCATCCCTATCCCTACGGATACTAGGGATAACGAAGTGAATCATGCCCTTGAACAGCAGGAAGCCAAGAGGCGTGAAGCTGAGCAGGCAGCCAATGAGGCAGCTGGTGGAGACACCACCCCAGGGTCATCGCCTTCGTCTTTGTACTACGAAGAACCTCTAGGGCAACCTCCCCGGTTCACTCAAAAGTTACGGAGCAGAGAAGTTCCGGAAGGATCCCGAGTACAGTTGGATTGCATAGTGGTAGGAATTCCACCTCCTCAAGTAAGGTAAAAATGTCCCATTAGTAATGTTTGGCATATGCTTTCCATCTACCATGATTCTCCTAAGTATGACCTGTTAAGTATGTGGTTTCAGAAATTGTATATACTCCCTTTGAGAAAAGTAGCCAGTGTCTAAAGCAGCTCTCTGTTCAAAAGAAAAATAATATTAGCTATGTATGTAACTTAAAATTTTCCAGGGCTACCGTGGTGCATGCCTGTAATCCCAGCAGCTCAGGAGGCTGAGGTAGGAGGATTGCAAGTTCAAACCCAACCTCAGCAACTCAGCAAGACCTTGTCTCAAAATAAAGAATAAAAAATGTGCTAGAGAAGTGGCTCAGTGATTGAATTCCCTGGGTTCAATCCCTGGTACAAAAAATAAATAAATAATTTCCCCCCTAGGGCTGAGGATGTAGCTCAATGGTAGAGGTCTTGTATGAGGCCTCAGCAAATCCCCAGCACTGCAATCAATCAACCCATTTTCTACTTTTCACATTTTAAAAAGTAAAAAGAACTATGGGGCTGGGGTTGTGGCTCAGTGGTTGAGCATTTGCCTAGCATGTGTGAGGCACTGGGTTCGATTCTCAGCACCACATATAAATAAATAAAGGTCTATTGACAACTAAAAAAAAAAGTAAAAAAAAAAAAGTAAAAAGAACTAGGTGACACTAAGATTAATAATAGGCCTTAATTAGCCAGTATATTA
>CM053404.1:48994966-49007337 GCA_028644305.1 Xerus rutilus | reverse complement strand
AGATTATTATGTTATTGATGTAAATTTGGGTTGTTTCTGGTATTTTTCCTCATCGAATAATGATATTATACATTTTCTAATATATTCTCTGAGTTTTTCCTGGTGCATGTGTGTATCTAAGCATGGAATTACTAGCAGACTGCATAACTTCAACTTCATAATAATATTGAATTGTTTTCCAAAGACATTGTTTCAATTTACATTCTCAACAACATTGTGTAAGCGTTTTGGTTGTTCAACATCATTGCCAATATTGACATCACCAGATATTTTAAGTTTTGCCAAGGTGGCAGGTATGAAGTGTTATTCTTGAAACTCGTATGGTTTGAATGTTCATTTCTAGAGTAGTAATAAGATTGTGAATTTTTTCGTAGGTTTATGGACCATTCTGGATTTGTTTTCTATAAAGGGCCTGTTTACATCTTTGACTCATTTTCTATTTGTTCAAATATTCTTGATACCAATCATTTGACACATGTGTTATAAAAATATCCTCTCCTAGTTTGATTTGTTTTTTTGTTTTCTCTACGGTGTCTTTTGGTATTAGAAGGCCTTAACTTTGGTGTCGAATTAATTAATTTTCCTTTTATGGTTTTGGTTTTTGTAGCTTATGTCAATTTTAAGAAATTCTAATTTCAAAGTTGAAAAGATATCCTTATATATTTTCTCCTAAAGGTTTTATAATTTGCTTTTCATGGTTTTTTTAACCCACTTAAAGTTGATTTTTGCATATATTGTAAAGCAGGTAATCTATTCCGGTTTTTGTTTGTTTGTTTGTTTCTGATTGGATAACCAATTTTTCCAGCAGCAGTTTATGGAAAAGTACATCTTCTCCCCACTGATCTCTAGTGCCAGTTCCATCATACAGCAAAATTCCATGTACTTGTGCATATAGTTTTGGGTTTTCTGTTCTCTTCCTGTGGTTTATCATATTACAATAGGTTTTTCATAGTTAATGATTTCCATTTTTTTAATTTTAAGAATTTTTGGTTCATCTTGATCTTTTGCTCTACAGGTTTTAGAATCATCACAACAAATTCCACTAAAATTTTTTAAATATGATTTTTGGAATTGCGCTGAATCTATACTTCGGTTTAGGGGGATTTGACATCTTCAAAATATTGAACTTTTTGGGGGGGAATACTAGGGATTGAACACAGGGGCATTCACCATTGAGGTACATACCCAACCCTTTTTTTATTTTTTATTTTGAGACAAGGTCTCAATAAGTTGCTTTGGGCCTTGTTAAATTGCTGAGGCTGGCCTTGAACTTGTGATCTTTCTGCCTCAGCCTTTGGAGCCTCTGGGATTACGTGCATGTGCCACTATACTCAGCTAAAATATTGAGCTTTAATATTCAAGAGCATGGTATATTTTTCCATTCTTTTAATATCTTTCAATGAAGATTTATAATTGTTTCTCTGAGTCTTACAAATCTTGAGTTAGCTTTACTTACAGATACCTAATATAAATGGTACCTTTTTAAAAATTACATTCTATTTTTGTTACATATAGAAATGTAGTTGACTTTATAACCTTCATGAAATAATTCCTTTTTATTCAACAACTACTAAATTCATGAAAATTGATTAATAGATTTTTTTGAGTATTCTTCCTGTCCAACCCTCTCTTGAACTTCATTCTTTTCCATTTTTGGAATTGGCTAAGCCCTCAAGTACAATGTTGAACAAAAATGGTGATGCCAGGTGCTCCAGTCTTATTTTTTATCTTGACAAGAATACTTTCCATTTTTCAACATTACATAGGATTTTGTTATAAATTTTTGTCTAGGAAGATTAATATTTTAAAAAATAATGAATGGAAATTGAATTTTATTAAACACCATGCATTTATCGAGATTATTATTTTTCTTTGTTAATATGTTACAGAATGTTAGTTTTACAATGTTAAATCAAACTTGAATTCTCAGGATAAACACAAATTGGTCATAATTGATTATCTTTTTTTATATTTCTAGATTTGGTTTGCTAATATTTTATTTAGACTTTGACATTTTTGTTTGAGTATGAAATTGGCCTTAATGTTCTTATTCATACTTTTTGTTCAGAAGAGAATTGCTACAAGAGTAGCAAATATGACTCCAGGAGTGAAATTTAATCAGTGCAATTGGTATAGCCCTTGAGTTTGCCTGCGGTTTGCTTCTTTATGACTGGTTAGGATATCCATTTTGAACCAGATGTTAATTTTTTTGAGTATCACTCCTGTCTCTGCAGTAATGCAAAGGAATTCTGAGAGTTAGTTTGAGTAAAGGAAGAAATCCCCCTGAAAGGAAATCCCCTTAAATGGAAGGAGGAAAAGGGGCAGTCATAAAGAAAAAAAAAAAAGAGTTGCTTCAGGATAGAATAAATAGTCAACAATACTGAATACTAATTAGAGGTCATGTAAGAGGAAAACTGGAAGGTATCATTTGATTTAATAACATGGAGGCCATCAGTGGGCTCAGTAAGAGCAGTTTTGAGAGGGTGACAGGTGCAGAAGGCAGTAAAGGGCACCATATCAAAATGGTAAACTGAAGCCAGGCACAGTGGCGCACGCCTGCAATCCCAGCACTTAGGGAGGCTGAGACAGGAGAATCATGAGTTCAAAGCCAGCCTCAGCAATGGCGAGGCACTAAGTAACTCAGTGAGACCCTGTCTCTAATAAAACACAAAATAGGGCTGGAGATGTGGCTCAGTGGTCGAGAACCCATGAGTTCAATCCCTGGTACCAAAAAAAAAGAAAAATGGTAGACTGAGCACATGGACCTATCTTCCCTTCCAACATCCCAAAGCCTAACTAGAAAACAACATAGTATGCCATCTGTAAGTATAAAATTCTTAGAAATTTCCCAAAGCTAGAAATTCCATATGGAGGACTAGGGTTGTAGCTCAGCGGTAGAGCACTTGCCTAGCAAGTGTGAGGCACTGCATTTGCTTCTCAGCACCTCATATAAATAAATAAAAATAAAGGTCCATCAACAACTAAAAATATATTAAAAAGAAAATAAATTCTATATGGAGGGGCAGATCCAAGTTTTGTTGGCCTTGAAGCTTATAAAAGTTGGGAGGTTCCCTTTAAGATAGATAAAACCAAATCGTGAATGCAAAATTAGGCTTAGTTGCCTAAGAAGGGAGCCATGTCGATGAGAAACCTAGTTTCACTGATTTTAGACTAAATTTACCTCTAAGCAGAAGGAATCTGATCAGGAAAACCAAAATTCAAATCATATCCCAGAAAAAAAGGAATATGGAGCTGAGAACTCTTCTGGGCATGCTCTAGGTAGGCTCAGAGGCAAGAGACACAATAAGCAGGAGAGGGCCCAGGACAGTCAGGGTCATTAATCTGGGAATTACAGTCAGAGCAGCTGTGTAGGTCAGCGCCTCCCTATTCCCTTGTTTAGGCTGAACAACAAGCACAGCCCTAAACATGGAAGCCAGAGCAGCAAATGTGTTCTGGAGAGACAGGGCAGTGTCCCAGATAGCTAACAATAGCCAGAAGACAGAAGAGCTACTAGTACACAATGTACGCCTAACTGAAATCATGGGCTGCCTCTCCCCAACAATCTCCAGCAACAACTCCTATAATCAGAGCCAACATCCCTTAACATGCAAGGTTTTCCAACAGGTAGGGAATATAGAATGAAAGGCTCCCAATTGAGCGAATAGAAGAATTTCTTCTTGAAAGAAAGATTTAGAGTAGCAAGCAGAAGAATGGAAGAAATTATACTTTAAACTATGTAATATGAAAAGCCAGGCATGGTGGCACACACCTGTAATCCCAGAGGCTCCAAATGCTGAGGCAGGAGGACTGCAAGTTCAAAGCCAGCCTCAGAAAGTCAGTGAAGCCCAAAGCAATTTAGCGAGACCCTACCTCAAAATAAAAAAGTAAAAAGAGCTGGGGATGTGGCTCAGTGCTTAAGCGCCCCTGGGTTCAATCCCTAGTACCAAAAAAAAAAAGTAACATGTAAAGATTCAGGTACACTGAATCAATGACAATAAAACTGAAAAATTCATATGTTCATTCATTCAGTAACAATTCATTTGGTGCAGGGGATTAAACCAAGGTGTGCTTAACCAGTGAGCTGCCTCCCCAGCCCATTTTTTATATTTTATTTAGAGACAGGGTCTTGCCAAATTACTTAGGACCTCACTAAAGTGCAGAGGCTGGCTTTGAACTTGCAATCCTCCTGCCTCAGCCTCCTGAGCCACTGGGATTACAAGCATGCATGTGCCCAGCCATAAACAATAAATTTAATAAATAAGTGAATTATGTAGTGATTGGCAATAACTACAGTGAGACGAAGGAAATGAATTTCTAGCTCTGTCCAAAGTAATTTCATCTTTTTCAATCTTTTTAAATTCATTGATGAAAGAACCTCTTTTACTTTAAAAGCAATCTGTGTGTGTGTGTGTGTGTGTGTGTGTGTGTGTGTGTGGTGCTGAGGATTGAACTCAGGGCCTTGTATATGCTAGGCAAGTACTCTACCAACTAAGCTACATCTCCAACCCTAATTCTTTTTTTTTTATTGGTTCTTTGAAGTTATACATCACAGTAGAATTCATTTTTTAAAAAAATTTTTTAATTGTCAATGGATCTTTATTTATTTATGTGATGCTGAGAATCAAACCCAGTGCCTCACACATGCTAGGCGAGTGCTCTACCACTGAGCCACAACCCCAGCCCTCATTTTGATATAATTGTACAAGCACAGAACGTATCTTATTCTAGTTAGGACCCCATTTTTATGGATGTACATGATGGTGGAATTCACTATGGTATGTTCATATATGTACATAGGAAAATTATTTTGAATTCATTCCATTGTCTTTCCTTTTCCTATTCCTCCTTCCTGTCTTTCATTCCCCTTTGTCTATTCTACTGAATATCTATTCTTCCCCTCTCCCCCTTTATTGTGGGTTAGCTTCCACATATCAGTGAAAACATTAAACCTTTGGTTTTTTGGGAATGGCTTATTTCACTTAGCATGGTAGTCTCCAAGTCCATCCATTTACTTGCAAATGTTATAAAAGTCATTCTTTATGACTAATATTCCATTGTGTATATGTACCACAATTTTTTATTCATTCATATGTTGAAGGGCATCTAGGTTGGTTCCAGAGGTTAGCTATTGTGTATTGAGCTGCTATAAACATTGATGTGACTGTGTCACTATAGTATATTGATTTTACATCTTGTGGATACAAACCGAGGAGCAGGATAGTTGGGTCAAATGGTGGTTCCATTCCGAGTTGTTGGTTGTTTTTTTTTTAATGTTTTCTTAGTTGTTGATGGAACTTTATTTTATTCATTTATTTATATGCAGTGCTAAGAATCCAATCCAGTGCCTCACACATGTGAGGCAAGTGCTCTACCACTAAGCCACCACCCCAGCTCCCATTCCTAGTTTTTTGAGGAATCTCCATACTGCTTTCCAGAGTGGTTGCACCAATTTTCAGTCCCACCAACAATGTATGAGTGTACCTTTTGCCCCACATCTTGCCAACATTTATTGTTGCTTGTATTCTTTTTATTTTTAATAATGTTTTTAGTTCTGGATGGACACAATACCTTTGTTTTATTTACTTTTATGCGGTGCTGAGGATCAAACCCAGTGCCTCCCGCATACTAGGCAAGCGCTCTACCACTGAGCCACAACCCCACCCCTGTTACTTGTATTCTTGATAATTGCCATTCTGACTGGAGTGAGATGAAATCTCAGTGTAGTTTTAATTTTCATTTCTCTCATTGCTAGAGATGTTGAACATTTTTTCATATATTTGTTGACCATTTGTATTTCTTCTTCTGAGAAGTGTCTGTTCATGTTTTTAAAAATTTATTTTCACAGCCAGGCATGGTGGCACAGTCCTGCAATCGCAGCAGTTGGGGAAGGCTGAGGCAGGAGGATCATGAGTTCAAAGCCAGCCTCAGCAAAAGTGAGATGCTAAGCAACTCAGTAAGACTCTGTCTCTAATTAAACACAAAATAGGGCTGGGGATGTGGCTCCTGAGTTCAATCTCTGGTACCCCTCCAAAAAATTTTTTATTTTCACATTTATTCATTCTCTATTGTTATATCTGAAATTGGCAATATAGCAAGGTATGGTCTTGACGTCTTCATACAGACAATTGCTTATGTATGCTTTTCTTAAGTTACCATCAGGCGGAAGAAGATTCCACTTGGAAGAACTCTATAAATTTTAATAAAATTAAAAAAAAAATACCTATCTTCCTGCATTCACCCCTGTGGCTCTATAGTAGAACACAGCCACTGGACATAAAAACTCAAGTTTTTTAACTTACTAGCAATCAAACAGGACATTTAAAAGGCTAAATTGCATCACAGATCCAATCTAAATTTGTTTTCTATTAGTCTTTGTGGTGTTATTGCCCAGAAAGGGACATTGAGAGAGAGACATTAAGGAAATAAACTTACTAATAAATATATAACTACAAATGACATACAGTTTCTACAAAGGAAAAGAACAGAGTATGAGGAGAGAGAATAATAGGTGGGGAAAGGACTTTGGAAAGGCTAGGGCAAGGTTGAAGTTGGACTCTGAGTAATCATTCTTTTAATGAGCATTATTACTGGTGAGTCAGAATAACACATTCAAATTACATTTAGAAGTTGTTAATGTGCTAAAACAATGAGTCATAATATTTATCCAAGCCATTTTTTAGATGAAATAGTAACCTAACAGTAGAATGGTGATTTGCAGCCAAAAAGTCCAGTTAAATCTGACAGCTGTGTCTCTTCGGTATCCTCCTTCCCCAGCTTGGTAGCTAGCCAAATTAGCAGATCTGACTAGCTATCCCAATGCTTCAAAGGTGGGTCCTTCTCTGTCATTTGGACCTGCCTCATTTCCCAGACCATTGATTCATTTCTGCTGAGTCATGAATCACATCTGGCACCTGCTGCCATTCTGTGTCACGAGGACTTGGCGTTCTAAAAATGTGCCCTGGTAAGGACATTTCTAAAGCATGTCCTAACATGGATAGAGTTTGAGGAAAGTATTTATGCCCCTACCTCAAAAGTCTTCAGGGTAGCGGGGTAGATTTAAGACCCTTTCACCTGACCAGCATGTTATTTCTGAGTGGCTCATAGTGTTAAAAACAGAGACATGGTTACTGCTTGTTCGTTGGGACTGGTTGAAGCTATCCTGGCCATCTGAGTAGGGATAAGATCACTTCTGATGAAGAGTTCCACAAATTTGAATCATTCCACTTATCTTCTTCTGGCTATCCAATTATTCATGGATGGTTCTCCTCTCATCTTGGTAAGGATGAGAAATCTAAAGAATCAAGACAATCCTGTAATATTTATATGAAAGAAATAATTTCTTTGTTTTGAAATAGCTATTTATATTTGTTTCATCAAATAAATAGAGCTACATTGCTTAAAAAGTCAAATACTAAAGAACAGACTACTTTCAACTCTCTCTGCAGTTTCCTATTTATTTTCCTTTTGATTTCTGAATCATATACCAGTGATTCCCAAACTTTTGGTTCTCAGACTCCCTTTATAATCTTAAAAAATCATTGAGACTCAAATAGGTTTTGTTTATAATTACTTATTATATTAAAAATTACACTGAGAAATGTTTTAAATATTTGTTCATACATTCTCTCCATACCCCTTGTACTGGAGATTGATTCCTGGGTACTTTACCACTGAGCTACATCCCCAGTTCTTTTTATTTTTCATTTTGAGATAGGATCTCTCTAAGTTGCTTAGGGCCTCCCTAAATTGCTGAGGCTGACCTTGAACTTGTGATCTTCCTGCTTTCTTCTCCCAGAAAATAGGCATGCTACCACACCAGCTATTCATTCATTTTTAAATAACAATAATAAGCATGTTAATATGAATAATTTTACAAGGAATAGCTTTTCCAAAGCAAAAAGCTTAAGTGATAAGAGTAATATTATTTTACAGTTTTTACAAAACTTTAGTGTCTGGCTTAACAGAAGATAGCTGGATTCTCTCCTATGCTTCTGCATTCAGCTTGTTGTAATGTGCTGTTTCGGTTGAAGTCAGCGCAATAAATCGAGTCTTACACAGATACATAGCTGGAAATAGGAGGAACATTTTAATAACCTTTTCAGATCTTTGTGGCTATTGCTATTTAATACTACAACAAAATTCAACAAGCAGTAGTTTCCTGAAGGTTAGTTGCAATAAGAAATCTGAAACCAAGTTACTGATGAACTTTTGTCCTCTGCTATTCTAAAACCTATTGGTCTATTTTGACCTTTGAATGAATAACATTTGGTCATTTGGAAAATGAATAATGCAGATCTTCCACAAAGGGTAACACATTTTATTATATAATATTTAAAAATCACATTTGTTGATATCATCTAAATACTTTTGGATGAAATCAAAAGTCTTTAAGTATTGGAAACTCCTAAACTCACTCTGGGGGATACAAGTTTTCTCATTTTTCCTGAAAGTTCAGTTTTCTTTTTCCATTGGCAACAAATACTATCAGTTATTTTTACTTGAAATGACAGGCTTACTTCCTTTATTTTTGAGAAAATAAAGAATATTAAAAAGACATGGACTCAAAGTTGAGATTTTTAATTTGTTTTTGTTTTTGTTTTTGTACAGAGCATTGAACCCAGGGGTGCTCAACCACTGAGCCACATCACCAGCCCTTTTTTATATTCTTATTTTATTTTATTTATTTTTTAAAATTTTTTTAGTTGAAGATGGACACAACATCTTTATTTTATTTATTTTTATGTGGTGCTGAGGATCGAACCCAGTGACTCATGCATGTGAAGCAAGCGCTCTACCACTGAGCTACAATCCCAGCCCTATATTCTTATTTTAGAGACAGGGTCTCACTAAGTTGCTTAGGGCTTCACTAAGTTGCTGAGGCTGGCTTTGAACTTGCAATCCTCCTGCCTCAGCCTCCCGAGCTGCTGGGATTACAGGTTGTACCATCATGCCTGGCTCAAAGTTGAATTTAATAAAAATCATGATTTTTATTGTTTTGTCAAGGAAATTTTTCCTGAAACTGTATTTTTTTCTTTTACTATGAGCATGGTAGGGGGTCCAAAAATCATAGTCAGTTTTGTGACAGTGCTTTAATTTGTGTTGCTAAAGCACCAGCAGCTTTACCCACTGTGTCTTTTGCACCATCAGTGTAAATATCAACACAGTGAAAGGGCAAATAATCTAGTAAAATTTTGTTTTCACAGAAAGTGAACCACTGTAAAATGCTTACACTGCTGTTGCTTGCCGTGCTAATGTAAGCTATTTTCTATTGATTTCCTGTTCTGTTAAATAGTGGTTTAGCACCCTTACATTAAACCAGCACCCTCATTTTTTTGCATTTTTCAATATGATTATAACATACTGTTGTTTTTTAAAATATTTCACTTTTTTTGGTTGCCGGGGATTGGACTCAGGGGCACTAGGCCACTGAGCCACATCCCCAGCCCTATTTTGTATTTTATTTAGAGACAGGGTCTCACTGAATTGCCAAGCACCTGGCTTTTGCTGAAGGGGCTTTGAACTCACAATCCTGCCTCAGCCTCCCCAGCCGCTGGGAAAAAAGTATTTAATTTTTTATCTTATTGTTACCATATAAATATTATTTACTACCAAGCCTAGTAGGACAAAATGAATATTTCTTTGCTTGCATAGTCATCTCTATATCCTCAGGAGATTGATTCCAGAACTATCCAGTGGATACCAAAATCTTCGAGTGCTCAAGTCCCTTATATAAAATTATTTTTTAAATATTTGTATATCATATAATCTATGCACATCACCTAACATATCTTTTGAGGGGGGTGTTAGGGATTGAACTCAGGGCCTTGAACGTGCTATGCAAGTGCTCTCCCCCATCCTTTCCCATCTCTAGATGACTTATAATACTTAATACAATGCAAATGATTTGTTAATAGTTATTATACTGTAGGGAATTGGGGAAGTTACAGAAAAAAAATCTGAACATATTCAGTACAGACACAATTTTTCTTCTAAGAAGTTTTGATCCACAGTTGGTTGAATCTGAAGATGAGGAACCCACAGATATACAGGGCCAAATGTATTCCTTTTTATTTTGACCTAAAGTTGATTATTGTCTTGGTTTTTGGTGTCTGTTTTTATGTGCTCAGTTCTGTGTTCCTATCACAAATTTGTTTCAGTTTTCCAAACAGTTTGTGAAACTTCAAAATATTCTGTTCCATGCAGTTAAGCAAAGGATGACCCATCAGGCCCGTTTGTTTTTCCCTAGAGAAATCCCTTCTGAAGGCCTCCTTCTGCTCCAATATGGAACAGCTGCTTGTTCAGCCTACAACTCAGCCTTCTTCCAGGGACATTCACTAACTGCTCAGATGAAGGGAAGTGACCTGAGGTGTGGTCTAAAGCTCATTTTTCCAGATTTTTAAACAACATCCTTGGTTGTTATCATTATCAATTGTTTTGTTTTTTTTCACCTTTTTCTTATTTCTGTTTTGTTTTTTCGGTCCTGGGAATTGAACCCAGGGGCACTCTACGCTGAACTACATCTGCAGTCCTTTTCATTTTTTTAAATTTTGAGACAAGTCTTGCTAAGTTACTGAGGCTGGCCTGGAACTTGCCATCCTCCTGCCTCAGTCTCCCAAGTAGCTGTGATTATAGGTGTGCACCACCACACTTGGCTCCAGTGTTCCTCCATCTCTCCTTCCCTGTTAGTAATCTTGTGTTCACAAATCCCAGAACTCTCTGGAATTCTGCTGCACAGATTGGCTATTTCTTTCACTGCCATCCCCAAATAGGCTCTTGCTTTTCACATTTCTCAGCTCTTCTGACTGCTCAGTATGCTTTCCATCTTCCAAAAGTTTCTGAAGTCTCTGGCCTGCTGTTGTCTCCTCTTCCATTCTTTTTGTCTTTGTAGTTTTGTATCTTTAACAAATTATCTTATTCTCATTTTAGGAGGAGAGTAAAGATAACATATTTTCTTAATTTGTCATGTTTGATTGGACACCCGGTTTTTGAATTTGGAACTACACATGTTCTGAGGCTTTGTTCATTACAGGCTCCTTGGAGCTAGTGAGATTTGTGCTCTGGGAGATTTACAAACCCGTCTCCTCAGCTGCCTTTATTGTGTACCACTGCTGCCACAACAGAACTCAAAGACTGGAAGAGAATTTGATGGAGCAAATAACATACACTCACAAAATGTTAACTAATATTTTTTTTCTGACCATTTTGTCTTTTGACCAATCTGTCAAACACTCATTGAGTACCTACCATGTGCCAAGGCACTGTTGTAGGTGTTAGAATGATAGTGGTCAATAAGACTGGTAAGGCACAAGACCAATTTTCAAATCAGAGAATAACAGAAGACAGCATATAAATCAAGTCTTTTATGACATAATACAGATTTTTTTTTTAAAAGGTGAATTTAGAAAACATAACCATCATTGAAAATAGGTAGTAACATGTAGCTTTGAGTAGGAGGTGACATCTGAGCCAAGTTTTGGTCTATGAATTACATTTGCAGTTGCTGAAAGGCAGAGGAAAAGAATCTCAGAAAAACATGAGCAGGGACTTGAATATGGGGTGACCATGACATATTTATGGAATAGTAGAGAACAGTTTGACTGTTAGAAAGTAGTTGAGTAGGTGGATTTTCTTTAATGTGCTTTAGAATTCTGCTTTCTATAAATGGTGGGAAGGAAGAATTAAAGTACTGAGTGGTTAGATATGAAATGACAGTAAAGACTACTAGCTACCAGGATTCCTTATTTTTTTAAACTTTTTTTTTAGTTATATGTAGACACAATACTTTTCTTTTATTTATTTATATTTATGTGATGCTGAAGATCGAACCCAGTGCCTCACACCTGCAAGGCAAGCGCTCTACCATTGAGCCACAACCCCAGCCCAGGATTCCTTATTTTTTTTACAATATATAATATTCCTCCTCTTAATTGTTTTTTGTTATATTGATTAATAATTATTTCAAAAAGTAAAAACAGTATAAAAGGGTACACTGACACATTTTACTCCTATAAATCATCATTCATCTTGTGTCACCTCCATAGGCAACTACTTTTAACTTTCATTTTATTCTATCCAGTTTTCTTTACCGTGCAAATGAGTGAATATCTTATTTCTTACCCCATCTCCCGAATATGTTCCCTATGGCTGCCATAACAAATTACCACAAATCGGATGACTTAAAATAACAGAAATTTATTCTGATACAGTTCTAAAGACTTGAAGTCTGAAATCAGAGTGTCACCAGGGCTGGGTATGGTGGCACAAGCCTGTAATCCCAGCAACTCAGGAGGCTGAGGCAGGAGGATCAAAAGTTCAAAGCCAGCCTCAGCAATTTAGTGAGGCCCTAAGCAGTTTAGTGAGACCCTGTCTCA
>CM053404.1:48865012-48994866 GCA_028644305.1 Xerus rutilus | reverse complement strand
AAGGACCCCAGCCATATTGGACAATGACCTCATCTTTACATAATTCAACCTGTATCTCTTCATTTTCCACACAGAGCTAATACCCTCATCTATTATTTTGCACCTTACCACTTGTGTGTGTGTGTGGTGCTGGGGACTGAACCCAGGGCTTTGTGCATGCATACCAACTGAGCTATATCCCCAGCCCCTGCACTTTACAGTTAAAATGTAATTGTATATCTCAGATTCTTTCCACATCAGCACAGTAATTTTATTCTCTTTAGAGCTGCAGTGTGTTCCACTGTGTGGCTATATTGTAGTTTATTGATCAGTTCTCTAATGCTGGACACTTGGCTCATTTCCAGTATTTGGCTATTTTTTATGAGTAGCCTGTACATATATCATTTTGTGTGTATGGAAGTCTATCTGTAAGATAGATTCCAACAAGTGGGTTTGTTAGGTCCAAGAATAAATATATGTGTGATTTTGGCAGCATTGCCACATTCCTTCCACAGGTGTTATGTCATTTTACATTCCCACTAACGATGTATGAGAATGATCAAACCATTAGACTTGTCAATCTGTTATATGAGAAATGGCATTTCCATTTAACTTTAATGTTTTGTTGTTGTTTTTTAAATATTTTTTTTAGCTGGGCACGGTGGTGCACGCCTGTAATCCTAGCACTTTGGGAGGCTGAGACAGGAGAATCACGAGTTCAAAGCCAGCCTCAGCAATGGCAAGGTGCTAAACAACTCAGTGAGACTCTGTCTTTAATTAAATACAAAATAGGGCTGGGGATGTGGCTCAGTGGTTGAATGCCCCTGAGTTCAATCCCTGGTACCAAAAAAAAAATTTTTTTTATTTGTCAGTGGACCTTTATTCTATTTATATGTGGTGCTGAGAATCAAACCCAGTGCCTCACACATGCTATGCAAGCACTGTACCACTGAGCCACCACCCCAGCCCATTTATTTTTCTTATTATGCACCTTTACATCTTAAACATTGTTTTTTTAAAATATATTTTTAGTTGTAGATGGGGACACACAACATCTTTGTTTATTAATTTATTTTTTATGTGGTGCCGAGGATCGAACCCAGTGCCTCACACATGCTAGGCAAGCGCTTTACCACTGAGCCAACTCCCCAACCCTTAAACATCATTCTATGTTATTATTTTGTGTAAACTTTTGGCCTGAAAAGTTGGCCAGGTAGAAACTTGTGTTATAGCATAGCATCAGGTATATAACATTATAATAAAATACCATAACCTATAACACATATTTAATTTAGGTTATTTGCCAGGATGGGCTCGCTCCTGGGAGAATATGACTCATCCTCCTTACTCTAGTGACTCAAGTAACAGAACAAATTAATTCTCAGTTAGGTCAGATACAATTTAACAGCAGAGAATGAGCGTATACAACTTCATGAAGGTTTATTATCTATTCAATGTTCTCTAAATAAGCTAAAGAAATGTTTATTTAATGCCCACTATAGAAAGCTGAAAGGCACTTTTGGAGAAGCCAGGTTCCATATCAAAGACCCTACTCTTCCTAGTTGGCTATATTTGCTTTCTGTCTTCTTGTAGTTGTATCCTCTTTTTTTTTTTTTCCTTCCAGTGTTAAGGGTCATCACATCCAGGGCCTTGCACATACTGGACAAATGCTCCACAACTGAGTATATACCCAGCACTTTTTTTTTTTGAGACAACATCTCCTAAATTGCCCAAGCTGGCTTCAAACTTGCTATCCTTGTGCTTCAGATTGCCAGGTGGCTGGGATTAAAGGCATGGGCTACTGTGCCCATCTTGCATCATTCTTAATAGGAGCAACTTTCCAGTCTTCTAAGTACAGTGTCAATGTGGTTTGAATACTGCCAATTTTCTCATTGTTGCAATCAAACAATAGATTGTTTAATGTTTTGACTCTTAGTTTTTCACAATTTTTTTCTTAGAGAGTATCTGGAGCCATCTGTTATTAAGCCTCATATTTTTAGTTGTGTCCAAAGGCCATGTTCCCTTACTTGCAGGTGGTACTGTGAAGGCAAGGAGCTTGAAAATTCCCCAGACATTCACATCGTCCAGGCAGGAAATCTGCATTCACTAACCATTGCTGAAGCCTTTGAAGAGGACACAGGACGCTATTCCTGCTTTGCTTCCAATATCTATGGGACAGATTCAACGTCTGCTGAGATTTATATAGAAGGTAAAGCAAAATGCTCTTGAAGCTTGACACATACTAGTAAAACATACATTTATAATCAATTAACTTTTTTATTTTTAAAAAATGTTTAGTTGTCAATAGACCTTTATTTTATTTATTTATATGCAGTGCTGAGAATCAAATCCAGTGCCTCACACATGATAGGCAAGCGCTCCACCAATGAGCTACATCCTCAGCCCTAAATAAACATTTATTGAAGCCTGTTTTACTAAATAAATAAATAAATAAATAAACTTAAATACTGATAACTATATACTATGATAGGAAATACAGAACACATTATATATTAAATATATAAAATATATAATATGATAGGTACATGTAACTGGAAAAATAGCAAGATGTCTAGGAGTTATATGTGTATGTATGTGAGTGTGTAGGGGTGTGTGTGTATGTGTGTGTGTACTTTGACTGTAATTTTAGATAAGGTGGTAGTGAAGACTTCCCTAACCAGGTGACATTTGAATGAAGACTTGGAGGAAGTGAGAGAGTTAGCCCCAAAGATATTCGAGAGAAAACAACACAAGGCAGAGGAATCAGCAAGGGCAGTGGCCCTGAGGTGAGAGTTTGCTGGTCTTACGGTAGAGATGAGCCAGCGTGGCCAGGCTAGAACACCAAGGGAAAAAGTAATATGAGAGCTACTAGGGAGGCTAATGTAGGAGGGTCACAAGGTAGAGGCCAGTCTGGGCAAATTAAGGAGATCTTGGCTCAAAAAAAAAAAAAAAATATATATATATATATATATATATATATATATATATTTATGCATATATATGAACTGGGAATGTAACTTGGTGTCAGGATATGTGCCTAGCATGTATGAGGTCCTGAGTTCAATCCTTAGCACCACAAAAAGAAAAGGAATGAAAGGAGGATGTGGGGCTGTGGTGTAGCTCAATGGTAGAGCATTTCAGCACATGTGAGATCATGCTTTCAATTCTCAGTACCACCAAAAACAAAACAAAACAAAAAAAGTAATAGAAGATGAGGTCTAAAGTTCAAGATGGGGTTAAAGTGGAGGGAGGTAGATAAGCAGATCATACAAATCCTTGTAGGTTGTTGCAAGGACTTTGGTTTTACTCTGAGGGAGATGGGAAATTCTGGAGATTATTAGATTATTAATTTTAGGGAAGAAATCAATCTATGTTACTTGTGTATCTACCTAAGTTTTATTCCTATTTTAAGTCATCCTCTGAGTTTTTTTCTGGGGAACATTCTTCAGAGTTTTTTTTTTCACCTATTATACCTTAGTTACACCTTGGTTTTAGCACTTACATATTGTACTACTATGGCATAAATGCCTGTTTACCAACTAGATTGCAAGGCCAGGACTGTCTCACTCTTCTTTATTTTTATCCAATACCTTATATAGTACCAAGTACATGGTGAATATTTGATAAACATTTATTAAATAAATACACTAGTAAGAATGTGTTATGTTTTTATCCTCAAATTCTCAGAGTATGATAAATACCTCCAGATTTAGCTCTGTTATATCCTCCTGGAATTCACTATCTTGAGAAGTAAATCCGGGATTAAGGCTCTGCTAACAGTGCTGAGATTGGATTGTTGGGTTTTTTCTTTGTGGCAACAGGACTTCAAACACCCCCACTTCCAAAATGAAGACTGACTTGCTATTATTAGGGCAGGACGGAAGAACATCCACCTACACCTACAATGTCTGGAATCCAATGTGATTCCTTCTTCTAGTCAACCTGTGTAGGCCAGAGCATGAGAATCTCTAACACCAGAGAATGGTTGCAAACCCTGACAGTCCAACAACATCAGGAGGTGTCTTATATACTAGAGCACTTAGAAGTTGAACCAATAGCTTGAACTCCGTCACTAACTAGCTATATGACCTTGAACAATTCCTTCAACTTTTTAAGGTCTCTCTCATTTGTTAAATTGGATGTTAGTGTAGGGAATCACTGAGTTCATTTCAAAGTCTAAATTTTTTTCAAATGCCTAGAACTGGTTTAAGAAATTACTGTCTTTAAAAGCTCATGTCTTGTTTTTATTTCTCCAGGAGTTTCTTCTTCTGATTCAGAAGGGGACCCTAACAAGGAAGAGATGAATCGGTAATTATAACTTTCTATCTTATAGACTTAGTATTCTCAGATCTCAAGAAAAGTCCTAATTGGTTACCAGAAATTGAGGAAAGAGGCAGCTTTAGAGAAGACTCTACTTCTTTTGCTTAAGTCTTGCCTAGCAGAATAATTGGAATATTCTGAGATTTTAAATATGAAGTGACACCTATGAAATATCATACTTACATCTACAGTGTAAAAAACCAATAACCCAATGATTTTAAAAGTTCATGTTTAGATAGTACTTTAACAACACAAAATTTGGTGATCCTAAATAATATATAAAACATATTTAACTTTTATATATTATATATACTTTTATGTCATTATTATACATCATTTTAAAATATTTACACATTGGGCACAGTGGCGCACACCTGTAATCCCAGCACTTTGGGAAGCTGAGACAGGAGGATTGCGAGTTCAAAGCCAGCCTCAGCAACGGGAAGGTGCTAAGCAACTCAGTGAGATCCTGTCACTAAATAAAACACAAAAATAGGGAATGGGGACGTGGCTCAGTTGTCAAGAATCCCTGAGTTCAATCCCAGTACCAAAAAAATAAAATAAAATATTTAAATCATTTATTTAGTGTGTGTATATGTATAGATGTGTATATATGTGTGTGTGTGTATATATATATATATATATCTGTATATATATTTAATCTGGACAAGTTATATCCTTTTTGCTAAATAGTTGTACTGAATACTGAACAAACTTGCACCCATTTATTCATTAGTTTCTGCAACCATCCACTGAGCACCTCCTCTACCCCAGACACTATACTATATGCAATGGATATTAAGAAAAATCAAGCTGGGTGCTGTGGTGCATGCATGTAATCCCAGCAGCTCATGAGGCTGAGGCAGAAGAATTGCAAGTTCAAAGCCAGCCTCAACAACTTAGCAAGGCCCTAAGCAACTCAGTGAGCAAACCTGTCTCAACATAAAATATAAAAAAGGGCTGAGGATGTGGCTCAGTAATTGAGCACCCCTGGGTTCAATCCCTGGTACAAAAAAAGAAAGAAAGAAAAAACTGACGCTTCCTGCTTTCAGGAGGTTCACAGTGTAGTAGAGGGCAATATAGAGGTAGCAAGAAATGAATACCGAACATATAGATGATAAGAGTAATATAGTATAATAATCTATGATGACCATATGCATGGTGTACAGGACTTGGTACAAAATACTATTTATTGGTTGGGAGTGCAGGGAGAGATTAGGAAAGGTTTCACAGAGTTGGTGACCCTTAGCTGAGCCTTTGAAGAACAGAAGGAGGATATCCCCAAAGGAAGGAGGGAGGGTCATTCCAGTAGAAGTCCTGGGAATAGAAATAGACATAGTAACCATTCCTGAGATCACCTGAAACAAACAGAAATATTTAGGAGCCTGATTGAAGAGATGTTACCCCTATAGAGGGTAAGCTCTGTAAGGGTGAAAATCATGTTTTATTCTTCAAAATCTTTCATGCGTATCTACCTTGCAATGAGTTTGCTTTCAGCTCTTGTGCAGGAACATTTAGGACCAGAGTAAAGGATTCTTCCTTTAACCTACTTCCTTATCATTCTCATGGCCTTGGTTCAGTTCTTCCTTCCTGCTGGCCTTTGATGCCAGCCTCTTCCATAGAGGGATGCTCCAGCCCTCTTCTCTCTTTTACAATCTCCAAAGTACTACTGATTATTCTCTAGGAGATCATTCTGATCCTATCATTTCCTACTTAAAAAAAGATTATCTATGGGAAAACAAAAATCAAACAAAATGAAATAACATTTAAAAAAACTTAAAGCAGCTTACATACAAAGCCTTATCCACTGGTCTCACCTATGCACTCCTCCAACTCAGGCTATCTATGCTGCTGATGTCTCACTCAAAACAATGCACATTTCATTTTTGACTTTTCATGGCAAACTCCTATATATCCTTCACAACCCAGTCTAAGTGTCTTTCCTCTTCAGTTTCTGTAATAAATTCCTCTTCTGTTACACATTCATCACTCCTTCCTCAAGGTTCCCATAAATATGTTAAAATTTTAATGGTATGAATTTTGATACATTAATTATTCAAGAAATATTTCATTTATTTATTTGCTTTAAGTCTACATCTATTAGTTAAAATTTAACTTTAGTTTTGTATAATAGAAATCCAAATTAACTGTGATTTAAATGAGATAGATGGTTCTCATTTCCATAAAAATCAGGATTTGACTGGTAAATGGCTTCCTATTCTAATATGTTCCAGTTTGCTTCCAGGTTTCTGCTTCATCTCATGTTAAGGTGCAGCCTTTGTTTTCTTAGTTTAAGATAGAATAAAGGGTATGCCCATCTCCCTTGTAAAGTCATCTCTCTTAAATAGCATACTTGACTATCCCTCAGATCCCGTGACCAAAAAGAGCCATGTGGCCACACCTAGTTGCAATGAAGATTGGGGCATGTAGTCTCTTGGAGTAGTCATGTAAGGAAATCAGGGGTTTTATTATTGCAGAAGAAAAGTGATGCTTTAGAGACAATGATAGGCTTTGCATCACCATATAATTCTGCTTCTTAGATCCTATCCTGTCTAGTTAGGATCTGTCATTATTGGGTGTCTCTTTCCCCCACCACAGTTTGTATACAAAGAATCCTTTGATATATATTGAGCAGTGTGGAAGAAAGCACCATTCTAAGCATCTGACATGAGTTATCTAACTCTCACAAAACCCCTGTGGAGTAAGAATTATTATTCCCCCATTTTAGAGTTGGGTAAGCTGAGACAGGGAGAGGTGACATTCAGATCAAAGACAGGGAAGCCCTCTGTCAATGGTTCTCTCTCCCTCTGGGTTATAGGTGAGAGGCCCGTGTGCTAGATCTCAGTGGCTCTCTAAGTCCAGTGCTCTTGCTTCCTGACTTGCTTCAGGACTGATGTCTTTAGCAAGACTGGAGCCTTCCACCTTTCCTTTGGATTTAGGTTCTCCTTGCCAGGCTGTCTGGCCAGATCCACAGACCTTTCTGTCTTCCCCACAAACCAAATAATCTTTCCTCCACAGCCTTGTCAGGAATACTTCCTGGTTCTTTTGACCTTAAAAAAAAATCATTTCAATTTATATAAACTTGAAAACTTGGGACTATTTTTGCTTTCTGCCATGTCACAATCCCAGAGGTAACAATATACAAAGCTTGACCTCTTACTTGAAACAAGAAAAAGAAGGAAAATACAGACGACAACAAAACAAATCTGCATAAGATATCCTTTGCACGGGTTCTGTCACGTCTTAGATCTCAGGTGGTTTGATTCCCTGGCTACACTGAAAGCAAGTAACTCAGTGACAATGGTGGCATATCCACCTTCATGTTTGCATTTTCTAACAAACTGTATGGAAAGGATACTGTCAATAAACATTTATAGAATACGGTCAAACAAAGATTTGTATTACATCCAACCGTAAGGAGTGATGACATTATTAGTTTTGCTGAAAGACTTTTCATACACATTCGTAGTTCTGGTTTATAATCTATATTTTAATAATTTCTCAGAATCCAGAAGCCAAATGAGGTGTCATTACCTCCTACTACCTCTGCCGCCATTCCTCCAGCAGTGCCCCAAGCCCAGCATTTGGTGACCCAGCCCAGAGTATCTACTATCCAGCAGGTATAAGAATCTAAGTGAAACACAAGTGCTATGGACTGTGATAGACATGCACTGTGACTATGAGCATCTTGTGTAGCATGATCATACCCTCGTTTGTTGCAACTCATCATGATAATAATCACTTTGGGAGCTGGGGGTATAAGTCAGTGGTAGATCACTTACCACTGTAGATTTGTTATATTGTTTATCCATGTACAATCAAAGCCCTGGGTTCAACCTCTAGCACTGCAAAAAATTAAATTTAATTTAAAAATAAATTCAATTTAAAAAAACAAATAAAATAATGATACATGATAATTTATTACTTCCCATGTATGGGGAAAATGGTTCCTATTGCTTTGTGAACTTCTTATCTAGCGTCATGGGCAAATGTCAAAGGAAAAGAAACTATAAGTTCACCTCTGACACTCCAGCTTTATAAAGAGGGCTGATTACATATATAGTAAGCTGCCAGCTCTCAGACTGGCCCACTATAAACGTTCTATACTGTAAAACTTAGTTTCATGGAGATGCAAAGAATTCTACTTTCTGAGCAAGCAGGTAGGAAATTGTTTTTTAGAAAACAGTAAAAGACTCTCATCTTTTGAGTTCATAAAAAATATAATATATGCTCATAGCCAAGCATTGTGGCAGACGCCTGTAATTACAGTAATTTGGGAGGCTGAGCCACCAGAATTGCCAGTTCAAGACCAGCCTCAGGAATGTAGTGAGACCCTGTATTAAAATAAGAAATAAAAAGGGCCAGGCGTGGTGGCGCACACCTGATCCCAGTGGCTCAGGACACTGAGGCAGGAGGATTTAGAGTTCAAAGCCAGCCTTGGCAACTTAGTGAGGCGCTAAGCAACTCAGTGAGACCCTGTTTCTAAATAAAACAAAAAACAGGGCTGGGGATGTGGCTCAGTGGCCAAGTTCCCCTGAGTTCAATCCCAGGTACCCCCCCTTCCCCAGCAAAAAAGGAAATAATAAGGGATAGGGATGTAGCTCAGGGGTAATGTACCCTGGGTTCATTCTCCAGGACTGTAATAACAACAACAAGAATAAAATACTTATTGCAAAAACATTCAAAAAGTACAGAGATATATTGAATAAAATCTTTGGCCAAGTTTCTACCTCTATGCCCCCTCTTCTCAGAAGTACCTCTTATTAGTAGTTTCTAGCAGATAGTTCCAGGCATTTTCTATACATATATAAGAATAAATATGTATGGGTATACTTTAAACCATATAAATTCATACTATCTAAATATATTTGTAAGATGGTATAAATATATTTGTTGATCAATGATAAATATATTTAAATGTGTTATCTACAACCTTTCTGAAAAAAATTCAGAATTTTTCCTCTAGCCCATTTAGTAATGCAGTACAGCAAGTTTTAGTCCTAATCTACTTCTTTTCAAACTGATTACAGAAGCCCTAAGGATTTTATGAGACCTCTTCTGGAGGTTAGGTCCAATTACACATATCCATGTGAAGGGGCTGGAGGAGGGTGGACAGCACATATTTTACAGCAGCCATGACCTAGAAAGAAATGCAATCAATTCAGACTAAAATTTGAAGTATGTGATTCATTAACTTAGAAAGCATGTCTTTTGATTTGGGATTAATTTTACACATCAAATTCTGTAGATGTGTTGTATTATCTATTCATGTAATGATTTTAGTGACCATGACTCTATTGTTTGTTCCCTTCTCACAGTGTCAGAGCCCTACCAATTATTTGCAAGGATTGGATGGAAAACCTATCATTGCAGCTCCTGTGTTTACAAAGGTAATCAAAATATGGCTTCCTTCTGTCCTGGCTTTAGAGATACCACAGCATCCAAACAAAGTTATATAATACAAGATTTACTGATTTTATCTCAGAATTTTGGTCTCTTATAAGTACACTATAAGCTTTAGGGTTTTTTGGTTTGAGGTAGTTTTCCAAATATCATTTCTAATATCGGTTTTTAATACTGATCTTGAGGGCCACACCTAAAAATCAGGTGATAAGATTCTAGCCACTTACTACTCTAGAGGTTTCTCTGGACTTTCAGAAGAATCTGGTTGCAGGTACCTGCTTTTGTGCTTAAGGACATGAAGTTAAATGCTCTTGGGAGGTTTCATGGAAACCTCACTCAAAGACAAAGAACTTTCTCTTTCTGTTCCATGGTATCAGCTATTGTGGTGTCATCAAATTCTGAGTCACACAGTCTTTGTATTGAGAACTGGAAAGTTCAGTCAGGCACTTTCATTTACAAATGAAAAAACCTAGTGAAGGCCAGAGAGATTAAGCGATTTGGCCAATGTCACAGGACTAGTTAGTGGCAGAATGAGGATGAGAAACAGGTTCTCCCACTTCTCAGTCTATCGTTCTTTCCCTTATATAACACACTGTTTCTATGTTGCCCAAGACAATAAGTTCAAAGGTGAAAAAGTTGAGTCACATTGCATTTTTCAGTATTATGAAGACCACATGCCTATGAAGATCTATGCCTGGATTCATGTTTATTTTCTGTATAAACACTCAGCTTAGGCCCCAAAAGATTTTACCCTCTAAGATATATGCTTGGGTTTTACAGAAATGGTTATCAAGTGTGGTTAATTCTGTTCTCCAAGGCTCCATTGGTAATGTTTGGAAATATTTTTGGTTGTCACAATTGGAGGGAGGAGAACATTCTATACTGAGTAGGATGACAGCCCCCACAATAAAGAATTATCCAGCCCCAAATGTCAGTAGCGCTGAAGTTAAGAAATCCCAATTTCAAGCAAAATGGTGAAAATGGTCTCTTCCAACCAGTACCAATGCTTAAAAGAGCTAAGTTCACAACTTCCACAGAAGCATTCATTTCCAGGAAACCCTGACATATCATATCAGCTCGTCCAAGATGGTTTTCCAAAATTCATCATGAAGTCTAGCTGTGATTACCTACATCCTTATCAGTTAGGCACATCTTCTTAGGTGAAACAGGATGTCTCTCAATTTTTCAGGTTGGTTTCCTGTAACCTGCCCCTGAGGTTTCAGTTTTACTATTTCCAAAGACTCGAAATAGAAAAGCGATGTGTTGTGACTGGTGGATACAAGACTTTGAGGAGGAACTAAAGGAGGACCTTTGTATGTATGGGAGGCAATGTGCGTGTGAAATATAGCTAACAGAGCTTTTTCTTATCATCTCTTATTGCCACTGCTAAGTCACCTAGTCTTACATTATGGCATAAGTGCCACAAAAATCAGGATATTTTATTTTGCCATGCCCATTTGTCACACCTTAGAGACCGTGCTGACTCTTCAAGGCAGCTAAACCACCAAGGAGTTTTTACCTAGTCCCAGTCAAGTCTCCTCTCTTCTGTTCTGTAACACCTTCTGCCTTGCCAGGTAGTTGACACCAGACAGGTGTCCTTATCGCCGCTCAATTTCAAATCTTAGGTGCCCTGGTTCCAGGCATTCATATCACCCAGAGCACATGTGTCCAGTACATTTATCAGAGACAAAGTTGTTTACTTTTCTCTCTTTCCCAATCACCTTGAAAGCTCTATGTAGTGAATAGATAGGAGTTCATAAGGTAATAATAGATCCAAAGCTATTTTTATTATTTTAACAAGTCTGGTAGGAACCTTTAACATTAATTCTTTACACTTCATTTTCACAGGTTGACGAGAACATCAAGTTTAGTTGCTTTTGTGTGGTGACTGATTGCCTCCTAATTAGATGCTCCAATTGGCAGATATATATGCCTTTAATAAATAAAATGGGAAAATGAGTTAATCATTAGATAAGGCATTTGTTAGGTAAAATCTCTGAATATGGGAAAATGGTCCTTAGTACCCATGCCTAAACTCTGGGAAGGCTTTCTCCGCCCTCTGGACTTGTGATTTTGCCTCCATAAATGGGATGAGAATTGTACAGACGTAGGGCACTAGGATAGGCTGTGGCTCAAATTCCAGAGAGACTTATCAGCCACAGTGTGCTTGCGTTAGTTTCCGTCAGCCAGGGCAAGATTGAGGTCATAGTCACTGCCAGTGTCATTAGCAAATTTCTGAGTCAGAGCTACCAATGATGGTTTCACGTGGCCAAGAGCAATGATAACAGATCATTTGCATATGTTTGTTCGGGTTATCCCTGCTGTATTTACTTCTTTAGGGACTTCCGGCACTCCAGTCCCTGTGACTCACTTTCTATACTGCCCAACAAGGCATTTCTTTGCCAGTTATGGCAAGAAGCCATGTTTTGTTTTAAAGCAATGATTAGAGAGCAGAGTTTTATTTAACTTTTTTGGCAATGGTGAATTACTTTTAAAAAACAAGGTTAAGGGGCTGAGGCTGTATAGCTCAGTGGTAGAGCGCTTGCCCCGCATGCATGAGTCACTGGGTTCAATCCTCAGCACCACATAAAAATAAATAAATAAATAAATAAATAAATAAATAAATAAATAAACAAGGTTAAAATGAAAAAGAGAGAATCACCCAGAAAAAAAGCAGTAGAGTTTAAGAAAAGATAATGGAATTCCATATACTCATTCACTGATTTACTCATAGAGAATTTCTGTTTTTTGTTTGTGGTGCTGGGGAGTCAACCCAGAGCCTCATACATATTCGGTAAGTGCTATACCGCTGAGCTATATCCCCAGCCTTCTTGTGTTTTTAAATGCTTTTAATTGTGGGTAGAGCTAGACTACCCTTCATGCTCTATGCAGTATCAAAAATATTTTCACTCTGCTCATGGGGAGAACAGGACTCACACTTCTAGAGCGAGAAGGGAGGGAGGTGATCAAATTAGAATCTTGCTCCTATCACTGCTCCCACTCAACAGCAGCTGCTCTGGCAGACTTTCAAGGCTGCAGCGGCCCTGGCTCCAGCTACTTCAGCAGTAATTTGAAGAGTGCAAGGGGGCAGGGGAAGTGAGAATTTGAAGAGCACTTCATTATATAATAGCAGAGGCAGGAAACCCTGAAATCATGGGACAGGAAGGTGGATCCAGATTTCTGAAGATTTCATGGGCTCTGCTTCCTAGCCCATCAATTCCAGAGAATTTCCTGCTCCAATGTTGCACAAGGAACCTGTGACAATCAAAAGGGAGAGGACTTTCAATAAGTTTTTTAATCTGTAAAAACTACTCTGATCCAACTCCAGCCTAAAGCACTGTACACATACACTTGCATCATGTCCCAAGGTGCAAAAATATTGACTGGCTTTAAAAACAAATAAAATGATAAAATGAACCCTGTAGCTGACATCTTTTAATCAATAAAGGGGATGCTGTTTCTCAAGGATGTCCCTAAAATTATATTTGTGGGAAGAGATCTACCAAGCAGGAACTGCATCTTTTCAATTCATATTTATAGCATCTGGCACCGTGCTTGGCACAAAGCAGGCTTGTAATATTTATTCTGTGGCAAATAACTTCCATTTCAGTTAAGAAAGAATTTTTTTTTTCAACATTTTGTGGCTTTAGAGCAGATGGGAAAAAATTCAATGTCAAGTGACCATGCTTCTCAGGGTTTTGTGTTGTCAAGTCATTTGGAAGAATGTTCTCCCAAATGATCAATATGGTGATGTCACACAAGACAGAGTTGTACTTTGGACACTGTTTACTTCAGGCAGTTGTAGACCTTTGGTTTTAGGGCCTTTAGTCCAAATCCATAATTCCTAGTAAAGATTAACTTAATCTCTCCTAGTTGGTGACCATTTCATTTGTCTTATTCATACTTAGTGAAGTTAATATGACTATGATTAAACATCATATGTTTTAGTCTGTTTCCTGTTACTACAACAAAATACCTGAGGCTGGGTAGTTATAAGAGAAAAAGGATATTTCACTCACAGTTCTGTAGATTCAAGGGCATGGCACTGGCATCAGCTTGGCTCTGGATAAGACCTCATGATGGATAGTATCACAATGATGGGAATGCCTTTGAGAGGGAGAGAACACATGGGAAGACAGAAAGTCAGACCGAAGGGAGGGGCCAGTGACAACTTCCTATTAGGCCCCACCTCTTAAATGTCCCACTATCTCTTACTGTCACCACACTGGGGACCAAGCTTCCAGCAAATGTACCTTTATGGAAGCACTTGAACCATACCTAAACCACATCATCTTTCCATTAGGAATAGCCTAAGACCCATTACTGTGACAAACAACTGACTTGGACCCTGATACATAGCAATATGACCAGCTCCTTTTATTTATTTATTCATTTTTGTACCAGGGATTGAACGCAGGAGTACTTAACTACTGAGCCACATCCCCAGCCCTGTTTTGTACTTTATTTAGAGACAGAATCTCATTGAGTTGCTTAGGGCCTTGTTAAGTTGCTGAGGCTGGCTTTGAACTCAAGATCCTCCTGCCTCAGACTCCCACGCCACTGGGATTACAGACATGTGCCACTGTGCCTGGCCCAGCTCCTTCTTATGAGACTTTGTGGAAAGAAAAACTTCCAGCAATAACGACTATCACTGTCTTTATAATTATGACTTTCATCAGCTTTCTCTAAGTGGCTTGTAAGAAGACCCTCAGCATCTTTACTGAGATTCAATTCACATTGGAATGAAATTCCACCTCCTTTTATGGACATTATTGGGTTTGTTCTATACACTGTAGCTCCAAAGTTTCTTGGCCGGTCTCTCAAATAGAACATAGATCTTAGATTTCAGTGTCAAATGAATAATAAGCAACCACCCAGGTTGGTCTAAATTCTAAGCAACATAATTTCACAAGGAAGTCCTTTTGTAAGCAGGGCTTTGGATGATTAAGAGTTGGCTTTGGTATCCAAAATTGCAAGCCATGTTGAACATATAGGTTAACCTCATTTTGCTCACATCCATTTTATAAATGTGTCATATTTCATTTATTTAATCCCTTCCATCACTATCTTTTGTGTAGGGGGATGGTTGCAGAGAGATGCTTTTCTAATTTGTTTGCCTCAAGAAGGAATAAAAACTCCATTATATATGAATTCCAGGGAAATGTCTGATACTGCTAAAGTTTTCTATAGGCTCCAAGTCTCCCATTTTAGCACAGAATTTGCTCAGAGGTCAGGGTAAAGGACATATTCACTAGTTTGCCAGGAGCAAACAAGGCCATTGATACTTCCAGTATTTCATTCTTGTCACTGGATGTAGTTTGATGTAGACAAAGGAAAACCAGATTTTCAATAAAATAGTTCTTTATTAATTCAGAAACCATGCTGTGCTAATTCCATCGTGAATTAGCAAATTTGGGGATGGGGGAAAAATACATAACACTAACATTGAACTATAGTGCCCCCTGGCTGTCACAATATCAACTTACACACACCTCTAAGGTAAAAGTTGGTACAGTTAAAGCCTTTTGGTTATCCCCACTCCTATTAGTCCTTAGACAAATGCTATAAATGTGAAAGACCATGTACAAAATATTCTAAGTTGTTCGGACAAGAGCTGTAAAAAAAATCACAAATTATTTTTAAGATTGAATGACAAAAGGAAGAAAGAACTACTGACTTTCCCTTTCTCTGATGCAAGAGCCAGTATTTCCTAAAATGAAGGTTCAAAAATTGTAATAATAGAAAGCTTTGCAGCATTTGTTACTTACAGAGAAAGTTTAATCATAATTATTTCCATGTTTACAGTCTTTGGGCCAAAATGAAAAATAAAAATATGCTCTCACACATGCCAAAGAAGCATTTCATAACCAAATGAAGTACCAACCACACCAAAGAAGGTGTAATTTTTAAGCTCACAAATCATAATGAATGAGAATGTAGTTCTGAAAAAAAATGTACATTCCATTCTCCCATCGAATCTAGAATAGAACAGTATCAATTTTACAATTCAAAGTGAATTTTGTAAGCCTTTATCATGGAGGTGTCAAAAAACATGTAATGATTTCTTCACAAAATTACCACATGTTTTACAATGACTCTATGTGTGACTATGCTTATATAAAGGTTGTCATTGTTTATATGCCTCAATGGATCAGTGAGATGGTACTTGCTAAGACTACGTAAGAAAAACAAAACAGCAAGATAAAAATTTCCAGTACAACAGAATGTAAACTAGGCAAAGCGTGGAAGACAAATGAGTTACTTGGCCACAGAGCTGTTCCACATCTTGAACAACCACATTTCTTCAATGGAATAATATTTTATTTCTATGTTGAATCACCTCTATTCACCACAGTGTTTTAAATCATTATTATTATTATTATTATTATTAATTAGTTCTGAAGATCAAATTCTACTTGAGCATTTAAGAACAGAAGTATTTTACTAAAAATTAACTTCCTTAAAATCTTTTGCATAATATTTAATAAATTTACTTATCACGGCAACAATGGTAAAAGGAGAAAATAGTGAGGAAAGAGCTTTAGGGGTCAGATAGTCCCATATTCAGAAAAAGAAGCAATGTACACCCATAGAATCAAAACTGGGAAATGCAGATTTGGAAAAAATCCAAATATGAGACAGTGTTTTTCCTAAAATTCAACACTGAGACTAGATTCCAAAAATATATACTTTTATTTTTTTTAAAAAAGTCTTTTTTTTAGTTGTTGATGGATCTTTATTTTATTTATTTGTTATTTATATGTGGTGCTGAGGATCGAACCCAGTGCCTCACGCATGCTAGGCAAGCGCTCTACCGCTGAGCTACCGCCCCAGCCCCCAAAAATATATACTTTTTGATTCTAACAATATTCTTCTCATTCTAGATGCTACAAAATTTGTCAGCCTCTGAAGGTCAGCTGGTTGTCTTTGAATGCAGAGTAAAAGGAGCCCCATCCCCTAAAGTTGAGTGGTACAGAGAAGGGACCTTGATAGAAGATTCTCCAGATTTTAGGATTTTACAGAAAAGTAAGTTGTTGCTATAAAAGTTGTTGCTGTCTATTTTTCTGATAACTTATTTTTATAAATTGATTATGTTTATTTTTAAAGTTTTAACAACTAATTAAAAATATAGTAAAAAAATAAAATGAAAATCACCTATAATCATATTCCACAAAACTAAACTCTGTTATTAGTTTGATGTATATTCTCCAAAAAATTTTTCCATGCATATCCATCAAAATAAAAATGTCATACTTTTTTTTTGAAATGGACTATTTTACTCAATATTTCATAGACATATTTCTATGTTAATATAGAGTTTTCTTAGTTTTAAAAGTACGTCCATTTCATATTTAATCTACTGTTGGAAATTTAGATTGTTTACAATTTTTTACTATTATAAACTATGCTTCAATGATGCTAACAGAGCCAATCTTTATGATTTTCCATAGTTGTTACTTTATAACATCTTTCTAGCACTGAATTGCTACTGTCAGTACAGTCTTTAGGCTTTTAGTATATGTATTTCCAAAATGCCATCCCAAAAAATTGAGCTAAATTTAGAATGATCATACAATTGATCAGCCAAATTGAGACCCTTTGGGAAGTGCAGGGATCCCAAGCATAAACTAGGTCTGTCCCAGTCACATGTTGCCCTACCTGTATTCTAGCACAACTGGCAATGTAGGGAAATGCCTTTGTCTCACATATTCTTCCTTTAGTGTTTTGTGTTTTGTTTTGGTTTGGTTTTTTGGTACCGGGGATTGAACTCAGGGGCACTCAACCACTGAGCCACATCCCCAGCCCTATTTTGTGTTTTATGTAGAGACAGGGTCTCACTGAGTTGCTTAGCGCCTCGCCATTGCTGAGGCTGGCTTTGAACTTGTGATTCTCCTGTCTCAGCCTCCCTAAGGGCTGGAATTACAGGCTTGTGCCACCTCACCCAGCATATTCTTCCTTTTTAATCACATACTGCTTTTAGCTTGTCTTGCAATGCTTTCTCCATAGAGAAGCACTTTCTAGAACAATCTACTATAGAAAAAAACTTGGGAAGGAAATTTGTTAATATACTAGTAGTCTTTCTCTGGGCAGCAAGTCTAGGGTCAAGTGTTTTGCTTCCACTTACATTTTTGGTTTGTTTTTTTTTTTTCAGTTTTTCTGTGATGAACATGTATTACTTTTATTTGTTTATTATTAGTTTTTAGGGGTTTTTTTTTTTTTGATACTGGAGATTGAACTCAGGGGCACTCGACCACTGAGCCACATCCCCAGCCCTATTTTGTGTTTTATGTAGAGACAGGGTCTCACTGAGTTGCTTAGCGCCTCACCCTTGCTGAGGCTGGCTTTGAACTCGTGATTCTCCTGTCACAGCCTCCCTAAGTGCTGGGATTACAGGCTTGCGCCACTGCGCCCGGCTGGGTCTTTTTTAACAGAGAAAATAACATACAAAATTTATTACATACCTAAGACATAGGAGTATTAGACTCCTCTTTTCATCTTTTGACTAACAAAAATTATATAAACTGGGCATGGTGATGCACACCTGTAATCTCAGGGCTCATGAGGCTGAGGCAGGAGGAAGGATCACAAGTTTAAAGCCAGCCTCAGCAACTTAGCTAGGCCCTAGCAACTCAATGAGACCCTGTCTCTAAATAAGATATAAAAAGCACTGAGGATGTGTCTCAGTGGTTAAGTGCCCTTGGGTTTAATCCTCAGTACCAAAAAAAAAAATTACATAATTTATGTTATACAACATGATGTTTAAAATATGTATACATTGTGGAATGACTAAATTGAGCTAACATATGCATTACCTCATATCACTCTCTCTCTCTTGGCTGAGTTATTTGATTTTTTCGTTAATCTCTTTCTTCCTATCTCAAAATGGTAGTACTTTGATCAATGTGAAATATGAATCAGAGCTACTCCAGCTTTTAGCAGTAGTAGCAACAACAATAATATATTCTAATATCATTTAAACTGAGAAATAAAAAATTTCAACAGTTCAATCCATGTGAAAGATTCTAAGTTCAACAATTACTTATGCAATTTGATAAATATTCACTGAACTTCAGTATCTGGTACTACAGTGGACATTTTCAAGAAATACCGAAGAAATTTAAGATATAGAACCTGGTCTCAAGCAATCTATTATCTACTCTGAGGCTCTTGATCTTAGAAACCTCAGAGCAGAAGGTATATTCTACATTTTACTGGCATGAGAGCCCAAAGCCAAGAATGGTCTCTCAGTCTTCACGAGGTTTTTTTCAGGTAAGGCCAAAGGGGCACCAATCAAAGCAAGTCGTTTCAGAATCCCAAGCAACTCAGGAACTTTTCCTTGTCAAAGATTTATGTACCCCAAGTGGACCCAGCTGTGTTCCAAAACATAGCAACATCGTTTAGATACTCTCTTGCCGCCCTTCTCTGTCCCTATTGAGGTTGTGGGTGCTTAGGTCATTAACATCGATAGATTATCTAATCATTCCTGAGTATGCAAGAGATTACTAAATTCTATAGGAAACCTCTGATAAAAAATGCAATCTCTCTTGGGAGGCTGAGACAGGAGAATCACAAGTTCAAAGCCAGCCTCAGCAACGGCAAGGCACTAAGCAACTCAGTAAGACCTTGACTCTAAATAAAATACAAAATAAGGCTGAGAATGTGGCTCAGTGGTCGAGTGCCCCTAAATTCAATCCCTGGTACCAAAAAAAAAAAAAAAGTAATCTCTCAGAAAAACAGATGCTCAGAATTTTTTTCTTTCTTTTTCCTTTTAGAACCTCGATCCATGGCAGAGCCAGGTAAAGAACATCACAACTTCAATTTTTTAAATATGTAATGAGTGGTTTAATATAGATGAGAAAACGTGTTGAAACTGCACTCAAGTCAAGAGAAAGTAAAAATAAAAGTTTTAGTAAAAAGATCCAAATGAACTCTAGCTCTAGCTATTGTTAAAAAAAAAAAAAAAAGGAAAGGATAGGTAAATGTGAGAATTTTGAATATATATTCAATACCTGATATGAATGCAGTTAGTTCTTGATTTTTGAGGATTGTTTTACAGGAATTATTTTCCCTCCATCCTTGGCCTCCACTCATACCTTCCCAAAACTGGGCAGAGCAATTTTTATGATGCCAGATCAATTCCAATTTCACAACTTATGTGCCTCAAATTTAATGCATCAAATTTTGAAATTTGCAGAGACTCAATAAAATGTTTAATTTGATGCTATTAAATTTAGTTGGGAAAGAATACTAGATGAGATAAATGGATGTGACAATAGGTGAAGCTCTTACCACTAGAAAATACAAGTCATTTACAAATCAGTACATGAATATCTGAACACCCTCTCCATAACCACCTTGAAGAATCAAATTGTTTATATCCCTGGGTGAGAAAGATGGTTTGGAATTTCATCATTATAATTCTCTCTTCTGACAACTGAATGGAAAGGAACTTTACTCAAGAAGACATTGAACTCCATGTTGCTTGGTCCTACGCTAAGGTCTTAGAGATATCTGGCAAAATGAGAAGTGGATTTACTTTTTTATTGCTAATAGTGGAGTAGACTTTGCCCTTTGAAAATGTTCAGGCCCTTGACACTTGCAGTCAGAGTGGGATTTTGCATTAGGCAAATACTCAAAATAGCTTCAGTCACCCAAAAGTGAACCCTGCTCCAAACAAGTACTTGTCCTTCCCAGTTCCATGACTGAAAATTCCTCAGCTAGAAAGTACTTTCTTCCACCTTGTATAATGCAAACACATTTGGAGAGAGAACACAGGCAGAATATCAGGCAGGAATATTGTCATGTGAATGACTTTACAAGATCATTTTCTGAGAATGGATTGCTGAAAGATAAGAGGGTAAATGTTTGGGAAGGGGAACAGAAAAAAGGAAGCATAGGCCAAGGGTTTAGAATAAGGTTAGAGAGTCACCAAAACCAAATTTTTTTTTTAAGAAATTTTCTTTTCTTTTTAAATATTTTTTTTAGTTGTAGATGGACACAACGTCTTTATTTTATTGCTTTGTATGTGGTGCTGAGGATCGAACCCAGGGCCTCACGCATGCGAGGCAAGCGCTCTACCGCTGAGCTACAATCCCAGCCCCCAAAACCAAATTTTCCCTCTACATTATTTATGATTCTTTAGGTAGCAAGAAGACTAAACTAAAAACAGTGTAAGCAATAAGAAAAAGGTATTTTCTCACAAGACTCCCTAAGAAATGGCAGTCCTGGTATTGGTTACTTTAGCAGCTTGGAGATCATCTGAGGTCAAGTCTTTTTTCCATTTTCCGTTCTACCATCAACAGAGTATTTTCTTAGGCTGCTTCTACTCATGGGCCTAAGATGGCTGCCACAGTTCCAGGTATCACATGCAGATGACAACATCCAGAGGCAAAAATAGGAAATTGCACTATCTTCTGTCCCTTTTAAAGGGCAAGGAAAACTTTCCCAGAAACTCTCCAGCAGATTTTCCATGATATCTTATTGACCAGAAAGTGTCACATGTTATCACTTAACAAGAATAGTTAGCATGACTGGATTACCAGTCATGATTCATCACCTGAGGTGGAGAGGGGCCAGCTTGCCTTAAAGGATATGACTGCTCCAAGGAGGATGGACAAAAACAGGGTTCTATCAATATGGTAAGAGATGGAGAGTTATTGAGTAGGTACTCAGTACTGTCTATCATGGGGTCCTAGCTGATTTTCTTAGAGGTTAATTTAATTCAGATATCATAAAGCACTGACATGCCAAGTTCCTCCTAATACAACTGTTTTAATAGTTTTGTTTTTAATGTCAAGGCTACTGGAGGTTTATGTTACTGTCTTCTATCCCTTTATTAGTTGTCAAGGAATATCTAACTGTAATCATTGTAGGCTTTAATCATATGGTCCTATCTGGGAATCTCTATAGTTATTCACTGGGGTTCATATCGTGTATCAGAGTCATTCAAGATAATGATTGAAGTATTGCCAGGCATGATGGATCACATCTATAATCCCAGCTAGTTGGGGGACGGAGGCAGGAGGATCTGAAGTTCAAGGCCAGCCTAAGCAACTTAGTGAGATCTTGTCTCAAAATAAAACATTAAAAAAGGCTTACTGGTACACCCAAAGGCTCGGGCGCTGAAGGCTGTTTCCAAGGTGCCCCTGTTGGGAGGTAGTGGCAAGAGCAGGTTGGCCTAGAGGAGGAAGTGGGTGTGGGGGCAAGTCCTGGAAGGGCCTTGTCTCTCTGCTTCCTGGCTGCCCAGGGTGACCAGCTGTGCTCTGCCATGCCCTCTCCACCACGATGTACTGCCTCTCCACAGGCCTAGAAATATTTCAGCCAAGGGACCATGGCCTTGAACTTCTGAAACTCTGAACCAAATAAACCTTTCCTCCCTTCCGTTGATTTTATCACACTGGGGGAAAGCTTCAGGACACAGAGATGAAAACAAAAACTACAGATGGAAGAAATTTTTTTTAAAAAAAAAGGCTTGTTGGTGGTGTAGTTCAGTGGTATAGCACTTGCCTAACATGCGTGAGGCCCTGGGTTCAATCTTCAGTACTAAAAAAAAGACTAAAAAACAAAAGGACTGGGATATAGTTCAACAGTAGAGCTTCCTGGGTATAATTTCCAGTGCCTCTTCTCAAATAAATAAATAAAAGTGCCATATTGTTACAAAAGTAGGAATGCATTTTTCACGCTTCTTCAGTTAATTACTCAAGCAAAATATTTATTGCAAATTAATGTTTGTTCAATTTTAAATTGGGGACTTGGTTTAAAATTACCTCACTGTAAAATTTCTCCTTGGAAATAAAGAGTGCTGGGTTTAGAAAATGTCTTACTTTTGTTTTGTTGTTTTGGGGTTTTTTTTGTAAGGGTTTGTACGTGTCTGTGCATGTGGTACTGGGAATCAAGCCCACAGCCTCATGCATGCTAGACAAGAACTCTACCACTGAGCTACATCCCCAGATCTTTTAATTTTTTATTTTGAGACAAGGACTCACTAAATCTGGTCTCAAACCTGCCACCCTCCTGCATCAGCCTCCCAAGGAGCTGGGATTACAAGCATGTACCACTGTACCTGGTTTAGAAAATGTTTTATTAGCCTTTTTATTTCACATAGACTTCTTTTTTCTTTGACTCTTCATTTTTGTGTGTGTGAACTTTTAGAAGTTTATTGTTCCTCAGTTCCATTATTGCCATCTGGACTGATAATGTGAAAATAAAAGATAAAAATCTGAGTACCCATTAAATGTAATATATTTCTATAAAATCCCCTTATCAGTACTCAGCCTATCTGTATGTAGTTATTGGTTTTATATCCTCTAACTTGTTTAGCCTGCTAATCAGCCGTTTCAATCAAATAATTGGTCAACTGCTTTCAAAGAATTAATAACTTAAGTTTCTTATATTGACTTTGTGCGTGCATATGTGTGTGTGTGTACACACACGCACACATGTGAGGCGCTTGGGAGCAAACCCAGGGCCTGACACGCTCTACTACTGAGCCAGATTTCCAGCCCCTTATATTAACTTTTCACTTGTATTGACTTTTATAGAATCATCTGATTGATGTCAGTAAATTCTGTAATTTCATTTTCATGATGAAGTAGGTAACAATTCTGTTTTACTGGCATGTAGAGGAGATCTGCACCTTAGTCATTGCTGAGGTGTTTGCAGAAGACTCCGGCTGCTTCACATGTACTGCAAGCAACAAATATGGCACCGTGTCAAGCATCGCACAGCTGGACGTGAGAGGTAAGGCTTCTTACGGCCAGAACAGTTCAGACTATGAGTTGGAGTGTCAGTGTGCAGAGTTTGTGTCTCTCTTTTATACTCCATAAGAAAACAAACTCTCCACCACTCTCCACTCCTTAGCCTTCCTTGGTCGTATATGAGTAACTAGACACCCCAAATTTTTATTTTATTTTATTTTATTTTATTTTATTTTGTTTTGTTTTGTTTTGTTTTATTTTTTGGTACTGGGGATTGAACTCAGGGGTACTCGACCACTGAGCCACATCCCCAGCCCTATTTTGTGTTTTTTATGTAGAGACAGGGTCTCACTGAGTTGCTTAGCGCCTTGCCATTGCTGAGGCTGGCTTTGAACTCGCGATTCTCCTGTCTCAGCCTCCCTAAGTGCTGGGATTATAGGCTTGAGCCACCGCACCCGGCTTGTTTTATTATTTTATTTTATTTTATTTTTTTGGCACTAGGGATGAATTCAGGGGTGCTTAACCACTAAGCTAAATCCTCAGTCCTTTTTTTATTTTGAGATGAGGGTCTGTCTAATTTGCTAAGGCTGGCTCTGAACTTACGACCCTCCTGCCTCAGCCTCCTGAGCACTGGGGATTACAGGCATGTGTGCACCACCATACCTGACTTAGACACCCAAAACTCTTTCCAAAAGAGTGCTTATTTTTCATTTTGTTTTGTTGACTTTTTGTTTTTGTTTTTGGTGGTGCTGGGGATCAAACCCAGGGCCTCTTGACTATTAAGTATGTGCTCTACTACTGAGTAACATCCACAGCTGAGTACTTAGATTTTTAACTTAGATTTTTTCCTGCATCTTCACCCTTCTTTCATGCCCCAGATTCTCATCTGTTTTTGGCAAACATTTTCCCATTTGTACACTTACCAGGTTTGACTACTGTCCCTTTTGTACATGTGCCCCAACTTGAGGTTACAATCCCATTCAACTTTGTTGAATAACACTTAACTCAGGTCATGTGATTGTCCTTTCAGGAAATGAAGACCTCAGCAATAACGGGTCTCTTCACTCCACCAACTCCACCACCAACCTGGCTGCTCTTGATCAACAGCCGTCCCCACCCAACCCAGAGCCTCCTTCTGTGGAACAGCCCCCCAAACCCAAACTCGAAGGGGTTCTGGTAAACCATAATGAGCCCCGGTCTAGCTCCAGGATTGGGCTCCGTGTGCACTTCAACCTGCCTGAAGATGACAAAGGAAGCGAAGCCTCCTCTGAGGGTGGAATTGCAACCGCCAACCAGACCAGGCCCAGTTCCTTCCCAGAGAGGTTCAACGGACAGGCCACCAAAACCACAGAGCCTTCCTCACCCGTCAAAGAGCCCCCTCCAGTTCTGGCCAAACCCAAACTGTAAGTAAAAAATGAGAATGAATAACCAAGTGTGCCTGTGAGTCTATGTTGAGTCTGCTCTTCTTAAAAATTATGGATTTGAGCCGGGCGTGGTGGCTCAAGCCTATAATCCCAGCACTGAGGCTGAGACAGGAGAATCATGAGTTCAAAGCCAGCCTCAGCAACAGCGAGGTGCTAAGCAACTCAGTGAGACCTTGTCTCTACATAAAACACAAAATAGGGCTGGGGATGTGGCTCAGTGGTCAAATGCCCCTGAGTTCAATCCCCAGTACCAAAAAAAAAAAATGGATTTGGCACTGGAGTTGTGGCTCAGTGGTAGAGCGCTTGCCTGGTATGTGTGAGGCACTGGGTTCAATTCTCAGCTCACGTGTAAATAAATTAATAATGGTCCATTGACAACTAAAATTTATATAAATTTTCTTAAATGATGGATTTTTAAAAGGAAATTATCAAACAAGAAAGTACACATCAACTGCATTGTAAAAGTACATCCTTACATCACTGTGGGTTTATTCTGTCATCCTTATTATTAATATTCTACCTCCAAACAATGTTCAGAAAGACATTTGTCTAAGGTCAGAGGCCTCCAGGTAAAGCATTTTTAGGCTATATTTATTAATTTGTTTATTTTGCAGTACTGGAGGTTGAACCCAGCATTGAGCTACATCTCTGGTCTTTTTTTTTGTTTTGAGCCAGGGTCTCACTAAGTTGCTGAGGCTGGCCTCCATCTTGCCTCAGCCTCCTGAGATGCTAAGATTACAAGAGTGCACCACAACACCCAGTTTACGCTCTTTTTATAAAGCCCTTTCTTTTGTCTAATAACCTTGATAGTCTGTGATTTCAACTTTGTATTTCCCATTTCTGCTTCAATTTAAGTTTTTGTGGTCATTATGGATGACATATTGTATTTTTTAGATAGTTCTTTGCTATTCCTGGAACTATCACAGGATAAAAGTTATGGTTTTGTGATTCAGCCCAGGAACTGTGGTTGTCCCCATAAATCTCTAGAGAACCTCTGTCAGAGCTGTGTTGCAATGTTTAATGCTCATCCAAACCAAAGCAATTACAAAGCATGATACTAGTATGTTCCCTTTCATCTACACATCAAAATGATAGAAATTGAGCTGGGCACGGTGGCGCAAGCCTAGCACTTAGGGAGGCTGAGACAGGAGAATCGCCAGTTCAAAGCCAGCCTCAGCAATGGTGAGACGCTAAGCAACTCAGTGAGACCCTGTCTCTACATAAAACACAAAGTAGGACTGGGGATGTGGCTCAGTGGTCGAGTACCTCTAAGTTCTATCCCCGGTACCAAAAAAAAAGAAAAAGAAATCGTGTTTATAATTTCTAAAACTTTAAGTATCAACAAGAAAATCTATAGCAACAGTGATCGCACTGTGTATTGCTCAGTGCTGACCATGAGATGTTCACGGGACACAAGTCTTGTCCCATTACTGAACCAGGCAGGCCCATGTTGCCCACCACACAGCATGCCAATCACTGAAGCCAAGTTTTGCAAAGGAGAGTTCATTCATGAAGCCAGCCACGCGTGTAGATGGGAGGTCAAGTCTTAATCTGCCTCCCTAAAGATAGAGTTTGGGGATGTTTATTGGCTGAGATGTGGAGAAAGGTGATCAGATCAAAATTCATCAACTGTAGGGGCTGTGGGTATGGCTCAGTGGTATAGTGCTTGCCTAGCATTTGCAGGGCTCTGGATTGTACCCAGCAATGCAAAAAAATATGTATTTTTAAAAAAGATAGAGACAAACTTTATCAACTATTACTATCACTAGAAGCAAGTAACTAGGAGCAGGTGAAGGATAGAGGGTTTATTCAGGAACTAAGAGAGAAGGTTTATTTAGCTCTTCCCTCTGTTTCAGTTTTATATTCTTAACACATAAGGCAAAATTCTGGGCATAAAATTCAATGTTATGAAATGTGTCCAAGCAAGTCACATCCAGAAATGTCTCAGTGCCCTCAAAGTTCTGCCAGTCACAGGAAACAAAAATCCACTTAAAGTAAAAAGAATGGAGGAGATTATTGCAGGGATATAGACAGGAACAGAAAACCACACTCTTTCAGCAAAAGAACTAGAGAGCTGGGGGCTAGGCCTCCTGGCCTGTCACTCAGAGGTCATATAGTTGTGTTAGTCTCTGCCCACTGAAGCTCATCTGGCTGACTCACCTGTCTGGGCATCTCTTTGTTTTTCTTTACATATCTGCACCATTCTTCACCATTTTCAGACTTATCAGTTCTTTTGTGACCCATCATGGCTATGTTGCCCTTCTCCATGATGATCCGTGTCTAATACCGCAGCTGATTTACTTGTTCTCAGCAGCTTGATTCCAAATTTCAATTGGTCCAAACTAGTCAGGTGACCACTCCAGCCACCTAGCTGTGCAGAGGATTTGTTTGGAAGGAAGAGAAATTACATGGGTCAGATTAGGAACTGTGGATGGAAGTACTCAAAGGAAAGAATTATGGGGAATAGGTAATCCCAAACAACTTCCTTGGGGATTGCCTTCTTTGTAGGGCTTTCTTTTATCCAGGGACTGTGTTAAGGCCTATTAGGTATGTTGGTTAGAGCTGAATTGAGCTTCATATTACATAAAGCCAAAATAAACATATGAGGGTATATCTTCTCTCACAAAAAAGAAGTAAACAGGGCATTCTGGGGCTGTTCTGGTGGTTATATGGTCATGAAGAACCCAGTGTCTACCAGTCATGGGGCACACACCTATAATCCCAATGACTTTAAGTCTGAGGCAAGAGGATGGCAAGTTCAAGGTCAGCCTGGGAAATTTAGTGAGAATCTGTCTCAAAATACAAAAGAAAAAGAGCAGGGGATATAGCACAGTGGTAGAACACTCCTGGGTTCAATTCCAAGAACATAGTATAGGAAAGAAAAAATAGTCTCCTATCTTTCTGATCTGCTATCTCTAATCCTGGTTTCTCTAGGGACCTCCTGTGGTCCAAGACAGCTGATGATCATCTAGTCATCATGTCTGCACTTCAGGTAGCAGGAAGAGTGAATGGGCAGAAGTCACATTCTTTTTTTAGTTGTAGATGGATATAATACCTTTATTTGTTTATTTATTTTTATGTGGTGCTGAGGTTTGAACCTAGTGCCTCACATATGGTAGGCAAGAGCTCTACCACTGAGCTACAACCCCAGCCCAGAAGTCACATTCTTAATGTCAGAAGCCCTTTTTTTTTTTTTTGGTACCAGGGATTGAACTCACGGGGACTCGACCCCTGAGCCACATCCCCAGCCCTATTTTTTTGTGTTTTATGTAGAGACAGGGTCTCACTGAGTTGCTTAGTGCCTCGCCATTGCTGAGGCTGCCTTTGAACTCGCGATTCTCCTGTCTCAGCCTCCCTAAGTGCTGGGATTACAAGCGTGAGCCACCGCGCCCGGCTTGTCAGAAGCCCTTTTAAGGAATCTTCTTAAAGGTCTCACCAAAAATCTTCTGCTTATGTTTCACTGACCAAAATTTAGTCATATGGTATACTAATTGCAAAGGAGGCTGCCAGGTGTTAGCTGCACATACTGCCACCATGAATAAAATCAGGTTCTTTACAAAGGGGAGAATTAAGTAGACATATGAGATTTCTAATTACTAAAAAAATTCTTTCTGCTAATTTATGTAGCGATACCCTCTAAAAATATAGTCTTCAGTACTATATACTTCTTTGGCATTTCTTGCCTTCCTTAAGTCTTCTCTTAATTGTGTGTACATATTTTACACTAGGATAGGTGTGAATGTACATGTATGTGTTTTCATGCATGCACACACACCTTTTGTGAATCCACATGCCTATAACCTTTTCTTGCCAGTTTTGAAAAAATTGTCTCAGAATAACTGCACATATTTATGGGGTACAGTGTGATATTTCAATACTGATCAAATCAGGTAACTAGTACATCCATCACCTCAAACGTTTGTCATTTCATTGTGTTGGGACTTCTGTTACTAATTTTTTTTAAACTTTTATTTTATTTATTTATGTATTTTGTATGTGGTGCTGAGGATCGAACCCAGTGCCTCACGCATGCAAGGCAGGCGCTCTACCACTAAGCCACAACCCCAGCCCCTCTGTTACTAATTTTTAACCTCACAAGTTTTGTACTAAAAATACAGACTCATTCTTCTCAATGCTACAATGTTTTGCTTATTCCTTCAGTTTGCCATTCATATGGAAAATAGATATAATGTCAATTTTAAAACTACCCCAGGAATGTAGGCTGTCATTCTTAAACAAGGTATCATCAAAGCCTAAATAATTCTGACTTTGAAATTTTCTACTTGAATATCAAGCTGTCCAAAGTAGTGATTTTTCATCCTTATTACAATCTAGAATAAAATGTGGATACTTTTTTAAAAATTGTGCTTTCCATCTCAATTGAATCAGAATCTTTCTGTGGACTCTTTTAATGTGAAACCAATTTGGAAACCACTTGTTAGAATTAGAGAAATAACCTGAATTGTTACCCTTCCATATCCAGGAAACAAAAACAGTAGTTAACATTTATGTAAATGTAAAATATCAGATAAAAGTCAGGATATAGTGAGAAAATCCATGCTTTGAGGACAAACGTTTCTCTAGAACATTGGTTGTGAGTCCTGGATGCATGTAGGAGCCACCTAGGGGCCTTGTGGTAAGTGACCAGCAGCATCACTCTGAATTGGAAACTCAGTAGGCCCAGAGGCTGTGTTTTAACCAGCCCTATAGGAAATACTGAGGCTGGCTAAAGTTTAAGAACAACTGACCTACATTCACAAAAGATAACAATAACTGGGCCTGGATCCCTTCCCAGGCCAATTAACTCTCTGGGTAGTGGTGCCTAGATCAGTGAGGTTTGTTTATGTTTTAGAGTCTCCAGGTGACTATAATGTGCTACCAGTGCAGTGAGCACCTCTAAAATCATAGCACAAATACTTATATTACTCAGCGATGTCCTTGGAAATATTTAGAAACTGACAGGGTGAGAAATCCCTAATGTTTAGCACTTGCCAATTTCCTTCCACTGTGGCAGATTTTAAATGACAAAAGAAGGCCATTGAATCAGTAGTTGGGATGAAATGCACACTAGCTGTCCTTCTGAGCCAGACAGAGCTGACTCCAGCACACGCTGGCCAAAATTGATGCCAAAAAGGCTTTCAAAAGTACTTGATACTCAAGTTTGTTGTGTTATAGTTATTTGACATTTTATCTCAAAATTTCAAAATCCCTGCTGCGTGGGGTGGTGCACACCTGTAATCGCAGCAGTTTGGGAGGCTGAGGCAGGAGGATTGCAAGTTCGAGACCAGCCTCAGCAACTTAGTAAGGCCCTAAGCAAGTTAGCAAGAACCTGTCTCAAACATAATAATAATAAAAAAATAATAAGGGCTCAGTGGTAAACCACCTCTTGGTTAAATCCCCAGTGCCAAAAAAAAATTTTCTTTTCAAAATCCCTAATAAATTCTTTCATATTCCTTATCATTCTGAAACTCTGATCTTCATTCTTACAAATTTTGAAAGTTGACTTTCATAGTTCAAAAGCTAAAAAAAAAGAAAAAGTCAACAACACTTCTTGATCACCTAAATGTTTTAGGTGATTTATCAATTCTCACAGCACTGAGATATTATTACTACTTTTTTAAAATATTTTTTAGTTATCAATGGACCTTTTTTTTATTTATTTATATGTGGTGCTGAGAATCAAACCCAGGGCCTCATGCATGCTAGGCAAGCACTCTACCACTAAGCCACACCCCAGCCCCTTATTACTATTTTTTTAAAATATTTTTAGTTGGACACAATATCTTCATTTATTTATTTATTTATTATGTGGTGCTGAAGATCGAACCCAGTGCCTCCCATGTGTAAGGCAAGTGCTCTACCACTGAGCTACAACCCCAGCCCATTATTACTATTTTACTTATAAGGAACTCTGGATTAGAAAAGTCCCAAAACCCCCCAAAGCCACACACTTAATAGGGATTGAGTCAGAATTAGGACCTCAATCTGTCTCTCTACCCATCTACTTAAACTAAGTTGTGCAAAAGGGAAGATATTTTAAAGTAAGAGGAGAGAGTTGATAAATCTATGGCAAGAAAACCTTAGTATAAACCTGATATCAGAAATCCTCATAGCAACTAGAAATGTGCAGTTGAGTTTATAGCAATTTATGGTAGGGTGTTACTTGGCAAGAGAGGGATCACTCAGGATTTTTTTAAAAAATTTTTTTCAGTTGTAGATGAACACAATATCTTTATTTTACTTATTTATTTTATGTGGTGCTGAGGATTGAACCCAGTGCCCCTCACATGCGAGGCAAGCACTTCACAACTGAGCCACACCCCAGCCGGAGGATTTTTGAACTAGTATGCACAGTGATTCATCTTCTCTTCTTTCACCCTTTCATTGCATTTTGCGCCCTCATTAGGAAAAGGTAAATTCCAGATGTTATTTGTAAATAACCACTGGTTATATTCCAGCACTGGATATATGTATGTCCCACTAGATTTGTCAGTACTCAAAAGTGCTTTCTCTCAGGCATGTTTATATCTTCTACCTAGCAAAGTAGACACTCGGAAGACTGAATAGAAGTTTTTGAACCCTGGCACGGTGGCTCACACTTGTAATCCCAGCACTTTGAGAGGCTGAGACAGGAGAATTGGGAGTTCAAAGCCAGCCTCAGCAATGGCGAGGTGCTAAGCAACTCAGTGAGACCCTGTCTCTACATAAAACACAAAACAGGGCTGAGGATGTGGCTCAGTGGTTGAGTGCCCCTGAGTTCAATCCCTGGTACCAAAACAAAAAAACAAACAAAAAAAAAAAAGTTTAAAAGTCTAAAAAAAAAAGTTTTTGAATAATGGAATCAGTTCCTTGCCTGGATGTAATGAATAAGCTAATTCAAACAGCTGTTTAAAGACTTCTCTGAAACAATAGGAAGTTCTTTCAATTAAAAAAAAAACTATTCAAAGACATTATTCTCAAATGAATTCTTTCAGAATCTCAATCAAAATAATTTGACCCTGAGTCCTATGTATTGTTTAAGGTTTGTGAACCTCTGTAACCCAATATAGTCCACTGAACAGTAGAGGCTAACAGGCCATTTAAAGTCTTACTTGTAGGAGAAAACTGGACCTTAGCTCTTATCCAATGGGAAATAAAGGAAAAAAACAGCAACTCAACACCAAATGACTTCTCGCCCCCTTCTTATCATCCTTTTTTCCCCTAAGATTGTCTTATCCATGCATTAGCTTTGCAATTTTCATAACCACAGTACAATATTTCTTGCAATATCATCAGATTAAAATTTACTCAGACTACAAACATGTCCTGAAAAACCACATAATACTTTATTCTATAGCAATCACAATATGACCTGCCAAATATAAGATCCATTAAAAATTAAAAGATTTTTCATACTTTCATATCATTGGGAAAGTCAATACCAGCAGAAATGATGTTTACCATATGTATTTTTCTTTTTCTTTTTTTCTTTTTTTTTGGTACTGGAGATTGAACGCAGGGGCACTCGATCACTGAGCCACATCCCCAGCCCTATTATGTGTTTTATGTAGAGACAGGGTCTCACTGAGTTGCTTAGTGCCTCGCCATTGCTGAGGCTGGCTTTGAACTCGCGATTCTCCTGTCTCAGCCTCCCTAAGTGCTGAGATTACAGGCTTGCGCCACCGCGCCCAGCTTACTGTATGTATTTTTCTGAGAAAAACACAACAAAGATTTCTGCTTCTTTCAATCGTTTAATTTTTCAATTATGAAGAACTTAAAAGGTTTAATTAAATTTTAAGTACTCACTTCTAATATGAGGGGGAGGAGGAGGAAGGAAAGTTACTGTGTCAAGTAACCAATACTCCCGAATTCTTAGTTTTATTCAAGACAAAGAATTTTTTCATAGTTGAACAGAGGCTTGCTCAGTTTGTTGCACTCCACAGCAATAAAGTAGAACTGGGTCTTTATTTTGTGAAGTTGCCCTTTCCACCTATGATATATTGGAAATGTTAATGAAAAGAATGAAAAAGGCAGCGGGGAACGGTGGCGCACGCCTGTAATCCCAGCACTTTGAGAGGCTGAGACAGGAGAATCGCAAGCTCAAAGCAACTCAGTCAGAAAGTAAAAAATAGGGATGGGGATGTGGCTCAGTGGTCGAGTACCCCTGAGTTCAATCCCTATTACTTAAAAAAAAAGAAAAAAGAAAAATGCATTAAACTCCAAAAAATTAAGAAAATCAAGAGGTGAAGTGTGTGGCTCAATGGTAGAGTGTGTGCTTGGCATGCACAGGCCTTGGGTTCTTTCCCCAGCCCAATGAAGGGGGAAAAAACAAGCAAAGTGATTAATACAGCATATTCTCTCAGAGAAATCAGCCTTTGCAGGAACTCACACCTGTGCACAGCTCAGCGCCTTCTTTCCCAGGCTGGGATAGTGAGGAACATTGTCTTTTTTTCTTCTTCTTCTTCTAATTTATAGACATTCTATGTTGCACAACTTCAGGGTCACAGCACAAAGAATGCAATGTACCATAAAGCCCTTAGGAAGAAGGAAAGACAAATTCACCAGTGATCGATTAGCTGATTCCTTGCTGCTTTGGTTGTATGTTCATAATCAACATCGGTTATAAATAGTCCTTATACTTTTTCTGAAGGATAAGGCCAATGGTAACACCTCTCTCCGTTCTCTCCACTCTTGTTTTGTGTGCAGTGATTCCACTCAGTTACAACAACTTCATAACCAAGTCTTACTAGAACAACATTTGCAAAACCCATCTCCTTCATCGCCTAAAGAGTTTCCTTTCAACATGAGTGTTTTGAACTCCGTGGCTCCCCCAGCAGCAACCACCTCCAGCAGGCAGGCGAAGGGCCCTGCATCACAGACATTCAGCTTGGCCTGGCCGAAGCATTTCTTCCCCTCCTCAAGTACCACCGCGGCAACCGTGTCCCCATCCAGCTCTCCAGTGCTCACCTTGAGCAGCACTCCCCAAACCATTCAGAGGACAGTGAGCAAAGAAAGCCTCTTAATTTCTCACCCCTCGGTGCAAACCAAATCTCCAGGGGCCGTTTCCATCCCAAATGAGCCACCCCCTCCAGGTCCAGTAGAGCCAGCACCACCACCTCTCATGTTTTCCATCCCCAGTGGAAACCAGTTTCAGCCCCACTGTGTGTCCCCAACTCCTGTCTCCCCCACCAACCGGATTCAGAACCCAGTGGCTTTCCTCAGCTCTGTTCTGCCATCTCTCCCTGTTATCCCACCCACCAATGCCATGGGACTACCTAAAAGTGCACCATCCGCGTAAGTGTCATTGAAGTTTTTTGATGTAAGAGTTGCCAGTTAAAAGGGGACCTATACATTGAATAGCTTGGTCTGGGACAGGAGTCTTGTTTAGTGGTTTCCTAGATACATCCTCTCCATTAGACAAAAATGGGTTTCAAGCACCTTGAACACAGTATGATTGCTTTGAATGATTTTTAATAACTAAAAATTTTAAAAAGATATCTAGAAACAGATTCTCTGTACAGTGCTTTAATCCTGCAAGAGCCTAATGTGTGCTGGTATCTGATTTCTAGGCCTTTGTACACTGCCTAGTGCTTTTCATGGATGTGTTTTGTGTGAATTTATTTTATAGGCCATCCCAGGGATTAATGAAGAAAAATACAAGGTCTCCTCAACCATTGAGTGATGATTACATTCGTGAAACTAAGAATGCAGTGATTCTAGACTTGGGGAAAAAAATGAGTTTCAGTGATGTCAGATCAAACCAGCAGGTAAGATTGTTGGATTCAGATATTTTGATGGAATTTTATTGTAAGAAATATAATTTTATTTAATTCAGTCCTTGGATACTTAGGTCATCTGACCTCAGTGAAGTTGATGCTACAGCTTAGATGGTAGAGCACAGGCTAAGGCTTACACAGGAAGCTCATGCACGGGAGTCTGCAATTCTTTTTTTTTTGGGTACTGGAGATTAAACTCAGGGTACTCGACCACTGAGCCACGTCCCCAGCCCTATTTTGTGTTTTATGTAGAGACAGGGTCTCACTGAGTTGCTTAGCGCCTTGCCGTTGCTGAGTCTGGCATTGAACTCGAAATTCTCCTGTCTCAGCCTCTCAAAGTGCTGGGATTACAGGCTTGCGCCACAGCGCCCGGCTTGCAGTTCTTGATTACCCCTATAGTTAACTCATTTTACTTGTTTATATGTGCTTGCCTAGAATAGAATGTACAGTACTCTCCACTTATCTGAAGGAGATACTGTCCAAGACCCTCCATGGATACCGAAACTGCAGACAGTATCCAACCCCACATATACTGTATTTTTCCTATATATACACAACTATAATAATGTTTAATTGGTGGGGGGGTACCAGGAATTGAACTTAGGGGCACTCAACCACTGAGCCACATCTCAGCCCTATTTTGTATTTTATTTAGAAACAGGGTCTCACTGAGTCCCTTAGCACCTTACTTTTGCTGAAGCTGGCTTTCAACTCGAGATCCTCCTGCCTCAGCCTCCTGAGCCACTGGGATTATAGGCTTGCACCATCACATCCAACAATAACACTTAATTTTAAAATTAGCACAGTAAGAGATTAACATTAATAACTAATAAAATGATAAAATGAACTGGGTGTGGTGGTGCACATCTGTAATTCTATCTATCTGAAGGCTGAGGATGGAGAATTGCAAGTTTGAGGTCAGCCTGGGCAATTTAGTGAGACCCTGTCTCAAAATGAAATGAAAGGGGCTAAGGATGAAGCTCAGTAGTAAAGTGCCCCCGGATTCCATCCCCAGTACTGCAGAACAAAAATGATTATAATAATATACTGTTAAAAAATGTATTTAAAACTTTTTTTTTTTGGTACTGGAGATTGAACTCAGGAGCACTCGACACTGAGCCACATCCCCAGCCCTATTTTGTGTTTTATGTAGAGACAGGGTCTCACTGAGTTGCTTAGCGCCTTGCCGTTGCTGAGGCTGGCTTTGAACTCGCGATTCTCCTGTCTCAGCCTCCCTAAGTGCTGGGATTACAGGCTTGAGCCGCCGCGCCTGGCTAAAATGTATTTAAAACTTTTAAATTTATTTCTGGAATTTTCTATTTAGTATTTTTGGAACCCAGCTGACTGCAGGTAACTGAAGCTGTGAAAAGCAGAATCATGCATAAGAGAGGATTACAGTGTTCAAGAAGGAGGGAGAGAATCTGTTGTCCATTCTGGCAATCCTCAGCTCAGTTTAGGGAAACACCATAACATCATTGAGATATTTTGATATCTGTGACTTGAGATGTTGAGACTTTTAGGAACTCTGGGGTTTTAAGTGCTTTCACCTGACATCCTTCAACCTTAGGTACGTGGAGGTCTGATCACAAGTTTCTCTCAGTTTTTGTATTGGGTTGAATCACTGAAACAGCCATTAGGCAACATCCTGTTTCACCCTGTGCCGCTCCTTGCTTTCCACTGAATCTTTACACCAAAGAGGAAAGGAAAGCCTGTGAACATCATGCAAACAACAAAGATAGATTATTTGCTTATTTGTGTTTTTGATAATCAAGTGGTTAATTTTTAATGCAGGCTTGCATTTCGACTGTTGGTTTATTTCCCAAGGTGAGAACTGATAAAATCTATTTTGAAATGTAACAAAATTTCAATCAAAACAATATGCCAGGGCTGGGGTTGTGGTTCAGTGGTAGAGTGCTTACCTAGCATGCATGAGGCACTGGGTTCGATTCTCAGCACTACATATAAACAAATGAAAAAATAATAATAAAGGTCCATCAACAACTTAAAAAAAAACAATATGCCAAATATTGCAGAATTTGTTCCATAAGGGACAAATTAGAAACAAAGTTCCAGATTTTCCTGACCACATGCTGTTTTCCTTGGTGTTTCTGTCTCTTCCAGCAGAGTCATAGATCCGCAATATTTTGCTATTGTGTTATACACTGGGCAACTTCGACAGAGCAGAATCTTTTGAAAATATGCTACTTAAAACCTTTAATTAATTAACTAATTAATTTGGTACTGGAGATTGAAACCAGGGGCACTTAACCACTGAGCTACATCCCCAGCCCTTTTATTTTTTGTTTTGAGTGAGGGTCTCACTAAATTGCTTAGGGCCTAGCAAAGTTGCTGAGGCTGGCCTTGAACTTGCTATCCTCCTGCCTCAGCCTCCCGAGCCGCTGGGTTTACGGGCACGTGCCATCACACCTAGCTTAAATTTTGATTTTTAAATTACTGAACTGAAGTGGAATATTTAAACTTCTCTGAATACATTTCTCATGTATTATCTCTGCAAATGCCATATCAGCTATTCTTCCTTTTGATCCCCTAGGTAAGAAACTGAAACAGTTGTCAAGTGATTAGTGGTGGAACTAGAACTAGATCCCTATTTTCCTGGAGACTTTTCATTTTCCCTGAAATGCAACAGCCTTTTTCAGTTTTGTGACAATTACTTTCAAGTCCCATAAATGTTGCTCTGTCAAACAGATTTGTTTTCCTATGATGCTGTCATCACATTTGTGGTTCTTAATCCTTCTAGGTATCATTAAAATAAGAGCCATGTTCAGCCTATGTCTTTTACAAGGCAGAGAGAGATCAATGAGAACCCTGTAAAAATGATACCAGCTCACATCAGCTGTTTGAGTTTACTTTTATAGGTTCTCTATAGGTAAATCCAGGCTAATCCATTGCCCAGTTCCCAGGAAAGTAGGATTTTTCTCTTAATTACCTGAAATGTGAATACATGTAAACATGATTTTCCACAAGTTGAGTGTCACAGACCCAGAAGAACTCTCTCTTAAACCCCATCATGAATTAATTTCAGGGTCCACAGCAAGAACTTGGAAGTCTCTGAAATACTCTCAGTCCTCTCTATGTGATTTTCTCTAATATACACATCAGTCTTCTTCTGAGAATCATTATTCCAGGAATTATTATGATCGCTTCATTACAGAATTGGTTTTACACTTCATTCTGGGCTGTGGACAATGAAAACTAAGCTATATAAATGAAAGTTAGGAAACAAAGGAGCTGTCTGAGATAGAATATTTGCGTTAGGTTGACAGATGTCAATTCTGAGAAAGTTTTAAGAAATAAAGTGATGACCATATTATGGTATTGTTTTGTGCATTGCTGCCCAAGGAAATGATAGTGAAAATGTCATGGAAAACTGTCTAAAATGTAGTATGGCCCATAGTTTAGGTTAAGAAAGTTAGCTTAGAAAAGTGTAAGAACGTGGATGATTGTGGAGCAATCATAAAGAAACATTATGTATTGATTGATAGCTATTTATACTTGCAGTCTGGGGACAAGGAGTCAATCTGTTTTCTCACTCTCCTATTAGTCTGCACATATGGGTGGTGGAGAACAAATGATTCCTTTATAAGAGTATGCATTTGTTTTTGCTTTATTTTGCTTTGAAAACTTTTAGGTTGAAAAAGCTGGCTTCTCTTGTCATATTAAAATAATAGTAACTATTCTAGAATGTTCATGTGGTCTAGCATTACCACATTGTGCTGAGCACAAAAATAAATCAGAAGTCATTGAGTGATGGATGTTACTGACCATAAACAATCTCCTCCCCTGAACTCAAATTTATAAATTATGTTTTAAAAAAATGGGCTTGGGCTGGGGTTGTAGCTCAGTGGCAGAGCGCTTGCCTTGCATGCGTGATGCACTGGGTTCGATCCTCAGCACCACATAAAAATAAATAAATAAAATAAAGACATAAAAAGGGGGGGGGCTTTCTTTCATACATCCACCACTTTGTATTTCTCTTTCGTAATACTTCAGTGTCTGCTCACTCTCATTTTACATCACCTTTCCAATTAGCAATTAACATTTGCCATTGGTTCTTAGAACTTTGTGAAATACAAAGGTGTCATCCTTTCAGGTGTGCATATTTACTAAAATTTTTATCTTTCTAATCTGACAACCAAGTGTCTTTGTGCGATGGGTAACCCAAGAGAGAGGTGCCCTGATTTCTTTTTAGGCTGCATCATTTCTTCTTTTGGGGTAGCATTCATCACCAGTGGATCTTGATTAGCCATCAGTTAAATCTAAATAGTTGAGGTTAGTGTGGTGAATCTGAGAAGTCAAAGAAACCCAGGTCCACAAAATGAAATGGAGTCTTTAGGACCAATGATTTTAATTCACTCATGACTCAGCATGATGTTCTGCAACCAGCAAATACCATTGATTGTCCATTTCTAAATTTTTGCCCACCCCCGTCATCTAATGTTATATTTCAACTTTTCAGCTTCTCTCTTTAGCCTCATTTCTCTGGAAACCATCTCATCTCTTTATTCTGTTCCCTGCACCCCTGCCTTCTTTTATTAATGCTTCTTTCAAAACTGTCTGTGGTTCCAGATACTGCCCTGGAGGATGGGGGGGGGGCGGTAAGTATCTGATGCTTATTCTGACTTTTTGCTCCTCTGATCTCCTTCTTCTCTAAGCTGCTCTGTCATTTACTCTATTTAAATATTATCCCTTTCATCTTTTATGGTGAATTCTTTATGGCAATCCTCTTTTGTGAGCAAATAGTCATGACATCTATTCCGTTTCTAATAAAAATTACATATTGGCCTTCTGGCACATACTGTAAGGCCATTGGCATTGTAGAAGCCTGACTGCTGGGATAGTGTCCACATGTCCTCTGCCATGGGCCCACCCAGGAGGCACCAGTTATGAGCTCCCTGGATCCTGTGATTAGGAGTTGTCTTATCCATTGTTACATCCCTGTTGAGTCTGGCACAGAATATGTATTCCATGGGTATTTGCTAAATTAATCTACAACTATGAGATTTGCATTAGTTTCAGGTAAAATAATGAAACCTTTTACCAAATAGAAAAGTTTGGGTTTGTTGCATAACAATGGAAAAGTCTTTCACTTGACTACATAGATTCTGATTATAGATAGTACCTACTTTGGTAGCAATGGATTTTGTTTGTTTGTTTATAATATTTTTGTAGTTGTTGATGGGCCTTTATTTATTTATATGTGATGCTAGAATCAAACCCAGTGCCTCACACATGCTAGGCAAACACTCTGCCACTGAGCCACAATCCCAGACCCTTATTTTATTTATTTTTTAAATATGGAACACTTCACAAATTTGCTTGTCATCCTTGCATAGGGCCTATGTTAATCTCTATATCATTCCAATTTTAGTATATGTGCTATCAAAATGAGCACTAACAATCTCTTTTTAACCAACTGGTTAAAAAGATCAAAACTTTTAGAAACATGCAAAAATTAAAACTCTAGTGTTGATTTGAATATTTAAATATAGAATAAATTTGTGCATCTTTCAGTGATTTATTCTTAAATACAAAATTTGGATTGTAAGTATTTTTATACAACCTCCTTGAAGGTGGAGTCTGTGTTTTATAAAATGTCACATTTTCCATATTCATCATAGTATTTAGCACATAGCAGGTATTTGCTAAGAATTTGTGAGCAGGTCAGGGAGTAGGCTACAAACACTGGTTATTTCTAAGGAACGTAATGAGTGATTATTACACAAATAGTAAAGAAATCATCTTCTGTGTATGTTAACCTCCAAGTTTATCTAGGAATCTTTATTGTTCCAAATTCTGCCTATGACTGGGATGAAAGGGATAATACTTGCTCTAACACATAAGATTTTCTTTAGGCTAGTGGTATAGCGTGGTGGCAGAGCACTCACCTAGCACGTGCAAGCCCTGGTTTCTATCTTCAGCACCATTAAAAAGAATTTTTTCTTTTAATACACCTCATACTCAGTATCCATTTAGAACATTTTGAGCAGACTTTCTCCAGGTTTGAACCTATTTCATTATTTGCCCCTAAAGTTCAGACTGAGAACTGAGAGTAGAGGAAGGCAGTGGTGAGCTCAGGCAGTGTGCATTGGATGCTGGCCCCTATCTTAACAATGTCTGTGTCTGATTGGGGTGTATGGTTCTCAACAGAAGAAAGTGCCTCTTCACCACTCTGCCAATCTGAAGAAACTTTTGCAGTCTGATGTTTCAAGTAGTCAAATTATCATCCTTAAGAGGATTATATTTAAAGAAAAAAAAAAGGCTATGGTTTCAAAAGTCATATTCTCCTGAAATAATTTTATTTTAGCTTTTCAGTTGCTTTCATAGAACTATAGTTCTATGCAATTCATTAGCCTGGAAAGGATGGGTCCTGTATCACTGATTTGCTTTTCACACTGGCTAGATTTACACAGGAAAAAAAAAAAAATTCTCTCCTTTGGGCACAGATGTCAACTACAAGCAGCTGACACAGAAACTCCTGTTGTTACTCAAAAAGGGAATGAGGTAAAGGAAAATGAAGACCACAGCATAAACCCAGTACTGGGAGTTTAAAATGCACATCTAACGGATAGTGGATCAGTAGTGCAACTTTTGTGCTGGACAGTGCAGAAAGTTTCTTTAAATTTAACTTAAATATATTGCTTATTTTTTTGCAAATTTCCTTATGAAATTTGACTCACAGTGTTCATAACTAAAAATGACAACTTGAAGCCGGGTGTGGTGGCGCACACCTGTAATCTCAGCACTTCGGGAAGCTGAGACAGGAGAATAGCGAGTTCAAAGCCAGCCTCAGCAATGGAGAGGCACTAAGCAACTCAGTGAGACTCTGTCTCTACATAAAACACAAAATAGGGCTGGGGATGTGGCTCAGTGATCGAGTGCCCCTGAGTTAATCCTCAATACCAAAAAAAAAAATGACAACTTGAATTCAGGTGCAGTAGAGATATTCTTTTTTTTTTTTTTTTTTTTTTTTTTGAGATATTCTTGACATAGAGCAAAGCTCCTGAAAAAAAAAAATATTCCTGCTTCTGGGATGGTGTGCCTCTGTGTGAACATCTCAGATTTAAAGATACAGTGCTTTAGTTACAGGCTACATGCCTCTGCCATACACCCATACAGGTTTTTTTGTTCATAAAACTCAACCTTCCAAATACTTAATATTTCACAGAAACTTTTTGTCCTTTGTATTTTTATTTTATTGCTCATCTGCAATTTTTTACATTATATTATATCATTGGCACAAGTATGCCTCAAAAAGCTATTTTATTTTTGCTGCCATAATCCCTTCAAATTTATTCAATGGGGATAATTCTGCTCCTGACAATCTCAAATGCAGGCCATTTCAAAACCTTTGCACCACTTTTAGTTCCTATAAAATTCTGTGGATACTTTGTTGCAAAATTCAGTCTTGATCTAGAAATACATAACTTGGTCCTTGTAGTAACCAATAGTCTGATCCTCATTGAAAAACAAGTCTCCATGTGGGCTGGGGATGTAGCTCAGTGGTAGAGCACTTGCCTAGCATATATGAGGCCCTGGATCTACGAGAAGAAATAAAAAAAAGGGGCTGGGATTGTAGCTCAGCGGTAGAGCGCTTGCCTCGCATGTGTGAGGCCCTGGGTTCGATCCTCAGCACCACATACAAAGCAATGAAATAAAGACATTGTGTCCATCTATTTAAAAAAAAAAAAAAAAAAAAAAAAAGAAATAAAAAAAAGACCCCACAGAAAAACACATCAGCCCCACTCCACATCCCTGGGACTGCTGCAAGTGGTGAACCCAGAGCTAGGAAGGGAAAAGTATGGATAGCCTCTCTCTTTCTTGCTCCCACTTCACCTACTTCTATTACTGATTCCTTCCTTTCTCAACCCTGAAGGGACATAAGCTGACCCCGCACTGGTTCGTCCCATATGTGCATGATGGGAACCATTGCCCATCTTTTGCCCTGACACATTGTAGATATACAGACCACTCCATGCAGCCTTCAGCTGGCTGACGAACAAAAAGCTAGCTCACTCCTCACTCTTCACATTTCTTAGGCAGGAGTTACACCAGTCTATCATGTCCTCCTAACTGGGAAGCGCAGCAAGCTCTCCAGGTGGGTCTATTTCATCAGCTGCAGCCCTGCTAGACTTACGGTGACACCCAGGTACCCAGGGCCTCCGAGTGGCCTCAGAGAGACTAACAGGAATTAATAGCTCTCAGCAAAGTCCTCTTACTGGTGAACGATCTTACCTTAATGGAATCAAATGATATGATTAAAGTTAACCAATACTACAGATTGGGAGGTAAAAACAACAAAATATTCAATGAGTTATTTGAAATAAACTATTCATAACTAAGGAACAGGATACAATTCTAACCAAATCACAATGGCAAATGGTGTTTAATTAGAGCTACAAGTTTAATAAAGTTTTATCCTTAACCCAAGCTCATTGTTCCAAATTGCTCAAAGATGTGGCAGTGTTGAAGAAAATGATGGCCTGTATATCATTCATGTATTTATTCAGTCTTCATATATGTATTGAGCACCTGCCATGGGGCAGGCAGGGGCAGGCATTATTCTAGATGCTGTTGATAGAGTGAGAAGAAAGTCATCCAAGATCCCTCCTCTTGTGTAGCAAACATTCTGACACTTGATAGTCATTCAATCAATAAATAAGAAAAATACTAGCTAATATAGCAGTGCTATGTAAAGAATTAGAATGGAGAGTTAGTTTGGGTGACGTGACTGGGAGGACTTCATTTCAACTTGACAGGATTTAACAGGGAGAGGGAGTAAGAGGAATCCAGAATAAGTCTTAGAATTAGCTTAGTGTACTCAAGGAGTGTCCCAAGGACCTGAGCCAGACTTCAAGCTGACAACTTGAGATAACTACAGAAATGGAAAGTAACCATTAAGGAATTTTTATAGCAATTTAACAGAGAAATATTATGTTCACGAATATTATAATTTTGTTTTCCTTGTTAATTTCATTTTGCTAGTAACTTATTTCATTTTTATTTTACAAAAGTACAAATTAGAAAATTTTCAAAACCTGGTTTTTAACATAGAGAGTATAAGAAGCACTGGTTTAACCATTTAACCAAGTAAATGAATCTCAGCGGCACCATTTCCTGAGATGAAGAGCAGGATAGGAGACTTCTGGGAGACAGAAATCAGGTGTGTGTTGTTTAAGCCATACTAATTTTGAGATGCCCATTGAGCATCATAACGTAGAAAGGATCACTGGATATGTGACTTTGAAGTTCTAGAGAGAGATCAGGCTTGGAAACAGGGTTTGGGGAGTCCTCAGCATACAGAAGCTGGCTGAGATTGAATGACGTCACCAAGAGCAGAGGATTAGGTGCCAGCAGAGGACAGTGATCAGATGCCGCTAGAGAAAAAGAAGGAAAACCAATATGGTGTCTCATGGAAGCCATAGAAGAGAATGTTTCAAAAAGGAAAAGTAGTCATCTCTGACTTATGCTGCTGAGAGGTCAAATAAGATAAGAACAGATAAGTAATTATTCCATTTAGCTAACTTGCAAACCCTAACAGCAGCAATTTCAGTGGAACAGTGGAAACAAAAACTTAATTGGAGTAGCCTAACAAGAGAATAGGCAAAAAGGAAGTGATCTGGTAACAATAGGGGTGGGAGTATTTCATTGTAGTTGTGTTTTGTTTTTGTTGTTTTTTGTGGCACTGAAGATCAAACCCAGGGCCTTGTGCTTGCTAGGCAAACACTCTATCACTGAGCTGTATACCCTCAGCCCTAGAGTTACTTCAAATAGTTTTTGTTGTGAAGGGACTGGAGACATGCAGTGAAGGCCAACATGGAGCTAAGGGAAATCTGTTCAAGACAGGAATGTCTAGAAGAGACAGGAAGTTGGTGATGCAGGCATGTATCAGAATGCAGGGAAGAACATCTTTGCCAAAAGAACTCTATAGGCAGTTCTGCATATTTAAATGAACACTAATTGTAGTTACAGAAATTATATACCATGTTCTTTTCATTCCCTACAGAATTCATGGCAAGGAGCTGGAAACGGAACTGCTTTATTGAGCTTCATAGTATACACTGGACATCTGAATCTTTAAAAGTTGCATCCTCAATTATAGTAGTGAACATGTTCTCTCTCACCATAGGAATAGGACTTTAAACATATTTGTCATTTTGACAGGAGTACAAAATTTCAAGCTTTGAACAAAGGCTGATGAATGAAATAGAGTTTCGCTTAGAACGGACGCCTGTTGACGAATCAGACGATGAAATCCAACATGACGAGATCCCCACGGGCAAGTGTATTGCTCCCATCTTTGACAAAAGACTCAAGCACTTCCGGGTTACAGAAGGCTCTCCAGTCACATTCACCTGCAAAATTGTTGGCATACCTGTTCCAAAGGTAAGATGACCAACCAGTTGACCAACCAACAGCACAGAATTATAGACAGTGCCTTCAAAACAGTCTTAGCATGCTCTAGTGTAGTATCTACAGAGGGAATGAAAACCAATACCAGAAATGAGCAAAACTCAGTTATTTGACTAGACTGAGAACAGCAGGAATAGGAACATTAAATAAACCAAAAAGAAATCAGACTTGTTATAATTTTAGTAAAATTTTAAAATAAAATTTTTAGTCATGATACTGTACTTTGGGCTATTGATTCTCTTAACCATCAAACTCATCAATCTAACATTTTTCATTCTATTTAATATCTATTGAATACACATAGGGTGCCTGTTGTACAAAGTGAGCTATATTTGTATTATTACTAATAGGTTGGTAAATGCCAAAAATGTCATATCATTATCACTGACTGCTGAAAAATCTTATGAGTCACCAGATTTTTTGGCAAGTCGGCTAAGAGAAGGATTTACACCTGTTGTGGCTGTGGCAGGAGATCTCTTCACTCTACTTTCACAAACATTAGCATGATGTTATTATGTATGGTTGGGTAACCAGGAAAAGTAGAAAGGGCAGCTGCAACCAGTACTTTATCCCTACTGTCTTTGAGAAATATCCTTGACATATACAGAACTTGCCATGAATTTTTTTTTTATTTTGGCTAGAAATTTAGCTAGTTAATTCTAGCCTTATTCAACTTGGCATAATAAACCATATTTTCCTTTCAAGGTGAGCTATTATAGGTACTGAGATCTGCAACTACAGGAAACTTAAATATGTACATAGGTAATGAGAAAAAAGCCAGGTTCCTGGTTTTCATTATTTTGCCTCTGAAGACACATCTGGCTCTTAGGGTATCTTTTAAACTAATGAGGTACAATAAAACAGTCAAAAGCTTTATCTTAATCCTAAAGTATATGGAACTTTTGACTTAAGTATTGTATAAGTGGAGGGAGTATATCATACCATCGCTTTAAATATGTTTTATCACCTTTTTTCCAGGTGCTTTGAAAAGGATGAGTGACATCTTGTAGAAATGATAGTTGACGCTTACCTTACCCTACTCTCTAGTTTTTCCATCTTCTAAAGATATGGAACACTATATATATATATATATATATATATATATATATATATATATATATATATATAGTGAAGAATATATATACACACACACACAAATACATACACACACATATATATACTCTATATATTCTCTCTATATCATATATAAAATATAATATGTATATTATATATATATATATTCTCCTTGATTATCTTTCACTTCAGGTTTACTGGTTCAAAGATGGGAAGCAGATTTCTAAGAGAAATGAGCACTGCAAAATGAGGCGAGAAGGAGATGGGACATGTTCTCTGCACATTGAATCCACCACCAGTGATGACGATGGCAACTACACCATCATGGCAGCCAACCCCCAGGTGGAGACGCAGGGTTACGCACTGTGCCGCACACTGAGGAAGGAGCGGTTGATGTCATTGTGAATGAGACCTTGAAAAGTGCGAGTTACTCAGGATTGCTGAGGAAAATGAATGAGGAGCATTGTGATTGTGTGTAACTAGAGCACGGTATCACAACCTAAAAGACTAGTTAGCCACTGATGGGTCACTCAGCCTTTCAGGCTTTGTCAAAGGACATTGGTACTATTTCTTCACTACATTTCCCTCATATACCTGTTTGGGATGAATTTTGTGTTTATCAACTCCTTGGGTCTCTTGAGGAGTCAATAAGTCATTCTATCCATCATTCCATCAAAGGAAAATAGGTCATTTTTGTTCTTTAGAGCATAGGTAAATTACTTCAAAGAGGCTTTAAGTGTCCCTCAAATTCATATCCTTCTTTTTCTTGATAAAAGTTGAAAAGTCATCATCTCTCACCTTTCTTCTCTGAATGAGGCCAAGTCTTAAAATTCCCCTAAAAATAGTCCAGAATAAAATATCTTTAATTACAATTTTTAAATAGTTTTTTTTTTTACTTGTAGATGGATACAGTGCCTTTTATTTATTTATTTATTTTTATGTGGTGCTGAGGCTGGAACCTAGTGCCTCATAGGTGCTAGGCAAGTACTCTACCACTGAGGTACACCCCAGCCCTTTACTATTTGAATACAAAGTACTGAACTATAATTTCTACTCTCATCCACACTTCCTATTGAAAGAGTAAGATGAATCTCTATTGAGAAAAGTATAAAAATATTTGGCCATCCTCTGCATTGTGGCTACAAGTCGTATTAATTCAAAGAAAAACTTTTTATATGTGTGCTGTGTTCATTTCTTAGGTTAAAATAAAAATCATCACAATAGTTTTTAAAAAATATCTCTCCCTGGAATATGAAGAAAGATTTAAGAAGTCCTATTATATTGTTTTAATTCCATTTCCACAAAGAAAAACTACTTATAGCAAAAAGTTTCATAATGTTCTAATACAGAAAAAAAAATCATATAAATTGAAAAAATGGAGATTTCTTTCTTTCTTTTTTAAAATTCTGTGCTGGGGATTGAACCCAAGTCCTTTCATGTGAGCCCTCTACAATAGAGCTACCCCACATCCCTTTTAACTTTTGAGACAGGGTCTCACTGAGTTGCCCTGGCTGACCTGACTTGTGATCCTCCTCCCTCAACCACCCCAGTAGCTGGGATTACAGGTACACACTACCATGCCCTGCTGGAGTTCTTCTTAATTTAATCTTGTTCTTTCTCTGTTTCTCAGGGAAGAATCAGCTGTTCTGGCCACTTGATGGTACAGAGTTTGCCCATTCGCAGTCGGCTAACCGCTGCTGGTCAGTCTCACAGGTAAAGATAGGAAGAATCCACCTTCTATGGGCTCCTCCCATATGCCTGCCCCCCATAAAGAGCACCAAAGTTGTTGGATCCACATATGGTTACTTATAGGTAGCCCTCTGCCGGCAGCACCAGCACCACTTACAAGTTTGTCAAAAATGCAGAATTTCAAGCCCACCCCAGATTACTGAATCAGAATCTGCATTTTAACAACATTCCCACATGATTCACAAGCACATTAACACTTGAGAAATACTGGTCTTTTACACCATTTTAATGGTTCAAAGTTTGTAACCGTCAGTAGCACCTGTGCACATAATATATAAATTAGACCCTTTGAATTGAGTCACTATCTTCTCTTTAGTAAAACAGGAAACTTTAATGATTATATGTCTATAGATCAAATATTTTTGCTGTCTCCACTATAGCAATTAGCTTGCTTTCTTCTCTGACTTTACTAACCACTAAGAAGAAAGAGCCTGGCTTGAGTCTTATGGTGCCACAAAGTCTTAGCAAAGCATTCCATAGTTGCTGACACATATGAATTAAATGTGACTTACCAAAGGAATAAAAATAGTGACCCATGTTTCAGATACAGTATTTCACCAGCCTTGCAACTATACCTTCTTCTTTTTTTTAAGAACAGCTGTTACTGTTGGTCAGTCTTACCCAGTTTAAGTTCATAGACATCTTTAATGGCCTGCCATAATTTATGACCAGGTCAAACTTTATTACTCAAAGCCATAGAGATTGAAGTTGCCTTGTTCTGGATAATAAACAGGACTTCTCTTTTGGATCTCTTTTGAGGTTCAGATTGAATACTGATTTATTTGTTTATTTTAATGAATTCTGAACAACTGGTCAAGCCCACAGCAAGGAAGCTGAGCCACTTAACCCAGAATGACTTCAGAGAGAAAAAAGCTAAAGCCTGTTTATTTAATTACAGATCTCCCAAGATAATCCTACAGTTTATGACATGCTTACCACTTTGCTTTCTTTTTTAATCAACTCCACACCATTCTTATTCTTATTCTTATTATTAATTTTCTGCCCCAGAAGGCTCTTCCCATCCAAAAAAAAGAAAAACTGCTACTCTCTTTATAGCTCTATAGCCATGTTGAAATGCCTGTTGCTATGAGTTTGTAAAATGGCTTCTATGTTTGAAACCTGAACATTCTTGTTATAGGGGAAGGTCCCGAGTGCAAGAAAGAGACAAAGAGCCTCTACAGGAACGCTTTTTCCGACCACATTTTCTGCAGGCTCCTGGGGATATGGTAGCTCACGAGGGGCGCCTGTGTCGGCTGGACTGTAAGGTAGATTCTTAGCACTTGTCCTTAGTTCCAGATCTGTTCAGATTTTGCATTTGATTGTTTGCTTGCATTTATTTTTGTTTGTATTTGTTTTGTTGGAGCTGTGAGTTCCAAAGGAGGAGGTCCAGGGGAAGGGAGAGATTATTTTCCCCATAGGCGTTTTTGTAAAATTTAATACCAGACAAAATTAGTTCATGAAATTTTAAAATCATTATATTTTAATAAAAATTACATTGGCATTGTATCAAGTTAATTGCATTTTTAGAATACAACCAAGGAAGTGATATAATTTGAACGTTTCCTTCCACATGGTGCCTAGAAAGCCTTTATTCCTATGTGATTGTTTGGTTGTTTTGTTTTGTTTTGTTTTTTGTTTTTGTATCCTTTAAGTGATTATTGTGAGATGTAGCCTTTGGAAAAATTATAATCATGAAAAGATGGCTGTGAGTCAGTCTATGAGAGCAGAACATGGTTTCTCATACTAATCAACCTCCATCACGTTTAGTGTATCTGCATTCTAATTTTTTTTTTTTTTTTTTTTTTTTGGTACCAGGGATCAAACTCAGGAGTACTCAACCACTGAGCCACATCCCCAGTCCTATTTTGTGTTTTATGTAGAGACAGGGTCTCACTGAGTTGCTTAGCGCCTTGCATTGCTGAGGCTGGCTTTGAATTCGCGATTCTCCTATCTCAGCCTCCCAAAGTGCTGGGATTACAAGCGTGAGCCACCGTGCCTGGCTGTAGATACTGCTTAATTTGATGAGAAATTTAAGTCACTCCTTCTACCCCAGACAAAATGCAGAATGCTGTGGAAAATTTAGATGCAAATTTGGGAAAGCTTGAGGTTAAGCATTCGTTCAGAGTCCACCTCTATCTGTGGTTCTTAGTCTTCCATTGCTGCCTAAATAATATTCAGGTTGACTGTAATTTCCCCCTCACTAAACTCTAAAAACTACCAAGGCCTAGGTCCCATCTCGTTTAATATTGTAAGTGGGCACTGGAATTTTTAAACCCTCTTCATGTGCTTATAATTTGCAGCAAAATTTGAGAACCCTGGTTTGCTATCTGACCTTTTTCATATCTAACTCTTGCTTATTAAGTATATAAGCAATATATCATCTCTGATATTGATGCTTTAGGTCTGTTTTATCTATAGCTTAATTCTTATTTATTCTAATGTAGAATATAATCAAATAGGTTAATCATGACCTAAACCGGGGTCAAAATACCACATCAGTTAAATTCACGCAGCTATTCATTCAGACCCCTCTCTCTTCTCCCTGTGCTGCTCCAGAGAGGTTCTCACCACTCCATGTTTTCTTTCACTGTATACATGCCAAACAAGGATGAAGAATTCAGCCACCAAATAAATCTGCCTGTCATCAGTCTGTCATTTGCCTCAGCTGTCCTGTTGTTTATTAGGTGAGTGGCTTACCGCCCCCAGAGCTGACGTGGCTGCTCAATGGCCAACCTGTGCTACCAGATGCTTCCCACAAGATGCTGGTCAGAGAGACGGGAATCCACTCTCTGCTCATTGACCCACTCACCCAACGCGATGCGGGGACCTATACGTGTGTGGCCACCAACAAAACTGGGCAGAATTCCTTTAGTCTGGAGCTCACTGTAGTAGGTAAGGTTTGCTGCTGGGACCCCCAGACATAACTCCCTTCAAAATTATTGTGTAAATATGCAAAACCTCTGGCAGAATTCCTTAGTCCTTTACTCAGCCAATCTTAGTTTCTCCTTCACTGTAGTAAGGGCCATATTTCTACATTGCTTTCAAAAACATGGTGATGTTAAAATGGAATGTGGCACCTTGTACATATTACACATGCAATAAAGAGAGCATTGTAATTGTTCATTGAGCAATCAACAAATTGACTGTCACTACCTTCCAGTCATTTGTCCTGTAGTCAATCTGTCATTTCTGGAACATACCAGGCTTTTTTATCCCCCTAAGTTACCGGCCTTTGCATCAGTGGTCCCACTACCTAGAATACCTGTCTTTGCCCAGCGTCTTCTTACTCACTCTCTAAAGCCTAACTCAAGTGTCACCACCCAGGCAAATGGGTCTACCAAGGACAACTACTCCTTCCCAGTCCTCCTCTGGATTTTTTTTTCTTTAATATTTTTTCTTGTAAATGGACACAATACCTGTATCTTATTTATTTGTTTTTCTGTGGTGCTGAGGATCAAACTCAGTGCCTCACACATGCCGGGCAAGCTCTCTACCACTGAGCCACAACTCCAGCCCCCTCCTCTGTATTTCTATGCCAGTAATCTCAGCTACTGAAGGGATAAGGTGAAAGGATTGCAGATTTGAGCCCAGCTTGGGCAAGTTAACGAAAACACAAAAATTAAGAAATGAAAAGGAGGGACTTATAGAGAGCTCATGGTCTTCTGTGTAATTGTTCATTTCTTTGCCTGAGCTTCTGAGGTCAGAGACTCTGGCTTGTTATGTATATCTCTAGCATCAGCCTCAGAGCTTAGAACATGGAAGGTTCTCAGCAAATTTGAGTTGATAACAGAGCAGGCCCTTATCTTATACGTTAATGTGAACAAAATGCTGTCATGCCTATAGAAGAGGAAAGCAAGACATTATCTGCAAGGAGCCAACCCTGCAGGGCAGCAGTCCAGCCAGAATTAACTTTCAGAATGTAGGAATCCTGGGGCTGGGATTCTCTTGCTGTCTTGCAGTCTGATGAGCTCAGGGTATCTTTGGCACATCAATCCTGTCTATAGATAAATACCTATTTATCTTTTTCCATTCCTTACAATTAATTTCCTCTTGCCAATGGAATAGGAAAGACTCATTTTGCAAGGATACATTGATTGCAGACCTTTACCTTTTTCCCACCATTTTGCTCTAACCTTGACTTTTGAACCTTGACATAGGAGGTTCTGGACAAAAGAAAAACCTTCTTAGAAAGCATAATTTTGTGTTTTTAAAAAAAATCGTATGATTCTGTAGGTATGAGATTTTTTTTCAAAATAAAAAGTAGAGGAAAACTAATATACCTCCTATGAAATAAACTCCTCCAAAAAAGAAAACAAAGCATCAATTTTAGTATATAAAGTTTATTGTTTCTCAAAAGTTATTATTGCACAATTAATGAAAATCCTTTAATCCAACCATTCCCATGTGACCAGATCTTCAGGTCTTATCTCACATGGGATATGCAGAGATGGCCGGCCCATTTCTTTTTCTAAATACTTATGGAGCTTGATCAAGGCTATGATCCTCACAAGAAGTGTTCTGATGGGGAGGTGAGGTAGTGGCAGACTACCTAAATTCCAGAATGTAGTGCACTTGAGGCATGAACTTCAAAGCACTTACTATTGAAACAAGAAAGTCTCTTCTCTTATTCAGCAAAAGAAGTGAAGAAAGCACCTGTGATCCTGGAGAAACTGCAAAATAGTGGCGTTCCCGAGGGCCACCCAGTGAGACTGGAGTGCCGCGTGATAGGCATGCCCCCACCCGTGTTCTACTGGAAAAAAGACAACGAGACCATCCCTTCCACTAGAGAGCGGATCAGGTACAGCAGCCACCATCCCCACGGGGACCTACAGGCTTGGAGCACATGTTGGGTCTTGCTTCTTTCGCTTAGCAATATGCTCTGGAGTTTCATTCATATTATTGTGTATATCAAAAATTCATTCCTTTTTTTTGTTGTACCTTGTGTGGTTGTCTAAGAGGTTTAAGAATTTAACTTTTAAGTTTAAAATTATATAATAAATTTATGAAGGTCTTACATATTATTAAGTATTTATGGCTTCTACATAAATATTTAATAGTATGTCTCTGCTCATAGCTTCTCTTCTTTGAGTACTTTCTTCCCTGTGCTTCCTCCAACTATGGTCTACCTCCCTAGTATCTGTGATCCCTCAGGCTCAGCTCAAAATCTTGACCACCAGGAAGAGCTTCCTCCCCTCCCCAGTCCAGGACTGGGTCTGTGGTCCAGGACTGAACCCATCTTCTGCCACACCCTGTTGCACATGGCCATTAATGTCAGTGTTGTTGGTTTCAATCTATGTCACTTCGACTAGACTGTGAGCATCTGAGCTCAGGGACCACATCTCCTTTGTCTTTGTATGTCCTGACTCCTCGCAACACCAAACATCATACCTTTTACTGGTAGCAATTTATACAGAAAGAATGAACAAATGCGTGAATTTCCTCTGTGATCACCTAACTCACTAAACTGAAACAATGGCATTCTAATGTGTCTCTGACACCAGGCATAAGCCCTGTTCAGTTCTCCTCACCACTGTCAGAGTGATTTTTTTTTTTTTTTTTTGGTACTGGAGATTGAACTCAGGGGCACTCGATCACTGAGCCACATCCCCAGCCCTATTTTGTGTTTTATGTAGAGACAGGGTCTCACTGAGTTGCTTAGCGCCTTGCCGTTGCTGAGGCTGGCTTTGAACTTGCGATTCTCCTGTCTCAGCCTCCCTAAGTGCTGGGATTACAGGCTTGAGCCACCACACCTGGCTGGTGTCAGAGTGATCTTTTAAGAATGAACGGTGATTATGCCACCTGTAGCTTAAAATATATCAATGGTTCCTCATCTGAAAGGAAGAATCCCTATCCTTTACCATGTACATGTGGCTGTCTTTCCTGTCTTCTCTCTAGTCCTCCCACCTGCTGGTCCCCATGCACACTCCACTCTCAGCCATAATGAACATGCCACCCCCTCTCCCACACCATCATGTCTTTGCTCAAGCTGTTCCACTACCTGGAACAGCCTTGTCCCCAATCTCAACCCTTTTTTTTTGGGGGGGGGGAGTACTGGGGATTGAACCCAGGGTGCTCAACCACCACATCCTAGCCCTATTTTGTATTTTATTTAGAGACAGGGTCTCACTGAGGTGCTTAGGGCCTCGCTAAGTTGCTGAGGCTGGCTCTGAACTCAAGATCCTCCTGCCTCAGCCTCCTGAGCTTCTAGAACAACCTCAACCTTTTAGAATGACTCCAGCACATCTTCTGGAAAGCTTTCTCACAAATGAATTGGTTACATTATATTATAGTACAAGTGAATTTTTAAAGTAATCTCTTCTTATTCATCTCTGGTCTTTGTGCAGTATTCATTTTTCTGTAGCTTAATCTCACATATGCTTGTGCTTCTGAACATCTTCACACCTCCTCCTTATTGCTAGGGACTTCCCCAAATAACCTTCCTTCTATGTTCCCAAAGCACCTTTCCTATGTCATTGCTCTATCATGTGCTGCATTCTACTTATCACTATTTTTACTTATTTGTCTCTTATGTTTTTCTTTCCTACTAAACAGAAGGACTCTTCCAGAGAAATAATTTTTGTCATTTTCAACTTTAGCACCCAAGGCAGGTGCATCCAGGATTGTGCCCAACAGAGTATTCTTCTTCTTCTTTTTTTTTTTCAGTACTAGGGATTGAACCCAAGGGCATTCAACCACTGAGCCATATCCTCAGCACTTTTTATATTTTATTTAGAGACTGGGTCTCGCTAAGTTGCTTAGAAACTCGCTAAATTGCTCAGGTTGGCTTTGAACTCACGATCCTCCTACCTCAGCTTCCTGAGCCACTAGGATTACAGACATGCACCACAGCACCCCACCCGACAGAGTATTCCACAAGAGTTTAGTAAAAAAATATTTCAGCCGGGCACGGTGGCGCAAGCCTGTAATTCCAGCACTTTGGGAGGCTGAGACAGGAGAATCGCGAGTTCAAAGCCAGCCTCAGCAATGGCGAGGCACTAAGCAACTCAGTGAAACCCTGTCTCTACATAAAACACAAAATAGGGCTGGGGATGTGGCTCAGTGGTCGAGTGCCCCTGAGTTCAATCCCCAGTACCAAAAAAAAGAAAGAAAGAAAGAAATATTTCAAATAATGAATTCATTAATCATAAAGAAAAGGTAACAGATGTTATGAGATGGTGAGATTGTGATGGATATTTTTTACTTTTGTTATACTTGTTCTGACTTTATTTAGTCTTATTACTTTACAAATAATAAATAGCTTTCAACAAAAGGAACACACTTGTTTATTCTTTTAACTCAAGAAGTTAGGCTATTATCTCTGCCCAGTAAATGAGCTGTGGCAGTCTTCAAAGGGAGCTTGGAACAGGGTATGAAGGAGGCCAGGACAACAAGGGGTGAAGGGGGACATGTGGCCACACGGTTCTCCATCCTTGGCCACATATCAAAATCATCTGGGGAATTTCTAAAAAAATCCTAATGCTTGGGTCCCTGCCGGAGGTTCTGATATAATTCCCTGAGGCGTGGCCTGAGATTCCAATGTGCAGCCAAGGTTGAAAACTACTGATGTACAAAAAACAGAAGGAAAAAAGCAGCTATTTCCTCAATCAAATTAAGCTGAATTCTGCATGTGTCCAGCTGGTTACATTAGGAGATGCCATCTCAATGCTGTAGATAGATCTACCCCTGGGATCTCATTTTGGTTTGCTTTCCCACAGCTTCTTAACAAAGTTCTCACTAAAATTTCCAATCTTGTTTAGAAAGGAGATTGTTCTGGACTTTGGTTGTGAAAAGCAGGGGATCCCCATGGTGGGGAGTAAACTTTAGTGGAGTTGGAGCAGTGCAGACACAGGTGTAAGTATAGTTGGAAAGTGCAGACACAGGTCACAGCATTTTGGATGGCTGTCACCATCCTTTGGCATTATAAGGTTCATTACTGATATCATGTAGCTTCTTTTAACCTTCAAATTTGCTTTGTGCTTGCCTTCTGCTGAATTTCCCTTTTTGCCCTTTAAAAAGGGAGTTTCCCTGAATTTGAGAGATGCTTCTGCTCCTAGTTAAAATATGGACATGTTTTTTCTTTTCTCCAGTATGCACCAGGACACAACAGGATACGTCTGCCTCCTCATTCAGCCAGCCAAGAAATCAGATGCTGGGTGGTACACATTGTCAGCCAAAAACGAAGCTGGCATTGTGTCGTGCACTGCTAGGTTGGATATATACGGTAAGTATAATGTCACTCATCGGTTGAACATCTGTGTGTGACAGGCAGCTTTAAAATCATTTTTCAGGGTAAGTATAGTAAGTGTCCATAAATGAATTGGATATATTATATTTTAGTGCTTAAGAGATAGATTTTAAAAGTCATCTGGTCCTAGGTACCTCAGGGCTTTTGTACACTTCTGGGTTTTGCTATGAGCTTAACCTTCTTCCAAAAGAGGACTTCTGATCCTAGGAAGTCTACAGCCAGCCCACAACTTACACTTGTTTGCATTCTTGGCCATCCAGTGTCTTCATGCTGTCTCCCTATGCAGTGGTCACCCGTGGGAACTCCCTACTACTGTGATCTCCCAGAAGAATTTTCTAGATGCCATCATTCATTTATTTATGCATTCAACTAATGTGTATTGCTCCAATACCCCAGAGTTTCCTATTAATTGGAAGTAAATTAATAATAATAATCTCAAGTGACATTTGAATAGTAATATAATTAATAAAAGTGGTGTCCTCGGTCCTCCCAGACCCATGAAATTATTAGAATTGTTGTTACCCTCATTTAAATGCTGAGGGAACAGACTCGGGTTGGTGACTACAGCTAAGAAGCAAACTCAGGTCTTCATATCATTCTCTTGAGCCATGCTTCTCATTTTCAAAGGATCTAAGTAATTAATCTTTATTAATGTTTTTGTGTGCTGTATTCCTCTTCCTTAAACTCTTTGACATTAACTGGTATTTTTTAGAGTCATGGTCTTTAATCCAAAAGAGTGCTTATTTTATCTTCTTCTTCCTCTTTTTTTTTTTTGTTTACATAATTGGTTAGACCAATAAGTTTCACATTTGTAACTTTATTTAACATGATTAATCAGAATAACAACAGCAATTCTATTTAGAACCTGAGGGTCCTGCTATTTACAGGTGAACAACAGGTATCCCCTTTATTTAGTACCATGCAGGAGTAGGTTTGACCTGCCATTTTCCCTAGGTCTCATTTTTGGAGGAAGGGTACAGATCTCTAATTATTTTCTCTGACTTGAAAAGAAAAGCAGTTGTGAAGGAAGCTGAAAAAGTCCAGAGAGAAAGAGGCCAGTGATTCGTTTCTTAGCCTAGGCGGCCTTCTCCGAGCATCAGAAGGCAGTAGGTCTCCAACCCGTAAACCCTGAAACTGATGACTTATCTCAACACTGCCCTCCAGTGGCTGAGTTCCCAACTAGCCTTCTCTTTCCTGCCCATGGCACCAATAGGAAGAGCTATTTCCTCTGTTGGGACATGAGGTGAGGAAAATGATGGAGGCCTTAGGCTAGAATCATTTCCCTGTCCCCTTCCTTCTCTCCCACCACCACCACACTGCTAAGAAATGGAACAGTAGGCTCCACTCTCATCTAAAGTGCTGCTGGTAGAGTACATGTCTAGTATGCCTAAAGCATACTAGGATTGAACTCAGGTTCAATCCCCAGCACCAAAAACAAAAGTTTGGGGGTCAGGGTTCTATTTTACTGCTAAGAATTACTGTCAGTTAAGACACAGAGTTAGCCGGGTAAGGATAAGAGATGCTTTTAAAGTGGAATTGCTATAAGTTCTGCCTTCAGTGTTGTAGCTTTACAAATTTGTTTCTCTTCATTCACTCAGAGGAACTTAAGACTGAAAAACTGATTGCAGATAATGAAATCAACAAAGGACCAATTTATAAATCAGAATTCTAAATGGAGGCACATCTTCCTAGGACCCAGAACCCCAGTGTTTACCATCTAGTATACCCCCTTTTCCACATCAAGATCCCCAGAAACCTAATCAGGAGATTGCTTGGTAATTTTTTTTTTTTCTTTTTGGGGATTAAACTCAAGGTCACTTTACCACTGAATCTCATCTCTAGCCCTTTTTATTTTTTGAGACAACATCTCACTAAGTTGCTGAGGCTGGTCTTGAACTTGCAATCTTCCTGCCTCAGCCTCCTGAGTTGCTGGGAATACAGGCATGCACCACTGTGCCCAGCACTTGGTAATTTCTGAATCAGAAATAATAGCTGGGATGTTACAATGGGGATAGGTATTTTATTCAGGCCATGTTCAAGCCTAAGGATGGTGTCTGTTAAAAACAAGGCCTCCTTTGAATAGCGCCTGTTGAACATGTACACTCAAATCAATTCTCTTTTGTTTCTGAACCATTCTTGATTGCATATAAATTACTTTTTAGTCTTCTTGCTGTAACTCGTGGAACCTGGTTAGTGTTCTGGATGGGTAGGTAGGTAATGGCTGCTCGGGGTGGTTACAGTGTAGGATGGGTACTTCCCAGAGGGTTGAACAGATCTTTTGGCTCCTATGGTCACAAGTTTCTTATCTCTGCTTCATGAGGTGCCCTTCTCTGTGAGCCCACAGTCCTCTGTATACAGCTACTAGCAGATCCCATGCCATGTCAGTGAGAGGGGCTAATTTTGAGAAATCACCCTAGTCACCTACTCTTCCTTCTTACAGGAATTCTAACCTCTTACTGAGAATCACAGGTTGTATAATTAGTCTTTTTTTTTTTTTTTTTTTTTTTTGGTACTGGGGATTGAACTCAGGGGCACTCGACCACTGAGCCACATCCCCAGCCCTATTTTGTGTTTTATGTAGACACAGGGTCTCGCTGAGTTGCTTAGCACCTCGCTGTTGCTGAGGCTGGCTTTGAACTCGCAATTCTCCTGTCTCAGCCTCCCTCAGTGCTGGGATTACAGGCTTGAGCCACCGCGCCCGGCTTGTATAATTAGTCTTAAGAGATCACCAGCCCAGTGTCTCTGTTCATGGCAGGAAATGTTTTATTGCTCTCTTTTATAAATGAGGTAATTCAGATCTAGATATCCTTAAATGCTTTGCCCAGAATCCAAAGGAAGCATTGGAGTGAGGACAGAACACACCTTTGTGGTGTGCCTGCCAGACTGTATGCCTTTGATCATAACACATTGTTTGCTCCATTTTCCAGCTCAGTGGCACCAGCAGATCCCAGCACCCATGTCCATCCGGCCCAGTGGCAGTCGCTACGGATCTCTCACCAGTAAAGGACTTGACATTTTTTCTGCCTTTTCCTCCATGGAAAGCACAATGGTGTATTCATGCTCTTCTCGGAGTGTAGTGGAAAGTGATGAACTTTAAGGATGTCTGGGTGCCTGCTGTGCAAGGGGGCAGACTGTGGAGGGGGAAGTAAGGGCCAAGTCACAGCAGTTTCTAAGCAACTTGTTTTGAGTGAGTTCTCATGCTGCTGGACCTGTGGCAAAAAGTGCTTTAAATAAGTTGGCTGGAGGCTCTTGTAGTCTCAATTGAGGGTGAATGTAGGGCTGTGTCTCTTAAAGATTCCAACAAAAAAGTGAGCAATACAGATGAATCAAATATGTCATACTGCAGCCATCTACTACTTTGGAGAAAGGCTAGCATGCTCCCTGCCCCCATTATGTTAGGGATGTTTAGGCCCTACTGGGAGCAATTAGGGGTTATATGTCTGGGCTGAGAGGAGTTAAACAGTAGTAACCTTAGGATATAACTAATTCATCCAGCAATCAAAAAGGTGGGGAGTCACTGTCACCTTTCATTGGTTACGTTCATAGCAGTAGTTTTGGTGAACTCATTATATCAGTTTCCACTTAGCATTAGGAGATCATATCATACAAATCTCACATGTGGTGAAACACTTTTGATTTGCATATCCTGGGTGTATATGAGCCATATAATAAGATGCCAAAATGTGCTTGAGATGATTCACCTGAACACTCAATGTTACACTGTGCACTTATTCTGTGGACATACAGGACCCCACCAGCCTGTCTGAACCATTTGTTTTGAAATGGTCACTGATTTTTCTTCCTTCAGACTTTGCATTTCTAGACTCTGAAACTAAAGGCTTGTTACTAAACCAACTGAGAAAAAAAAAATCTTCTTCAGGGTCACTTTAAAAACTACAAGCTTTAGCCGGGCACAGTGGCGCACACCTGTACTCCCAGCACTTTGAGAGGCTGAGACAGGAGAATCGTGAGTTCAAAGCCAGCCTCAGCAATGGAAAGGCGCTAAGCAACTCAGTGAGACCCTGTCTCTACATAAAACACAAAACAGGGCTGGGGGTGTGGCTCAGTGGTCGAGTGCCCCTGAATTCAATCCCTGGTACCCACCCATCCCCCAAAAAAACTACAAGCTTTAGTTGCCACTTGCAAAATGTGCAAGAGTCATCTTCATCATCTGCTCATAAAATACCACCCAATATGTTCATACTCCCTCCCAAAAGTCTGGAAATGTAGAAGGCAATAAGGAAGGAAGAGATGCAGACAAGAAGAGAAGGCTTTTTTACCACAGCAGAGAAATGGTTGTGGAACAAGAGGTCTTTAATAGCTACGAGCTGCTTTGAGGTCATTGATCAAATGATATTTTCTACATAGAAAATATTGCAGTAACCAGGAAAGTGGAGGGAAAGGGGAATGTGCATCTTTATTCTAATATACCTATTCAAAACTTACCTCTCAACTTAAGGAATTTTTAGAGTTAAGATCACAGTGATAGCCCTAATGGCAAGAAAAGCACATAGCACAAAGTAGACATGCAACAAATACTTGCTGGATGAGTAAGTCTATTAAACAGAGAAGTTTACAATCTACAACAGTCCAAAAATTGCCCTAGGAATGGTCATCACAGTGCATTGTGTTCCATTAATTTCCTTTGCTGAAATCTCTGGTGTTCTCTATGTCAGGCCCCCTTGGCAGTCATCTTACTTAAGTTAGAGATAGTAATTGCTTAGAAAGGCTTGAAACTTTCTTTGCTTCAAGGCAAGAAATTTCCAGAATAAAAATAAATTCATTCACTCAAAAAAATCTTTTGTGTGTCTACTCTATATAAGATGCCATGGTGGATACTGTGGGAGATACAAAGATATGAATAAGACACAGTCCTGCCCTCAGAGAGCTTACAATCTAATAGGAAGGGTAATATTTAAGCCATGTTGAATGGATGTATCCTGAGGCAAAGATTTATTCTTTAGCAAACAGAAGTTTATAGTTCTCTTCATCCTATTTCTTCATAACTTTTTTTTAAATATTTTTTTAGTTGTAGATGGACACAATATCTTTATTTATTTTTATGTGGTGCTGAGGATCGAACCCAGTGCCTCACGCATGCAAGGCAAGCGCTCTACCACTGAGCTACAATCCCAGCCCTCTTCATAACTTTTAAAATCTCTAGTTTTAGTCTTGATTTCTTAATTTTTAAAATGCCATAGGCTCCATCCATAAGAAATAAAGATTTTGATCAACTATGTTCAACAGAACTGTTAGGTTTTTGTTTCCTTTTTCATATATGCAGTAACAGTAGTAAAATAAAGGCAACTTTAATGGGATAGAATTCATCTTGTATATCCTATAAAATGTTTCTGTATTGGCTTCTATTATGAAATCTCATGACCAAGAAGTACTTTCTGACTCAGAGATTGTTTCTATATTGTACACCTGAAATCTCCATTGCATTGACTTTTGTAAGCCCTAGACAGTTCTCTCTGTGGGGGCAGGTATTCTTCATCTCTATGTCTTACCTTTCTGAATTATTTTTTATCAGTCCTCTTTTTGTGTTCAACAGAGAACTAAGAGAAATAGTATAGTTGGCCACTAGGTGGCGCTGCCTCACTCAAAATATAACGAACCTAAAAATTCCTGAAATTTGAGCTATTGGATTATGTTAAAGTAGGGTTTCTCAACCTGGGTAGTATTGACCTTGAAGGCCAGATAATTCGTTGTGGAGGGGGACTGCCGTGTGTGTTGGAGGATACTTAGCGGCATCCCTAGCTTCTACCCACTAGGTGCTGTAGCAGCCCCTCCCCCAGTGGCAACCCCAGCTGGCTCCACGCGTTGCCATACGTTCCCAGGGAGCCAAAATCCCCTTCTGTTGAGAACCACTGCGTTAAACTTCAGTGCCCCGCTTCAAGAATTCTATCAGAATTCAATTACAATGAGTTATTTGAATAAGAAATTTTAGTTCCACTGCACGTGTTTGCTTCCAACATATCCAGAATCAGATACGTTATCTTCCCTTTCATAAACCATTCCTCAAACAATGATTTCTAGTAATGGCACCATCACATTCCTCACAATCTAAATAAGAAACATCCAACGTTTTTTTTTTTTTTCTTACTTTTTCCAATCAAGCAATAATTTCTGTTCATTCTAATTCTATTATTCCTCTTATTTTCAGGCCTTCCTTTCCATTCCCCTACAGTCCCCCAGTTCCAACTTTCATTACTATTTTAATTTCCTGCAATACTTCTAACTTCAACCATAAGAGACTTCTAATTGGCCTTCTTGGCTCTAGTCCTACTGTTTCTCCCTACCCAGACCCCCAGCATCACCTCATTCTGCCCAAAGTACTGCTCTACTGACATTATTCCCTAATTTTCAAACCCCCAATGGCTGCCTGGAGCCAACTCAGGTAGGTACCAGCTGTTCTGTCTTGGGGTATTCAAGCTTACCTCAATGTGATCCGTACGCTTTTCATTCACCACTCTGAAAAAACACCCAGTGCAGCAGCAACCCCACACAGGACCCTGCCTTCCATCCACATGCCTCTCTCAGACACCTATCTGGAGGCTGTTTCCCTAATCTCCACCTCTGGAAATCTTACCTGTTCAGTAAAGTTCATCTCAGAATGCAACTCCCTCTGTGAAATATTTCCTGATTCCCCATGCCCCAATCAAACAATAATTTCTTTGAAACTTTGTAGTACATTTCTTGGGTCTTGAGGAAGAGATTACTTCGTACAGTGTTTTCTATAGAGCATAGACTCTACACACCTGCTGCTCCCTCCCCTTGCCCTAGCCCACTCTTGTTTGCTTGTGCTAGATTTTAGTTACTTGTTGGTATGGACTGTGTCAGAAGTTTGCTTTTGTGCCTTAGGTGGAGTAGGCACTCAATAAATGTTGATTGACCTAAATTGAATTTAAAATTCAATGAAAGTCAGTATGCCTCTACAGAAAGTGATTCTACGCAGTGATTTAAACCATGGCTGAATAATTAGAATTGCCTGTAGTGCTTTTTAAAAATCCCAACACCCAAATTTATTAAGTCATAAGCTCTGGGGTAGTGGCACAGACGTTGTCAGTTTATAAAGCTTCCCAGGTGATTCCAATGAGCAGCCAAAGTTGAGGAGCATCATCTTTTTACCATGATTTGATCACAGAAGCATCCAAAGAAATATAGATGGCATAAAGCTACAGAGCTGGCATCTATGCAGAATATACTGCAAGGAGTGGGTAGAGATAGGGCTCCGGATGACACACACCATTCCCTGGTTGCACATACAATGTGTGCCTCAAATATAAAAATAAGTACATACAGGGGATATAGCTCAGTTGGTAGAGTGCTTGCCTCGCATGCACAAGGCCCCGGGGTTCAATCCACAGCACTACAAAAAAAAAAAAAAAGTACATACATTGGGCACGGAAGCACATGCCTGGAATCCCAACAGCTTGGGAGGCTGAGGCAGGAGGATCGCAAGTTCGAAGCCAGCCTCAGCAACTTAGCAACTCAGCAAGACCCTGCCTCTAAATAAAATATAAAAAGAGCTGTGATGTGGCTCAGTGGTTAAGGGCCCCTGGGTTCAATCTCTGGTACCCCCCCTCCAAAAAAGTTGGTCATATTAGACTCTAGTATTTTGTACTTCCCTCATTAGACATGCAGCATTCATGAAGCCTCAGAGGAAGTTCAAAAATGGGTCAGGGAGAAAGGGAAAATTGGTGCAAGTTCACCTGGCCCTTTGTTTCAAAATGCCACACAATCCCATAAGCACCTTTCTCTGTAAGCAACTTAAGAGCTCTTCATTCTTTGGTTAGTCATGGAAATGGGAATCAGAGGGAAATAGAGAATCAGAATTCCAAATAGTAAAAGTAGTTTAAACGCATCTTTCTCTTTTTATTCTTCACTTAACTTTTGTAGGCATCCAGGGAGAAATGAAATAGTCAAGAGATAAGGAGCGGGTAGAGATAGGGCTCCGGATGACACACACCATTCCCAAAGGAGTCGAAAACCAACTTTTGTAGGGACAGGTTCATATTTAGATAATCCTCAAATGATATGTAGGTTTCCCTCCAAACATTTACTTGTGATTTGGTTGTTCAAAACATATTTCCCTACACACTTATTATCACCCAGTGCTAGATTTCCAAGTGAATCCAGAAAAGTCCATCTAATTCATGACTGAATTATAATAACATGACTGAATCTATAATAATAGGTTTGGTTATGGACCCACGCACTGAGATCCAGGCAAAACAGCCAGTAAAAGGAAAAAGACTTTTTCCTTCTTTTTAGTGTCTATGATGTGTCGAAGCTAAAGGGTGTCCATGGTCCTTCCTGCATCTGGCCCCCATTCTGTGTTTTGTTCCACAGGCCCTCTGTGCCTCTCATGCTATAATCCCCACGACTGTAATCATCCTCTCACTTCTTCCCCAAAGTCTGCCAGTGTGTTTCCTGCTCCACAGTGACCTAAGTCCAGCTCCATGTATCTAGGCCTGGTGTTTGGAAAAAAAGCCATCCAACTGAACAGGTTCTGGACTGCTTGAGAGTCTTTTACTTTGAAGAGGTGCTGCATTTTTTAAAGCAGTTATTTCCTCATCCCATGAACTTCTAAGTAATAAAATTGCTGGCAGAGTTTGTAAAGAATCAGCTGTAGGAGCTGGGATTGTGGCTCAGCAGTAGAGCGCTTGCCTCGCATGCGTGGGGCCCTGGGTTCGATCCTCAGCACCACATACAAAGCAATAAAATAAAGACATTGTGTCCATCTACAACTAAAAAAAAAATTTTTTTTAAAAAAAGAATCAGGCTGTAAGGGGAGAGAAAGGAAACTAAGTCAGATACCTAAATAGTTCTTGCTGATGACAGTCTCTTCCCATCTCCCTTTTCCCACACACCTTCCCAAAGTATCTTCCAAGCTGGGATCTTGAGTCTGTTTGCATATGGGCTATTTATAAGTTGGTTGCAAACAAAGCTGCCAGGAGGAACCAAAAGCACAGGTAAATATAGTCATAATGGCCTTTTTTCAAGGTCCCTTCCAGGGTCCTTGAGTAACCTGAACTATTTCCACTAATGATTGAGCTGAAAATCAATGTGCCTTACCAGTGAGATGAACAGTTACCTAGATTTTGAGAGAGCTTGTTGAAGTAATTCCCACTATTAATGGCCTTTTCTTGTTTTAAGTGGATTAATGTTTAAAGAGTTAATTACTGAGGCACTGCTTGCAGAATGCCAAGCACCTTCTAAACTTTGACAATGCAATAGTCATCAGTATACTTTAAAAGTTGCTAATATTGTGTTTTTATAAAATCTGTGCAGTGCAAAAAAAATGCATATTAGTTAAAATATGTGCACCTCTTATTTCTGTCTAATTATGTTAGTTAGCATACTTAATATTACAAAACCATGAACAAGCTGCTTTTTTTAATGTGTAAATAATAGCCACTTCAAACTCTGAAGAGCAGTAGCCTTGGAATTGCAAGAAATAGAGAAAGACCACTTTTCAGTCCTCTGAGCATTGTGCCATAAATGTCGAGAGTAAGCAAAAAAGAAAGAAAGAAAGAAAAAAATAAAAACAAAGGCTGCTGTGTAAGGTGCATATAAACACCAATTTGCTAGAAGATTTTTAACATGTAAGTGAATAGAAAATGTTTCCTTAATAAGAAAAATTAAAATACTTCGATATTATTAAATGATAAATATTTTAAGGCTGAAATGAATGGACATTTTTCTTTAAAATGTAGGAAACGGTTCTAGTTTACAGATTACTTTTCAATGATGACTAAACCAATTTTTGAGTGTACAAATTTATTTTGTACAAAAGCAATTTCTTATTAATTATTCTTATAAAAATATATAAATTACTACATGAGTTATAACCTCTAAAATAGCTCTAGAGGGCTGGGGCTGGGGCTCAGCGGTAGAGCGCTTGCCTCGCATGTGTGAGGCCCTGGGTTCGATCCTCAGCACCACATACAAAGCAATAAAATAAAGACATTGTGTCCATCCACAACTAAAAAAATATTTAAAAAAATAAATAAATAAAAATAAAATAAAATAAAACAACTCTAGAGCAACAGAAAGATAATGGGGTTTTGGTCTTCCTAAAACATCCAGCACGTGCAGAAGCCATCTCATAGAATGTTCCTCAACTCTCTCAGATAAAAATTCATTCTTAAATGCTTCCTTATTGAAACAGAACCACAAAAAAATGAGATTTAAAGATAGGGAAGGTTTGACCAGTTTAGACTGGAAATGGAGACATGAGTATAGTTGTATTATAATAAAAAGTGTTTTGATAGCCACGAGAAACATACATTGTCTTCATAATTGAAGATAATGGTATGGTAATGAGAATGATAAAAGCCAATTGCACAATATTCAAAAAACCCCAAAGAACCTGATGTTTCTACAGAGATTCAGTGAGTTATCTTAGAAACAAAAGACAGATTCTGATAATTTTGCCATAAGTAGGGTGTAAGAATCCAGTGACCTACATACTCACATTGGCTAGGTAGTCACTACAAAGATCACTGAGGGTGTGTGTGTACACAGTACAGAAGGTTTTGCTGTATATTTTAAGGAGAGTAAAAATCCTGAAAGTATTTAAATGGAAAAACTTCAAACGCAATGGTATTTTTTTTTTTTTGGTACTGGAGATTGAACGCAGGGGCACTTGACCACTGAGCCACATCCCCAGCCCTATTTTGTGTTTTATGTAGAGACAGGGTCTCACTGAGTTGCTTAGCACCTCGCCATTGCTGAGGCTGGCTTTGAACTCGCGATTCTCCTGTCTCAGCCTCCCTAAGTGCTGGGATTACAGGCTTGCGCCACTGCGCCCGGCTGCAATGGTATTTTTTTAACACATGGGTAAATTAAGTTTTGTCCTTTCAGAATTTTGATTTCAGAAATACCTTATCCTTCATTCTGCTTAATTTTCACTTACTTTTTTGCAAACTTTAGCATTGCTTCTTTGATCATTCTTCTCCCTTCATTTCTTCCCTGTCGAGATAAAAATCTGCATAGTAGAAGCTCCTTATTTCTAAGATTTCTTAGGTGAATTGTAAGGGGAACTTTCATAATTCAAATGAATTTCAGACCCATTCTCTAATTTTTCTATAACTTGGGGTCTCTGTTTCTTTTTTCCCAGGATGGCAGGTAGGATAAGTAAATACTTATGAAGAGTTTAGAGACCCTCCAATAAAAAGGAGTAGGAGTTTGAGGGGGTTGTTGTTGTTGTTTTGTTTTTAATTGTAGATGGACACAATAACTTTATTTTAGTTATTTATTTTTATGTGGTGCCGAGGATCAAACCCAGTGCCTCACACATGCGAGGTGAACGCTCTACCACTGAGCCACAACCCCAGCCCAGTTTTTTTTTTATTCCAAGGAAAATGTTAAAAATATCTTTCTTAGCCAGGCTCAGTAGATCACACCTGTAATCCCAGGCTGAAGCAGGAGGATCTCAAGTTTGAGGCCAGGCTGGGCAATTTAGTGAGACCCTGTCAAAAACAAAAACAAAAACTCCAAAGTAAATAGTTGATCTGTTTTTAAAATTCACATTTCTTTCCTGCCCCCCAATTTTGTTTTTCCTTAGAAGAGTAACACAAAATAGTGGACTTTCTTCTTCCAGAGTGGTATGTAGTATAAAAATAAAAATGGTAATAATAATAAATCTTTAAAATAGGGAATGGGGTAGTAGCTCAGTGATGGAGCCTGTGCTTAACGTGCTCAAGGCCCTGGGTTCAATCTCCAGCAACAAAATAAAGAAATCCGGAGGAAGATCAAATGAATATAAGAAATACTCTATCTGCTTTCTGCAAGCAGATTCCAGGAGTTGGTTGTTTTTGTTTGTTTGTTTGTTTGTTTGTTTCCTGTACCAGGAATTGAACCCAGGGGTGCTTAACACTGAGCAACCTCCTCAGCCCTTTTTATTTTTTATCTTGAGACAGGGTCTCACTAAGTTGATTAGGGACTCACTAAGTTGCTAAAGCTGGCTTTGAACTTGCAGTTTTCCTGCCTCAGCCTCTAGAGCCACTGGGATTACAGGTGTGTGCCACCCTGCCTGGCTTCCAGGAAAATTTATTTCAGCTAGGTGGAATGGCCTAGAGGAATGCCCACTCCTACTTCTGTAATTGAAACTAGTGGAAATGATGACTCCACGGGTAGAGAAATAGTGAAGGAGTTACCATAGTCCCTTCTGGTTCAAGCAGTACAGGACTACTCCATAATACTGTTCCAAATCCTAATGCCAGCCTGTCAGTGACTTTGAACTGAACTGACTTTAGGAAAACAGGTAGATTTGAACCCTCCAAAATGAGCATACCTTTTGGTCTCTGCTTTTGCATTCTCAGCTACATTAAGTATAAATACAAACTCATGAAAACTGACAAATGGCATATGTGTACATGCACACCCATGCACAAATACACACTTTTTAAAAAATTTTTTTAGCTGTTGATGGATCTTTATTTTATTCATTTATTATTTGTATGTGGTGCTGAGGATCAAACCCAGGGCCTCACACATGCTAGGCAAGCGCTCTACCCTTGAGCTACAGCCCCAGCCCACAAATATACACTTTAAATAAGGAGCCGTGTAGCACCCACAGCTGACTTAATTCAATCAGAATCAATGACACTTCTTACCACTTTTGCTTTGTCTCCTTGCATGAGTTCTTTCCACCTGAAAACACATCAGGCCCTACAAGGCTCAGAAATATGGTATGCTTCCTTCCCAGAAAGCTTGAGTCAACTTATTTTCTAAAGTACTTTTTTGGTTATTGAATTCCTAATGGAAAAGCAACTGTGGTAGCCATTTTGAAATGTGTGGATTGTATAAGATGTATATTTTGCTTCTATTACTAGTAATGAATGGACCTTGGCTTTTATTCCTATTCCTCTGCATCACGCATGTTACGACATTCTGTGGAACTGAAAATCAGTAATTGTTTAAGCCAAAAGGTTTGTGAGCACAAGTTGTGTCCTTCCTCAGAAGGTATATGGTACTGTATTCCGGTAGACCACGTCATCTCTATGACACCTGTTGCTTTCCCTCACCATGCTTTCATGAAGATTTGCTAGGGTTGTGTCTTCTGAGGAAACATTGCAATTAGAAGAAAAATAAGAATTAAAAATCAGTATTTAATTTAATCTGGATGTTTTTAAAGGAAATTTAGAAGATGTGATGGACTGTTTCTTTATTCATTAAATAAAATTTTATTTGTTCTCAATTAATTGTTGGGTTGTTTGTTTTTAGTCTCTGACTTCGAGGTCTTTGTTCTGTCATCAGTTGTGAAATCCTGTAGGCAAGGTAATTCCTGTGCCTCCTTTTGTGGCCACAGGATTACACAACTGGAGTAGCTCTACCCCATGTACATCCAGAAGAATGAGAATTTATACTGCATTTCTGTATGATGTGTCAAATGCATTCTACTGGGCTGGGATTGTAGCTCAGTGGTAGAGCGCTTGCCTCGCATACGGGAGGCACTGGGTTCGATCCTCAGCACCACACAAAAATAAATAAATAAATAAAAGACATTTGTGTCCATCTACAACTAAAAAAAAATGTTTTTTAAAAATGCATTCTACTGTCATGTATAACTAATTAGAACAAATAAAAATAATCACAGTTTTAAAAAAGGCATAGGAGAGGATAAGGAAAACAAAATTTATTATATCACATAGCCTTTTTTTTTTAATGGTATTGAGGGTCAACCCAGGACCTTTGGCTTGCTGAGCAAGTGCTCTACCACTAAGTGACATCCCCAGCCCCACATGGTCTTTACTGGAGTTTCTGTGAAAAAGGCACATCAGGGCTGGATTGAATAGCTTGAATAATTGTTTATAAGAGTCCATGCTAAGCAGGGTGCAGTGGCTCAAGCCTGTAATCCCAGCACTTAGGGAGGCTGAGATAGGAGAATCGCAAGTTCAAAGCCAGCCTCAGCAATGGTGAGGCGGTAAGCAACTCAGTGAGACCCTGTCTCTACATAAAACACAAAATAGGGCTGGGGATGTGGCTCAGTGGTCAAGGACCCCTGAGTTCAATCTCCAGTACCAAAAAAAAAAAAAAAAGAGTCCATGCTATAAGAGAGGTCCCTAGTTGCCCAGTACCTGGCCCTCAGATAATTAAGGCAATGCAATAGTGGCAGGTGGAGGAGGTTTGATTCTGAATTGGTTAGTCTGTACATATCAAAGGCGCATCTTGAGCCCTTTCTGTCTCTAAGCATTGCCTCGCTCTGGGAGAGACAGTCTTTCCCCAAAAGTTTTTAACATGTTAGAATATCATAATATATACTCCATATATGAGATGGGTAAGTTCTTGCTCCCCACTCAGCTCAGAACCGCTCCATAATACTGTTCCAAATCCTAATGAAGAGATGTTTCCTACCAGCCTATCAGTGACTTTACACTAAAATGGATTGACTTTAGGATAACAGGTAAATATGGACCCTCCCAAATAAGCCTCCTTTAGTCTCTGTTTTTGCATTCTCTGCTATTTTAAGTCATTTTGGGCATTTGGGGAGACACAACCAGTTTGAAATGGCAATCCTAAAGTCCTAAGTTAATTCAATTAAATCCTTGTTAAAGTTTCTGTTCTGTAGTATATTCAAGACCAGAGAGGGGAAGAGGAATACATGTGAGAAGACGGGTCATATATTTATAGTTTTATGTGGACTTTGAAATTTCTTTATCCGTAGGTATAGAAAAGAAATATTTTCAGTGACACCTAGGCAGAGAGCATATTTTAATCAAATTCAACCCCAAAATAATACTTCTGTTTCACTGCAATAAGGAAAAAAGTTAAGTGGATTGAGCCTTAATTGTTGAATCCTTCATCTCTGTGAACACAACCCAAATACATTCAGCTAGCCCATAGCCAGCAGAAATTTTAGATCCTTATTAGTACAAAGGTCACCTCATTAAGAAACTGGCTGCACTGGATGTTTAGAAAGATAGCCTAGTTCCTCTTAAGATCTATAAAGAATAGGAAGTCAACAATAACCAGTCTTGAATAATGAAGTTAATGGTGTAATCATAGATATTGTTTAATTAAGTGATTTTGCCAATCTTGGCAGCCCATTAGAATCACCAGGGGTGCTTAGGTTCCCCTCTGGAGCAGTTAAATCAGTTCTTGGAGTGAGGCCCTAGGCTTGAGTACTGTATCCAAGACTCCTGAGGTGTGATTTTAGTGAGCAATCAGGATTGAAAACCACTGGCTATTAACTGGCCATTCCCATCTTGGTAGTCTCTTTGACTTTTTTTTTTTTTTTAATTTTTTTGTAGATGGACACCATGTCTTTATTTTAATGCTCTGTATGTGGTGCTGAGGATCGAACCCAGGGCCTCACGCATGCGAGGCAAGCGCTCTACTGCTGAGCTACAATCCCAGCCCCAGTCTCTTTGACTTTTATATGGTTCTTCAAGACTTCTAACCTTAGGATTTGGTACCTCAGCTTCCAGGTGGCATGCAAGGAGAGCTCACATAAAATAGCTGGTCAAACTGAAATTCTACCTGGGTCAGGTCTTCCTTTATTATTATCTTTTTTTTTTTTTTTTTTTGGTACCAGAGATTGAACTCAGGGATACTTGACCACTGAGCCACATTCCCGGTCTTATTTTGTTTTATTTAGAGACATGGTCTCACTGAGTTGCTTAGCGCCTCACCGTTGCTGAGGCTGGCCTTGAACTTGGGATTCTCCAGACTCAGCCTCCCAAAGTGCTGGAATTACAGGCCTGCGCCACAGTGCCCAGGTCTTTTATTATTTAATACCTGCTCTTAGGAGGTCTTCTGGCACATATCACTGATGCTACACTATTAAAGGATTCACTTATATTCTAGTCATAACAGTTTAGTGGTTAGTGCATGTGTGCTCTTTTTGGCTTTCAAGGGAAAGGAAAGTGTTGCATAAGCCTGTGAATGAATAGATACTTAATATTTGTTGATGAGAAAAGGAAGCCCAGGTACAAGAACATGTTTGAATTTCAATACATCCTGTTGTCAAACTAGAACGAAAATGGATTTTCAAATGTGAACAGTATGAAAATACTGAAGCCACTTTTAGATTGCTTGATAATCTAAACTCTATGATGGAAAATAATACATGAATCTGGACTTTGAAAAGATTTTCTATGCTTTATCTGTGCTCCTAATTCATAAATGAATCTCCCAAAATACAGCTTAACAAGCTTTATCAAACATTGACTTTGATCATTTTACTTTTTCCTCAGTGTCTTGCAGGAAAACAGTACAGTTGGGTGGAAAGTTTAAGGGTTTGGTAAATTCTAAATTGCTTCTAGAAATTTCCAAAACATAGAAGCAGGCAGCTAAAGTCATAATATTGAAGAGACAAATTTCCATTCTTTTGGGAGAGTGAGGCTAAGGAAGGAGACTATGGGGTTAGAATCCCATCATTTTAATTAAGTTTTTTATTTCATTAAGAAAGTGCTGGGCTAGGGCTGTAGCTCAGTGGTAGAGCGCTTGCCTCGCATGCGTGAGTCACTGGGTTCGATCCTCAGAGCCACATAACAATAAATAAATAAAGATATTTAAAAGAAAAAAGAAAGTGCTAAGGGGGGCTGGGATTGTAGCTCAGCGGTAGAGCGCTTGCCTCGCATGCGTGAGGCCCTGGGTTCGATCCTCAGCACCACATACAAAAAGCAATAAAATAAAGACATTATGTCCATCTACAACTAAAAAAAATATTAAAAAAAAAAAAAAGAAAGTGCTAAGGGGCTGGGATTGTGGCTCAGCGATAGAGCGCTTGCCTCGCACGTGTAAGGCACTGGGTTCAAGCCTCAGCACCATGTAGAAAAATAAATAAATAAATAAAATAAAGATATTGTGTCTATCTACAACTAAAAAAAATTAAAAAAAAAAAAAGAAAGTGCTAAGATGGTGAAATGAGACGGATATCATCATTGCCCTAAGTACATGTATGATTGCATAAATGGTGTGACCCTACTTCGTGTATAACCAGAGATGTGAAAATTTGTGCTCCATTTGTGTACAATGCATCAAGGAGCATTTTGCTGTCACATATAACTGATTAGAATAAATTAAAAAATTAAATTAAATTTTTTAAAAAGTGCTTTTAGCTTTTCTGTCTGGCGGCAGCCATCAGTATTGCCAGCTCTGGGCCCTCCACAGGGCTCCCCACCCCACCCGGCCGGCCGGATAAAGCTGGCAAACTAGGATACAAGGCCAAGTAGCTAAAGTTTGCTCCAAGCCTTCAGTCTTGTTGCTGAGGAGCGAGCTGGACACTACTGTGGGGCTCTGAGAGTCCTAAATTCTTATTGCATTGGTGAAGATTCCACATACAATTCTTTGAGGTTATCCTCATTGATCCATTCTATCAGAAGAAATCCTCACACCCAACGATCACCAAACCAGTCCACAAGCACAGGGAGATGCTTGGCCCTAACAGTTGTGGCCTTGGAAAGGGCCACAAGTTCCATCACACTGTTAGTGTTCTCACCATGCAGCTTGGAGAAGGCACAATTGTAAAGTTCATATCTAATACAATTTAGGACAGTCATATCTGCTTAAAGGGGTTATTTATCTTTTAAAATTAGCCTGCAGATTATTTCATGAATGCTCTGTCAAATTATAGAAGTTAAAGTGCAATAATGTTTCAAGACAATAAGTAATGGTGTATCTTGTTTCTAATAAGAAATTTTCTGTCTTGCTTTATCTTATTAGGGAGTTATATATGAATGTTTAAAATACACTTTGTGGTGTAACAGGTGTCAAATGAATTCTTTAAAAGAGGGGGAAAAAAGAAAGTGCTTTTAAGTTGATAGCCAAAAAAAGAAACATTTATTAAATAGTTTTTCTGTGCAAGGTCCTATACTAGAAGCCATACAGATATAATGAAAATTATGGTTCCCTTTCATAAGGTATGAAAGTAAAATAGCTGAATGAATGGAGGTACCATTTTTTGAGATAGGAAATACTGGACCAGAACTAGTTTTGTTGAGGTCTGAGTTTCGGCCATGTTAATTTGAAATGCCTACTAATCATTCAACTAGAGAAGTAAAGAAGATAACTGGATATGAACCAAGTTGTAAAGTTTGGGATTTGAGAACACATTTGGCAATCATGAACATAAAACTGTAACCATTTCCCTGTGAGTAGATGATGCTACTTAAGAAGGAAATATAAAAGGAAAAGAAAAAGGTCTGGAGAGGAAGATAATGTGACACCTTACCTGAAAATGTCTAAAGATCTTAAAATATTTTTGAGAACTTCTCTGAAGAACATACTTTTTTGGCACTAATTTTAAAACTAAAACTCCACAAACTTAAGGAGGTTATCAATGAAGCTTTTTAGGAGAACTAAGTAAGTAGACTGTTGTGCCCAGATAGTGACTTTTAGGCAACTGCCTTGAGTCTTGCTGTTAACTCCAGTGTAGGCTACAGAGTGGAAAGATATCTTGGGATCATCACTTCCAGAGTTGTGTTGTTTGCTGCACTACACAGCATCTTCCAGACAAAAGAGGTTAAACATTTTACTCTTTAATTTGCAGTGAAAGAAGTCCTGAACGCTCCTTGGCTTCTTATTAACAGATATCAGGTGGAAAGGGAAATTCATTGTCAGTCTTCCTGTGGGTGCCAGTGTGATTTTGTAAGATTCAGTTACTTTCCAACAGCTGGGCGCAGTGGCGAACACCTGTAATCCCAGCACTTTGGGAGGCTGAGACAGGAGAATCGCAAGTTCAAAGCCAGCCTCAGCAATGGCAAGGTGCTAAGCAACTATGAGACCCTGCCTCTATATAAAACACAAAATAGGGCTGGGGAAGTGGCTCAGTGGTCAAGTACCCCTGAGTTCAATCCCTGGTACCAAAAAAAAAAAGTTATTTTTCTACATTATAAATCAAATAGATTAGGGGGGCGGGGGACGGGCAGGCAGTACTGGGAATTGAATCCAGGGCCTCACATGCTGGGCAAGCTACATTCCCAGCCTTACAAAAATGGATTTTGATAATTAGGTATTACTAAGAAAATATTTTTGGGGGCTGGGATTGTGGCTCAGTGGTAGAGCACTTGTCTTGCATGCGTGGGGCACTGGGTTCGATCCTCAGCACCACATAAAAATAAATCAATAAAGATATTGTGTCCACCTACAACGAAAAAATATAAAAAAAAAAGAAAAAATATTTTTGATGAAGACATTCTGTAGATAGATTGCAAATAGGAGACGGTGTATAAGTTTGGGTTTTGGAATCCGTAATAAGAGGATTTGGAGGATATCGTTGTTTTTGTGGACTTGTCACAAATTCGAAATGTATAAGTAACTTAGAGCTCTGCTTTTCCTAATTATGAGCAAGACATTTCCCCAAATGCATGTAGTGAGTTAACCAAGTCACTCTTTTTTTTTTTTTTAAACCAAGTCACTCTTTACATGAAGGGTTGCTTTATGAATGAATAAATGGCTAAGCAAATTTATAAAAGTAATTCGAACAATACTATGTGTATTATTCTGCTCTTTCCCCACATTTTTAATTGGTGCATTATAGTTGTACATAATGGTGAGAGCTGTTGTTACATATTCATACATATACACAATATAACAATATTTATTGACCAATATCATTCCCCAGTATTTCCCCTTTCCCTTCCTTTCTCCCACCTCCTGATTCCTTTCCTGTATTCTGCTGATCTTCCTTCTATTTTCATGAGAGCCCCAACACTGAACCTTTCTTTTCCTTTTTCCTCTCTAGCTTCCATATGAAAGAAAACACACACATTCCTTGACCTTCTGAATTTGGCTTATTTCACTTAACATAATGGTCTCAGGTTCCATCCACTTTCCTGCAAATGACATGATTTCATTATTCTTTATGGCTGAATAAAACTCCATACACAAATATCTATTTATGGATACTTAGGCTGGTTCCATACATGGGTATGCATGTATCACTGTAGTATGACAACTAATTCTTTAGGATAAATACTAAGGAGTGGTACAGCTAGTCTTACGGTGGTTCCATTCCTAGTCTTTTGAGGAATCTTCATTCTGATTTCCATAGTAGTTGTACTAATTTACAATCTCACCAACAGTGTGTTCCTTTTTCTCCACATCCTCTCCAGAATTTATTATTGTTCATATTTGTTGTTGTTGTTGTTGTTGGTACTAGGAATTGAACCTAGCAGTGCTTAACCACGGAGCCACATCCCCTATTCTTTTTTAAAATTATTTTTTTTATTTTGAGACAGAGTCTCACTAAATTTCTGAGGCTGGACTCAAATTTGTGATCCTCCCGCCTCACCCCTCAGAACTCTGGGATTGCTGGGATTACAGGCTTGGGCCACTATCACTGGCTGGATATTGTTTGTATTCTTGATGACTGCCATTCTGACTGGAGGAAGATGAAATCTCAGTGTAGTTTTGATTTGCATTTCCCTAATTTATTTTGCTCCTATTTTGATTAGCCATAGTGATAGTGATCATTCAAACTTGCACTGATTAAAAGAAAGTATCACCAGGCATGGTGGTGCACCCTCATAATTCAGCTGAGGCAGAAGGATTGCAAGCTCAAGGCCAGGTTCAGCAACTTAGTGAGACCCTGCCTCAAATTTAAAAAAAAAAAAAAAAGGATTGGGGATGTAATTCAGGAATCACCTCCAGAAGCAACTTTTTTTTTTTTTTAGGTGGTAGCGGAGGATACTGGGGATTGAACCCAAAGCACTCTATCACCGAGCTATATCCCTTGCCCTGTTGATTTTTTATTTTGGGACAGGGTCTCCCTAAGTTAGCCAAATTATCCTCAAATTTAGGATCCTCCTGCTTCAGCCTACCTAATTGCTAGAATTACAGGTCTGTGCCACCACACTTGGTTATAAGCAACATTTTTTTTCTCCCAGTGTTCATTGTAGAAATATATATACAGGTACATATTCCTATGTGTGTACATTTATGTATATACATGTACATGTGTATTCTATATATTCATGCATTCCTATATACATGTAGGGATAAACATATATTTGGGTATTTGGAAAGAATTTAGTCATTGGCTTAGTAAGAAAGATAATACATTGAGGAACTACTTATCTTGTTATTTAAAAGCTTAATATTATTTCGATTTAATTTTTTAAAAATAACCACCAAAAATGTATTTCCAAGCTAACAGAGAAAACTTTCAAATTAATTACATATACTCTCATCAGTCTGTCTATTTTGACGAAGTATTAGGAAACAGCACATTTGCTGATTTGTAGGATTAGATTAAAACATTACACATCTTTATTCACGGAAACACATCAGGCAACTAGCATGGTACTTGGCATGAAAACAAACCCCATTATTTATATTTAACAAAAATCTATATTTAATAATGTGTACACTATTTTTAAAAATACAGAGAACCCATGCCCAATAACTCTACCAAAAAGCAAAAGTCTGACTCTACTCGACGCATGCACGCACAATACACTGAGCATAAATGCATTTACACGACGGGAAGGCAGCTGTACCGAGCATACACAAGCAACGCACCACGTAAAACTTCGCCGGAACCTGACAAACTTACAAAGTTTAAGGTGATTATTTCTCTGAGGACTGAAATTGCAGTAGAGCCTAAACCTATGTTTTTGTTAAGCCTGTTTTCCCTCAAAGTAGCCCAGGCAAGGGGGTGGGGCGTTATTATCAGAGCAATGTAATTCACAAGATTCGTTAATGAAACCTACAAAATACAGAAAAAGGCGAGAGGCAATCAAATTATTGCGTCCTTAAGTGTGAGGATACGAATGAAAGGAACCTGAAAGTTTATTAATTTGATTTGAAGAATCCTAGGCCACCGAAAGCCACTGCGGCTATCTGCGGGGAGGGCTGCGGCTCGGGAGCGGGGTCCCTGGGCCTTTCCTCCCCGCGGGGCCGCGCGCCCTAACTGGCCATCTGGAAGGGCTCTGGCTGGAAGCCGAAGAGCCTCTGGCCATACGGCTCGCTCTCGCCCGGCAGCTTCGCGCCCGCGAAAGGGACGTAGTGGTCGTGGCTGAAGTGCTCACAGTGGAGACTGACCCAGTCCCGCTCCGATCCCAATCGCTCGGCCTCGGCCAGGATGCGAGTCAGAGCCATTATGTAGCTCAGCGCCATCTGCAGAGTCTCGTACTTGGACAACTTTTTATCCTGGCCCCACTGGGGAACCACCCTGCGCAGGCGGTCAAAGGCTGTGTTGAGACCCTGCATGCGACGGCGCTCGCGCGCGTTGGCCGCCAGGCGCCTGCGCGCCGCGCTCTCCAGCCGTCCGGCTCCGGCGCACGTGCCCGCGCACTCAGCGCCGCCCGCGCACGGGTGCGCGGCGCGTGCTCCCGCCGACGGGCCGCTGGGTTTGCAGGACTTCATCCCCCGCGCGGAGGTGGGATGGGCGGAGCTCAGCCGCGGGCTCAGGACCTGTGTGTGGACTTGTCTACCCAGCCGCTCCCCAACGTGGCTCTTCTTAGCAAATAAGTCACAAAATAACTCACGTGCAAGCAGTCTACAGTGGGGAGTGTGGGACTCAGCCTTCTGTTCTGCGGAATAACCAGGCTGTCTCTTCACTTACCCAAATGTAGGGGAAATTGAGATGCTCAAGAAAAAGTCATTTTCCCCAACGTGAAGTTGAAAAACAGAAGGAAATCTTGCAGCAGAATTTGGTGTGGCTGGTTCGGGGAAGGCCTTTCCAGTCCTCTGGGAAAAGCCAAGGCTGCCTTCCAGAAAGACGAAATTTTTTCCAAAGCTCAGCTAAGGAAGGGGCGCTTTTACCGCAAGCAGTAGCTGTCGGAGAGCTTGGGATGAATCTTTGGGGGAGGAGAATTTATAGCCGACGGCTAAAGGAGGGAACAGGTGGTGGCAGGTGGGCGGGCGTCCCTCCGCTTCCATCTCAGCACCTTCCTACCCTGGGAACTGCAGGGGGGAGGGGAACGACGCACAGCAAAATCCTGACATTACTGCCTTGTCTGTTGAAGTTTCTCCAAAGCTATGTCCAACACTAACTAACACACCATCTGGAGTGGTCTGGCTGTCCCCAAAAGAATAACAAGCTGGGGGTGGGGAAAGAGCTTGGTCCATCTTTTCCCATATCAGCGGGAAGCTTACATATCAAAAACTTAGCTAAGATTTTTTAAAATATTAGAGATGGTTTGTGTGAAGATGTTAATTCTGGTATTATGAGATAGATGTATCAGAAGTCAAGTATAGTCTAGCTTTGTTGAGAAGTGTGACCGTTTTGCATAATGGTAATCTAATACGTTGACATTTTTGTTTTATCTATTAAGTAAATTGGAACAAATTAGCAAGTCCTAATGTTGCTGACCTGGAATTTTACTGTGCAAATAAAATTTTGCTGTTTTCTGTAAGATCACTTATTATATCAAAAAATATTAATGTGTATATTTAAAACTTTATGTTATTCTAATTGTGTAATTGGATTGCATGAGTTCAGTTATCCAGACAACTTAATTCATTATCTGTTCTTCATTTCCTCATTCATAAATGTTTGTGGGACATACACAGAGATGATAACTTATTAATGATTTGACATTTAAATCTAAAAAACCAATAATGCACATAGAAGTGCAAAATGCAAACATCTAAGTAATCTGTGAAGTTTAAAAAAATAATTCCTATTGAAAGATTTTTGCCCATCTTATAGGCTGAAAATATTGCATACAACTTAAATGCTTCAGTTCTGTTACCTGTCCTCAGGAACAATAACGAAGCCATGATTTTCACTATTGGTAATGATTATATGATTTATACAGAAAAATCATTATTTTGAGTCTCTCGTGTCAGCTTGTTTCTTCTTCTTGAGAGGAATCAAGAGACTCCAAATAGGTCCAATCCAGAATCATTTCTGGATATTTCAGGAAGACCAAGTAAGCTCTTTTTCCTTGTAAAATATGGATGTGTCAGCATTATTCTCAGATATTTTGGTTTAATTAAATTATCAACAAGCTCTCACAAATCAAGTCTTTTCACTGTGACTTGCTTCACCCGTCATTGCCTCAGATTGTAACCCCATTGTGACTGCCCTGACTCCAAGTCCCATCTTCCCATAAATAGTTGATTAATCCCCAGCTGAAACGATGACAATGAAATGAGGTTGAATAACATGAAGATAATAGGATGCAATTGAACATTAATGATCTTCAGCATGACAGATGTTGAACACAGACTTTTGCAAGGAGCCACTCAGCTCTGTTACTCTGAGTCCTAAAGGGTCTTAAGAACAGCAATCCTGTGACAGCAAAGACTGTGTTATTTAGTCATCAAAATGTCAAATATAGGTGGGGTTTTTTTTTTTTCATTTTTCTTGGAAATCTACCCTGTTGATGCTATTGCGTCTCAAGTTCATTTATCTAATCTCTTTCCCCTAAAGAGCTCCCTCTGCTCCATGGAATGTTTCTCTGCAAAACAGTCCATGTGCTTGTTCTGGTCACAACTGTACAAAGTATCAATGAAATGTATGCTTTTGCAAGTCATGTACCTGGGTTGGTGAGCTTATAGCTCATGTACCCGAGAAGTGGAAGCACTAACTCAAAGAGAAAAAGGAAATGGTACTATGTGCACAACACAGATTAGAACATAAACTATGAGATAACTACGACATGAAATAATAGAGAGTATTGCTGAAATTAAAGGGCCTAAGAAAGCATATCATACAATATTACCCAAATGTACCCTAAAAGATATTAGTACTGGGCTGGGATTGTGGCTCAGTGGTAGAATGCTTGCCTCACATGCATGAGGCACCTGGGTTGGATCCTCAGCACCACATAAAAATAAATAAAATAAAAATACTGTGTCCATCTACAACTAAAATATATTTTAAAAAAAAGATATTAGTACTACAAAGATGCTTCTGGGGAAAAGAGTTCCACTGTCAAATAAGTGGGAGACACATGTGCTATCTCTTGGAGAGTCATGAAGCATCGGCATGGGAAAGTTTCTGAGAAATCCTGAGAGTAAAGAAACTTATTGACTTCAGCATTTCCCAGACCTGCTTGAACACAGACTCTTTTTTTTTTTTTTTTTCTAAAAAGATCTATTAACATTCCCTGGACACTTTCCCAAGCCTGTTCTATCATCTTCCATTTATTTTGTACAGGAGGAGCCTGCAATCCAGACACTGATCACTGACTGTGCTTGAAAGCATGAAACCATTTAGTGACTACATTAAACCAAAAAGTCAAATCTCCTGCGTCCTTTGATTTTAGAGGCTTTAAAATTATGAGATCACTTAAAGGCCCTTATTTTGTAATGGGGTAACAGAGATCCATCCCAGTCAAGCAAGTCACGAATAAAAGTTTCAGAAATATAAATAGAAACATAGTGCTTAAAGGATAGTGTTTTTTATATTACAACTCTAGTGTATAGCAGTGCCTTAAAAATAACAACCCAGATGAAATGACTGGAACAATAAATTAGATAAATGATAGAAGGTGATCAGACTGAGCACATTCCTAGTGAATAAACTCATACTGATCATTTCCATCCCCTCACTTATAAAGAACAGAAACCATAGCCGGGCGCGGTGGCTCAAGCCTGTAATCTCAGCACTTAGGGAGGCTGAGACAGGAGGATCGCGAGTTCAAAGCCAGCCTCAGCAATGGTGAGGCGCTAAGCAACTCAGTGAGACCCTGTCTCTACATAAAACACAAAATAGGGCTGGGGGTGACTCAGTGGCCGAGCATCTCTGAGTTCAATCTCTAGTACAAAAAAAAAAAAAGAACAGAAACCATTCCATATTTTGTATACAGAAGAGGTTCTTTATTATTTTTTAAAAAATCCATAGCAGCAAAGCTTTAGTCAACCTAGGCAGACAACTAATTAAGGCAAAAGCTGTAACTAATTAAGTGTTATACCTGATTTCTGTTTTCTATCTGTAATTATTATTTGTAAGTACTAACTAATCATGCCTCTGGCCAAAATTCTTTGGGCCTGTTATGGTTCAGAAGCCTGCCCAATTCTGGAATCATGAATAAAAGACAACTAAGATCTTTTAATTATTGCAGTTTTGTGTTTTGACACTATTATCTGGCGATCAGTCAGAAATCAAAACTGGTGGATGAAGATATTGGAGATGGCAGAGGGTGGGGCAGGGAAGAGGGAGTTTACACTTGTAAAAGGAGTAGAAAATGGGAGAAGTACTATCCTAGAGGTAATAGACTCCAAGGTAAACGTTCTTGTGTTTTTAAAAACTATATTTGAAGCCAGGTGCGGTGGCTCACGCCCATAATCCCAGCACTTTGGGAGGCCGAGACAGGAGAATCGTGAGTTCAAAGCCAGCAACAACGAGGCACTAAGCAATTCAGTAAGACTCTGTCTCTAAATAAAACACAAAATAGGGCTGGGGATGTGGCTCAGTGGTCAAGTACCCCTGAGTTCAATCCCTGGTGCCAAAAAAAAAAAAAAAAATGATTTTTTAAATGGAAGCTCTTGGCTAGGTGTGGTGGTGCACGCCTATAATACCAGCAACTTGGGAGGCTGATGCAAGAGGAGTGCATGTTCGAGGCCAGCTTCAGCAACTTAGGGAGAGGCTAAGCAACTTAATGTGGGGATGTAGCTCAGTGGTTGAGCGCCCCCGGGTTTAATCCCTAGTACCAAATAAATAAACAATGGAAGCTCTAAAAAAAAGAGACTACACACTTCTTGAGGTTTCTTTTTTTTGGGAAGGGGGTGGTACTGGAGATTGAACTCAGGGGTACTCGACCACTGAGCCACATCCCCAGCCCTATTTTGTGTTTTATGTAGAGACAGGGTCTCACTGAGTTGCTTAGCACCTCGCCATTGCTGAGGCTGGTTTTGAGCTCGTGATTCTCCTGTCTCAGCCTCCCTAAGTGCTGGGATTACAGGCGTGTGCCACCACACCCAGTTTACACACTTCTTGAGAATTCTAGTTCAGCATTTTGTTTCCAGCTGCCATGAGCCAGACTGATTTGGGCAATTTGTACTCTGCCTTTACTCTTTTTGCTAATGGATTATTTTTTATTTTTATTTTTTAGCTGTAGATGGACACAATGCCTTTATTTTGTTTATTTCTGTGTGGTGCTGAGGATCAAACCCAGAGCCTCACACATGCTAGGCAAGCGCTTTATCACTGAGCCCCAGCCCCAGCCCTGCTAATGGATCTTAGCAGCTTTGGAGTTAGTTTTGGATCTTTGATCTTCCATCAACTAGTTGAGCTGTGTGCCCTTGAGTGAATTACTTCTGTTTCTCCATCCACAAGGTAAGAATCATAATGTCTACCTCTCAGGCAACACTATACATTAAATGAGACTGTGCTTGTAAAGGATTCTGCCTGGCCTCTAAGAAGGTCATCCTTTAAACAACAACTTATATATACTGAATAGTTTTTACAAATGATAATGAAAATCAACTTATCAGTTTCCACAGCTTTTGGATATAATGAATAATTTTTGAGCCTTTTACACACAAAGCTATGGTTAAAGTCATGGTGTGAATCTTGGCTTTTTACCCTTGGGCAACTTAACTTCTCTGTGTCTCTTACCTTAACTATAAAAGAAGGTTAATAATAAAATCAATTTCATGGAACAGAATTGAGTGAGTTAAGTTGGGCACAGTGGCACACACCTGTGACTCAGGAGGCTGAGACTGGAGGATTGCAGGTTTGAGGCCAGCCTGGCAACTTAGTGAGAACCAGTCTCAAATAAAAAATAAAAAGGGATGGGGATGTACCTCGGTGGTAGAGCCCCACTGGGTTCAATCCCCAGTACTGAAAAAAAAATCAAATGTATTACTCTTTGTAAGCATTTAAATCTATGCCTAGCATACAATTAAATGCAATATAGGTGCTTGTTTGAATAAACAAAATGACCTGTTGCAATTTTCCAGGGTGCTGAATAGTCACCCACTTCTTCTGCTCATCTTTGCTTCCTTTTTCTCCATTCTTCAGTGCTCATACCGTAGGGTGATCAGGGGGAGGACAGGAGGGAAAATTCAAAGAAGTTCATTTTGGTTTTGATATTGGAGCTATCTGAGCTTGAAGTATCAGACAGAAGACGGAAGTCTACTCAGGCAAAGCTTTGCTGGGTAGTATTTTAGTGGTTTCAGCATAGTTTGAGGTTCAGTTTTACAGATGCATTCACATAAGTGAATTCTGAGCCCCATCAGCCCTTGCACACTACCCTCTTCTCCTTGATAGTGGCACCATCTCCTACCCAGTATTATGGCCATCCTCAGACCCCCTGTGAAGCCCAAGATCATCAAAACGAGGACTGAGAAGTTCATCTGGCACCACTCAGATCTACACGACAAAATTGAATGTAAATAGTGGAAACAGGGTACAGAGAAGATTCAAGGGCCAGATCTTGAAGCCAAACATTGATTATGGAGCAATGAGAATTTAAAAAAAACAAACAAACAAACACATGAGTCTTGGTTCATAACTTTAAGCAATTGGAAGTTCTGCTGATGTACAACAAATCTTCCTGTGCTGAAATTAAAGGATAGCCCAGTCAGTCATCAGAATCACCAATTCCAACACTAGGTTGCACAGCCAAGAAAATGAATAGAAAGCTTATGTTCACATTTTATTTGTGTTTAAATAAAACCATAAATACTATCCCCTAAAAACACAAGTTTCAGGAGATGCTTTACTTTTCGCTGAGTTTACCATGTAAGGCCCGTCCTTCCTAATACTGAGGTATTTGAGAAGATAAAACAATAATCCTAATGTTCCTTCACGAGTGTGTTCATCAGCTTTTTGTTGCTATGACAAAACTCCCAAGAAAATCACCTTAAAAGAGGAATGATTTCTTTCTTTTTTTTTTTTTGGTACTGGGGATTGAACTCAGGGGCACTTGACCACTGAGCCACATCCCCAGCCCTATTTTTTGTTTTATGTAGAGACAGGGTCTCACTGAGTTGCTTAGAGCCTTGCGTTGCTGAGGCTGGCTTTGAACTCGTGATTCTCCTGTCTCGGCCTCCCAAAGTGCTAGGATTACAGGCATGCACCACTGTGCCTGGCTGGAAAGGTTTATTTCTAACTTACAGTTTCAGAGATCTCAGTCCATGGTCGGCTGGCTCCATTCCTGTGGGCCTATGGTGAGGCAGAGCATCATGGCAGAGGAAAGCTGCTCCCCTCATGGCAGCCAGGAAGCAGAGGGCACAAGATAGAGTCCCACCTCCTACACTTTCCACCATTTCCCAATAGTCCATTCAGCTATGAATCCATCCATGGATTATTTGATGAGGTTAGAGCCTTCATGATCCATCACTTCCCAAAATCCCCACCTCTGAATGTTACTACATTGGGAATAAGCCTTCAACGCAGGCACCTTTGGGGGACGTTCCAAATCCAAATCATAACAGTGAGTATAGTCCACGTGTGCTGGACTGTCTTATGGTAAACTTAGGCTGGACACTACATTTCTCAGAATACCGTTTCCTCTGTGGTTCTAGACTTAGGCTGGGCAAAAATAAAGTTGAATGAGCTCTGGGAGGCAGACATGAAGCCATCATTCTGCGAAGACAACTGGTTAGAGTCCTTGAGACAGGCACAGAGGTGCCTGTGGATCTATTTGTCTTTGTTCTCTCTCCTCCTCTCCTCCCAACCGTTGGTCCTGCTGATCAACAGTAGCCCTGGGCCCACTACTACATGTTTCATGTGAACTTATGAAAGCGGGAGCCACAAAGAACCTGACCTCTACACCAGCCCTACACTCAGTCTCTGGACATGCCTGGCTCCCAGATTCTCCTGCAAGCTCTGATTCATTCACCCAAGCCACTGCAGCTAGAGAATAGCAGTGCTGTTCTCTGACCCTTTGACAACCTCTTTTGGAGCTTTGTATCTCTAACTCCTCCCCTACTTGTGTCAGATCTGATCCTTTTGTCATTATACTCACCGTGACTCTGCTTTCCTGGTTGGACTCTGATGGAAACAAGGAATATTTCATGCAAACCACAGGACCTTACCTCCTATTGGACACTCTCCACACCAGCAGCCAATTGTCTATGTGTCCACCAAGGTTAGAGATTTTATCTCTTGGATAGTATTCAGTATTTTCATTTGTTCAGCCCTATGCTAGGCAAACAGGGATAAGACAGCCTTTAGGCTGTTGGAATTCACAATCCATTTGTACAAATGGGATCCAACACGTTACAAACTATCCCGAGTGAAACATCAGGTCTTACTCCCTAAGAGGCACAGAAGAGAGAGAACACTAAGTTATAGGAAAAGATTTCACTGATATTTGTTTTACCTCATCCTTTAAATTTGTTTTGAGGTCTGTTTTATAAAATATAAATATAAATGCATATACTTATATGTGAGTATATACTGGTCCTCCTCTTGCTCCCCCTCCTTTTTGTGGTGGGAGGATATAATCAGAAAAATTGAATCCACTCTCCTAGGTAATGAGGCAATACACACTTACTACTATTAGGAGCTCAGAGCCATGATCGTACTCTGGAGGAAGAAGGAGTTCAGTTGATGGCCTGAAATGAAACCATTTCTTACTTCTTTCTGGTGTCTCTGATGTCACCTTTTACAACTATCCCCTCAAAGGGCTATTGCTTCTCTTCCTCTTCTCCAACTTGGGGCTTATTCACTGTTGCCCCGTCTGAGTCAAATGCAATTTCCCCAGATCTTCCTGTGGGGCTCCCTGTGTTATTCAGTTCCTATTCTATCTGATGTTCAGTTTCCTTAGTGTTTTGTTTGGAAATTCCAGAAATTCAGGGGCTTCCTCTGTACTGTTCCTTGCTGTATCTTTAGCACCTACAATTGTGTCTAGCACATAGTAGATGCTCAGGAAATATTGCTGAAAGGATAAAAGCAAAGGAAGGGAAAAAGATAACTGAAGGGACCCACACAAGGGGGGAGTAGTCCCTATTCACTTAGCAACACAGCTCTTTTTCCTCTTGCTTATGGTCCCTGTTGGGGAAATCATGTCCTCTAAAAGCAATAGCTCCAAATCTGCTGCTTTTGTTTCTGCTGTGAAAATGTGGCATTCACTGTTTTGCAGTGAGCAGGTGGCTTACTTCCCCAAAGGATGGCTCTTGTTACAGTCCAGGTTTCAGGCAGTACCTGAGTCAGCTTAGTATAAAAGCCTAAAGGCTTTGCTGGTCTAGCTGCTGATGTCTGATGTCGGGTCCTGCCCCAGGGGGAATCAGTTTCTGTTTATTTTAGTGCTGTTTGTGACACCACCACCCCCAACACACACACCTTTGGTACTGGCAGTTGAACCTAGGCAAGTGCTGTACAACTGAGCTATACCCAGCCCTTTTTTATTTTATTTTTTTATTTATTTAGGTGGTGCTGGGGATCGAACCCAGGGCCTTGAGGGAGCTGGGAGAGAGATTTTGATTTCTTTCTTTTTTTTTTTTTAATTTTTTTTAAATCTTTTTTTTATTAATGTGCTATTATTTTTTTTTATATCTTCATTCATTTTATGTGGTGCTGAGGATCGAACCCAGTGCCTCACGTATGCGAGGCAAGCGCTCAACCGCTGAGCCATAACCCCAGCCCCAAGATTTTGATTTCTTGTTCAGGGATGTTCTCCAGCTTCAAAGCTGTCACTGATAAATGGACCCAACCTTCCTGGAAGATCTTAGAGGAAGGCTTTGGGAGAAGATGAAGCCAGAGCTTTCCAGTCTGAACCAGTGCCCAAACATAGAATAGAAAAATGTACATCAAGGAAGAAGCTATTTCCTGTGATGATAGTGGGGAACCCAGGGCCTGTTTCACTGTAAGACTGGCCGAGCCGAAGCTACATTCCAGCTCATCACTGAATGTAATATTGGAGTCACAAAGGATCAGAGGAATTTTGATATTTGAAGAATTGATACTCCAGTGTCACTTGTTCTCAAGGAAGCCCACTTAGTCATTTTGTGTAGGCACAAATTTGAGTCCCAGATTGCCAGAGGATTAACCAAGGAAAAGATCCACTTGGTGAACTACCTGGCGTGTGCATCTCCTTGCAGGCCTTTGCCTCTCATGCTGTGTAGCTCAGATAGCTTCTATGGGGGAAATTTTATGTTATGATGATGTTCTCAAGGTTAAAGTGTTCAGAGGTTTTGGGGAAATTACTTATAAATGTCACCAGCCTATTGTACCGAACTCATTTTCTCTCTCTCTCTCTTATTTTTTTTTTTAAGTTTTCAGTGGGAAAGAATTATCACTTAAGGTTCTTTTAGAAGCAAAAACAGTCACAGTCTTAGTGGAAGTTCACTCGATTGGACGGAGGGATGAGGGGGAGAGAGTGAGGACGGGAATGGGAGAGACAGTGGAATGAATCAGACATAACTTTCCTGTGTTCATATATGAATACACGACCAGTGAAACCCCACATCATGTACAACCACAAGATTGGAAGTTAAGCCGGGCGCGGTGGCACACACCTCTAATTCCAGCACTACGGAAAGCTGAGACAGGAGAGTCGCGAGTTCAAAGCCAGCCTCAGCGACGGTGAGGCGCTAAGCAACTCAGTGAGACCCTGTTTCTACATAAAACACAAAATAGGACTGGCTAATAGGATGTGGCTCAGTGGTTAGGTACCCCTGAATTCAATCCCTGGTATCAAAAAAAGGGGGGGGGAAGTGATACTCCATGCATGTATGATGTCAAAATACATTCTACCGTCATGTGTAACTAAAAAGAACAAAGAAAAAAAAAGCAGTACCAACCTTTGACTAATTTAAGCAAAAATTAGGGAAAACACTAGAATAGCTCACTAAATCAAAGCTTAAACCAATTCTTTGGCATGCTATGAATGAAAGCTGCTTGGGACCTAGTCCTGGAGCACTATCACAAGGTGACTCTGCTCTAACCCACTTGTCTATTCCAGTCAAGTTTTTAAAAATCTAGGAGAGAAAATTTCGTTGGCTAGTTTGTCAGGTGGTTCTAGCTTTGGCCAGAAAACAAGACAGGGAGCATCAACATGGTCACCAGGGGACCTATTGTTAGCCAGAAGCCACTGTAGTTTTGTCTATTTGAGAAAGACAGACCTGCTCATCCAAAGATGGGACCCAACTAAAGCTGTAGACGAAGGAAGAAAGTAATTAAGCATCATACAGAAGTCGTGGTTCTGGCTTGGCGCAGTTCTTCTGGCTGCCACTGGCTGTCTAATAGTCTGGGAAAACGGGCCCTGCCTCTCCTGTCCTCCTCACCCAGCCCCATCCAGAAGTAGGGCTCTGCACTCCCTGTTCACTCAGTATCCACTGCAATGCAACTGCCTCTGATGGAGAGAAGAAAACTTGAGGTACATCATGTCTGGGATCCTCTAACTTCTGGATTGTCTAACCTTGAGAACATCATCATAACATAAAATCTCCCCCCATAGAAGCTATGCCAGTTATAAGGCACAGAGACAAAGGGCTGCAAGGAGATGCTCGTGCCAGGTGGTTCACCAAGCCCATCTACTCCTTGGCTAACCCTCTGGCAATTTGGGACTCAAATTTGTGCCATACAAAATGACTAAGTGGGTTTCCTTGAAAACAGGTGACTCTGAAGTATTAATTCTTCAAATATCAAAGGTCCACTGGTCCTTTATAAACTATAATATTAGTGTCTAGCTCTAAAGAAAACAACCCCAGCTACATACAAACTTTTCTCCATCGTGGGTCATCACTTGGTCTTGATTGTCCATCTCTCTCAGAATAATTTAAGAAACATGGCAGAAGTCATCACCATGGGGCTTCGGTGGTGGCTCAGTAGTAGAGCACTTGCCTAGCATGTGTGAGGCCCTGGGTTCAATCCTCAGCACCACATATAAATAAATAAAATAAAGGTATTGTGTCCATCTACAACTAAAAAAAATTTAAAAAATAAAAATAAATGAAGTCATCACCATGACCATTGCTACTTCCCTGAGTTCTGTTTAGACCCAAGGATTGGGCTTGAAGGGCTTCCACAGTGATAGCTAATTTATCCCAGGGTAAAGTCAAACATGTTGGCTGATGAAAAAAAAAGAAAAATTAATGAGTCAGAACAAGGGACAAATGAGCAAGTAAAAGAATTCCCACCCAATTTTAAGAACTTTAACAGTTCAATGGTAAAAATATTAAAATTTAAGATTTTATTTCATTTTGAGGATTGAATTCAGAGGCACTTTACCACCGAGCTACATCCACAGCCCTTTTTATTTTTTAAATAAAAGGGGTCTTGCTAAGTTGTCCCAGCTAACCTTGAACTTGCAGTTTTCCTGACTCAGCCTGCTGAGTTGCTGGAATTACAAGCATGCACCACCACACCTGACCAAATTTAATATTTTAAAAGTAGTGCTGCTCATTCAAGTCTTCTGTTCCTGCTGATTTTAATATGCCTATCCTGTTTATATTTGGCAGGAATTATTATCTTTATTGTCACTTTTTTAAAAAAATTCTTTTTTAGTTGTAGATGGACATAAACCTTTATTTTATTTATTTACTTTTATGTAGTGCTGAGGATCAAGTCCAGTACTTCACATACTAGGCAAGTGATCTACCACTGAGCTACATCCACAGTCCCTATGGTCATTTTTAATACCCAAAATTTGTTTAAAGTGCATGAATGTACCAGGTTCTATATTATGCCTATTCAGCATGTTATCTTATTTCATCCCCTCATTAGCTCAGTAAGGTGAGTACTCTTATTATCCCCATTTCATAGATGAGGCATGTGAGGCCCAGGGAGGACAAGAAATTTGTCCCAACGTCCTACTGTGGGGGAGTGTTGGAACCTGGATTTACCTGACTATAGAAAATAACCTCTTGACCACTGTGACATCTTATGTCAATTCAAGAATCACTGACCTCCAAGAAAAACATGGAATCTATAGACCAAACATTAAGGTTCAATATTGCTTGCAGAGGAAACTTCTTGTCTCCCTCAGGCAGGAGACAGTGTGTATGGCTTTGGGAGCTTCCACATAGTGTGCTGATGGGCACATCTCCAGTGCTAACCCCTACCATTACTGTGGCTTAGCATGACAGCCAGTCTCCAGCACTAGCCTCCAGGGAACACTCTTCAATTCAACCAATTGATGGGCTGCCAAGACATCATACTCCATTGGAACAATTCTGGGAGGATGCTCTGAGCTCTGCCTTGCCCATTAGGGACTGTAAGTTTGTGCAAATAACCATAAAATTAAACCCACCCAGGGAGGGCCATTGATTTCCAATTGGCATAGTTTGCCAGATGCTGTTTGCTCTAAGAACTGCTTTGACCTCTACTAGTGACGCTGCCTGCCCTTGGCTTAGCAGGGTGTGTTCCCAGCAGGGAAGGCCTCTCCTCTAATGCTTGCTGCTGGAACTTGGGCTGAAGGCATGGTGGGCTCCCCATATGTTGCTGGGAAGAGGCCAGCCACACCCATTGTTGGATTCACCCTCCTATCCAACCGGAGAGCTGAAGCCACCCCCAGGAGATTACAGACGCTCCCACCCTCAACTAATTAAATAGGTGGCCTCCTGCTGCTAAAAGGGAATGAGGGCGGAAAAACAGAGGATGCCTGATTTAACTAGGACCTGGGTAAGTAGCTCACCAGCCAGACCCAGAATCACCGATGCGTGCCTAAACAGTCTCTAATGGGTCTGGGTGGTTCTACGCCTGAGACCTGGAGCTCCGTTTATTCTCAGTCCCTTCGTACTTTAGAATCATGTCGTCATAGAAGCTCTACATATAATTTAACAAAATATTCTCTATGAGCACTATAATTATTATTATTATACACCAATCCTGTGTTCCAACATTGGAATAAAAGTGGCTATTTCAAACACATTTTTTTTTTTCTCATAGGACAACTAGAAGATGATTCTATCCTCTTATACACACATGTAAAGAGCAGGCTTCTGGATTCACAGTCAAGCATTTACCTACATTATCAGTGTTCAATTTAAATATCCACAGAACTAGAAATTTAGATAGAAACTAAGATCATGGTTTGGATTAAGGAAATGAATCTCTTATATTTTTTTTCCCCAGGAGTTCAGTCTAAAGAGCAAGTTACTAGTTGGTTCAATTTTGTTTTTGCTACAAATCCTTTAGAAGAAGACTTGAGATACAAAGAGGAAGGCAGTTGTAATAATGGTAAATTGGACTAAATTAAAATGATCCTAAGTCAAAGCACAACTAGGCCTCTTTGCCACCAACTTTTGACATTCTAATTAGGGTAAATGGTTATGCAAATCAAGTCAATTACTCTTTTCCCCCCACCAGCCTAGTGCCTGTGATTGTTCTAGTCACGACGGTTGGTGGCATAATTAAAGCTCTCCTAAAAATTAAATGAGAATTGGAGGGTAGTCTCCAGAGATGCCCTAATTTGTGGGCAGCCCAGCACAGCTGTCCTTTTGTCCTGCTGCTGCCAGGACGCCTCGAGTTTCCCCATCGAGTAAAATAGAATGTGACACTCGAGGTGTTCTCAAGCTTCCGTCCTCAAGAGTGCAGAGGAAGACAGGAAGAGTCCACCACACCAGGTCGCCTCCTTCAGAGCATTTTCAGGGGAGGAAATGGGTCTGAACCCAAGGGGGAACCCAAGCAAGGAGTACAGAATGCCTTACTTTTGGGGGTACATAGGAAATAAAATAGGTCATGAATTGATAATAATAACTGTTGAAACTGCATGATGAGCACTTGACTTGTGGAGAGAGGTATGTTTGAAAATCTCCATTAAAAACAAAAAAAAAGTAAGCCTGGCTTATGGTGCCTGCCTGCAGTCGCAGTGGCTTGGGAGGATGAAGCAAAGGATCACAAATTCCAGGGGTAAAAAGGGCTGGGGAAGTAGCTCAGTGGTAAGTAAGCATCCTGCATTCAATCCCAGTACCAATTAATGTATTACACTACACAAAATAGGATTTATCATGGGGGAAAAGTTCTTTTTTCTTTTGAGGGTACTGGGAATTGAGTCCAGGGGTGCTTTACCACTGAGCTACATCCCCAGCCTTTTTTTGAGACAGGGTCTCCCTAAGTTGCTTAGGGCCTTGCTAAATTGCTGAGGCTGGTCTTGAACTTGTAATTCTCCTAGCTCAGCCTCCTAAATTCCTGGGATTACAGGCATGTGACTGTGCCGTCAGGGAGAAAGTCAGCAAAAGTCAACTGTAGGTTATTTTTTTTTTAATATTTATTTATTTTTTTAGTTGTAGGTGAACAGAATATCTTTATTTTATTTTTATGTGGTGCTGAGGATCGAACCCAGTGCCTCCCGCGTGCTAGGCGAGCACGCTACCACTGCGCCATAACCCCAGCCCCTGTAGGTTATTTTCTTAATGAAAACAAATAATAGGGAAGCTTATTTTTAAAAAATGGAAGTGCTGGTGCTCTCTTGTAGTCCCAGTTACTCAGGGGACTGAGGAAGGAGAATTACTTGAGCCCAGAAGTTTGAGGCCAACTTAGGCAACACAGTAAGACTCTGTTTCAAAACATAGATATATGGGCTATCCTGTTCTGTTATTTCTTCTTTATCGTTTCTCATCACGTCAACAACACATCCTCAGATCAGCCCCAGGCTCTTACCACTTTAGCGCTAGGTTGGAAGAGCAAAAACTGAGCTGCTAGGAAAGAAATGGGACCAAGCGAAAGGCCAAGAGCCTCATGTAGGGGAGAAGAATGAGATCCTCAGAGAGTCCCTCCAGAGGATAACTGAGATGTGACTGTGAATTACTTCAATGTCATAAAAAATAGTACAATCTCTACTGATAAAAAAAAAACCAAAAAACCTAAAGCTCCTAAATTTAATAGAACAATGTGCCAGATAGTCAAGGAGCCAATTCTCTCATGATGAACAAACTCCCTTGGCAGCCATGAGTAAAGATGGAATGGAAGAAGTAGTTGGTAGTTTCAGGCAGAAGTTTTAAGTAGGGGGAGCCCTTCAGCTATAGGCATCGTAGCATGGGAGAGCCACAAGCCTTGAAGATCACTTGTCTTCCATGATGCAGAACGATGCTTTTTAATTTATGTTTTAGGAGTATCCATGTCAGCAGTGACAGTAATTAATGAGCTAGTATGAAGCTGCCCCAGCCAGGCTGTGCCCAGTGTTCTCTGGCTTTTGTTAGGAAAGCTTGAGAGAATCAGTGTGGCTAATTAATTGGTCTTCAGGTAGTAACTAAATCAAAGGTATCTTGGGTACCCTGGGAAGCCAGTCTCCTCTTTCCTGAGAATCAATCAGCTCAAGATTGATGAAGGGCTACGAAGGTCAGGCTTAGAAACATGGAACCATCTGCCAACTCTCTAGGGTTGGTACCTGCAGTAGAGCAATTTTAGAAGAACAGGTGCTCGCTTTTAACCTACCTCTTCTTTTCTTTTATGCTGAAATCATGATTTTAGCTAGAAAAAGCATCCAGTTGCTTGATGAAATTCACAAATTGTCTATTGTAACTTAAAATAACCTGACCCAAAGGTATTGCTATAACCTCAACAAAGTCATAGACCATGCATCCCTGACAGTGGCTGCTCTGGCCTCTCCAGGAGCATTTGTCAGCATCAATGACTGCAAGGCACTGTCCCAACAGGGTTAAGCCAAGGAGCACTAATACACCCTCTGAATGATGCAGGACTAGAGAATGCAGCCAGCATGGTCCATCCACTTTTTGTAGCATGCTTGATAGCTAATCAAGTTCTTGAAAGCTGACACTTGTTTTCCTTAAAAGTTTCTTCTGAGCTGGGCGCGGTGGCACATGCCCGTAATCCCAGCACTTTGGGAGGCTGAGACAGGAGAATTATGAGTTCAAAGCCAGCCTCAGCAATGGTGAGGCGCTAAGCAACTCAGTGAGACCTTGTCTCTACACAAAATACAAAATAGGGCTGAAGACGTGGCTCAGTGGTCGAATTCAATCCCTGGTACCAAAAAAAAGTTTCTTCTGGTTCAATAGACCAGGAACATTTTCAAAAATCTCTTTGGTGATGATCTGTAAGCACATCCATATGTTTGATGACAATGGTTCGAGGACAGGATTGCCTTTGTTTCTCTGAAAAACAAAACAAAAAGAAAAGCAGGTTCAGGATTTACATGAAGTTTTCTTCTTCTAAATGAAGGCATTCCTTGTTCCTGCTAATCATTATATCCAAATTTTCTAAGAATATGGGGAATGCCCCCAATCCCTCTTGTGGCACACTGTATTTTCCAAAATTGGCTGTTGTCAAATGTATTCCATCCAGTTTGTTCTTACAGTGTGAGACTGACACTCTTCTCTCAAGAAGTGGGATTTGTGTACCTGTCCCTTGAGCCTAGATAAGCCTTTGTAAATGTCTTAACCAGCAGAAGGCAATAGGAGTCCAGAGGCTGAGGTGAGAGGATCACAAGTTGGAGGTCAACTTGGATAACCAAGTAAGACCCTGTCTCAAAATAAAAAGTGAAAAGGGCTTGGGATGTAGCTCACTGAACCCCTGGGTTCAGTCCCTAGTATATTGGCAGAACGCTTGCCTAGCACTGTGAGGCCCTGGGTCCAATCCTCAGCACCACATACAAATAAATAAATAAAGGTATTAAAAAAGAAGAAAGAAAGAAGAAAAAGAAGGCAACAGAAGTGCAGCTGTGTGATTTTACCTAATAAAAAGGGACATAGCTTCCACCTGGCTTTCTCAGGCCAATGTGCCTTAGGGACCAAGCCAACAGCAAGGCAGTCCAACCATCCTAAACCCGCCATGCTGGAAACCTTAGGCTGAGAGACCATACTGAGATAAAGATGCTCAAGGAGTTCCAACTGCTCTAGCTCTAGCTGTTTGAGTGTTTCCTAGCTAGCCTCCAAAGATGGGTCAGAACAAGCCTTCAGGTTGCTAAGACATGATTCTAAAATTCCAAATAAATCTCCAGGTCTTTTTGAAGAAAAGACAAAGGATTTATTCTGGCCTGGGCCAAGGGAGCAGAAAGCAGACGGTTCCACAGCCCAAGACGCTGAATGCAGGTGGAGGGGCCATTTAAACAGAAAAAAACACAAAGGAGGGGGGCGGGTGAGACAGGTACAATCATGAGTCATAAAAAGTGGAAAGTACTGACTAACAGAACATTCTTAGAATTCACACTTCTTGCATCTACTCAGAATAGCTCCGTAGTTTAAAGACATTGTGGTCCGGGTACAAGTGGGTGGGGGTGTCAACTTTTGTGCACGTGGGCTCTTACAGGAAGGGGGAACCCAACTCCCCGCAAGGTCTCTTCTATGTGAGTGGACTCTCATAGGAAAAGGGGTCAATTCTATACATTCTGAGCAAAACGGAGACAGCTTAACTTAATTTTCTCATATCAGCCCATAACAAGGTGACCATAGTCACCATCACTGCGTTCCTCAAGTGACACTAAATGGAGTACAGACAAGGCTTCCTCACGGCCCTGTGCAAATTCCTGACCCACAGAATCTCTGAGCATAACAAAGGACTTTTACGCCTCTAAATCTGAGGGGTACACAGGATAGTATGCAGAACTGGGGGTTCTGGGAGTATTCCTTGAAGTGAAGAAAGGGCATCAGATTTCTAGTCACACAGCCGGGTTTTGAATTCAGACCCAACCACCTTTCTAACTGAGTAACCTTAAACAGTTAGTCTCTTTTCAGGGCACTGCTTGCCTCATTAATAAAACGAGAATGATAATAATGGCTGCTTAAACATATACCACAGCTTAAAAATCAAGATGCAGAACTGTGTAGTTAGTTAAGCTACCATTAATGTAAGACGCACATACACAAAGACATGCGTACGTGCACAACCATGTGCACACTGATACAACTTATACTTGCACAAATATGTGTGGAAGAATACAAATTGGTCACTGTGACTGTCAGTGAAGAAGGGAAAGGTAGAAAAGTGATCAAGGGTAGGAGAGAAACTTAGTTATCATTCTTGCATACTTTTGTACTTTTGTGTTACTTGATTCTTTTTTTTTAGTACTGTGGATTGAACCCAGGGGCGCTCAACCACTGAACCATATCCCCACCCCTTTTTTATGTTTTACTAGAGACAGGGTCTCTCTGAGTTGTTTAGTGCCTCACTAAGTTGCTGAAGCTAGCTTTGAACTTGCAATCCTCCTGCCTCAGCCTCCCAAGCTGCTGGGATGTAACTGACTCTTTACCAAGTACTTGTACTAACTATTTTGAAATAATTACAAAATTAAAATACATAAATTCTGAGAAATTATATGGCAGAATATATATGATAAATATCAAAATGTTTAATAAAATAACGATTAAAACTTCATTGTTGGCATAGGAAAAACAAGTGGTAAATACAATAGAATAGAGGGCTCAGAAACAGCCGGTCACATCTGGAGAGTGGGCTTTTGAGAGAGGTGGCACTACAGATCATAGGAAAGCATGGACTTTTCAAAAAAATGACTGAGTCCATTGCAGATAAATTAAAGAACTAAGTGTGAAAGGAAAAACTGCAATATTTGTCAACAATGATAAAAAAGAATATTTTCAAGAACTCAGAATATAAAAAAAATTCTTTAGATACAACTGCATAAATCATAAAGGAAAAAATGGTAAATTCGGCTACCTTGTTTGTTTACCAAAAGACACAAAAGAGACAGATTGATGGCATTGGTCCATAGTCCCAGTTTATTTGGAACATGGAAGCAAGAGGATGACTTGACCCCAGGAGTTCAAGGCCAGCTTGGGCAACCTAGCAAGACTTCATCTGAAAAAAAGAAAAAGAAAAAGAAAAAACTTGCAATGGAATTTGCAATACTTCTAAATTTTCCGTACATCACACTATACATAAAAATTGATTTGAGCTGGGTTTGTGGTGGTATGTACCTTAATCCTAGTGACTCAGGGGGCTAAGGCAAGAGGATCCAAAGTTTAAGACTAGTCTGAGCAACTTAGCAAAATGCTGTCTCAAAATAAGGTTTTTAAAAACATCTAACGTGTAGTTCAGTGTGCAAGACGCTGGGTTCATGGGACTATGAAAAAAAATCAATTACTGTCATTAAAAGAAAATGAATAACATGACACAGACTGGGAAAACATACTCAAAACATACATTTGATTAAGGCTTTATATTAAAAATATATTTAAAACCCTACAAATCACCAGGTGCAGTGATGCACGCCTGTAATCCCAGTGGCTCAGGAGGCTGAGATAGGAGGATATTGAGTTCAAGCCAGCCTTAGCAACAGTGAGGCACTAAGCAACTCAGTGAGACCCTGTCTCTAAATAAAACACAAAATAGGTCTGGGGATGATGTAGCTCAGTGGTTGAGCACCCCTGAGTTCAATTCCTGGTACCTGTCCCCCCCAAAAAAAACCCTACTAATCAATGCAATGATAACTCAATTATCAAGTGGACAAAGGGTCGGGGATAACAGAGTGATATAGTACTTGCACACCCTGGATTTGATCCCCAGCACCAAAATAAACAAAGGAGACAAAAACTTGAAAAGACACTTCCACAAAAGAAGATCTCCAAATGTCTAATAAACCCACAATGAGGGTGTTCAACATTAGTACTCACTGGAGAACACAAAACCAGAGTAAGATTGTAGCACACACTCCTCAGAATGGCTAAAATTGACAAGACTGAAACTATCCAATGCTGGTGAGTAGAATTCTCATACATTACTGATCATTCAATTACTTTAGAAAACATTGACAGTAGCAAAATTAACAATGCTAAACCCATTACTTAGCAATTATATCCTTAGATATGTTATCCAAAGTAAATAAGTGTGCATGTCTACCAATAACACAAGAATGTTCATACCAGTTACATGCATAACCAAAAATTGGAAATAACCCAAATGATCATTAGCCCAGTATTAATAAATTGTACTGTAGTTATAGAATGTAATATTATACAGCAACAAAAAAGTGAACTCAACATCATATATAAGTCTCAAAAACATCATATTGAATGAAAGAAGACAAACACCAAATAGCATATATTGTATGATTCTAGGTATAAAAGCCCAAGACAGGCTACTAATGTATGGTGACAGAAGTCTCAGAATAGTGATTCTTATAAATAAACAAGGATTGAGGGTAGTTTGGTTTTGTTATTTTATAGAAGAGCATGAGGGAAGTTCTTGGAGTGACACAAACAGTTGATCTAGATGGTAGAGACACATCGTGTTAAAATACATATGATGAAGATGTGACCAATTTCACACGCTGAGCAATTTCCTAGCCCCACTGTGAGAAAAGCTGGAGAATATTTTCTTTGTGAACTCTCTGGATTGACGAATACCAAACACAGATGAAGGAGAAATGATATATCAAAAATTGGAGGATTTGAAAGGGGAATGGGCATAGTAATGATGTTTGTTTGAGATGGTCATTACTACCCCTGGTACATCTATGAAGACTCTAATGGTGTGACTTTATCTGGTTTGCAATCACAGAAATGGAAAAACTGAGCTCTGGTTATGTACTATGACTTGAAATGCATTTAAATAAAATAACTAAATTTAAAAAAAAAATTGGAAGATTTAAGCCAGGTGCACACCTGTAATCCCAGCAATCTGAGAGCCTAAGGCAGGAAGATCACAAATTCAAGGTCAGCCTCAGCAACTTTGTGAGATCCTTAGTAACTTGGTGAGACCTTGTCTCAAATAAAGAAATAAAAAGGGCTGGGGATGTGGCTCAGTCGTAAAGCCCCTCTGGGTTCACTCCCCAGTACCATGAAAAAAAAAAAAGGAGGATTAAATAAACCTACACATGCCAAATGCTAGTTCACCGCACCCCAGGTCTGTTCTCACTTGGCTCTCTGAACTGAAAACTTACCCTCCTGTCTCGTTGACCAGTTGTATCACTTGCTTGTTCCTAAACCAATGAACAAGCTGGAAATGTGCAGGACGGGGGATTCTAAAACCATTGGCCAACTTGAACTCTGGTCCTTATCATCACACAATTATTGTATATCCACACAATACAAATTTGATGCAATTATCTACTAGACCAATATTAAGCAAATATTATTCCTATAGCCATTATTCTGAGCAATTTCGCCAACTGTCAGAAGTGTATGTGTTAGCTCATGGAGCTGCCACTTTGGGGACCAAGTCCTCCAGCCCCTCCACAGCACTGCATCCCTGTTCAGGACCAAACTCCCAGAATATTTCTGATTTGGTTGAGCCTGAGTAGCAGGCGCACCCTCTGATTTGCAGAGAGAGACAACATCTGGTCATTTTGCTTCCATGGGAAAAGTTGGGCACTACGGGCTGGGATTGTAGCTCAGTGGTAGAGCACTTGCCTCGCATGCGTGAGGCCCTGGGTTCGATCCTCAGCACCACATACAAAGCAATAAAATAAAGACACTGTGTCTATCTACAACTAAAAAAATAAAAAAATAAAAAAAAAAAAAGTTGGGCACTATCTCCTTACACTACTCACAGAGAATTTCCCAGTTCAAGGTGCCAGGATGATAGTGTTTAGATACTGAATAACCTTAAAAACACAATGTTCATCCCAACAAAAAGGCTTGAAATGCCTTTAATCTATCCTGAGCTAAAATTTGCAAACACTTTCCCTGTGATTTAGCTATTCTTGAATTTACCCGATGCCTCTTAACTGGATGGTCTTATTCTTTTCTAGGCTCCAACAGTGCAAGGCTATAAATCCTCTTATTGTGACTGAACACACAAGGGTACTCCTGATCCCTAGGAGTTCACAATCTCCCACTCACCTGATATTCTCCATATTGTACAAAGGTCTAGTGTATAATTTTAACTCTCTCTTTCCTATATCCCATCCCATAGGTACGTGGTCTCTGAGTGTAAAACAGAACAATACTTCTATAACAGAATTTCACTGAGTACTACATACATTTTGATATAGGGATCAATTCCTACTGGAAATAATTACAATATTAGTGTACAGTGATTAATTAATATTGCCAAGTGAATTCCCTAATATTGCATAAAATAAAGTTTTTTTCTGGCTGCCCTAAAAGTGAATATTTCTTATTCTTGCAGGCCTCAGCAGCCCAACTTGTTCTGCATATGGTTGCATGTTTAATTAGTGATCCTTCTGTAAGTGTCTGCAATTAACACTGTGATGATTAATAAAATAACTCCTTTAAAGCTCCATTTAGCTAGCAGAACTGCACAATCAGGTATAATTAATTCATCATTAATAAATCATGGCTGATTAACTAATCTGTTTATTACCAACACATTACTGAACAGTTCCCACCTGAGCACAGCTAATTTTTTCATGCTGAACCGAACTGGAAGCTAATAAAAAATTAAAAAAAAAAAAAAAAAAAAAAAGCTCCTCTAAAAGTGCACTAAGCAGCAAGTATATCAGTATAGTCAGGGAGATTTTGAGGCAATACACACTTAAAAGTCATTGAGCTTTCTAGGAAATTGGGAGTGAAGAAAGAGGTGGTGAAATCTGGAAGCCAGAAAACCCAGTGGTTCTCATGGCTTTTTAAAACCCCAAATGCTGGGCCCTATCCAGTTGGTCTGGGATAGGAGCTGTGAATTTGCATTTCTAAGTGGTGCTGATGCTGATGGTGGAGGACCAGGCTTGGAGAACCACAGTTCCACCTTTTCTCACATACCATGGCTGACTCACAATCGCTAATTTTCAAGTTCCTTATAGGCGAATGGATGGATGGACAGATAAATTAGCTGTTGTTTTTATTGTAATACTGGGAATTGAACCCAGGGCCACTTTACCACTGAGCTACATCCCCAGCCCTTTTTAATTATTTATTTTTATTTTTATTTACTTTTTGGTACCAAGGATTGAACCCAGGGGTGCTTAACCACTGAGATACATCCCAGCCCTTTTTATTTTTTATTTTGAGACAGGGTCTCACTCCGTTACTTAGAATTGTGCTAAATTGCTGAGGCTGTTATTGAACTTGAGATCCTCCTGCCTCAACCTCCTGAGCCTCTGGGGTTACAGGCATGTGCCACCATGCCTGGCCCCTTTCTTTATTTTTGAGACAGGATCTCACTAATTTGCAGAGGCTAGCTTCCAACTGGTTATCCTCCTGCCTCCGCCCTGAGTCACTGGGATTACAGGCGTGTACCACTGTGCCTGATTCCTTTTACAGATTTTAATAGTTTTAAAAAATTGATCACTTTCAGTATCATTTATCTGTCCTTGTATTTACATGTTGTCTATTCAGTTGGATTATTAATTTAAGAATTACTGATTTTTAGAATTTCTCTTTCTGCCCCAACGAATTTAAAAGTTTTTACTTTCTAGATGTGGAAAATCTAGAGAAAACCCACGCATATCCTGAGCATTCACTTCTGAATCTATTCTACCCTGGTCTTTCTAAACCCTCTCCTACAGCACTCCCTTAACTATGCCACAGCACTTGATATCTGTGCTGTATGCAGGCCCTAATCACAGACCAGCAAAAGCGCTCATTATCTTTTCACAAAAGGATTAGCCTGGTCTCCCTGGTTAGAAAGAGTCCCTTGAGAGTTCTGTAAGCTCCCTCTCTAATCTCCTTCCCAGCCTGTCCCTCAGCTCTCTACCCAACTAACTTCCAGCAGGGTGCCTTATAACAGCAGACAGCAAATCTTATGTTGTTTTTTTACGACCACGTAAGATTGCTTAGTAGCACCTTAGACCCAAGGGCTATGAATTCAAATCTCAGCTGAGCACCTAACTTTCAGGACTCAGGGAATGATAGTGGGATCCCCACTCTAGAAAGAGGAAAACAGTCCACTCTTTGAACATTAAACCACAAAACAATGTAAGTCAAAGAAGAGAAAATCAAGGTTAACCTAAAGCAAGGGTTCTCAACAGGGTGATGGATTTTTGCCCTCACCCAAGAAAGGGAGATCATTTGGCAATGTCTAGCAACATTAAAGAAACCTGATGGCTTGACTATAATCTGATCTAAGTGGGAAGACAGGGCTGAACAGCATGAGGCCCTGGGAAAGCTTGCTCAGGGATATAAGCTTTGACAGGACCCAGGCAGGCTGGGTCTGAGAGAGGCTGGGCCATGGAAGGGAGCTGTGTTGTGAGGCGGGTTACACACAGCAGACGCACATCTCAGACTAAAGTCAGCATATCTTACAAAAATGCTGTTTAAAAAAAAATGTGTAAGGCAAGCAGGGAAGTAGGAACAGCAACCAGATATTCAATAATATTAAGTAATTATCATTTTTTGGATGTTGTATTAGTTTTAAATTGCTCTATATCAGTATTATCACAAAAGTAATAACTGAAAACAAAACATATTTACTAGTCTACAGTTTCTGTGGGTCAGGAATCCAAGTATGACTGGGTCTTCTGGAAGCTGAAATTAAGGTGCTGTCTAGGGCTGGGGCCTCAGTCCTATGAATGCTTAACTGGGGAAAGATCAGCTTCCAAATGAACTCAGGTTATCAGCAGAGTTCAGTTCCTTGCATTTGCAGGATCGAGGGCCTCATTTTCTTGAGGGCAATTGGCTAGAGGCTGTCTTTGCCTTCTAGAGGTCACCCTCATTTCCTTTTGGGTTCCCCACTGTGGTACCTTGCTTCCGCAAAGCTTGCAAAGGAAGCCTGGCGCGGTGGCGCAAGCCTGTAATCCCAGCACTTAGGGAGGCTGAGACAGGAGAATCGCGAGTTCAAAGCCGGCCTCTGCAACGGCGAGGTGCTAAGCAACTCAGTGAGACCCACATAAAACACAAAATAGGGCTGGGGATGTGGCTTAGTGGTCGAGTACCCCTGAGTTCAATCTTCAGTACCAAAAAAGAAAAAAGAAAAGCTTGCAAAGGAGAAAAAGACTCCTCCTGCAGGATTGTAGTACCCTCTTTTGTAACAACAATCATGTAATGGATATATGTAATCACACACATGCCATCATCTTTGTCGTACTTTTTAGTCAGAAGAAAGTCACACTCAAGGGGAGGTGATTGCACAAGGGTATGAACACTAGGGGGCAGGAATCATGGGACCACCTTAAGAATCTGCCTATCGCTGGGTACCATATCACAAGCCTGTAATCCCAGTGATTTGGGAGGCTGAGGCAGGATTGCAAATTCAAAGCCAGCTTCAGCAATTTAGAGAGGCCCTAAGCAACTTAGGGAGATGTTGGCTCAAAATAAAAAATAAAAAGGGCTGGGGATGTGGCTCAGGGAGCATCCCTGGGTTCAATCCCCAATACCATGAACAACAACAACAACAAACAAACAAAAAGAATCTGCTTACCACAGATGTGTTTTTTATTAAGGTTAGTGTTTTCTTTTTTTTTGGTACCGGGGATTGAACTCAGGGGTACTCTACCACTGAGCCACATCCCCAGCCCTATTTTGTGTTTTATTTAGAGATAGGGTCTCACTGAGTTGCTTAGCACCTTGCCCTTGCTGAGGCTGGCTTTGAACTCGCGATTCTCCAGTCTCAGCCTCCCAAAGTGCTGGGATTACAGGCATGCGCCACCACGCCCAGCTTCTTCTACTTTTTTTTTTAAGAGTACTTTTGTTTACTTATTTTTGGTATTAGAGATCAAAACCAGGGCTGTGTGTGCTAAGCATATGTTATGCCACTAAGCTATATCCCAAGCCCACTAATACTTTTATTTTAAAGATAAGTACTGACATATTTGCTTATAAGAATATATAATGTCTATCTGGAATTTGCTTCAAAATAATCCAGGAATGAGGGGAAATGGGGGAAGATGTAGATAATTGGTCATACATTAAAAAACCTTTGAACCAGGTTCAGAGTATAGCTCAGTGATAGAGCATGTGTTATATTAGCATATTCAAGGCCCTGGGTTCAATACCCAACACCAAAAACTTGAGGGAAAAAAAAAATCTGTTATACCTGGGTGAAAGTTTTATGGGACTCATTACAATATTTTCTAACTTTAAATGTTTTGAAATTTTCTTAATAAAATTAATATGTTTTAGCTTTAGTCACTTACACCTATAATTCCAACTTACTCACAAAGTTGAGGCAGGAGGATAGCAAGTTTGAGGTCAATCTGGGCAATTTACCAAGTCCTTGTCTCAAAAGAAAAAATAAAAAGGGATGAGGATATAGTCCAGTAGTAGAGCAGACCTGGGTCCAATCCCCAGTACCACAAAAGAATTTAAAAATTTTAAATAATAAAAAGGTCTGGGGATGTAGCTCAGAGGTAGCTTGCCATCTGTAAGCCCCTGGGTTCAATGTCCGATATCGCATAATTAATTAATTAATTAATTAAAATGTTAAAATCTCGGTTTCTATGAGTGCAGAATAGGGAGCAGCTTGATTCTACAAGTTCAAAGCCAGACTGGGCAACATAATGAGACCCCACCTCAAAAGAAAATGAAAGAGGACCTGGGATTGTAGCTCAGTGGTAGAGCGCTTGCCTCGCATGCATGAGGACCTGGGTTCGATCCTCAGCACCATGTACAAAGCAATAAAATAAAGACATTGTGTCCATCTACAACTAAAAAAATATTTTTAAAAAAAAAGAAAATGAAAGAGGAAAAAATAACGAAAAGATAAAGACAGCAGGTTATGTCATAATTCTGTGAGTTAAAACAGCAACATAAACCAAGAATGCCTGTAATCCAAGCTACTCAGTAGGCTGAGGCAGGAAGATCACAAGTTCAAGGATAGCCTGTGCAATTTAGTGACAACTGTTTCAAAATTTAAAACAATAGTAAGAAGGTCTGCTGAGATAGCTCAGTGATAAGAGTGTTTCCCTAGAACGTCTCTGGGTTCAACCCCCAGTATCAGGAAAAAAAAAATTGTTAATCTAGTTTCTGTGGTTCAGGAATCTGGAGCAGCTTATCTGAGTGCCTTTCACTCAGGTCAAGCTATGGTCACAAAACTATGGTCAACGCATCAACAGGGCTGCCGTCATTTGAGGATCTGCTTCCAAGCTCATTAATATGGCTGTTGGTTAGAGACCTCAGTAGCTTGCTACATCCAAGCTGTGTATGATGAGATAGCATGATGACTTCCCACGAGAGAAGTGATCCAAGAGAGATAGGCAGAAACCAACCAGAACAGAAGGTTCTGTCTTTTACAACCTAATCTCGCAAGTGATGTACCATCAGCCTCAGAGACTGACCCTAGTGCGGTGAGGGAGGGGAGTGCACCAGGTCTGAAAAGCAGAAGATGGGGATCACTGGGAGCCACTTTGAAGACAGGCTATCATTATGTTTAAGACAAAAAATGGGGGTTGCCAAAAGAGTCCTTGAAAATCCCATTAAAAATTCTATAAAGTATGGTAGACAGATACAACAATGTATAAGCCTTGCTAGTTTTCTACAGAGCTTGAACACATCATTGTTTTGTTGAGTGCTAGATGAAGTTGTTGGTTTGAATTAGGGACAATAGTTGTTCTAAAAAGAAATGTATCTAACAACTAAAATCATATTTGACCCCAACCTGAGCACATGTGGTCCAGTTCAAGTAAATGACATGAGCTGTGATAAGATTTTAATGTACTGGTAAAGTACATTATCAGGTCTCGATGACATTTGCCATGTGAAGTCCATTTAGCTGATTCTCCTTGGTTTGGCTCCATAGTCACCAAGCAGCTTTCCAATTACAGTGCAACTTTCCAGACAGGTAAATGTGAAGAAAATGCTCTAAAGTATTCAATTGTTCTATGATGATAGCACTTGATACTAAACTTTTCATTTTCTAGAACCACAAGTCAAATAAATTTCTATTCTTTCTAAACTACCCAGTCTGTGGTATTCTGTTATAGCAGCAGAAAATGAGCTAGTATACATAGCTACATTTCTTATTTGTAAAATAACAAATTGGTATTTTGACTTTACCTATCATTCTCTATGCACTAAGTCAATATGAGTTTGCCTCTGAGAGATGGCTTAATTCTTGGTGTGTTTGTATAATAGGCTCCTGAGCCTGCACCCCTAAGACTCTGGACTGTGGTGAATTTACCCAACTAATGCCACCCTAGGGAGAACTAAGCCATCTAAGTTGTCTGAAAACCTTCCTGAGTGTGGCAGCTCTGTGTTGTACATAGAACATACCCATGTACTCTTCCACATTTCTCAGCTCCCTTGCTATTAGATGGGCCTATGTGACCAGTTCTGGCCAACAGTTGGTGAACATAACTGACACCTATCACTTCTACAGAGCACAGTGAGATTCCATACTCTCTCCTTCTGATGCAGCAAACAGGAGACCAGATGGCAAAAGGAAAAATATTCCTGGGTCCCTGCATGATCATAAGAGCAAAACCCCTCCTGACCCCATAGTAGATAAGTGAGAAGAAATAAATGTTTCCTTTTTTTTTTTTTTTTGCACCAGGGATGGAACTCAGGGGTACTCGACCACTGAGCCACATCCCCAGCCCTATTTTGTGTTTTATGTAGAGACAGGGTCTCACTGAGTTGCTTAGCCCCTCGCTGTTGCTGAGGCTGGCTTTGAACTCACGATTCTCCTGTCTCAGCCTCCCAAAGTACTGGGATTACAGGCATGCCCCACTGCACCGGCTTAAATGTTTGCTATTTTTAGCTGATTTTTTCCATGTTTTTTTATCGGTGCATTATAATGATACACAATGGTGAAATTCATTGTTGTAGCCACTGTGATTTTGTAGATATTTCATATTTTGGCATAGCCTGACCTACTTCAATACAGCAGAGGATGCCAACTTTGCTGGTAGCACTTTTTCAACCAGTAGCTAGGACATATTTCTAAGGATCTCCCTCCACGTTCCCCTATGTCCCTTCTTGGGAAGATCAGGTAGGTTAAGGTGGAAAGAAGTGGAAGAGGCAAGGAAAAACCTGGCTGGAACTAGTGTTCAAAGGACTCTCAAACCTGCTCAGACAAGCAGAAAACTCATTGCACACATATGCTAATCATACAGTCTCTGTATTCTAAAGATGTCATTTCGTTTCCTTTTTTCTTGCAGTTCTGGAGATTGATCCCAGGGGGCGCTCTACCACTGAGCTATATCCCCAGCCTTTTAGTTTTGTTTGTTTTTTAAATTGGTTCTTCTTAGTTATACATGACAATGGAATCCATTTTGACAAAATTATACAAGCGTGGAATAGATCTTATTCTGATTAGGACCCCATATTCTTGTGGGTGGGCACGATGGTGGGATTCTCTTAGGTATTTTTTATTTTGAGGCAGGGTCTCGCTGAATTGTGGAGGCTGCCCTGAAACATGAGACTCTCTTGCCTGAGTCACCTGAGTAGCTGGGATTACAGGCGTGTGCCACCACACCCGGCTTCCTTTCCACTTGTCTATTCTTTCAGGTATGCCCATCCTTCCTCAACCCTTGCTTCCCTGGCTGCTGCTATCCTACGTGCACGCGATCACTCTGTCAACCTTCAGAGGCTCAGTAAATACAGTAAACACGATCAGTTGTTCTGACTATTCTGATTCAACTGTTCATTGCTAAATGGATAATTTCAAAAAAATCACTTCCAAAAATGAATATATTATGGTTTGAAAATATATACAAATGCAGAGTCTTGTGCTACCAATAGCAATTTTCATGCAAAAAACAATTCAAAGGGGCTGGGAATGTTGCTCATTGGTAGAGAAGCTGCCTGGCATGGGTGAGACCCAGGGTTCCATCTCCAGCACCGCCCTCCCCCCCAAAAAAAAGGTCAGAGTCCTCTCAGCAACTGTTTCCCCCTCAAGAAAAATCTATTAAGAAAGTAGCAGGGCTGGGATTGTAGCTCAGCCGTAGAGCGCTTGCCTTGCATGCGTGAGGCCCTGGGTTCAATCCTCAGCACCATGTACAAAGCAATAAAATAAAGACATTGTGTCCATCTACAACTAAAAAAATATTTAAAAAAAAAAAAAAAAAAAAAAAAAAAAAGAAAGTAGCATACATTTGAGAGAGCAAGTTCAGGCCCTTTTAACTATGAATTTATATGAAATTATTCATATAGTTCAGTCCCAGATTAGAAAAACCGCATGCTTCATGAAAACCCTGCAGTGATTCTTGCCCTTGGTATCATGATCCATAACTACGGCATGACAAGTTGTGAGGTACCTGAAAGGCCAGGGGTCACTCATTAAATTGAGACATGAAAGCCAGTAAAGTATTTACTTTATTGTCAATCAGAGGAGACACAAGATTACTACAATAATAAATTCACTCTGTTATGCAATTAAGATGAGAACCTAGGGACACTACAGGAATTTCTAACTGATTAGCCTGTGGTTTTTGAAATGGCTAAGAATTGGCATCAGTGTTAAACACTCCAAACAACCTGAAAAAGTGCCCACCCTAAAGTCAACTATAGGTGTTCAATATTATAGATTTAACCAAATATGAAGTTATATTAAAACATTTTATTAAGGTAAGAGAAGAATCCCTTTTAAGTGATCACTCTAAGGCCACATATCAAAAAAGATTAGCCAGGCACGGTGTCACACACCTGTAATCCTAGCCACTTAGGAGGCTGAGGCAGGAAAATCACAAGTTTGAGGCAAGCCTTGGCAATTTAGTGAGATTCTGCCTCAAAGTGAAAATTAAAAAGGGCTGGGGATGTAGACTTAATGTAGAACCCAAATGAGTTCAATCCCAGAAAAAAAGTACCAGAAAAAAAAAAAAGATTAAAAGTTTACATTACTTTCAGTGTGTGATTTTACAATGACAGGAAGTAGCCTAATACATATTTTTCTGTTTTAATTTTTTGGGTTATGTCCCAATTTTTAGTTATTGTACATGAGGGCAGCAATGAAGGAAATAACCATTCTTACCCCCCCACACACACATGAGCTTGTTTTTCGCTTTGCTATCTTCACAGCCCATGCTTGTCTATATAAATTCAAATTCTCCATAGTCTCAGAATAACATTGAGAACATTGTATGACCTACTGTACTTTTTTTAGTATTATATCATGAAATAGTTTTCCAACTTCCACATAGTTATTGAGCCTTTTAAATGGCTGCGAAATATTCTATCAGGTACTCACACCTAAGTTTAAATGGTTTAATTTCACTTCTACTAAATGTATTTCTCATTCTTTGATTTGTAGTCATAATCAAAATAAGTTGCATTATTTTTTGCTACTCATTATTTACATTTCAAAAAACTCAGCCCACACTCCATAAGTTAATTAGTCTGGAAGCATTATTAAATCTCCATCAACATGTCTTCCTCTTCCTAACATGAGGATTAAGTAGACTACCATGCTTGTTTGCTAAAGGCAATTCCTCTATTTCCATGGAGAAAACACTTTGTCTATATAGACAGCAGCATCACAGCACAACCGTCTCTAGGCTGTCAGCGTGCCCTCTAGGACAATGGCAGCACCGCCCTTAATATCAATTCGTCCATTGGGTTGTAGCGAAATGTGCAGTTCTCCTCCTCGGGAGGAACACTGAAATGCTGGGGAAAAACAACAACAACATAAAAGGAATCACAAATTATGAACATTTTCACACTTTGTAATTACCAGAAGATAATAAAAGACCTCTTCTTATAAACCCTGGAGTTGCAAGGCTTGGTGGCACATGCATGTAATCCCAGTGACTCGGGAGGCTGAGACAGGAGCATCATGAGTTCAAAGCCAGCCTCAGCAACTTAGCAAGGCTCTAAGCAACTCAGTGAGATCCTGTCTCTAAATCAAATAGAAAAAGGGTTGGGGATATGGCTCAGTGGTTAAGTGCCCCTGGATTCAATCCCTGGTACCAAAAAATATATAAAAAAATAAAAATTTATATATAAAATAATAAACCCCAGAGTCCTCCCAGGTCAGTTTAAAATATAAATTCCTTCATCTAGGGGCTGGGGTTGTGGCTTAGTGGTAGAGCACTTGCCTAACACATGTGAGGCACTGGGTTCGATTCTCAGCACCACATAAAAATAAATAAATAGAATAAAGGTATTGTGTCCATCTATAATTAAAGAATTTTTAAAAAATTCCTTTCATCTACTCATGGTAGCATCCACCTCCACTCCCTTCTGAAGATTGAGAGGGCCACAGATGTAATTTGATCTACAAAACATACAACCCCTGCTCTTCCCTTCCAGGCCTTTTCCTGCACCACTTCCTCCAGTACTTACTTTAATACTCCAGCCAACACTTGGCTTCCTCTAGGGGTAAGCAAGGATGTGTGAAAATATAGAGCCATGGGCCAGCAGTTTAAGAAGACAAAGAAGGGTGGTCTTGGCCCTCCTGAGAAGACCTCATCTTTTCAGCTCTAAAGAGGACAACATATTCAAGCAACCACATGTGCCTGGCAGACAAAAGAGGCCGGGCCTTCACCTTTCAGGGGCTTTTTTTCTTTTACCAAGGAAAGAGAAGAGCTACCCTGCTATCACAGAGGTCTAATCCTCCCACTAAGTCAGACCTGCATAGTTTGGGGTTAGAGTTCTACTTTGATGATCAGAACAGTGCAGCTTCCATTGGCTATGGCCCTGAGCAATATATCATCACCAGGGGACTTGGTTCAAGAGCAATTTCATTCAATCCCATGACTAACAATAATGCATAAGTAGCCGAGCACAGTGGCGCATGCCTGTAATCCCAGCCCTTTGGGAGGCTGAGACAGGAGAATCGCAAGTTCAAAGCCAGCCTCAGCAACAACGAGGCACTAAGCAACTCAGTGAGACCCTGTCTCTACATAAAACACAAAATAGGGCTGAGGATGTGGCTCTGAGTTCAATTCCCGGTACCAAAAAAATAAATAAATAAAATAACATATAAGTTAACCTTGGTCATCATCCAGTCTCAATTTATCAAATTATAAATAACGTCTCTGAGCCAAAGTTACACAGCAAGTTAATTCTATTCAACAAACACTTACGGGGCACTTACTGTATCAGGAGTGTTTGTGTATTGGGGGAAGCAGAGGTGAAGGATGTTTGGGGTGGTGGATACTTAAGAATATTTATGGGATATTTCACAAGGGAAATCCATAACATTTTATTACATTTTCAAGGGGACAGTGCATATGTGAAGGAACACTAGCTTAAAGCTAGACAAATAGAAATGAAATTAGAAAGAGCTGTCCTACCACGCATTTCTTGTTTCCCCAGCTGCTGGGACCAGTAGCTGCCGAGAACAGTGTGTGCGGACCCTGAAAAGAAATGAAATATTATAAGACAATCCCAAAGGAAACGGGTAACTTTGCAGTAAATTTATAAGTACTTATAATTAATTGTAGAGTGAATAAAACTTAGGTCATCTCATCTTTTTTTTGATTTTGGTACCAGGGATTGAACTCAGGGGTACTTGACCACTGAGCCACATCCCCAGCCCTATTTTGTGTTTTATGTAGACACAGGGTCTCACTGAGTTGCTTAGCGCCTCGCCGTTGCTGAGGCTGGCTTTGAACTCGCGATTTTTCGGTCTCAGCCTCCCAAAGTGCTAGGATTACAGGTGTGCGCCATCACGCCCAGATAGTCATCTAATCCACAGCAGAATGTGGAATTGTGAATGAAGATAGAATGGAAGATATAGAATTTACAAGTAAGCCCCTCCAAATCATGTATCAAATCTGCCTTACTGTTTCTGAAGGCTGAATTAGACTGCAGGTTTTATTTATTATTTTTTTATATTATTTTCGATTTATTTATTTTTTTTGGGTACCAGGGATTGAACTCAGAGGCACTTAACCACTGAGCCACATTCCCCAGCCCTTTTTATTTTAATTTTTTAATTTTGAGACAAGGTCTTGCTAAGTTGTTTAAGGCCTTGCTAAGTTGCGGAGGCTGGTCTTAAACTTGCAATCCTCCTGTCTTAGCTTCCTAAGTTACTGGGGTTACAGGTATGTGCCACTGCTCCTGGCTGCTGATTTTAATTCTAACCTTATCTATCAGTTCACTGTCTGCTCTTCATAGGAAAACCAGGCCTTCACATAAATCTTTCTACATCTTTCCTGGATAGTATCTCCTTCCTCCTAGAGTACATATACAAGGAAAGTGGGGAGTTCTGACTAAAAAAACCAATATTTTCTCCAAGCCAATATTCTTGGCTTTGGAGGTCAAAATAATTTTCTTTATAGTCAATTTTTTTTCATATATTTTTTCAAAAGATCAAAGGTTAGATATAAAAGTAAAGAAATAAAATGTAAAGTCATAACTAACAGAAAAGTCTCTGAGGGAGAAAAGGAAAAGAAGGAAATGTTTCCTTTTTCAGGAAAATTTACTGTTAAGGGATATCTAAGTAGGGAGACCAACGGTCCTGGTTTGCCAAGACTAACCTGGTTTTAACACTGAAAGTTCCACATTCCAACAACCCTTCAGTTCCCAAGAAAACCCCCAAACTTGGTCATCATAGTCTGAAAACCTTCACACTCTAGAAAAAACATTATAAGGGAAGAGTGGGGACACATGCTCTTTGTGCCAATTAAAATCTTTGGAAAGCAGTTGTGCAGGTGGAAATCTCAGAAATTCTCTTCCATACGCAGATTAAGTTGGACTATTTGGATGTTTTGGGGCATTTTCCTGAGTCTTCAAAAGTGCTTGTTTGCTGAGCTTTGAATTTCACATGTTTTGTCCCTCAGAGAGTAACTAAGTCAAGGTCCTCAAACATCCTGGTAGCCACCATCTGACCAGAATAAGAACCTCAAAGTCTCTCTCCATCCGGCCTCCTCCAGCCCCATCCCACCCAGAAACCTCCTCCATCAAGCATTCCCACCCTTGCTGCTCAACCCACTGTTCTTAAAGAGGATGAAAACAGGACACAGCCTGGCATGGTGGCATACTTCTGTAATCCCAGCAACTCAGGAGGATTGAAAATTTGAGGCCAACATGAGCAACTTATTGAGGCCCTTTGTAATTTAATGAGACCCCATCTCAAAATTTAAAAAAGAAATGAAAAGGGCTAGATAAGTAGCTCAGTGAGAAAGTGCCCCTGGGTTCAATCTCCAGTAGAAAGAAGGAAGGAAGAAAGGGAGGGAGGGAGGGAGGGAGGGAGGAAGGAAGGAGGCTGACACTGACATTCCTGCCCATCTTTTTTTTTTAATATTTTTTTAGTTGTCAATGGACTTTGTTTATTTGCAGAGCTGAGAATTGAACCCAGTGCCTCACACATGCTAGGCAAGTGCTCTACCACTGAGCCACAACCCCAGCCTCCTACCCATCTTTGATTTCATCCCTCTGCTTCAGGCTGGTGGAAGATACGTAAGTATTGGCTCAGGGATCCAGTTTCTTTGTTATGAAAACAGCTAGTGGTTGTTGCACACTGATGGTGTGCCGGGCACTGTACTAAGCACTGAACATGCATTTTGTTTACATAATCCTGTGAGGTATTATCCATATTTTATAGAGGAGGAAACTGAGATTTTTAAAATCTTGTCACTTGCCCAAGGTCAAGAACTGGAAAGCTAGCCATGCAAACCCAGGCTGTCTGACACCACAGTTTGACCCTGCTCTGATGCCTCCTTTATAGTGTATTTGTTACATGAGACTTCAGTGAGAGGATGGAGGGGCAAGGAGAGAGAGAAACAAAAGCAGCTCAGAACCCAAGTAATCTGAAAGGTGACATGAAGGACACTTAAATAGCTACATGTTAGTTATCCTCCTGTTTCATGTTTAACCCTCCCCTGGACTTAAGGAAAAAGTACCTGTTACAGGATCTTCAGCCACACCAACCCATGGTGCAAAATATCTGGAGTAGAAGTCAAATGTTTGGGTCTGCCCTCCAGCCTCTCCTTTGAGGGTGAGAATGAGTCCTTTCACCTTCCCTGTGTTTTCAACTTGTGGCAGATTCCCTGTGTTCACTTTCAGAGTCTCCAGAAATGACCTTGTTCATAAACAGGATGGATTAGGAAAAACCCGTTTCACAGACCACCCACTACACAGAATGTGTAATAGGCCCCAGGGCAGCTAGCCCACACAGCTCAGCAGGAGGGGATGGAAGAGCCAGTGGTAATACCCTCCTAGAAAGAACCTGGTTGCACAAGTCGTCATTTGGCAGGACACAGCATAGACAAACCCAGCCAGCACTAGAAATGCAGGTGCTCAGCCCTCCTCACGGCGCTGACACAGTTAACAATCACATTTACCTGTCATAAGAATCACTGAGCCGGACAAGGAGTTTTCGGGTATCTGGAGAATAGCGGATGTCCTGGACAAGTGTGTTGCCTATGGCCATCTGTGGGCAGGGACCAAAAACTCCTCAGGAGCACAATCTGCAGTCAAGTTCTTGATCCCCCCAATGGAAAATGACCTCTCATTGAGCATGTTTTGAGCTAGCCACCCCTGTGTTCTTCAGCCCCCAAATGCATTAGCTCATTTTGGGGGCTCAAAGATGTCCAGTTTCCTAGCTACCCAAAGGGTCTCTCAGGAGCCACTTAGCCTCTGCCAGCCTCAAAATAGTCATGGCCCATGAGCGGTTACCACAAACTCCTTTCAATGGGTATTTTCCCCACAGAGGAGACTCAGAGAGTCCAGGGTCCCTCTCACACACACACACACATCCTAACTCAGATCTGAGTGGCCCTGGAGTCAAAGCTCTGAATCTCAACTCTTAACTGAATGGGGCTTCATTCTCACCTCTTGGATTTATTGTGAGTGACACATAAAATAACACATGTAGAGTAGCTTTAGCAGCAACTAGAATATTCTGCATGTTAGGACTCAGCTGGCAGCTCTACTGGAAGTGGAGACCAGGGAGCTTGTCCTGTGCTGCTGTGCCCAGCAGGCATACCACTTTCCCTTAGGTTGTGTGGTACAGATCGATAAAGTAACACTTTCTCAAGACACCTGAGTTCACTCTACCTATGATTACACTTAACTTTGCTTAAACCCAAGAGCAAATGTTTGTTTGGAAATGGCTTGGTGCTAAGGGAGACTGTGAGGGGACAGTCTCCTCCCCCAAAGTCATCCTTTGGGACCACTCCAACCTCCAAGTGAAGCAGATGATTACATAACTGTCATATGGCCATCCTTAGGTGGCTTTGGTTTCTCTAAGGACTGAGGTGCTCGAGTTCCCACGGCCAAGACTCCCTCTGTCTTGGGTGGTACTTGGGCTTTCTACCTTGATGGCACAAAGTAGAAACTCTGGGCTGACCAATGGCCCTTCCCAAAGAAATGGGAACTGCGACAGCCAGATCCCATCTGCTCTCTACCCTCAGTCTAATTGCCCTCTCTGCCTGGATTCACACGTTTATTTGAAAGTTTATTTCTCAGCTGGGAATCTGAAGGTCAGTGTCTAGGGAGGAACACAAAATAATAATACTCATGATAAATGGACCTTTATTATCCCATTTTACAAATGCTGACTCCGAGGCTTAGAGAGATCACGTTAAGTTTTTTCTTTTTCTTTTTTTTTTTAGTACTAGAGATTGAACTCAGGGGCACTCAACCACTGAGCCATATCCCCAGCCCTATTTTGTGTTTTATGTAGAGACAGGTTCTCACTGAGTTGCTTAGTGCCTCCCGGTTGCTGAGGCTGGCTTTGAACTCACGATTCTCCTGTCTCAGCCTCCCTAAGTGCTGGGATTACAGGCTTGCACCACCATGCCCGGCTACGTTAAGTTCTTTCTTTTATGAACAAAATCTACCATGATGAATATTTTCCATGTCCTCACCAATGTGAATAAAGCAGTTAATTTATAAATTTGGCTTATCTCCTGAAACTCCAGCCATGGGTTAGACTGGGTATGAAATTAGAATCCATGATGCTCACTTATACTCTTTCAAAACTTAGATGAAACAAAATATTAAAGATATTATAAATGCTGTAGTTGAAAATTCACTGAGAAATACCCCCAATAGTACCACAATAAACCATTTAACAGAATAATTTTTTTTTCCTATGACAGCCCTTTCCCTGGGCCCTTCCTTCCCAGCACACTAACCACCTGGTCATCTGGGACTGCTCTGGCCCTCCAGAACTACTGTGGGATAATTGTAGTGCCTACCTCACAGGATAATATTCAGAATTCTATAAGATAATGAAGATGAAACACTTAGCACATGGTATTGCACAGAGGAGACTCTCAAAACCACTATTATTATATTTTTGTTGTTGTTGTTGTTGTTAGACACATGCTCACATAAGACCCGTGAGGGGGCCAGGCTGTGTCTTGTCCTCTCTGGAATACCCACATTGTCCTGGTCTCCACCAAAGCACACCCTCCCACCTCAGTCTTTCTTCCACAGATATTGGAGACACTGACAACGGCCAGGTAGCTTCCATTCTTTCCCTCTGTAAGGATTTCCTGGAATGACTATTTCTGTCAAAAATCCCAACTCTCATATCTGAATTTGTATGGCCAAGTCTCAGGCCTATTTCTCTCCTTCTAGTTAGAAATGGATAGAAATTCAACATCCTCTCTTTGTCTAAAGGCTTGTCTTCTCCCAGAGACTGACATCTCCTGGAGAGGTCCTACGCTCCTTCTTGCACCTCCTTCAGGTCTTTCTCAGTCTGTCCTACAAGTATTTCTCCCACCCTGAATGGTAATGCTGATTTTTCTTCTTCTTCTTCAGCACTAGGGATGAAACCCAGGGCTTTGCACATGCTGGGCAAGTGCTCTAAGTGCTCCACCACTGAGCTATGGCCCCAGCCCTAACACTGACAAAAGTAAAATAAATAAGTGGTCAACTTTCTCACCAAACAGATTGAATATTAAAATTCAAACCTGAAATAGCCATGCACCATTCAGCTGAGATTCCATTAGAACATTTATACTGGTAGAGGACTATCTTTTTTTTTTTTTTAGTTGTTGATGAACACAATATCTTTATTTTATTGCTTTGTATGTGGTGCTGAGGATCGAACCCAGGGCCTCACGCGTGCGAGGCAAGCGCTCTACCGCTGAGCTACAATCCCAGCCCCAGTAGAGGACTATCTTTCAGGATCAAATCATACCAAATCTTTGTGTCCAAACAATGACAAATGACTGAATCACACAGGTTCAGATTTGATTCTTTTCACCAACCTTTATCAGGTCCTCTACTTCATGGAAGTTCTAGAAGGGGGGAAAAAGATAAAATCATTGTAAAATAGGCAAGTTGTTGGTTATATACATTTTTTGTCAATAATTAGAGCTGACCTGGGAGTAGGTTGGATAAAGAGGAAAATCCAGGATGATACCATCCTCTGCTCTTCTGGCCCTTAGTTCCCCACTCAGAGTGACAAAGGTTAGCACATTATTTGTGTTTTCTGGCCAAAAAAAAAAAAAAAAGAATCAAGAAACAGGAAAATAAACTATGTTATATGTTTGTATGTCTATTTCAATCACCGTAAGATTTTCTAAGTTGCTGAGGCTGGCTTTGAACTTACAATCCTCCTGTCTCAGCCTCCTGAGCTGCTAGGATTACAAGCCTGTGCCACCATGCACGGCATGTCTTAAGATTTTCTAGCAGTACTGCCCTTTCCTGTGATGGAGGCTCAGGTCTGGGTTTCTGGGGTCTAAAGTGGAGAAAACCCTCACTGGCTCCTAACTTGAGAACAAGGCACACAGCTAATGGAACATGTCATCATACTGCAAGGCTTTGTAACTTGCCTCCTATCTGCTTACTAACTGTGCTCTTGAGCAAATTAGTTAACTTCCTTAAGCCTCAGTTTTCTCATCTATAAAATGGGGTTAGGGCTAGGGATGTAGCTCAGTGGCAGAGCACTTGCCTAGTGTGCACTAGGCCCTGAGTTTGATCCCTAGCATGGGGAAAAAATGGGGTAATACGTAAACATATCTGATAGGGCTGCTATAATGTCATTCATTCGTTCATTCATTTGTTCCTTCCTTCCCTCTCTCTCTTCCTCCCTCCCTCCATTCCTCCTTGCTTCCTTCTTCCCTTCCTTTTTGGTATTGGGGACTGAACTCAGGGGTACTCAGGGTCCCCAGCCCTTTTTATTTTATTTATTTATTTTTTTAAATATTTTTTTAGTTGTTGATGGACACAATGTCTTTATTTTATTGTTTTGTATGTGGTGCTGAGGATCGAACCCAGGGCCTCACACATGCGAGGCAAGCGCTCTACCGCTGAGCTACAATCCCAGCCCCCCTTTTTATTTTTTATTTTGAGACAGTGTCTCGCTAAGTTGCTGAGGCTGGTCTTGAACTTGTGATCCTCCTACCTCAGCATCTTGAGTCACTGGGATAATGTTTTCTAATGCAGATTTTAAAATATCCATCAACAATAACCATAGAATCATAAACTTGATTAGTTTAAGATATTCTTTTTTTGTTTTTTTTTTAACCTTGAAAATAACAGATTTATTCTCTTATTGTTCTGAAGGCAGAAATCTAAAATCAAAATGTCAGTAGAACCACGTGACCTCCAAAGGCTACAGGGAAGAATCCTTTGCACTTCCCATTGTCTAGTAAATCCAGTTATTCCTTAACTTGTTTGGGGGTTTTGTTTTTGTTTGTTCTTTTTAGTTATACATTAACAGTAGAATCCATGTTGACATAATTATACATACATGGAATATATCTTATTCTAATTCAGACCCCAGTACCTATCCTTCTTCTTCCCTTTCCCTATCCCCTGATCCCTTCCCTCTATTGATCTTTTTGCCATTAGCTCATAGTTATTTTTATTTTTCTAAATTAATTTCTGTGGATGTACACAGTGGTGAGATTCACTGGTCACATATTCATATGTGAACATAGGAAAGTTATGTCAGATTCTTTCTACTGTCTTTCCTTTGCCTGTCTCCTCTCCCTTCCCTTCATTCTCCTTTGTGTAATCCAAAGAACTACTATTCTCTGCTCGCCCTTATTGTGGGTTATTGTATAAGATATTCTAAGGGGATAACAAAACATGGGTGTAAGTTGTGAACAATGGTCTTATGTGAAAACAAATCAAGTTTACCCTAAGTAAACCTAACTATACATAAAAATTCAACTTTAAAGAATGTACTGTAATTCAAAGCCAGTCTTAGCAAGGCCCTAAGCAACTCAGTGAGACTCTGTCTCTAAATAAAATATGAAAAAGGGCTGGAGATGTGGCTCAGTGGTTGAGTGCCCCAGGGTTCCATCCCTGGTCCCAAAAAACAAAACAAAACAAATGTACTGGGTTGGGGCTGTAGCTCAGTGGCAGAGTGCTTGCCTAGTACATGTGAGGCATTGGGTTTGAACCTCAGAACCACATTTAAAAAAAAAAAGTAAAATAAAGGTATTGTGTCCATCCACAACTACAAAAAAAACTTAAAAAAACAAATGTACCACAAATGCTGACATATCCCTTCATGAACCAAAACAACTTAGGTTATTTATCTAATCTTTTTTTTCCACCTAATCTGTTTGGAGTAGGGGGGTACTGGGGATTGAACTCAGGGACACTCAACCACTGAGCTATATCCCCAACTCTATTTTGTATTTTATTTAGAGACAGGGTCTCACTGAGTTGCTTAGTGCCTTGCTTTTTATTGAGTTTGGCTTGGAACTCGCAATCCTCCTGCCTCAGCCTCCCAAGCCGCTAGGATTACAGGTGTACACCACCACAGCTGGCTCACCTCATCTTTTTTTAAAATCTGTAACCTAATTCTCTTTCTCCCTTAATATTTCTGTAAAACTTAACCGCATCTCAAAGGCAAAGAAATTTAGCCTTGCATACTAACTCACTGAGCATAAAATTTACATTCTGAAATCCAAAGCTTAATTTTCTCATTATAATTGGTATAAGACATAATTTGGAAAGCATTTTTTCATACTTTATCTCATCTAAACTTAAGACCCCAGAAGGGACCAAGTAGTTATTATTCCAAACCTCAGAGTCCTTCCAATCAATGTGGGGCCCTGCTTTCAAAAGACTCAGCCCAACTTCATTAAAACCTTCTTTTCAGCCGGGCGCGGTGGCTCACGCTTGTAATCCCAGCACTTAGGGAGGCTGAGACAGGAGAATCGCGAGTTCAAAGCCAGCCTCAGCAATGGCAAGGTGCCAAGCAGCTCAGTGAGACCCTGTCTCTACATAAAATACAAAATGGGGCTGGGGATGTGGCTCAGTGGTCGGGTGCCCCTGAGTTCAATCCCTGGTACCAAAAAAAAAAAAAACAAAAAAACCTTCTTTTCAAGATTGAGTTTCTACACAATATTTCAGGATGTTTGCTTTCCTTCACTCTGGTCCCCTATGCAAAATCATCTTCTTAAAATGTATGCTGGGTTACACGACAGAGGGCTCCTGGACTAAACCTCTCTGCTCGGCACGCCCTCCCTCAGGGAGCTCCAGACACTCATATCAAACTCACTGCAGGCTGAGGTTGTGGCTCAGTGGTAGAGTGCTTGCCTTGCATGTGTGAGGCACTGGGTTCGATCCTCAGCACCACATAAAAATAAATAAACAAAATAAAGACACTAAATATATTTTTAAAAAAATATAACTAAAATATATTTTTTAAAAAAAACTCACTGCAGCTTTGCATTTGCTGCTGCCTCTATGTGATGCTGACCTTCCCACTAGCTTGCTCTTTGCTCATTCTTCAGCCCAAAGGTCCATTTCCGAGGGTGCTGGTATCCAGATTCTATCTCCCACCTCAGGGCTGGGACTAGGTGAAGCAAGGAAGTCCAAGAGAGTGCCAAATTTAAGGAGGCACCTGTTCTCGGGTGCAACTTTGAACCCTGCTTGCCTCTCCAGGCCCTGACTCTGCTGCCAGGAGTCTGGTATCTGACAGCTTTCAGCAAAATCTCTCTCTGGGAATTGCCCTTGGCCACATAGGGCTACCTTCCCAAAGTAACGCTTCTTTTCAGGCCTTGGGGGTTGGTCCATGGAGGGTATAAAGGCCTGAACCTTTGCCTCTGTTCTGAACTGCGCCAGTTGAAGAAATTTGACAGCTTCATAGCTCCCTGTGGCCTGGGACAAGGTCTTTCTTTGTTGCTACTACTTTTCAGGTCAACGCCTTCCTCTCTTCCATCCTGCTTTCTTGAGCCCAATCCTGAGCCTAAGAAGATTCCCCTCAATTCTTCCTGAGTGCAAATGTCTCACAGCCTGTTTCCTGGGAGAGTTTGCACTGTAACATCTTCCTTTACCATCACCATCTGAGGTAACTCCCCTAAGACCTTCCTTTCCCGGCTCCCCATTCCCAGGCTCCCTTTCTGTCACATCACCTGTTCGTTTCTGTGTTACATTTCTGTTTGATATCTCCCCTTTTGGGGCATTTCCAGACCTCTCTCTATCCCATTCCCACAAATCCCTGAGGGTTATCATGCAGTTAAGATGGAAATTGGCAGGATTAAGGGGCTGCAGCCCATCTTAAGGTAAATGTTGATGGTCAGGACTCAGAAATATTTAAAATTCAGAGCAAAGAAACTCTTATTTATAGAACAAATTTCAATGTAGCTGAGGAAATATTTGGAGCAAAATGTGCCTTTTGGTTCCCCAATATTATATCACGTGAGGCACTTATTCTGCCCAAGCAAATTCCCCTGCTACGTTGGTCACAAACACCAGAGATCTCCTATTTAAAATAAAACTGCATGGCGAGGCGCTAAGCAACTCAGTGAGACCCTGTCTCTACATAAAACACAAAATAGGGCTGGGGATGTGGCTCAGTGGTCAAGTGCCCCTGAGTTCAATCTCCAGTACCAAAAAATAAAAAAATAAAATAAAATAAAATAAAATAAAACTGCATTCCAGGGAACAAGCCAAGGATGCCCACAGATGCCTCATAAAGGCTAAAGTGTGATTAAAGGTTGCTAGCTTTTCTTTTGGTGTTTTTTTTTTTTTTCTGCACCATGAATTGCATGAAATAAACTCTGCAATGTCTTTATTTTTTTTAAATATTTTTAGTCGTAGATGGACACAATACCTTTATTTTATTTATTTATTTTTATGTGGTGCTGAGGATTAAACCCAGTGCCTCACACATGTGAAGCAAGCACTCTACCACTGAGCTACAGCCCCAGCCCTCTGCAATGTCTTTATACTAGTCACTTTGGTCCACTAGAAAGAGTGGATGAGAATTTTAAAAAATACGATTTGCTATTGCTAAGTGATAGGTTCATTAAAGAAATTCACATTACTTATTTTGTCAAACAGCACAGCCGAAGATGCCAGGGTGGCATGGCCACAGAGTGGGACCTCACTCACTGGGGTAAACCACCTTAGTCCAAAGCAGGAACCTTCAGAGGAGGAGAAGTCAAACAGAGACAAGGTCATTCTTAGGAGAACAGGCTGCAAACTTTTCATTTTCTTCTTCTTTCCTAAATACTTCACTAGCATGATTAATACTCGTTGTAAAAGGATGAGTGCAGGCTAGACCAGCATCCCAGGGCCCTCTGGCTCTAGGTCTGGAGCCAAAACATTTAGGTTCACCAAACACCCTCTTAGTCCATTTTGTATGGCTACAACAGAAATGCCATATGTTGGGTAATTTATAAAGAAAATAAGTTTAATTCTTACAGTTGAGGCAGGGAAGTGCAAGGTCACGGGGCCCACATCTGATAAGAGCCTTCTTGCTGCATCATCCCATGGCTGCAGGCAGAAGTGCAAGAAAGCTCATACGCATGAGCACTTGAGCAAGATGGGGCCAAACTTAACTTCCTGTAAGAAGCCCAGGCTTGAGACAATGAACCCACTTCCACAAGAATGACACTAATTTATCACCTCTCATCAGTCCCCACCCCCAACATTTGCATTGGGAAGTAAATTTCCAATATATAAACACTGGGGGTGACACATTTCAACCATAGCAAACCCTTTTTCCCCACATGAACTGCAAGGCAAATCAGAATCTCCTACTAGATCTACTATCTGCCTATAAATAATAAATGAGAATTTCCCTTAAATAAAATCATTCCCTCCCAAAAAGTAACTTCTGGTGCCATTCAAAAAGGGTAAGAAAAAAAATACACATTTACTCCTTGCGAAGTCATCTGTCGGGTTCATTTTTTGGATAAAAGCAGTTTCAGAGAGGTTCATCTCCCGGGCAATTTTTTGATGCAAGTCTTCATCCAATTTCTTAATTAGAAACAAAAAGGTTATTGAGACTCCAGAAACAGATCAGACTCCTTTGGACAGCAACTACCATTAGCTAATATAACAATTTATTAATATTAAAATCTATACACTTAAAAGGAAATTCAAGTTACATGCCAAAGAATTCAAGACACTTTTACAAAGATTATTTTTCAGAAATTGAGGCTTGCAGTGTCCTGTGAAAAAAATTATAAATGTGCAAAGCTAAAGTAGACTGAAAACTCAATTGGTCTGGCCTATCTTTTGTCAGATTAATATCTCGTCTATCTGAGTTCATGTGCTCTCTCCTAAAAACAATTTCCACAAAAAGAAATTCCACAATCTTCCATGCTACACTGGATCCAGAAAAGTTCAGCACCCACTCAGTCCAGGTTAAACTACTCTTCCTCCATTTTTGCATGGATCACTCCCTCTTGTGGGAAGGGCCTCAGGCTAGAGGTCACCTCCTCCAGGAAGCCTTTCCAGTGCTTCCCAGTACCACTCTGTCCAAAAGTGCTGTCTGCCCCTCGGTGTTCAGATCGCCTGAAATTAGCTGGAGAGTTCTTTATTGTCTGTCCTTACCCTCTCTCACACTAAACTCTTTGAGGGTATGGACTGTGCTACCTTGCTTTGTCTGGCCCCACGACAATGTCTGGTACTCAATCCAGGATGGTAGGAGCTCAGTAAAAATTTGATGAAAGAATAAAATCATTATTTCACTTCATTTATTTGTGCTTATGGTTTGACTCTTAAATGTCTCCCCAAACCCCATGCTAAAGGCTTGGTCACCAGTCCGTGGTGCTATGGGGAGGTGGTAAAACATTTAAGAGGTGAGGCCTACTGGAAGAAGTTAGCTCATTGGGAGCAGACCCTTGAAGGGGGATATGGTGACCTCAGCCCCTCTAATCTCTCCCCAACCCCTCTCTCTGCTTCCCATTTGTCACGAGGTGAGCAAGCTTCTTTCACCATGCACTCTAGCTTTGATATGCTATTTTGCTACAGGCCTAGCAATTATGAACTGAAAACTCTGAAACTATAAGCCAAAATAAAACTTTCCTCCTTTGAAGTTGTTTACATTGGGTATTTTGTCACAGCAACAGAAAACTGACTAACACATTTGAAACCCTCAGTTCAGATATTTTTATCCTCTTACAGGTGAAATTAAAAACATGTGTGTTGTGTAGTATCCTAAGATCATGATATGCCTAATAAATGGTATGGTGATTTAAAATATGGGCTTAAAGCCAGGCTTGGTGGCACATTGTAATACCATTTACTCAAGGGGATCACAAATTCAAGTCCAGTCTGGGCAACTTAGTGAGAACCTGTTTCAAAATTTTAACCTAGAGAGAGCTCACCTACCATGTGCAAGGTGCTGGGTTCAATCTCCAGCACCCTCGCCACCCTCGCCTCCCCAAAAAACAGAATGTGCACTTAGAGGCAGTATGGTAACATGAGCCTTCCACTCCAGAGGGTGAGGTAGGAGGATCATGTGAGTGCAGGAGTTTGAGGCCAGCCTGAACAACACAATGAAGCCCATTTGACAAAGCAAGGGTAGTGAAAAATGTGGGCTTTGCAAATGGAAAAAAATAGTGAAATGAGAGCAATGAAATATGCTTATTCATATTCATATTCTTTTTTTAAAATGTTTTTTAGTTGTCAATGGACTTTTATTTATTTATATGCGATGCTGAGAATTGAACCCAGTGCCTCATGCATGCTAGACAAGTGCTGTACCACTGAGCCACACCCCCAGCCCCTCATATTCTTTAAAATAATTTTTGTAGTTGTACATGCACAGCATGACTTTATTTTATTTGTTTATTTTTATGTGGTGCTAAGGATCAAACCCAGTGTCTCACACATGCTGGACAAGTACTCTGCCACTGAGCTACAGCCCCTGCCTCCCATAGTACCATTCTTAAAACTTTTCTGTAGGTTTTTAATTTTTCAAAATAAACTTTAAAAATAATAAGATGTGAGCTTTGGAAACAGACAAAATTGGATTTATAACCTCAGTCAGCCTCTGTAGCAGTGCAAGCATGGGCAATCTACTTAACCAGATGCAGCCTCAGTTTCCACACCATTAAAACGGGAATAATAGCCAAGCGTAGTGGCACACGCCTGTAATCCCAGCACTTTGGGAGGCTGAGACAGGAGAATCATGAGTTCAAAGCCAGCCTCAGCAATGGCGAGGCGCTAAGCAACTCAGTGAGACCCTGCCTCTACATAAAACACAAAACAGGGCTGGGGATGTGGCTCAGTGGTCGAGTGCCCCTGAGTTCAATCTCCAGTACCAAAAAAAAAAAGAAAAGAAATGGATACATATGCTGTGTATGGTGGTATACGCCTATAATCCCAGCAACTTGGGAGGCTAAGGCAGGAGGATCACAAGTTTAAGGCCAACCTCAGAAATTCAGTGAGACCCTATCGCCACATAATAGTAATAATAATAATAATAATAATAATAATAATAATAATAATAATGGGTTTGGGATATAGTTCAGTGGTAAAGTGTCCCTGGGATCAGTCCCCAGTATCAAAAAGAAAAGAAAAAAAAAAAGATACTTTCTGAAAAGGTAAACATAACATAAAGAAGGTTTTTTGCTTTTAGTTTTTCTTTCAAAAGATTAAATCCAATAATACATATAAAGTGCTCACCCTAGTGCCCAACACATATTAAGTACTTGATAAATATTACCTTTTTATTTTGAATGGCTCAGAGCTGATGTGGTTTTTTGTTTTCATTTTTGTTTTGCTATAAAGAGCAGATGACACCAATTGGGACTTTTTTTTTTTTAGATTTTTATATATATTTGGGTGGCTATAGTTATTGGGGATTGAGCTCAGGGCACTCAACCCTGAGCCACATCCCCAGCCCTATTTTCTATTTTATTTAGAGCCAAGGTCTCACTGAGTTGCTTAGCATCTTGCTTTTGCTGAAGCTAGCTTTGAACTAGTGATCCTCCTGTCTCAGCCTCCTGAGCCACTGAGACTACAGGCATGTATATATTTTTATTTGTTCTAATTAGTGTGTAATGATAGTCGAATGCATTTTGACACATCATACATAAATGGAATGTAACTTCTCATTCATCTGGTTGTACAGATGATATAGAGTTACACAGGTCATGTAATCATATACACATAGGGTAATAATATCCAATTCATTTACTTTCATTCCTATCCTATGCCCCCTCCCATGCCCACTCCCTTCTGTCTAGTCCAAATTACCTCTATACCCCCCTCATTGTGAATTAGCATTTGCATATCAAAGAAAACATTTGCCTTTTGGTTCTTTAGGATTGCCTTATTTTGCTCAGCATGATATTCTCCAGTCCATCATTTACCGGCAAATGCCATAATTTCAATCTTCTTTAAGGCTGAGTAATATTCCAGTGTGTGTGTGTGTGTATATATATATATATATGTATATATATATATACACACAACACACTTTCTTTTCCTTCTTTTTTTTTTTTTTTTTGGTACTGAAGATTGAACTCAGGGGCACTCGACCACTGAGCCACATCCCCAGCCCTATTTTGTGTTTTATGTAGAGACAGAGTTTCACTGAGTTGCTTAGCGCCTCACCATTGCTGAGGCTGGCTTTGAATTCGCGATTCTCCTGTCACAGCCTCCCTAAGTGCTGGGATTACAGGCTTGCGCCACTGCTCCCGGCTTAGTTTTCTTTATCCATTCACCTGTTGAAGGGCACCTAGGGTGTTCCATAATTTAGCTATTGTGAATTGACAGCTCATGCTTTTAATCTGCCACACAATACTACCTGCCCATAATAAACTGTTACTACCCCTTTAACATTCTGTAGACTGGAAAACCAACATCTAACAGAGAAAAATGGACCATTGCAAGATTTATAAGGAAGAATAGTAATCAATCAATCAATCAATCAATGCTCTGCTGGGCCAGCAGCATGGGACTTCTACTGAAGGGACCTATTAAAAATGCATTCTCAGTACTTAGTGGGTGAGGCAGGAGGATCACAAGTTCTAGGCTAGCCTGGGCAACTCAGCAAGACCCTATCTCAAAATAAAATGTATAAAGGGCTGGGAATGTAACTCAGTAGTACAGCACTTGTCCTAGTTTCAACCCCCAGTATAGGAAAGGAAAAAAGAAGGAAGGAAGGGTACAATCTCAGGCCCTTCCCCAGACCTCATCAATCAGAATCTCCACTTGGACAAGATCCCCAGTTGATCCAGGTGCACATTAATAGTTGAGAAGCTCTGGTGTATATGACACAACCCTGTGTTCAAGGGACTTAGCATCTAGTGGAGAGTCAGGACAGCCATAGAAAGCAACAAGTAAGCAATACCAGAGAGTATGTAATTGAGGTATGCAGGGGTTTGGGGGGTTTTGTTTTACCTTGGGGTCTATTTTGATGCTGGGGATTGATTCCAGGGCCTTGAACATGCTAAACGTGTACTCTAACACTGAGCTCTACACCTACAGCCCTGAGATATGTAAATTTTGAGAATAAATACTCTAGGACTTTAAAGATGAGGTCTTGTGGTGCACCTCTAATGTGTCAGATTTGGGTGATTTGGAAGGAAAATATGGGCAAAGAGTTTGGGCAAGTAATGACCTCTCTTGTGTTCTCTTATTAAATCAGATTAAGATACAACATCTTTGAGCCAGGTACGGTGACGCACACCTGTAATCCCAGAAGCTCAGGAGACTGAGGCAGGAGGATCACGAGTTCAAAGCCAGTCTCAGCAAGACACTAAGCAACTCAGTGAGACCTTGTGCAACTCAGTGAGACCCTGTCTCTGAATAAAATACAAAATAGGGCTAAGGATGTGGCTCAGGGGTTGAGTGCATCTGAGTTCAATCCCCAGTACTCCTCACCACTACCAAAAAAAAAAATCTTTGATACTCTAGAATTCTATGAGCCAATGTAAGAAGAAAGTGAATAGTAGAATGAGTATTTGTTATACCTGTGGGCTTGGGTGAGCAAGAAGTCCCACCTGAGTAGAAGAGTGGGTGGAGCTGCTGTTCAAGGTCAGATTGAGGCAATGATGTTAAGAATTTAACTCAGATACTTTCCACTGGTGCATTGAATATTCTCTGTGGAAACTGGCCCACCTGCCCATGCATACAACACACCTGATGAGAACTGGGAACCATCTAAGTCCCTTAGTTCAGCATCTACAATTACAGGCTTCAATGGTGACTGAAGGGGAGATAAAGAAAAACTAGTGCTGCTTTAGCTCCCATACACTGGCAACTACTTTGCCTCCAGGAGAAGAGTTGACCAGAGCCGAGTGTGATACAATCCCAGTCACTACGGAGGCTGAGGTAGGAGGATCACAAGTGTGAGGCCAACCTGAGCAATTTAGCAAGACCCTGTCTCAAAATTTTAAAAAGTAGCAGAGCATCCCTAGTTACAATCCCCAGTACCAGGGTGGTGGGAAACAGAGTCGACCAGTTCTGTGGCAAGGTGCCTACAAGGCCAACTCACTGTCCCAGGAGGTTCTATCAAGACTAAGGAAGAAGAACAGGTGGAGGAGGTGGGATCCCTTCTGGGCAGCAGCAGGGTTCACCCTCCCTGCAAGTTGTTCCAGGAGACACCCATGACTTACCCTCCCACATGCTTTTGTTTTGTTTTGGTACTGGAGATTAAACTCAGGGGCACTCCACCACTGAGCCACATCCCCAACCCCATTTTGGGTTTTAGGTAGAGACAAGGTCTCACTGAGTTGCTTAGCTCCTCGCCGTTGCTGAGGCTGGCTTTGAACTCACGATTCTCCTGTCTTAGCCTCCCAAAGTGTTGGGATTACAGGTGTGTGCCATCGCACCGGCTCCCTCCCAGATGCTTTTATCAGGACCTGCAGTGAATTACAAGAGCTTGGTTCTGATTTCTAGTATCTTTTGCAGGATTAAGCCTGAAATCTTTGTCACTTCCCCCCTTTGTTAGTTGTGACTGTTTTTCTCTCATGCTAAATGAGGCAGTCCCTGAAATCATGTTCAATATGGCCACGAAACTGCAAAGACAATTGGGTATGTAGGCAGTTGCTCTGTAAGTTTCCTCATTTTTTAAATAAAATCAAGAAAATGTGGTGGGATTGCAAGTTGGTGCAACCAATCTGGAAAGCAGTATGGAGACTGCTTAAAAAACTCGGAATGGATCCACCGTTTGACCCAGCTATCCCACTCCTTGGCCTATACCCTAAAGACTTAAAAACAGCCCACTATAGTAAAG
>CM053404.1:48825699-48864512 GCA_028644305.1 Xerus rutilus | reverse complement strand
TGTTTAATATGAAGAATGTAATCTGCTTATAATTTTGTGCAAAGTTAGAAAAATTATGATTGTAACAATTTTTTTCTATTTGCCTCAACAAATGTTTTCAGTGAATAGTGTGTACAGCTTCTGATAATTTGTTTTTTTTTCTGTTATGTTTGCCAACATGTATTAAAATGCAACTTATGGGAAAAAAAATAAAATAATTAAAAAAAAAAAATCAAGAAAATGCATTTATTTTACCAAGAACCTGAAACTTGCTGTAAGGGATTCCATCTCCATCAGAGGCATCCCCTGAGCATTGTAAAAAACACATGGTACTGCTAATTTTTTTAAAACCTCAAATCTTCAATTGAAAAAAAGAAAGAAAGAAAGAAAGAAAGAAAGAAAGAAAGAAAGAAAGAAAGAAAGAAAGAAAGAAAGAAAGAAAGAAAGAAAACCTTTAGCTGGCTTTCTTGTATGTGCCTCCAGGGCTACAGAAACCTGCTATGCCTGCTACTTCTATTTCATCTGGAGAAATTTCCTCTCCTTTTCTTTCCTTCCTTTGTCTATAGCTTCCTATAATCTTTAGGACCAGCATCTTGAAAAGCGTTAAAGCATCCCAAATTGAAGCCAAGCTTACCTTCTATTATAATAGACTTATGTGCAAATGGACGTGTTTTAGATAGTAGCTAGGACACTCACTTCACTCCTCATCAACTCTTTTTTAAAATTTTTTTTAGTTGTTGATGGGCTTTTATTTTATTTATTTATATGTGGTGCTGAGAATCAGACCCAATGCCTCACACATGCTAGGCAAGCACTCTACCACTGAGCTACAATTCCAGCCTCCCATCAACTCTTTAATTCTCTCTACCTTATTATTTTGCACTGATTACAATTTGAATTTCTGTATTGAATTTCTGTACCAGGACACTTTAAAATACATCTGCTATTTGAGCAACCAGAGACAACACAGAAAGTTCTAAAGTGGCAGCCCTCAATATGTACCGCAAGCAATTGAACTTTCACTGAATTCCTATACTGAGACAAAAGGTCAAGATAATGTTGAATCTCAAGGAGACTTCAACTATGGAAGCCTTAGAAACAAAGAAAAAGAGTGCATTCATCAAAATACTGAATTTAGGGGCTGGGGTTGTGGCTCAGTGGTAAAGTGCTTGCCTAGCATGTGTGAGGCACTGGGTTCGATCCACAGCACCACATAAAAATAAACAAATTAATTAACTAAAGGTATTGTGTCCATCTACAACTAAATTTTTTTTAAATGCTGAATTTTGGGGCTGCAGATGTAGTTCAGTAGCAGAGCACAGACTTAGCATGCACATGGCCTTGGGTTCTATCCCCAGCACCCCATAAAATTGAATTTTTGTACCAGTAATATTTTCCACTTTATACTATAAGCTTTATTTCAAATGCTGCTTGTAATAGTTACAAACCTGGGCTGGAGATATAGCTTAGCATGTACAAGACCCTGGGTTTAATTCCCCAGCCTTGACCCCCTATTCTCAAGTGACAAACTGACAGGTATTAATCCTCTTGCTTTAGTATTCATTTCTCTTTGGCATTTTCACATGAATCAAATTTCCAATTGCAAAAAACGGTGACGTTTGCTTTTCTGAGTTCCAATGACCAATGGCCTCAGGATATTGAGGTTCTATCACCTTATGACCCACAAGATTAATGATCAGAAAACCAGAATAAAGCTTTAAAACACTCCCATCTTGTGGCAGTTTAGAAATATGGCAACCTAAATATGACAACCCTACCTTCTCAATCTGTACTAAATAAATTCCAGCAAATAAAAGCACTGTGATGTAGACAGTTCTAAAACTACACAAGAAGAAACAGGAGATTCCTTTTGAAGGCATGTGGATTTCCTACAGCGAAGTTGTGTCCATACAATGCAGGATTCACACCAAGGGCTGCCTTCGATTGTTCCTGATAGTTCTTACACATGCCCACTCTCTCTAGCTCCATCACAGAACCCAAAGCTCATATCAGTTTTTGTATCCTATCCACTCCACCCTAACCAGCGAGAACATAAAATCGGTAATTGTTAGTTAACAAGAACTCTTAGAAGGAGGTTTTGCCATAATTAGCTGATTGTAATATTTTCCCATTCATTCTACAGATACCCATGCTTCTCATGTGATAGGCAAAATATGTTGGAACTAGTCAAAATGGGTTACAGATTTGCAGTCTGGAGAGGAAGACAAGCATTCAGTGAATCACAAGAGAGACACAGGTCACCACCTAGAAGTGGTAATTTTGAGCTGAGTGTGGTAGCTGGGCATGGTGGTGCACACCTGTAATCCCAGCGGCTTGGGAAGTTGAGGGAGGAGGATTGTGAGTTCAAAGCCAGCCTCAGCAAAAAGCAAGACGATAAGCAATTCAGTGAGACTTTGTCTCTAAATAAAATACAAAATAGGGCTGGGGATGTGGCTCAGTGGGGTAATTAAGAGCATAAGTTCTGCAGGAAGACCTGGGCTGGGATTCTAAGTCAGCTACTTAGAAGTGTGACACTCTGCAAATTATTTAACCTTCCTCTGCCTCTGTTCCTTTATTTGTAAAATGGGGACAAAAACAATAAGATCCACACACAGAGTGGTTGTGAGGTGAAGTGAGATACATGAAAAACAATATTGATCACAGTACCTGACTGAGTTTGTTTGAAGTTACTGCTCCAATGCAGAGGGTTATATTCCAGAAGTCAGTGAGGATACATGGGAAGCAGAAATTCCCACATTAACATCTCATTCTTTGCTTTACACTCTTCCCTCAAATACTGGGCAGTGACATCACTCTCACTAGAAGAACCTTCTCTGTACTCTTTATCTCTTCTCTAGGCATAGTAATGGGATATGAGGTTGGAACATTCTAGAAACCCCAGAGGCCTCTCACCCACTGTGGTCACACCTAACCAAATGTTCCTTTCTCTAAGGAAGGGCACCAAGTCTAGAAATGACAACTGCATCATAAGCTTCCCCACATGAGTTAAAGCATGAATTAAACACAGTATTGCTAAATGTCTAATTTTTCTTTAACGATCTAACCCACCAAGCTGTAAACACGTTTTTGGTTTTCTCTAAATTTCACCAGGGAAACTGGAATAGCAAGCCGTTAAGGAAGGAAAACTAAGCATTCCTTTTTAAAAGTGTGAAGTCAATCCTGGTTGCAGGGTTAGGAGTGTAGATTAAATGGTATAGCACTTGCCTAGCATGTTCATGGCCTTGGGTTTCATCCCAGCACTGAAAAAAATAAAAATAAAAATCTTCCTTGCTGGATCTCACAGCCATTGCAGTACCTTGAGCTCCATAGAGACAGCACCTGGGCAAGTGACAGCCAGACGGGTACTGGCCGACTTTGTGCCTTGCTGAGAAAAACAACTAAACATGGGCAAAGGAGATCCTAAGAAACCAAGAAGCAAAAATGTCATCCTATGCATTCTTTGTACAAACTTGCCAGGAGGAACACAAGAAGAAGCACCCAGATGCTTTCGTCAGCTTCTCAGAGTTTTCTAAGAAGTGCTCAGAGAGGTGGAAGACCATGTCTGCTAAAGAGAAGGGAAAATTTGAAGACATGGCAAAGGCGGACGAGGCCTGTTATGAAATAGAAATGAAGACCTGTATCTCTCCTAAAGGGAAATAAAAAAGAAGTTCAAGGATCCCAATTCACCCAAGAGGTCTCTGTCGGCCTTCTTCCTGTTCTGAGCATCGCCCCAAAATCAAGGGAGAAAACCCTGGCCTGTCCGTTGATGATGTTGCAAAGAAACTGGGAGAGATGTGGAATAACACCACTGCAGATGATAAGCAGCCTTATGAAAAGAAAGCTGCTAAGCTGAAGGAAAAATACAAAAAGGATATTGATGCCTATCGAGCTAAAGGAAAACCTGATGCAGCAAAAGAGGGAGTTGTCAAGGCCAAAGAAGAAAAAGAAGGAAGAGGAGGAAGATGAAGATGAAGATGAATAAGTTGGTTCTAACACAGTTTTTTTCTTGTCTATAAAGCATTTAACTCCCCCTGTACACAACTCACTCCTTTTAAAGAAAAAAATTGAGATGTAAGGCTGTGTAAGATTTGTTTTTAAACTGTACAGTGTCTTTTTTTGTATAGTTAACACACTACCAAACGTGTCTTTAGATAGCCCTGTCCTGATAGTATTTTCAATAGCGACTAACCTTGCCTGGTACAGTATAGGGGTTGTAGATTGGCATGGAAATTTTTTTTTTTTTAGTTGTAGATTGTCACAATGTCTTTATTTTATTGCTTTGTATGTGGTGCTGAGAATCGAACCCAGGGCCCCACGCATGCAAGGCAAGCGCTCTACTGCTGAGCCACAATTCCAGCCCCTGGCATGGAAATTTAAAGCAGATTCTCACTGGTGCACAGCACAAATTAGTTATATACAGGGACTGTAGTTCTTCATCTTCAGTTGTCTCTGATGCAGCTTATACGAAATAATTGTTCTGTTAACTGAACTGAAAAAAAGAAGTTGCAGCTATTTTGTTGACATTCTGAATGCTTCTAAGTAAATACAATTTTTTAATAAAAAAATCTTCCTTGCTATTATTGAAAATTATTGTTAGTGTTAACAAGAAAAATAGTGCATATATATGAATTCTATATTTTGTCCTAACATCAGGCCTAGAGCTTGGTAGACAGCCAATAAGTGTCAGCTGAATTGGAGTAAATACATTGGGCACACAACACAGTTTCTTTTCACAATTTTAACAGGAAAACTCAGGAATAAACCCCTCTTAGAATAGGTATCCTCTGAAACAACCATTTTCAACTGGAAATAATTTTGCCCCCAAGAAACAGTTTTGATTATGTCTGGAGACAGTTTTGATTGTCCTAACTGGGGAGGTACTACTCTCATCTTCTGGGTAGAGACCAAGAATACTGCTAATAATCTTACAATGCAATAACAACCCCATACAAAAAAGAACCATCTGGGGCTGGGGTTGTGACTCAGTGGTAGAGCACTTGTCTCACATGTGTGAGGCCCTGGGTTTGATTCTCAGCACCACATACAAATAAATGAATAAAACAAAGGCCCATCAATAACTAAAAAAATAAAATAAAAAGAACCATCTGGTTCAAAATATGAATAGTGTTATTGTTGAGAAACACTGTTCTTACACACACACACACACACCACCACCACCACCACTATCAACAATAACAACAAAGTAACAAACCCTGAGGCTTTGTTAGAATATGAGGGAGACTCAATATGGATTCCCTCCCCCTATTGATGTTATTTTCACTAAGTATCATAGCTAATTTATCCAAAAATGAACAAAACACCACCCATTCTCACTACTATAGCCCTCAGACTATATTCCAATATTAGTCCTGGGTCTCAGTAACTTTTTACACAGTGGTCATATAATGTATCCATTTTATTATTACATTATTTCTATACATTTTCAAGGTTTTCACATGGCCCTGATTGTCAAACATTGTAACATATTTGAGGACACTATCAATTTTTTAAAGTGTTAATTTTTTTTTCAAATATCTCTTCCTTTTTCCACTTAGCTCTTAATCTCTTTCTTTTCATCTGTTGTACAGCCTTAAAGGTGAAAGAATTTCCTCATGTAAAGTTTTTTAAATGGAGTTATCTTGAAAACAAAAAACCTTTAGAATATTATAGAAACTCTTGGAACTTTATTACATGGAATTTTTTTACCTTTGTTGGGCATGGTGATGCACATCTATAATCTCAGCGACTTATGCTGCTAAGGTAGAAGCATCACAAGTTTGGGGCCAGCCTTGGCAACTTTATGAGACCACCTCAAAATTTAAAAATAATTTTTAAAGGAATACAGATGTAGCTCAGAGTTAGAGTTCCCCTGGATTCAATTCCTAGTTTTTGAATACTTGATAAGAAAATGTTGGTCAATTTTAAATAAGTTAAAATATAACTGCACAGCTGGGCACAGTGGCATATGCCCGTAATCCCAGCACTTTGGGAAGCAGAGAGTGAAGAATCACAAGTTCAAAGCTAGCCTCAGCAACAATGAGGCACTAAGCAACTCAGTGAGACCCTGTCTCTAAACAAAACACAAAATAGGGCTGGAGATGTGGCTCAGTGGTCAAGTACCCCTGAGTTCAATCCCCAGTATATATATACACACACACACACACACACATATGCACATATATATACATACATATATGTGTGTATATATATACATACATACATATATATATATATGCACAAAACACAAGAATTCCATTAAAGCCCTGCACTTAAATTCTCAAGTATTTTTCAGACTTTTTTTTTTTGGTACCAGGGATTGAACACAGGGGCACTCGACCACTGAGCCACATCCCCAGCCCTATTTTGTGTTTTATGTAGAGACAGGGTCTCACTGAGTTGCTTAGCGCCTCACCTTTGCTGAGGCTGGCTTTGAACTTGCGATTCTCCTGTCACAGCCTCCCAAAGTGCTAGGTTTACAGGTATGCGCCACCGTGCCCGACTTCAAGTATTTTTTTAAATATTTTTTTAGTTGTAGATGGACCTTTATTTTATTTATATGTGGTGCTGAGAAGCAAACCCAGTGCCTCACACATGCCAGGCAAGGGCTCTGCCACTGAGCCACAACCCCAGCTCAAGTATTTTTGTCGTCCATAAAATCCAGCATTGTTCAATCCTCCAAGTCCCTACCATACCTGCTACCTTTAGGTTGTTTAGCCTGTGGTGATTACTGAATAAAGATGAGGTTTCCATGTCTATTCCCTTCACTAGACTTTGTGCACCTCCAGGGCTGGTCAATCCGCTAATCTTTGTACCCCTGGCCCCTAGCCCAGAGCCTGGCTTGTGGTAGATATTGATAAATATTTGTAGCTGCAAGCATTAAGGTAGGCTGACTGCCTTTGGAACTATGATCAATATTATAAAGTGTAGCATTTATTTGTCTTTGATATTTTCCTGGGTTCACTTGCATTTTCTCTAAGTGTTTTGGGCATGCAGCATATCCAGAACCCAAGGATCATGCTTATCACTTTTATTATAATTTTTATTGATTGCAAACAGGAAAAAAGCACTGTTAGCCTCCAGGAAGACAAGGCTCTCATGTCCAAAGAATGCAAAAACATGACTAAGAAGCTTAGCCAAATAATCTTTGGATACTATTCAGTTGACCCTGACAGCCAATCAAATTAGCTAGTCTTATAGGCCCAAGGCCCAAAAGAAGGGAATAATCAGAAGACTAATATTTAGAGAGCTTCCCTGAGTCATAGACTTCCTCATCTTTCTCCTCCTTCCATTCCTACTGAACTATGTTAAGACTTTCACTTAAATTTTTATTTCCTAGTTTTTCCAAATATATAAAAAATAACATAAAAATATATCTTAATGGGTAAATAGATGTAAATAGAGATAGATCCTTTAAGTCTGATGTTTAGTAAGTGTTCTGGAGATAAAACAAGTAATTTGGGGAATAATGCCAATTTTTATTATCTGGTGAAAACTAAATATATGAATCACTCAAAACTATTTTCAAAATTCTTTAATATTTCACGGGAACATGGGACAAATATATTAAGACTCTTGACACACAGTTATACTGAATTCCACAATTCCTTGACAGGAAGTTATGTTTTCCAGATTGTTCCTAATGAAAGTTCATGATTTGGAATCTGGTTAATAATCCTCTCGCTAATCTCCCCACGCTCTTGAGTTATTGGATAAAGTCTATTAACTTTATTACCTTCTGCATTTTGCGAAAGGAAAATGCCAGCTGCAAGGTTGCATAAGGAATTCACAGGTAGGGTAAGGTAAGGACACTTGATCACATTTTCCTGCTCCACTGAGGGAGAAAAGAAGTGTTCCAAGCACTCTATTAACAACATTGACCAATTTCAGTCAAACCTCAGCAGTTTTGCAACTTGATTACACAAAGGGATAACTTGGGGAGCTTTAAAAAACAGGGCTGTGTGGGTGTCACCTCCGGAGAGTTTGTTGCAATTGATCTGGGGTGTAGCCTAGGGATAGGAATCTGTAAAGTTTCTTGTGTGACAAACTAAGATTTTGTCACAAAGGCCTGCAAAGGCCCCAGTGCACAATTTGCCCAATTTATATGACTTATTTAAGATCATCTGTTTCCTACTACCCAGAAAACAACACAAAGCCAAGAATATTTAACTATTCCATTAATATTTATCCTAACTCAAAAGTTGTATTTCCTTCTTTGGTTGGTTTTGGCAGTCCTGGGGACTGAACCCAGGGGTGCTCTACCTGAGTTACATCCCCTGCCCTTTTAATTTTATTGTGAGACAGAGTCTCACTAATTTGCTGAGATTGGCCTCCAACTTGTCATCCTCCTGCCCCAGCCCCCCAAATGGCTAGAATTACAGGCATGCGCCACCACATCTAGCTTCAAAAAGTTATTTTAAAAATAAGACTTTTGGTAAGCTAAGTTCTGTATAGTCAGAGCTTAATTCCTTCTACCTTTCTACCTACTTAATTCCTTGTAAAATGTCTCATTTTCTTGGTCCTGAAAAGAATTTCTAAATGTCTACACTATAGGTAAGGTTAAAGATATTCAGCTTGATTAAGTTATGACCAATGTATTATCAGACTCATCTAGTCACATAAAACTCATTTAATTTCTAATTTCATTCTCCTTAACACGGGGTGCTAACTAAATGAAAATGTGATGGCTAAAGGAAGCCTGATTTTAGCTGCTGTTGTTGTTTTGTAGTACTGGGGATTAAACCCAGAGCCTCATGCATGCTAGGCAAGTGCTCTACCACTAAACTACATTCCCAGTCACCCTCATACCCACTCCCACCCCCTCTACCTTATCCCCTCCCACTTTTTTTGAGACAAACTCTTACTGAATTGCCCAGTTGGCCTGAAACATGTGATCCTCCTGCCTTGGCCTTCTGAGTAGCTGGGATTACAGGCTGGCACCACTGCACCAAGCTAGTTCTTTTAAAATTGACTCTAGATTCTCTTTATGTGAATCTTTGTTTCTCTGAACTCAGCCTGGGTATAAGCATTCTCATCACATAATCTGTTCATAATCAACTTGACAACATTAATATCATTGATATCAAGACAAAAGAACACAAATCGAGGAAATAAACAGCAGGGTCTCTCTCTCTCTCTTTTTTTTTTTGGTACCCGGGATGGAACCCTGGAGCACTTAAAGAAGTAATTTGCTGAGCGCAATGGTGCACGCCTGTAATACCAGTGGCTTGGAAGACTGAGGCAAGAAAATCCTAAGTTCAAAGCCAGCCTCAGCAACGGCGAGGCACTAAGCAACTCAGTGAGACCCTGTCTCTACATAAAACACAAAATAGGGCTGGGGATATGGCTCAGTGATTGAATGACCCTGAATTCAATCTCCAGTACCAAAAAAAAAAAAAAGGAATTGGTTCTATAAGAATCTAGAAAGTTCAGATACTGCACTTGAAAATCAAGTACTTACATTTTCTAGGAGGCAAACAGCAGCAGGATTCCCACAAAATGCTCTTGGTGTGAATGCATCTGCTATGAAAATTGGGAGCTTCATTTTTCTTACAAGCTGTTTTGCAAGGTCTCAGAATTGCCAGTAGCCTCCCTTACTTCTTGTTATTGAAAAAAAAAAAAAAAAGTTAATGTTTTACTCAGTGTATTATACAAGCAATTAACAGTTTCCAGATAAAAAGTCAAAAGTCAAGCAATTGGGCTGGGGTTGTAGCTCAGTGGCAGAGCACTTGCCTAGCATGTGTGAGGCACTAGGCTTGATCCTTAATACCACATAAAAATAAACAAAATAAAGGCATTCTGTCCATCTACAACTACAAAAAACAAAATCCTTTTTAAAAAAGTCAAGCAATTATTCTAACACATCTATATTTAAAGACATATGATCTGCTAAATTTTTGAATTTGTTTAAAAATATCTAGCTAAATGGAAATTACATTTTATATTGCATGCATGTGCAAATATGTAACAACAAATACCATCAATATGTACAACTATAATGCACCAATAAAAAAATGTGAGGAAAAAAGCAGTTTAAAACTAGGCATTCAAGGGGCTGGCATTGTGGCTCAGTGGTAGAGCACTTGTCTTGCATGTGGGAGGCACTGGGTTTGATCCTCAGCACCGCATATAAATAAATGAATAAATAAAGGTCAATCAACAACTAAAAAAAATTAAAAAAAAAAGAACAGGCATGCAAATAAGCAGGAAAATTTTGGTTTGATTTTCAAAAATCAAAATTTCATTTTAATTCAACAAAAGTATAAACTTAAGAGTTTGAAGAATCTTTTCAAAAATCTTCTTGATTTTTAAATTATTTTTAAAGCTTAAATGAATGTTTTTTGAACTTTTCAATGTGTATGATATGCTTAAGGTAAGCTAAGAAAGAATCATCATTTTCAACACATACTACATTTGTGAAATTACTTAAAACTCAAAATGCAATTATGGTTAAAAGACAATTGTGATTGTTTTCCATTAGATAATATTTTCAAACAACATATCTTCATTATCCTTAATAAAAGTCTGTGCTTAGCTGGGCGTGATGGCACATGCCTGTAATCCCAGCATTTTGGGAGGCTGAGACAGGAGAATCACCAGTTCAAAGCCAGCCTCAGCAATTGTGAAGCGCTAAGCAACTCAATGAGACCCTGTCTCTAAATAAAACACAGAATAGGGCTGAGGATGTGGCTCAGTGGTCGAGTGCCCCTGAGTTCAATCTCCAGTACCCCCCCAAATAATAATAAAATCTTGGCCTTTAATTTGTATTTTTGGATTATTCTAATCAGATAGTAAACAACATGAAGTCAGACCTCTTGTTTTTCTTCATGGTTTATAATTTCAGCTCCTAGAACAATGCCTGGCACACAATATTTACTAAAGTAATTATTTAAGTAAGTAGTATACTGAGCATACATCAAAACTGAAGTTTGATACATTGGCTGACAAATGTGAGGATTTCTCCTCATAGTGCCATCTGCCAGACAGTATTTCCATTTCAGGAGCATCACCATTATCAACAGTACTTTACAATTTGTTTATGCAATTATTTGTAAATTTTATTATAGATTGCCTTTATTATTTTAGATAATTTCAGTAGAGAACAGAAATAAATAAAAGTTCTGATAATGAAGCATAGTTTTCATAAATTGAACAGGATTGATACCATTATGAAAATCAGAGGTGTGTCAAGAGGCATGTTTTTAACTTGATTTGAATTCAGCTTCATTGGTCTCAGTCATCAATAAGGGAATATGTATTGAAGAGACTGTCTACTTTTTCTATAGTGATCATGAATTATACATACAAGTTTTTTTTGTTTTTGTTTTGTTTTTTGGTACTGGAGATTGAACTCAGGGGCACTCGACCACTGAGCCACATCCCCAGCCCTATTTTGTGTTTTATGTAGAGACAGGGTCTCACTGAGTTGCTTAGCGCTGAGGCTGGCTTTGAACTCGCGATTCTCCTGTCTCAGCCTCCCTAAGTGCTGGGATTACAGGCTTGAGCCCGCGCCCGGCTTACAAGTTTTAAAAATAATGTTTGCCGGGCTCGGAAGCATATGCCTGTAATCCTAGCTACTTGCAAGGCTGAGGCAGTAGGATCGAAAGTTTAAGGCCAGCCTGGGCAACTTAGCAAAACCTGGTCTCAAAATTAAAACAAAAACAAAAACACAACAATAAAACAGGACTGGGGATACAGTGCAATGGTAGAGTGCCCCTGTGTTCAATCCCCAGTACCACCAAAAAAAAAAAAATTAATTAAAATTAAAATAATAATATGTTTGCTTAAATATTCTCCTGAAATTGTGTGTGTCCATGCACATTCTAGAGACTGAACCCAGGACCTCGTACATGTTCAGCATGCCACGTGCTCTACCACTGAGCTTCACCCCCAGTCCCAAAATTCCTAAAACTTTTTCTTTAAAAGATGGGGTTTTGGGGCTGGGATTGTAGCTCCGTGGTGGAGCGCTTGCCTCGCATGTGTGAGGCCCTGGGTTCGATCCTCAGCACCACATACAAAGCAATAAAATAAAGACATTGTGTCCATCTACAACTAAAAAATATTAAAAAAAAAAAGATGGGGTTTTGCCATGTTGCCCAGGCTAGCCTCAAACTCCTGGGCTCAATCAATCTTTTTGCCTAGGCCTCTCTAATGGCTGAGTTTACTGGTACGCCACTTAATCTGGCTCTGGTCTTATACTTTTTCAGATTTATTTCAGTATAGAATAAAATTCTATACTTAAGTACTTTTTCTGGGCTTCTAAAAATACTGTATTGCTTCTCAAATGAAAACATGTCTTTCTTTTAGGAAAGAGTCTCAAGTTCTCAAAGAGTCTAACAGTCAATGTCATACCAATTCTCTGATCATCCCACCCCAGCCCTCCACCCACAACACACACACACACACAGAACTCTCACCTTCTCCTCCTGAAAGAAATTGTTTTTTTTGAGGAAGCAAGCACTGAGCCCCAGTAAGTTATATATGGTCTAAGCCAGTCAGGACAATCTCATTTCCCTTTAGTAGATGTTCACCCTTCTAGATTCTTTGGTAGTTATAGATGGCCATATGTTTCAGCGGAGAAAGACTGCTGGAAGGATTCTGGAGAAAATATTTTGTTTTCTGATAAAAGGGACAGACGTAAAAGGAAAATGGATTGCCCTACCCTTTCTCCCTTTTCCTTGTTGAACATGGTGCTGATGTCTAGAAATGGAAGTATCATCTTTGGAACATAAGAGGACAAATATGAAAAATACTAAAACTTAAAATACTAGATACAAAAATACCAAACCTAAAATACTGGGATTTTGATGATATAGTTAACCTGCTAAGTAAACATTAGAGGCTCCCACACCTAAGCTTCTTGTTTAGTAAATAATAAAGTTTCAAACCATTGTTAGTCCATGTGGTAGCCAGATTAGAGGTCCCCAAAGATGCCCACATCCTAATTCCCAGAATCTGAGTTGTAGATGGGTTGCTTATCAAGTAATCTTCAAATGAGAAGATTATGCCAGATTATCAAGGTGAGGCCCACATAACCACAGGGATCTTTACGGTAGAAGAGAGAGGCATAAAAGCCTAAGACAGAAAGAGACTTGAAGATGCTGTACTGCTGGTTTTAAAGACAGAGGAAGAAATTCCCAGTGGCTAAGGGAGCTGAGTCAGGAGGATTGCAAGTTCAAAGCCAGGCTCAGCAAAAAGTGAGGCACTGGGCTGAGGTTGTGGCTCAGTGGTAGAGCACTTGCCTAGCACATGTGAGGCCCTGGGTTTGATACTCAGCACCACATAAATAAATAAATAAATAAAGGTATTGTGTCCATCTACAACTAAAAATTAAAAAAAAAAAAAAGTGAGGCACTAAGCAACTCAGTGAGACCCTGCCTCTAAATAAAATACAAAATAGGGCTGGGGATGTGGCTCAGTGGTTCAGTGCCCCAGTACCCCCCCCCAATAGAGGAAAGAGTCACGGATAATAGGGCACACCTGTAATCGTAGCTACTTGAGCAGCTGAGACAGGATGATCTCAAATACAAGGCCAGCCTTAGCAAATTAGCAAGACCCTATCTCCAAATTTAAAATAAAAAGGGTTGAGAATGTAGCTCAGTGGTAGAGTATCTCTGGTTTCAATCCCCAGTACCACCACCAAAAAAAGAGAGAGGAATGTTATGGTTTGAATATGAGGCATTCTCCAATAAGGTTATATGAGAGACAATGCAGGAATGTTCAGAGGTCAAATGATTTGATTATGAGAGCTATATCCTAGTCAGTGGACCATTCCATTTGATGAATTAATAATTTGAATGGGTCACTGGGTGGTAACTATAGACAGGTGGTGTGTGGCTAGAGAAAGCAGGTCACTGAGAGCATGCCCTTAAGGATTATGTATCTTGTCCCTGGCTCCTCTCTCTCTCTCTCTTAGCTTCTTATGAGCTGAGCTGAGAAGCTTTTCTTCACAACACCCTTTCATCATGATGTTCTGCCTCACTTCAGGCCCAGAGTAATGGAATTGGCCAATTGTGGCCTAAGACTTCTGAAACCCTGAGCCCCCAAAACACTTTTCCCCCTCTAAGTTATTCTTGTGAGGTATTTTGGTCACAGTGACAAAAAGCTGACTAACACAAGGAAGGAGCTACAAATTAAAGAATGTAGATGAGCCAGGTGCGGTGGCGCAAGCCTGTAATCCCAGCACTTAGGGAGGCTGTGACAGGAGAATCGCGAGTTCAAAGCCAGCCTCAGCAACGGCGAGGTGCTAAGCAACTCAGTGAGACCCTGTCTCTACATAAAACACAAAATAGGGCTGGGGATGTGGCTCAGTGGTCAAGGACCTGAGTTCAATCCCCAGTACCAAAAAAAAAAAAGAATGTGGATGGCCTTTAGGCATTAGAAAAGTTTTGGAAAGAGACAAATTCTTACTGGGTTTGGTGGTGAATATCTGTAATCCCAGCTACTTGGGAGGCTAAGGCAGGAGGATAGCAAGTCTGAGGCCAGCCTCAGCAACTTAGAACCTGTTTCAAAATTTAAACAGAGATAGGAGTAGAGCTCAGTTGTAGAACACCCTTGGTTTCAATCCCCAGTACTGTGAACAATAACAACAAAAATTTCTCTCCTAGAGTCTCCAGAAGAAAAAAATCTTCAGTAGTCAGCTCAGAATGCCATAACAAAATACCTTTGACTCAGCGGTTTAAACAACAGGAATTTATTTTCTCATAGTTTGGAGGCTGAGAATTCTAAGATCAAGGCACTGACCAATTCAGTTCCTGTGGAGGGTTCTGTTAGTGGCTTGTAGAGAACCATCTTCTTGCTATGTTGCCATAGCGCAGGGACAGGGAACAAGTTCTCAGTGTCTCCTTATTAGGGCATTAATTCTATCATAAGGACCCTGCCCTCATGACTTCATCTAATCCTAATACCTTTCCAAAGAATCTCGTCTACAAATACCATCACACTCTGGGTAAGACATCAACACATGAATTTTGGGAGGTGGGGGGACACAATTGCACCCATATCAGCAGCCCTGCCAACCCATTGATTCTGAGATCCTTCTGACTTCCCCTCTCAATATAGAGGAAAAAATTAACAAATAAATTATACACACACACACATATATAAACAAAACTTCAATTCAGTTTCTCCTATGACATACTAACACAGATCACTTTCTTGATCCCAAAATGTATGGAGATGTCTCTCAACTAGCAAGCAAGCAAACAACAGTTCTGCACTGGATATCAGCTAGTTGTCCTCTAACTTAATTGAATTTTGACACTATCTACCCAGAAGTAGCATCAGGTCCCATAGGTTGAGAACCCAGACTCTCCAGACTCCCACCACCACCACCACCACTTTAGACTCCAGTCACAAGTTCATTCCTCTGGAACTTTTGACCAACCAACTACCAACTAGGGTTCACACTAGCCCCTCCTTTAATATAATTAATTTGCTAAAGCAGCTCACAGTACTCAGGGAAACACTATACTTACATTTACTGGTTTATCATAAGTGATATTTTAAAACATAGCAATGAAGAGATGTATAGGGTGTGATACAGGAGAAGGGGCCTACAACTTCTTGCATACCCTTTCTGCATGAAAGAAAGAAGCTCCCTGAACACCATCCTTTTAGGTTTTGGTGGAAACTTCATTGCATGAGCATGACTGAAACATGAATAAATATGTAGAACTGTGATTGGACAAAAAGGGCATAATATAAGGCTGGGGATATAGCTCAGTTGGTAGAGTGCTTGCCTCACATGCATAAGGCCCTGGGTTCAATCCTCAGCACCAAAAAAAAGTCTAAGTTCCTAAAAGATTGATGCTCAGGGAGAACCTGAGAGGACAGGCAGAAAAGATAGATCCTATTATCATATATAATTTGATTTAAAGGAAAAAGGGCATAATGTAATGCTAATACACAGAGTGGGGAAAACCTACAAGTTCTGTCTGTTGAGAGTCTTCTTGGATTTGATGTGTCACATTCCTTCATCCCAGTATTGGTTAGAACCCCTCTGAACTGGAGAGCTATGACCTATTACCTAACAAGGTAAGTCAGAGAATTTATGTCTAATTCCAAGACAGAAAAGCAGGGGAAATTCATAGTTTTACTTTTGATGACTCACCACAGGAAAGAGAAATTTTAGTTTCTGTGACCTGTTTAGGAAGAAAAAGGAGCAGGTAAAGGAGGGCAGGAGAAGATCAGAAACATATTTTTGCCTGAAGTGCCCCAATATTATAACAAAAGACTATCTTTTGTCTTCATTATTCTAAAGCTGTTTCAAAGCTGCTTTAGAAACCAAAGATAAAAGGCCAAATACTTAAACCTTATTGTTCTAGTCATTTAGGAAATAACAAGGGCTACGTGAGTTATGAGCCAGCAGCCACGGATGAATACAAACAAACAAAACAAAACAAATATAATAAAAACCTCCAGAACTATAAGATAAAAACTTTATGTTAAGCCACGATATTCATGATCATTTGTTACAGCAGCAATAGAAAACTAATATAGTTCAATATTTTCTTATTTGCAGCCTAACACAATTCTAATTGCTGCATAAATCTCCAAGAACAATAATAATCAATACTTATTAAGTACTTATTATGTGCTAAGTATGATTCTAAGAGCATTTAATTCTCAGAGCACTACCATGAGATAAATAAATGAATAAACTGAGGCTCAGAATATTTAGGTAAGTTGCCCCAAGTCACACCTGTAGACAATGCCTAAATTTGAACCCAAATAGTCTAAGTCCAGAGACTATGTTCTTAAACACTATGCCTTATGTAATCCAAGGATCAAAGCCAGAGGAACCTTCACTTAAAGAACTAAAATCTTAGTCTATGGAAATTGTAAATTATCACTGTACAATATGGTTTGGCTAAGTGTCCCCCAATGATCTATGTGTTAAAGGCTTAGTTGCCAGCCTGTGGTGCTACTGGGAAGTGATGGAAGCTTTAAGAGATAGGGCCTAAGTCGGGGCGCGGTGGCGCACGCCTATAATCCCTGCACTTTGGGAGGCTGAGATGGGAGAATTATGAGTTCAAAGCCAGGCTCAGCAACGACAACTCAGTGAGACCCTGTCTCTACATAAAACACAAAATAAGGCTAGGGATGTGGCTCAGTGGTCGAGTGTCCCTGAGTTCAATCCCAGGTACCAAAAAAACAGAAAAGAGAGAGAGAGAGAGATAGGGCCTAGCAAGAAGAAGTTAGGTCATTAGGATTATGCCCTTGAAGGGGACATTGGGAATCTGGCCTCTTCCTGTCTCTCTTTGCTTCCCAGCTGCCATGCACTCCTGCCATGATATACTGTGCTGTCACAGGCCCACAGACAACAGGGCCAAGTGACCATGGACTGAAACCTCTGAAACCAAAGCCAAAATAAACCTTTCCTCCTTATAAGTTGGTTATCTCCAGTATTTTGTCACAGAAAGCTAACACACTGCCTAAGAGAAACTTTGTCTTAATTGTTGGAATAATTTTTAGGCCATCATTGAAGTTCTAAACAAAAAAGATTTTAAAATTCTCTTAGAAATGACAGATACTCAAGAATACTAAGGGGGTACAGATATAATCAATGTATATTATTTGCATATACAAATATGCCATGATTAAATCCATATTCTTACAACTAAAATTCACTAAAACAATGACAACAACAAAAAGAATACTAGGGGTTGGGGTTGTAGCTTAGTGGTAGAGCACAGGCCTAGCATGTGAGGCATTGGGTTTGATTCTCAGAACCATATATAAATAGATAAAAAGAAAGGTCCATCAACAACTAAAGTATATATATACATATATATAAATATATAATATATATTTTATATACATATAAAAAATATATATATATATTTAAAAAAAGAAATACTAACCAGGTGTGGTGGCGCAAGCCTGTAATCCCAGCACTTAGGGAGGCTGAGACAGGAGAATCTCGAGTTCAAAGCCAGCCTCAGCCATGGAGAGGTGCTAAGCAACTCAGTGAGACCCTGTCTGTAAATAAAACACAAAATAGGGCTGGGGATGTGGCTCAGTGGTTGGGTGCTCCTGAGTTCAATCTCCTGTACAAAAAAAAAAAAAAAAAGAAGGAAATACTAAGGGACCTGGTACAAGAAACACTAGAAAACTGTATTGTCTTATGTATAAAAAAATGAAAAAGATTGATATTTGATTAAATAAAAGGAGTTGTTGACCAAGTGTAAGATTCTTAAGTATTTTTATTTGGTTCCAGAACAGTGATTCTCACACTTTAGCATGCACCAGAACCTGTGGAGGGTTGTTAGAAATCAGATTGCTGTACTCTATGCCCAGAGCTTCTGATTTTGTAGTCCTGAGGTGGGGTGTAAGAGTTTACATTTCTAACAAGTTCCTAGTAACACTGTTGCTGAAATTTCCAACACCATAAATGTATAAAAATGTTTTTCTAAAATATATTAAATTTAACTTGTACTCTCAGCCAAATCAATTAATGTCCTTGTTTGTACTGTATGGTGACAGATTATGCTTAAGGTAGAAGTTACATTAATGATTTCACTTTTAAAAATTATTGTATATTTGCTAAATGCCAGGCACAAGCTAGATTTGGGGAATAAAAAGACATATAAGTCCTATTCCTCTTTCAAATTAATCACATCCAGTGGGGTGGACCAACATAAAAATGATAATATATGAGAAAAAATATGGATATAAAATGCTCAGGAACACAATGAGAGGGCAATAAATCTGCCCAGGAGACAGTCAAGAGGGAGCTCCAGAGATGCAGGGTGTCAAAGAACAAAATTACAACAATTTTACTTAAAGATCTTCATTGGCTTTTGTTTTATGATTCTAGAACTGGATAACATTTCATTCCATAAAATAGAGTAAGCATTCCAATGGGCTGAGCAGAAAAGGTTGTTTTGGTTTTGGTTATTGTTGTATTTTTAGAGGTTGGTTTTACCGACAGAAAAGGCCTGAAAAAAGCAAAAACAAAGACAAAATGTGGATCGGTCATTTCAAAGTTCCTTTCCTTCTAAGGCAGGGACAGGGAGAGAGAAAACTACAAAAATAACTGGTCAACATCAGAAACTTCAGGTTACTTTTGTAAGAGTTAAAGAACGTAAGGATTAAAGCCAAAGAAACTTCATTATTGCATAGAGTGGTCTGTTTGGAAAATCTGGCTATCTTTCCTTCTAATTTCTGGGAACATCAGATAACAACTTGGTGACCCTGGCACTTCAGTGTAGGCAATCCAATATGAGTTTTAATTGGGCCTGTTGGAATCTGCTGCAAGTCCAAACTAATGGCCTTATTTAACAGGTGATAGTCGAGTGGATCCATAACACACACACAAAAAGTGTTCATCAGTCAGGAAGTAGTAAGGCATTTTAGGCAGAGTGCATGTTTTATTCACAAGACAATCAATGGGATACAGAAATAGAGAAGAGAAAAATATAAGAAGGAGTAGAGATAAGGGTAAAGACCTGCTGGAGACAGTGTTGATGATGTACTCTTCATCTTTATGGGTTCAGAAATCCAAAGAGCTATTGTGTGTCAGGCTCCAATGCTATGTCCCTGGGGACAGGATGGAGGCACACGAAAAAACCATACTCCTCTTCCCTGGGCATTTAAGCTGGAATTTATTTCCGAGAATCAACCCTCCCCCCTCTCCTTATAATAAATTTTTATTTCATTTCTGTAAAGAAAACGCAGGCTTACCCTCCTGCTAAGTTACTGAGAGAGAAAAAAATTTTTAAAGAATTTAACCATTTTTTTATTTGTTTTTTACATGGTGCTGAGGATTGAACCCAGTGCCTCACCCGTGCTAAGCAAGCACTCTACCACTGAGCTCTACCACTGAGGCAGGTAAAGTTTAATTCACTTGCTTTCTTTGCCCAACAAGTGAGTGGGTTTGCACAAATTTGGGCATACTGGTCAAACTAATGGCTATTTCTGAGGCACAGCTGTCAGAGCTCTCTCTTTCAGTGGGTTTTTAAATGATCCAAATAATTTAAATTATCTTTCTTAAATTTCATTCACATTCCATTTGGACACCTATAGTGGTTCTATATGGCCCTCAATAATGCTGAACAAGTATGCTTTATTAGCCGGGAGCTGTGGCACACGCCTATAATCCCAGCACTTTATGAGGCTGAGACAGGAGAATCGCAAGTTCAAAGCCAGCCTCAGCAAGGGCAAGGCGCTAAGCAACTCAGTGAGACCCTGTCTCTACATAAAACACAAAATAGGGCTGGAGATGTGGCTCAGTGGTCGAGTACCCCTGAGTTCAATCCTTGGTACTATATATATATGCTTTATTATTCCTGACAGTACAAGCTCATATGTCTAGTCATGACTTCTCAAACATTCTTACCTCTTTTTAAATATTTTTTTACTTGTAGATGAACACAATACCTTTATTTATTTATTTATTTATCTTTATGTGGTGCTGAGGAGCGAACCCAGTGCTTCATACATGTGAGACTAGTGCTGTACGACTGAGCCACGACCCCAGCTCCTCTCATCTCTTTTTTAAACTGTTTTTATAAGTTGATTATTAATCATCACTTTAGTATATGAATATAACCTCCTTCATAAACAGTAAGATAGTACAAAAAAGTTTAAGTTCCCTTTGATAATGCCATGCCTCACTTTCCCCAGGAGAGTCCATGTGAAGCACTCTACCTCTGAGTTACATCCCCAGCCCTTTTTATTTTACTTGTTATTTTGAGACAGGGTAAAATTAAGTTGCCCATGCTGGCTTCAACTTCACCATCTACCTTCACCATCCTCCTGAGAGCAGGGATCATAGGTGTCCAACTGCACTCGGCCAGGTGGGTTTTCTTTTTTTTTAAATATTTTTAGTTGTAGATGGACACAATATCTTTATTTATTTATGCGGTGCTAAGAATCAAACCCAGTGCATTACAGGTGTTACGCAAGTGCTCTACCACAGAGCCACAACCCCAGCCCAGGTGGTTTGTTTTTGAGAACACTTTAGGTGCTTCCTTCTATTCTAATTTTGGTTTCATTTACCATGTAAATGTAAGGAAATCATAAACTTGCCTTGTTCAAATAGCTTAGTCATTAAACCTCCCCATGGGTGTACCTGGGAACTCTGATGCTTATTTGTGTTTTTCTAATAGTCTTAGTTTGTTCAAAGTGTCCTTTGAGTACAGACAACAGAAAGTTGACACCTGTTTATTCTGCAGCTGTTAGCTGGCTTTCAATTTTTGTTTGTTTGCTTGTTTGTTTTATGATACTTGAGATTGAACTCAGGGGCACTTGATCACTGAACTAGATCTCGAGAACTTTTTATTTTTTATTTTGAGACAGAGTCTCACTAGGTTGCTGAAGTTGGCCTTGAACCCCTGATCCTCCTGCCTCCGCCTCCCAGGTTGCGGAGATTACAGGCTGCACCACCGCAACCAGCTTAGCATTTGCTTCTGACTGAAGTTGTAAATATTTAGTAAGAGTATTGGCATTCATAGTGTACATAAATATTATCTGCTTTTCTTTCAGTTGGTAAAAATAAAATAAATATTGAAAGAATTATACATTTTAATTAAAGTATGTTTTAACTCAAAATTTGGAATAAAATTAATTTTAAAATTAGATTCATTTAGCTACGTGTATGTGTGTGTGTGTGTGTGTGTGTGTGTGTGTGTGTGTGGCTGGAGATGTAGTACAGTGGTAAAGAGCTAGCTAGCATTCACAAAGTTCTGGGTCTAATCCTCAATACTAGAAAACATACACACATAAATATGTAAATATACGTGTGTGCGTGTGTGTATATATATATGTGTGTGTGTGTATTACAATATATTAGTATATAGGTTTAAAGCTTAAGATACAATTTCATCAAAATGATCCTTAGACTCACAGGTAGTTCAAATGCGATTTACAAACATATTAAGAAAGCATTTATAAATATTTGTCAGTGTCCATGTATTCTGGTTAAGAAGTACACATTATACTTTGTGTTTATGTTTATGCTCATTTGCTAGACTTCACAGGATCTCTACAACATGGCCTTTGTTAAATGTATTTATAGGATAGTTCTTAATTCCTCAGCTACACTTATGTATAATTTTACCTACTGTTCAATTATTTTTATTTTCCAGATGAAATTTAGTATTCTCAATTTATCATCATGATTTACCATTTATCAACCAAATTTTATAAAAACATTTTGACTATTTAAAAATAAGAATTTACACACACACACACACACACACACACACCCCTTTTTTTGACATGGGGTCTTACTGTGTTGCCCAGGTTGAACTCAAACTCCTGGGCTCAAGCCAGGTGCAGTGGTGTACACCTATAATTCCAGCAATTCAGGAAGCTGAGGCAAGAGGATCACAAGTTCAAGGCCAACTTCAGCAACTTAGCAAGGCCCTAAGTAACTTAGCCTTACAGTATATTGTTATACATATATAGGCATATTTCATGTTATTTCACAGAGTTACATTCCTTATTCCTTAAGAGTACACACATTCTTTTTAACATCTACATAATTTTTTTTTTTTTTTGGTACTGGAGATTGAACTGAGGGGCACTTGACCACTGAGCCACATCCCTAGCCTTCTTTTGTGTTTTATGTAGAGACAGGGTCTCGCTGAGTTGCTTAGCGCCTTGCTATTGCTGAGACTGGCTTTGAACTCGCGATTCTCCTGTCTCAACCTCCCTAATTGCTGAGATTACAGGCTTGTGCCACCGCGCCCGGCTAACATCTACATAATTTTTCATAGTCATTTTTGTATGATTTCAAATGTGGCCAGTTTGGGTGGGTGCTCAAAATAGGAGAATTATAAGTAGCTGAATTTGCACCTCTTGAACCCAAAGCTAGCCCTGAAAAAAAATGAAGTAAATGAAATTTGCCATTTGTTTGTTGTTGGTTTTGTTTTTGTGGTGCTAGGGATTGAATAAGGACCTTGCACATCCTAGGCATGTACTCTACCACTGAACTACATTCCCAGCCCTAGATTCTTTTATTTTTTTTCCTTTTTATTGTAACCTTTTTCTCCATTCCCTTCTTAAAAGAAATATTCCTTAAAGGTTTATTTCAGGAATGCAATGGTGTTCAATATTAGAATATACACTAATGTAGTTCATAATATTAATATATTTAAGGAAAAATGTTTATTCACAAAATGTGTGGGCTGAGGTATAGCTCAGTGTTTGAGCACTTGCATAGTTAACACAGGGAAGGCCCGAGATTTGACCTCCAGCACGAGGGGGTGGGGGGCATGACTCTCAATAAGAACAATGAGCTTTGTGGCATTTTAATTTGCCCTATCTCATCCTCTCTCCCCAACTTCATGGGTAGCCTTGGAAACTACCATCCTGGAATTGCCCAACAACCAACTGCAGAAGATAAGATACAGTTGAAGTTTCTTGAAAGCTCCATTCATAAATAATTGTCATTATTTTACCTATCTGAGAGCTCCCTGGTACAGCCCAATAACAACCTTTGTCTTTATTGACCTGATTCAGAGTTCACCTGGTGCAGTCTTTCTTCCAGGGTCGTTTGTCAAAAACAATCAGCAGCAATTCTTTATTAACATCATGTCTGCCCGAGTCAGTGGATAACAACTGGGGTAAATTATAGGCCTAATGAAAAGATTATAAGGAATAGCAAGGGACTGAGATGTCCAGAAGGGGTTTTAAGAAGCTCTGACATGGCTGCGGATGAGCTCCGTGGTAGAACATTTGCCTAGCACTAGCACAAGCACTTGTGAGGTCTTGGTCTCAGCACTGAAAGAAAGAGGGATAGAAAAGAGAAGAGAAAAAGAAAAGTTCTGACATATTACTAGGAATTTAGAAGGCAAAATACATGCAAAGGGCTCTGAATATATCCTAAAATTATGTGCATAAAGACCTGAGAATACCCTACACTCTAACTTCTGGCTGACCTAAAGACTTTGTATAAGCAGAAAGTGAAAGCTAAGACAAAGTTGCCACCTCTGTCTGAGTATTGAAGGTGTGCCTTGACACACACATACTGAGCCCCTCAGCAAACACTGGGAAACATACTGGTTCTAGGAATCTAACAAAATCTCTGTCTAATCATTAGCTAATGCCAAGCTAACAAACTAGAGACTTCAGACACTCAAACTAGAGATGCTCACCAAAGAACACTTCAGCAAAAGTCATGCCATAAATGACAATAACAACAAATAATGGGAAAGGGAGAATCTGATTTCCAGAGATGCAACATTATGTTATGTGTATTTTCTAGACTTCAACAATGAATAAATGAGACATGCAAAGTGATGAGAAAACATGACATGTAAGCCAGGTGTAGTGGTGCACGCCTGTAATCCCAGCACTTTGGGAGGCTGAGACAGAAGAATCGCGAGTTCAAAGTCAGAATGGCAAGGCACTGAGCAACTCAGTGAGACCCTGTCTCTACATAAAACACAAAATAGGGCTGGGGATGTGGCTCAGTGGTCGAGTACCCCTGAGTTCCATCCACAATACCAAAAACAGAAAGAAAGAAAATATGATATGTAAAGGGAAAGGAGCAGTTAATAGAAATTATCCCTCTGGGAGCCCAAATGTTGAAATTATTAGAAAAAGACATGAAATTTACTATTTTAAATGTGTTCCAAGAAACAGAAGGAAATTATATGTCTGAATAACTAAAAAAAAAAGTATGAGAATCAGGCCTAATCAAGTTGAGAATATCAATAAAAAGAGATATCATTGAAAGAACCAAGTAGAAATTTTAGAAACTGCAAAGTACAGTAACTGAAATGAAAAATGAACCAGAAGGGCACAATGGCAGATTTAAGCAGGCAATAGAAAAAGCTAGTGAATATGAAGATACATCAATTGAGATTATCCAGTGTGAGAAACAAAAAAAGAAGAAAAATGAATACAGCTTGACATATAAGGCATCATCAAGTACCCCATAATATGCACAATGAGAGTCCCAGAAAGACAGGAGAGAAAGTGGCAGAGAAAGTACTTAAAGAAATAATGGCCAAAAGCTTCTCAAATTTGATGCAAAATATTAATGTACACAGCCAAGAGGCATATCCCAAGTAGCATAAACTCAAAGCAATCTACAACCTGAACACATCATGTGATCACATCATGATCACATCATGATCAAACTGTAAATGACAATGACAATGACAAAGAGAGTGACATGAAAACAGCAAGAGAGAAGGGATTCATTGTAGAAGACAGACCCACAATAAGATGAGAAGCTCATTTCTCTGAATGCCAGAAAGAGGTAAAATGATATATGCTGAGAAAGAATACACTGAAAAACAAGCAAACAGAAGATTGTCAGCCAAGAAATCTATATCTAGCAAAACCTTGAAAGCAAAGGAGAAACTAAGACTTTCCCAGAGAGATAAAAATTGAGGAGCTGGAGCTGTGGCTCAGTGGCGAAGCACTTGTCTAGCACATGTGAGGCACTGGGTTCAATTCTCGGCACCACATAAACAAACAAACAAAGGTATTGTGTCCATCTACAACTAAACATTTTTTTAAAAATTGAAAGAATTTGTTGCTAGCACTGGGTGTGGTGGCACATGTCTAAAATCTCAGCTTCTGGGAGGATCACAAGTTCAAATAAGAACTTATCTCAAAATAAAATAAAAAGGGCAGGGGATGTAGCTCAATGGTAGAGAATTTGTCCCGCATGCTTGAAGCCCTGGGTTCAATCTCCAGTAGTGAAAACAAGAAAGAACTTGTTAGTAGCTTTTTTCCTATCAGAAATACTAATGGGAGCTGGGCACGGTGGCGCACGCACGCCTGTAATCCTAGTGGTTCCGGAGGCTGAGGCAGGAGGGTGGAGAGTTCAAAGCCAGCCTCAGCAAAGGCAAGGTGCTTAGCAACTCAGTGAGACCTTGTCTCTAAATAAAGTACAAAATAGGGCTGGGGATGTGGCTCAGTGGTCAAGTGCCCCTGAGTTCAATCCCTGGTACCAAAAAAAAGAAAAAAAAAGATATACTAATGGGAGTCCTTCAGGCTGCAAGAAAGGACTATTAATCAGTAGCTACATGAAAAAATAAAGAACACCAAATGTATAAATGGTCAATAAGCACATGAAAAGATGTTCATTACTAATAATTAGGGAAATACAAATCAAAACTGCATCAAGCACTTAGACTAACTTTGCTGAAAGTAGCGCTTACTTAGACCTGCAGATGATCAATAAGTAAGTGAAAATAGGATAAATTTTGACATCTCTGCTTTCATTGTGTAATTGTCTCCTTTGTTATCTTAAATTTTGGGTCAGGTCCTTGCTCAGCATGTTAATCATTTAAGGAGTGTTCATCTAAAAATTATTTATACAGCCAAGCATGGTGGTTCATGCCTATAATCTAGGTACTTGGGAAGCTGAGACAGGACGATCATGAGTTTAAGGCCAGCCTGGGTAACTTAGTGAGACTCTTGTCTTCAAATAAATTAATAGGGCCAGAGATGTAATTCAGTGGTAGAGCACTCCTAAGTTCAACCCTTATACTACAAAATAAATAAATACTAGTAATACAAAGTTTATTAGCCCTAAATTTACCTTACCTATCCAAGCCCTCTTGAAGATTGAGGCAAGATTTCAATATCCTGTTTCAGACCCCTGTAGTGGTGACTAGAAGATGGAAAGCAGGGACATCACAACCCACTATAAGAAGGACCTCCCTAAGCAGAAGCAATCTTCTCATGGGAATCTTCTCAGGATCACAGGTCTGATAAACATCTTGAGCAATAAATGGAAATTACCGTCTCAGCTGATAAGACTTCTTCAGAGTCACCTCACAGAACCAGGTCTGAGAGAATGATCAACCCAGCCACAGTATGACCAAGACTGCTCTGGTCCAGTGCCCCAATTCTCCCCCTGTTTAAACTTAAAGCTCATGTCAGCAACCCCAAGACAGAACTGAGAAACTGGATCTTATTTTGTTTCACCAATACAGCCATATTGATTAGTTTCCTTTCCTGCTTTCCACTATTATCTTTTCTGTTTGGTTTTTTTTGAGGCAAATGGCCAGCCTTGGTTTGTTGGGACCTCTTCAGTCAAGCCTCTAACCTAGGACTCCAGTAAAGAAACCACAAAAAGTTGAGCCCAGTGGCACACGTCTGTAATTTCAACTATTTGGGAGGCTGAAGCAAACGACTGCAAATTTGAGGTCAGCCTGGGCAACTGAGTGAGGCCCTGTCTCAAAATGAAAAATAAAAAGGACTAGAGATGTAGCTCAGTGGTACCAAAAAACAAAACAAAACAAAAAGATAAAAGAAGCCAGGCACAGTAGCCCATGCCTATAATCCCAGCAGCTCAGGAGACTGAGGCAGGAGGATCACAAATTCGAGACCAGCCTGGGCAACTCTGCAAGACCCTGTCTCAAAATAAAAATAAGGCGGCCTGGGAATGTGACTCAGTGATACAGTACCTTTGAATTCAATTCCCTGTGCTGCTAAATAAAGAATGAAAGCAGCATAAAACAATAATTATACATTTTGTTAATGAGAACAAAATGTATAAAGATATATTTGTATGATAAGAATAGCAGTGAGGAGGGAAGGAGCTAAATAGATGAAGTTTTTATACAGCATTAAAATTGTATTAATCGGGCTGGGGTTATGGCGCAGTGGTAGCGTGCTCGCCTAGCACGCGTGAGACACTGGGTTCAATCCTCAGCACCACATAAAAATAAAATAAAGGGGCTGGGATTGTAGCTCAGCGGTAGGGCGCTTGCCTCGCATGCGTGAGGCCCTGGGTTCGATCCTCAGCACCACATACAAAGCAATAAAATAAAGACATTGTGTCCATCTACAACTAAAAAAAAAACATGTTTAAAAAAAAAAATAAAATAAATAAAATAAAATAAAATAAAGATATTCTGTCTACCTACAACTAAAAAAATCAATAAATATTTTTTTAAAAAAATTGTATTAATCAAAATTAGTTATAAATTGAGATGTTAATTGTAATCCTCCAGGCCATCAGTGAGACTATAACTCAAAAAATATATATAGTAAAAAAATGACAAGGAAATAAAAATGATATACTAGAAAATAGCTAGTTAAAACGAAAACAGGGGCTAAGGATGTAGCTCAGTGGCACTGTTACTAAACCAAGCCCATTTGCCAGCTGCATGGTATGCCAATCACTGAGTTTTGCAAAAGAGTAAGAATTCATAAAGCAGCTGAATGTGGAAAGGGAGACTAAGACTCAAGCTCACCTCTCTGAAGATGGGGTTTGGAGATATTTATGAGATAAAGACGCAGGGTGATTTAAGGCATAGGTAAAGGTGATGGAGGTGAAGTAATCAGTGGTCTGCACATTTGTAAGGAAACTTCATGGCTTTTCACAAGAACACATGTCCAGAAAATAACAGCTTTGACATAGTCTGAGGGTGGACTTTTGGCCATCTGACCTCAAAATTCACCTACTGAACACTTGTGCAGGCCCAAATGAAGAGTCAATGGTTTCAACAAAAGTTCTTGAAAAGTAACCTTGGCAACCATTAGCATCATGACCCACACATCAGAGGTGTTATCTATAGCAAAGCTAATGTGAGATTAACAACATATTGCTCAGCTGTGTGACCTCCAAAAGTAGGGTTTTGTTGTTGTTGTTGTTGTTGTTTGTTTTTTGGTACTGGGGATTGAACCGGGGGCACTTTACCACTGAGCCACAACCTTAGCCATTTTTATTTTTTATTTTTTATTTTAAATTGCTTAGGGCCTCAAACTTGCGATACTCCTGCCTCAGCCTCCCGAGTCCCTGAGATTACAGACCTGTGCCACTATGCCTGACCCAAATTAGTAATTTTTAAAGTCAACTAAAAACAAGTAGCTAAAAGCAAGTGAAGCTACAGGGTTTATTTAGAAGTTGTCCCTTGCTTTCAGTAGGGTGTCTGCTAACATGCACAAGGTCCTGAGTTTGATCTCCAGTGCAACCAAAAATGAACAAACTAAAGAAATTGAAAAATAGAACAATTAACAATAAAGAAATAAGATATGCAGAAGTGAGTTGTGGTGGCAACAAGCCTGTAATCCTAGTTATTTGGGAGGTTTAGACAGGAGGATAGTGCATTCGAGGTCAGCCTGGGCAACATAGGAAGACCCCATCCCAAAAAACAAATCAAAAAGATACATAGAAAGAAATATCACATGGGTAGACATAATCCCTGTCCTACCAGTGATTAATGGATCAACTCTTCAATTAAAGGGCAGAGATCAGCAGAATGGGTTGAGGGATGGGCATTGAACTTACGGCTTTGTGCAGGCTAGGCAAGCATTCTGTCACTGAGCTACATTCCCCAGTGCAGCAGAATGGATTTTTTTTAAATGATCTAATCAGCCGAGTATGGTGGCACATACCAGTAAAACCAGTGACTCAGGAGGCTGAGGCAGGAGAATCGCAAGTTCAAGGTCAGTCTGGGCAACTTAAATGGGCTGGGGATTTAGCACAGTGTAAAGTATTGGTTCAATCATCAATACTATAAAAAACAAAACAAAACAAAAAATTGGAAAAAAAATTTAACCAAATTCTTTCTCTAAGAGACTAACTTTAGATTTAAAAGCACAAATAGGTTGAAAATAAAACCTGGAAAAAAGAAAGTCATGCAAAGAATAATCAAAGAAAGCCAGGCCCACTCTACCATGTTCTGCCCAGAAACTCCTGACCCTGTGACTCTCTGGAAGGTTCTCCATAGACTCTGGAGCTGCATTCTGTGTCACTGAGCTATGATTCCAGAGTCCTCTGCACCAAAGAGTTAATAAAATGAATATATCCTTGGGCATTTCATTTCCAAACCTTTCAAATTGGAGTAAGAAGCAGAGGCATGGGTGATAGAAGAATTCCCAAACTGTAGCCTCCCAAATATTTGGAAAGTAGATGACCTGATTGAGACCAGAAAGGAAAATTAAGACAAACATTTGTGGCAAGTTATAATCACCGATAGCAACACATTAACAGAGGAGAGGGTTGAGTTGGGAAAAACATTTCATTAAACATCGAACCATATTTTAAATCTGACTATGAATAATAGAAACCATACAGAAGTGAGCCCGAGGAGTTTAATGTATGGCAGAACGTGCTTCTTACTAGTAAGCTTGATGAGATACAAACTGAAGAGAAACCTAGTGACTGTTATGGGACTAGGAAATCTCTCAGACATCCTCAGCATCAGTCTGCATTAAAAGACTCATACTGGAGCCTGGGGTGATGGCTCACACTTGTGATTCTGGCTACTCTGGAAGCTGAGGCAGGAGGATCTCAATTGTAGGCCAGCCTGGGCAATTCAGCAAGATCATATCTTAAAATAAAATTAAAAAGTGCTAGGGAAGTAACTCTAGTACAGTGCCTGTCTAGCATGCACAAGGCAATAGGTTCAAACCCCTGTGTGTGTGGACTCATACTGAGGGAGTGGAGGAGCCAGAGTAGCCTTACTAATATTAGACAAATTAGATGTCAATACAAAAGTTGTGAATAGAAACAAAGAAGAACATTTTATAATAATGCAAAGATTAACTGAAGATAGGACAACTGTAAACATATATGCACCTAACAGAGCCTCAAAATACATGAAGCAAAAACTTGACCAAACTGAAGGAAGAAATAGACAATTCAACAATGACAGTTGGAGATTTCTATGCCTACTCTCAATAACAGATAAAACTAGACAGATCATCAGCCAGGCGTGATGGTGCAAGCCTGTAATCTCAGCACTTTGGGAGGCTGAGACAGGAGAATCGTGAGTTCAAAGCCAGCCTCAACAATGGCGAGGTGCTTAGCAACTCAGTGAGACCCTTTCTCTACATAAAAAAAAAAAAACACAAAAATAGGGCTAGGGATGTGGCTCAGTGGTCGAGTGCCCCTGAGTTCAATCTCCAGTACCAAAAAAAACCCCAAAAAACAAAAAAACAAAAAACTAGACAGACCAGGAAAAAGAGACTTAAATAATAGTGTAAACCCTGTAGGCCTAAAAGATATTTGAAGAGCCACTGGGGATATAACTCCATGGTAGAACATGTACTTAGCATGCACGAGGGCCTGGGTTCAATTCCTACCACCAAAAAAAAAAAAAAAAAAAAGATGATGACATTTGTAGAATGCTCCACAACAGTAGATGTCACATTCTTCTCCAGTGCACATGGAACATAGACCAGTATTAGTTCATTAAATGTAACAAATGCAGCATAAATGTTATCATTGATGTGAAATGTTAACAGAAGAAATGGAGTAAAGATGTATATAGGAACTTTCTGCACATATTTTAAAGAGAACTTTTGGTAAATCTACTGCTATGGTAATTTTCTTTTCTTTTTCTTTTGGTCCTGGGATTGAATCCAAGGGTTCACTTTACCACTGAGCTACATCCCTACTCCTTTTTTAAATTTTGAGACAGGGTCTTACTAAATTGCCCAGGCTGCTCTGGAACTTGTGATCTTCCTGTCTTAGACTCCCAAAATTGATGGGATTAAAGGCATGCATCACCACTATTGTAAAATTTTTTAAATTATTTTTTATAAATGAACTAAGGAGATGGACACAGTGGTGCATGCCTGTAATCCCAGCAACTTGGAAGGCTGAGGCAAGAGGATGGCAAGTTCAAGGCCAGCCTCAGCAAGATCCTGGCTCAATAAAAAATAAAAAGGGCTAGGGATATAACTCAGTGGTAAAGCACCCCTGGGATCAATCCCCAGTGCCCAAAAAAAGAAAGAAAAAAGAAAAGAAACAACAACAACAAAAAACAAAAACAAAAACAAACAAAAAGACGATGAAGAAGAAGAAGAAGACGACGACGACGACGACGACCTGCTAATAGCCATGAGAATAAGCAGATTCTTCCTCAGTAGACCCTGGAGAAAAATAACTGCAGCACCAGCTGACATTTCAATTGCAACCTTGTAAGAAACCCTGAGCCAGGGTGCTTATCACTAAGCTACATCCCCAGTCCTTTTTTTTTTCTTTTAAGTTTTGAGATGGGGGTCTCACTGAGTTGCTGAGGGTGTCACTAAATTGCTGAGGCTGGCCTCAAATTTGCAATCCTCCTGCCTCAGCCTCCTGGATGGCTGGGATTACAAGCATGCACCAGCATGGCTGGCTCCATTTCCATTTCATTAAAATCAGCTTCACCTGCCTATATTGGAAAAATCAACAGTACATTACATGTGAAATACTATTCTTTTAACATTAAAAAAAATCCTGGAATCCCAGGGGACACAGGACTCTAGATACCTCCTCTTCCTATCTCATAGCCCCTTCATTCCTGCCTTAAGCCCTCTCCTTCCTGACCGGGCCCTTTAAATTTTCTTTACCGTGGAACACATGCGTCACTCTCCCGGACACACTCTGATGGACGGGAGAGTTCAGCCTGAAAGCGTGTATTTCCAATAAAGCCTTACCCAGCAGTTAAAAAAAAAAAAAAAAAAAAAATTCTGCCCACAGATGATACTTGGTGTTCATCTGAGTCCACTGATTTCACTGGAATAATTTCCTGGATCTCAACACAGTTTTTAAGACACTGTACATACCAAAATAATTTCTACTAAATTCAGTGTTGAAATAAGTTTAATAAAAATGATCCAAAAATGCTGGGTGTGGTGGTAAATTCTTATAATTCCAGCAATTTAGGAGGCTGAGGAAGGAGGATCACAAGTTTAAGGCCAGACTTAGCAACTTAGACCCTGTCTCAAAATAAAAAATAAAAAGGGCTGGAGATGTAGCTCAGTGGTAGAATGCCCCTGGGGGGTTCAATCCACAGTACTGGGAAGAAAAAAAAAGAACCAAATTTATTAACAGTGATATAACAAATACAAGTAACAGCATGGGACTAGAGTTATTAATATTTTAACTTCTAATCACTACCCTTTATAATAACCTAACAACCCATTTTAGAAATTAAGAAATTGAGTTGCAAAAAAGTTAACTGCTACAGAATCAACTAACTGGGAGCTGGTATGTAAGTGCCAGAACTAGGACTAGAACCTAGGCCAGTCTCCTTGACTATGAGGGCAATTCTAAATTTTATTTTATTTTACTTTGTGTAAACTTAGAATATTATCTCCAATTATTTCATATTATTCTTTAGTTTCTTGGTCCATAAAAGAATAACTTTCCTAAACTAGACTTGAAAATGAAACACTTAAAACGCCCCTGCTACCAGTGTGACCTGTTTGCAGACTGATAGGCATAGGTACATATATAATGAAACCTGTATTTTTATCTTAAGCTTAAAATTATGTTGGAAGAATCTATTATCTATGCTGTATTTTCTAAGTCATTAATGTGCCTATGACATATTAAAAGCAGTACAGTAATTTGATTTAAAGTCTTTATCTTCTGTAGTTGTTTTCACTGGCATTCACAGTAATCTAGTGGATCAGAAAGAATGTTCAATACTTTTAATTATTTTCAAACATTAGAGAAACAATGTGTTCTGTCTTCCTTTTGAGTTTTTATTTGTTTACTTAATATCATGATTATTAAAATTGGATGAGGTCTTTCAATTTCCATAGTCCCACAATGAACATTTAGGTAACTCAGAGAAATAAAAAAGTAGCAAGAAGATAAACTGTAATTAATCCTTGTCTTGAGACACAATGTTGAATCATGTCAAGGAGATCAGTGCTTTCCAAAGACAGTAGATACAGCCAGGCCTGGGGACACATGCCTACAATCCCAGTGACTTGTGTACAACCAGAGAAATGAAAATTGTGCTCCATTTGTGTACAATGAATTGAAATGCATTGTGCTGTCATGTATACCTAATTAGAATAAATAAATTTTAAAAAATAATAAAAATTTAAAAATAAAATCTCCAGACCAATTGGCATTCAGCAAAGAGCCTGGAGCCCACCTAAGCCTAAACCCTGCCTCCAAGAATTCTGCCTATGTGATTACCTATCTCACTCTAGCAATCCAGAGGGTGGAGCATCACATTCCAGAAGACTCCACCTAAAACTGCTGAGAAGAGAAGCTGAGAATATTTTGAACTCCAATGGAAAGAATTTTTTTAAAAATATTTTCATTAGTTGTTGATGAACCTTTATTTATTTACATTTGGTGCTGAGAATCAAACCCAGTGCCTCACATGTGCTAGGCAAGTGCTCTACTACTGAGCCACAACCCCAGCCCTGGAAAGAATTCTTTAACTTTCAGCAAGATCTTTTTATTATTATTATTCTTTTTCACTGTTTAATTGTGACCTTAATGGTACATGGACATTTATACAGTTTCCCATTTTTTTATTCTTTTCATCTCTAGCATTTTTGAAGCCAATTATTTTACATGGCTTAGTTTTTTGTGAACTAGGATGTTTGATTAGTATATTGTAGTTTTGTTTTGTAGTCTTTTATTTGTTTGTTCTAATCTGTAGTCTTTTATTTTTAATTTCTTTTTATTTAAATTTTTGCTTTATGTATATTTTTTCTTACCTGTTTTCCTTCTCTTCTGCTAACAGCCAATCTCTATTGTTCTCTCCTTCACTCTTCTTTAATCTTTTACGTCTGTCTTCTCTCTCCCTCGCCATAATCATCACATCCTATATCACTTCCGTTCTTTTCCTGTCCACCATTTGAAAATGTAAACCCTTGTGCAAACTTGCTGTTTTTATTATAGGCATAACTGATCATATCATTTCTGTTTATTGTGATAATTAACATTGTAGACATCATAGTAGGAACTATTTGGTTTAATGCTATAAATTATTTGCGTTGGTTATTGTTATTATTTGTCCCCCCCTAAACAGTAAGGTACTAGAAACCCTCAGGGACACTGTTAAGTCCACAGGATAGAAACTCTGGTGCCTCAGATCCATACTATTAGATGATAGACACAGAAACAACATCAAAAAGCAAGGGAACAAATTGCCCCAAGCAAACCAAGATACATCAATAACAGAATCCACTGGAAATAATCCACAGTGGAAATAATGTCAGAGAAGGAGTTTAACTTAGTTAAACTGATCTGTGAAGTAAAGGATGGTGTAAGAAAGCAAATACAGGGGGCTGGGATTGTAGCTCAGCGGTAGAGCGCTTGCCTCGCATGCGTGAGGCCCTGGGTTCGATCCTCAGCACCACATACAAAGCAATAAAATAAAGACATTATATCCATCTACAGCTAAAAAAATATTTAAAAAAAAAAAAAAGAAAGCAAATACAGGTAGCAAAAGATCACTTCAATAAAGAGATAGAGATTCTGCAGGGAAAAACAAACAAACAAAAACAACCCATAAATCCCTGAAGTGAAGGAAACAATAAACCAAATTAAAACGTCAATGGAAAGCAGCCAAGCAGCCAGGCATGGTGGCGCAAGCCTGTAATCCCAGCACTTAGGGAGGCTGAGACAGGAGAATGGCGAGTTCAAAGCCAGCCTCAGCAAGGGCAAGGTGCTAAGCAACTCAGTGAGACCCTGTCTCTACATAAAACACAAAAAAATAGGGCTGGGGATGTGGCTCAGTGGTCGAGTGCCCCTGAGTTCAATCTCTAGTACCAAAAAAAAAATTCAATAGAAAGCATCATCAACAGAATAGACCACTTGGAAGACAGAACCTCAGGCAATGAAGACAAAAATATATAATTTTGAAAATAGAGTTGACTATGGAGAGAAGATGTTAAGAAACTATGAACAGAACTTCTAAGAATTATGAGATAACATGAAAAGACCAAATTTAAGATTTATCGGGATAGATGAAGGCATGGAGATACAAACCAAAGGAATGCACAATCTTTTCAAGGAAATAATATCAGAAAATTTGCCAGAGCTAAAGAATGAAATGGAAAATCAAATACAAGAGGCTTACCAGACCCCCAATGTGCAAAATTATAACAGAACCACATCAAGGCACAATATAATGAAAATGCCTAGCATACAGAATATGGATAAAATTTTAAAGGCTGTGAAAGAAGAATATCAGATTACACAAAGGGGGAAACCAAATTGGATCTCAGCTGATTTCTCAACCCAGATCCTCGAAGCTAGAAGGTCCTGGAATAACATATACCAAGTTCTGAAAGTAAATGGATGCCAACCAAGGATTCTATATCCAGCAAAATTAAGCTTCAGATTTGAAGATGAAATAAAAACCTTCCATGATAAGCTCACGCTTGTAATCCCAGCACTGTGGGAGGCTGAGATAAGAGAATCCCAAATTCAAAGCCAGCCTCAGCAATGGTGAGGCACTAAGAAACTCAGTGAAACTCTATCTCTACATAAAACACAAAATAGGGCTGGGGATGTGGCTCAGTGGTCGAGTGCCCCTGAGTTCAATCCCTGGTACCCCCCCCCCCCCAAAAAAAACCTTCCATGATAAACAAAAATTAAAAGAATTCGCAACCAGAAAGCCTGCACTTCAGAATCTTCTCAACAAAATATTCCATGAAGATGAAATTAAAAAAAAATAAAGTGGAAACCAGTGAAGGGAAGAACTACACTAAAGGAATAGTCAAAGCATAAACTAATTCAAATTAAAAACTAGAAATAAACCAAAATGACCCAGAACACAAATCATATCTCAATAACAACTTTGAACACTAATGGCCTAAACTCATCAATCAAAAGACATAGACTGGCACACTGAATTAAAAAACAAGACCCAACAATATGCTGTTTCCATGAGACTCACCTCACAGGCAAAGACATCCAGAGACTGAAAGTGAAAGGATGGGAAAAAACACATCACTCACATGGATTGCGTAAACAAGTAGAGGTTTCTAACCTCTAAAATAGACCAAGTTATGTAAGCAATATAATTGTAATTATACAATTGTAATATTAACTTAATATATTTTTAGCATCTGTAGGGTTGTTTTGATAGCTCCCTTTCCACTGATATTTTTGTTCTTAATTAGACTTGTTAGAATTTTAACAACTTTTAACTGTATTATTTATTTTCTATTTCACATATTTCTGCTCCTACCCTTTTGTCCCTTCCTACTACCTAATTTGAAAATAATTCATTAATCTAGCTTTTTTCTGATACAAATACTTTAAGTTATAAGTGTGTATGAGTACTATTTGTCCCAGAGATTGATATTTTAAGCTTTTATTATCACTTAGTTCAAAGTACTTTTTATTTACTTTTCTTGTGCTTTCTTTTTTGAGAGATATTTATAAGTGTGCTGTTTAATTTTGAAGTAGTTGAGATGTAGGGGTGGGGTTCTATATATCTTAAGGTGATTGATTTCTAATAAATCATGCAGCAGTCTGAATGATTCCAAATTTTTAAAATTTCTCAAAGCTTATTTTATGACAGAATATAGTTTATCCCTATTAATCTTCTACTTGTCATTTTTGTGTATAGTTCTTGATAATAGGTCAAGGTGGCTGATAATGTTAAGGGGCTTAAAATCTCCAAATATGATGTGGATTTGTCTTTCTAGTTTTATTAATCTTTATTTAATGTATTTTTAAAAAAATTTTTTAGTTGTTGATGGATCTTTATTTTATTCATTTATTATTTATATGTAGTGCTGAGGATCAAACCCAGTGGCTCACACATGCTAGGCAAGTGCTCTATCACTGAGCTATATAGCCCCAGCCCCTATTTAATGTATTTTTTATACTTTTTTTTGTGTGTGTGCGGTGCTGGGGACTGAACTCAGGGCCTTGTACATGCAAGGCAAGCACACTACCAACTGAGCCCAGATTGTTATACTTTCTTGAAGAAGTTAGCCTATTATGGTTATGAAATGTTTCCCTATTATCTCTGAAAATACTTTCTTGAAATTATATTAATTACTTCAGATTTCTCAGGGTTATTTTCTCCTTTTGCTTTTAACCTATTGGTGTATTGATATTTAAAGTGTGACATATGTATAGAGCATATAGTTTACTTTTTACACATGAACATTTATACCTTTTAATATCTAGATCATTCATATTTAAATTAATTATTGATATTGTTGAAAAAAAGAACACCTGACATGAAAGTCAGTGGAAAATTGGGTAAATGATAGGTTTGATGATGTAATATTTTGGAAAACAGGTTAAACAGTCCTGCTGTCAGGCTTAGAGAGATTGTTGGAATGCTTTTGTTGCAATTGTTCATTCTCTCATTTATCATACGGTACACAGAAACAGATTTTATTGTTTGTTAACACTTTTTATTTTGCAAATAAAAAATATATACATATATGCATATATATATGTGTGTGTGTGTGTGTGTGTATATATATATATATAGTAACAGGTAACTCTTAGGTATGGCATTATGGTTTTAAAGTGAAATTCTCTAACAACAAATAATTCTGGGTATTATTTCATATGCTTATTTGTCATTTGATTATTCTCTTCAGTGAAATACTTGTTGATGTGTTTTGTTAATTTTTAATTGCATTATTTGCTGATTGTTGAATTTTCCAATCTTTGTATATTTTATAAACAAGTATGTATATGGCAAATGTTTAAATAATAACAACAAATGGGAGGAAAAGACTGGGAATGTGGCTCAGTGGTAAAGTGCCTCTGGGTTCAATCCCCAGTGTAAAAAAATTAAAAAATAAAATATAAAGACATTAGATATATGTGATATAAATCAAAGAATAAATGATTCACAAAGACTTGGGACTTAGTAAATCAAATTTAATGTATAAAAGCATTAAATAAATATCTTTGCTAGGTGCAGTGGCACACGCCTATAATCCCAGTTATTGGGGAGGCTGAAGCAGGAGGATTGCAAGTTCAAGGTCAGCCTCAGCAACTTAGCAAGACCCTGTCTCAAAATAAAAAATAAGGGCTGGGGGCTGGGGTTGTGGCTTGGTGGTAGAGCACTTGCCTAGCATGCATGAGACACCGGGTTTGATTCTCAGCACCACATATAAATAAATAAATAAAATAAAGGTCCATCAACAACAAATTAAAAAAAAAAGATAGCCATCATTATTATAAAAAAAAA
>CM053404.1:48814000-48825199 GCA_028644305.1 Xerus rutilus | reverse complement strand
TACTGAGCTCCATGCGTTCATCCTCTGAAATTTTCAAGATATCTTCTTTGTTAGGAGCTTGTAGGTGATGGTGCTCATGGTGGTGCATTCTGTTTCCATGACCAATTCTAACGTGTCCTAGCATAGTGATCAAAGCACAGAAAATGCTTCCGAGCATCACACCCTTCAGAAACGAACTGCTTTCAGAAAGCATTTTTCCCGTGTCTAGAAGGGCTTGGGGACAGGAAGGTACGGTTTTCTTTCACGTTCATGCGCCACTCTGTCACGCTCCTGGCCGGGCTGCTCTAGATGCTGGAGATGTCCTCTCGTTGGAGGGGCCAATTAGGTTTTAATGGACAGAAAAGGGAAAACAGTGAATAGGAAATCAATCAGAACCTGAGCGGTTCTGAGCAATCTGGGCTTGCGCGGCACACTGGAACGAGCCGCTAGGGGGCGGCGGGCAACTCCAGAGTGGTGGGTAAGGGAAGAGAAACCTCAGCCCGAGTCGAAATCGGGCTTGGTGGACACTTTTTATCTCGGCAGCCGCAACTTTTTTTTTTTTTTTTTAACCCCAGGATGCAAACATGGTGGATAAGGAGAGCCCTCCTGATGTTTGGTGGGTGAACCACGTGGCGCCTTTCCTCGCTGGGTAAGGGCGGGGCCTTTATGGGATTTGTTTCCGTAGGAGCCTCGGGAGCATGGGAGAACTTTTCCAATCCGCGCCACCACAGTTCCTTCAAGACACACTGCAAGGGCTGCTTCTGCCACCTTCCATTATATCTGAGGGCAAAAGGATGTTTCCGAGAACTTGATGGTTGTAGGGTACACAAGAAAGGCGGAGAATGCCGCGAGTATTTATCTAACTGGACCAACCTCAGCTTTTCTCCCCACCGGCCTCAGCTGGTCAGCCTAGCAGTACGCAAGCGCACTTGGCGGCGCCAAGGCGGAACAGCCTGGTCTCGCGAGAGCAGGGCGGCCCGTCTTCGTAGCCCTCGCTCCACCCCCTCCTCCTCGCTCGCTCTCTCCCATCCCCCCCAGCCAGTCGCTGTGCTGCGCAGCTTCCTTAGCGGTTGCCACCGCCGAAGACGGTTGGAAAAGCCGTTGTTGGGAGCGCTACAAGAGACGAACGACTTTTCCCTCCTCACGACTGAACCCCGCGTGCACAGGAGTCGGCGTTACTATCGCCCGACAGGGTATCTGAAGTAAAAGGGGGTAGGTTGGGCTAGTGGTGTCGAGAGCGGAGTCGGGAGAAGGACGAAAGAGACCGGGAGGGGGTGGGGTGGGGAAGTGTGGAGGTCGCCGCTCCGAGGCGGCCCCACTGCGCTTCCCGGGCGATCTCCCACTTCAAGGAGGGCGGCCTGCCGAGGGGAGGACTTGCTCAAGTGGAAATCAGTGGACGACGCCGAGACCTGAAGTGGGGGCTTTCAGCATATTCCCCCATTCTCTGCTGGCTTGGCCTCCGCCATTTTGGGTACGGTGGCGCGGACACCTAGGCTTCCCGCCCTTCCCCGCTCTTTCTACTTTTTGTTCCCCAGCTTCCGAAAACTGGTTTAGAAGGCGGGGGTGTGGGGGTGGCCCAGCTCCCTGGAAGGGATTGGGGGCGGCAATGAAGCGAGCAGGGTAAGGCCGGGCAGTTGGGTGCGGGGAGGATCCGGGCTGCCGGGCGCGCTCCCGATGGAAATGGCGCCGGATGGGCCTGGCCTCCCACCGCGGCCTCCTTCCTCTGCAGTCTCGGCAGGGTTACCTGGGCTGGCGGGACTGCGAGTGACTTCTGACGCAGATTCCCAAGATGAGAGAGGCTGGAGCTGGGGGAGGAAAGCCAATGGCGACGAAGGCGCTCAACTCCCAAATCCAGGACAAAGGAGGCGGACGGCCTCCTTTGTAATTCCGCCGCCCGGTGGCGAAGGTTTTTAAGCCAGGCTTGGCTGCCGGATGGGAGGGGGAAGGAAGTACTCTCCCTAGTTTTCTGGTCTCTAGGGCCGCTAGATAAACGAAAGTCTCCGGGGAGGAATAAAGGACGCTTAGCCGGCCCTTATATTCCAGGTTTGGAACTTCGAAAAGAGTACGTACTCATTTTCCAAAGGTTTTTTCTTTTTTTCCACACTTAAACGTTTATAAAGACTGATTTTGTAAGCAGAAAAGTGGGTGACTTATCAAACAGGAATGTGAAGCGGGCGTTTTTTTAATAAGTCTTGTGGGCCCGTTGAACTACATGGTACCGCTTTTTAAACTCATGGGTGGGGGAGGGTGGTTTAGCAGTGGTTTTGTGTAGTTTGTCACATACGGGTTAGAATTGTTTTTTTAAGGAGGGGTTCTACTTTTTTGGGAAACAGCTGTTAGAACACAACCAGTGATTGGCAAAAATGTATGTATGTATCCATAGATAATTGACTTGCTCTTAATATTAAGTCTGCAAAAGTTGTTTTGTGTGCAGATTTTTTTTCCTGGCATTAAGGCTGTGGGAGTCATTTATTTAAGAGAGTTAATTTTCTTTTGGTAGCTAAGCACTTTTTTTTTAGTGCTAGAGTATAGTGATATTTTGAACTAGCAAATAAGCCTATTAGACAAAGTGTAAGCTTAGTCATGTGGTGGTGGAGTGGGGTGATTTTATTGTTTTATTTGATGGTTGGTTTTGGTCCTTAGAGGAAAGCTGTATCGGTAATTTTCATTGAAGACACTACAGAAGGGAAAGGCAAGGCCTGAGAATGAGTTTCCAGTAATATATATCAAACTAAGTCTGTTTAACTACTTTTCCAACTTTAAAAACAAAAACCCTGCCTGTTGTCGATGTTCAATGATGATTTCTCAAGATGGTCAAAGTTTACAGAAATCTTACCTTGAAACAGTAGATTTTTCATGGACTGAAAAACAGATCAGACTTTTATATAATGTATATATTACTAATAGCTTTCCTTATTGAATTAGACACTACAGACTTTTTTTTTCTGCCCTCTTTTTCATCTGCATCATAATCTGAAAATTCATCTAATTGCCTTTTCTAAGGAACAGTGCAGTCTTTTTTTAATTTACATTTTTTTAGTTGTCAGTGGACTTTATATGCGGTGCTAAGAATCGAACCCAGTGCCTCACACCTGTTAGGCAAGCGCTCCACCACTTAGATAGCCCTGTTATCTTTTGATGACTGTTTTGATAAACAAGTGGCTGAACTGCAGTAGGTTTAAAATTTTGTTATTCATAAATTATTTATTGATGCATCAAATCCTTACATATACTTTAGAAGATAGAATGTGCGTCCATGTTATGAGATTTTTGTGTTTCGATTATGCTTTTTAACATCTTGGGATATAATTCCCTTACCATCAGCTCCCATTAGCAGTGTGCATTTCAGTGGGTTGTAGTATATTAGCAGTTGTCAGACTATCACTGTAATCTAATTTTAGAACATCCTCTATCATTCCAAAAGAGTCGCATCCCCTGTACTGTCACCTGCCCTCCTTTCAAGCCTCAGAACAGCCACAAATCTTACCATGTTGTAGATTTTTGTATTCTGAATACAAAATATCATTTGTGACTGGGTTCTTTTGCTTAGTTTAGGAAATTATATTTAAAGTCTTTATATAAAACTGAATAAAGTTAACCTCAAATTTGAACTTGTGTTTTTAATTAGTGCTAACACTTGGAGTTTTTTGAGATAGAATCTCACTATATTGCCAGTACTATTCTAGAATTCCTGGGCTCAAGCCATGCTCCTGCCTCAGCCTCCCAAGTAGCTGGGCCTATACGCACCCTATACCTGGCTAACACTTGGAATTCATAAAGCAATGGTTAATCATGGCCTTACAAAGAAAGGTTGAGGTGGATTATCTGAATCATTAATAAACTTTCGTTTTTGACAGCACTATTAAGGTATTAGAGCAAATTGATTGCCTTTTGTATGCGTGTAGAATTTTTTCTTGTTTGTAAATAGAATTCCAGACTTGAGTTGTGAAAGGGATATTGGAACAGGGCTCTGAAAGGATATTAGAATGAGGCTGTCTTTGTGTATATTTTTATATACTTTTCACATGGAAAGTTACCCTATAAAATAGTTCATGTTCCAAATCTGGTAACTTTTTTGCCCCAATTAAAAATTATATTAACAATGTAGTATTTTCTTAAAGGTAAATACTTCATCTCTTGGTTTTATATGAATCGTCTTGGTAAATTCTGATCCCAAAATAAAAACTAGTTTGCTAGTATTTCCTTGTGAAATGCTAAGTGAATCGCCACCTTTGTTTCTGCAATACAAATCTTTGTTGTTGAATGTTTTTACATTGAAAGGGAAGTATGCTGAGAGCTGAAAAAAACCACTAACATCTTTCCTTGCTAAATTAGATTGACTTGGCAGTTCTTAAATTTTTTCATGAGGAAATAATATTTGATGTTAGATCCTTTCCACTTTTTCCCCTCTTGGATCTCAAACTTTTATTTCTTAGGTTGGCGCTGCTTATTATTTTCTGGGGATTGAACCCAGGGCCCTGTGCTTGCTAGGCAAGCGTTCTACCACTGGGCTACACCCTCAACTTTGGGTTGGTGTTACTTTTGTTTTTTGGTTTTTATTTTTTTTAAGAATCATGGAGGGGAGCTGGGGTTATGGGGCAGTGGTAGCATGCTCGCCTAGCACGTGTGAGGCACTGGGTTCGATCCTCAGCACCACATTTAAAAATAAATAAATAAAATAAAGATATTATTAAAAAAAAAAAGAATCATGGAGGACTAGGGTTGTGACTCAGAGGTAAAGCGCTTGCCTAGCATGTGTGAGGCACTGGGTTCGATTCTTGGCATCACATATAAATAAATAAAGTACATTGACAACTAAAAAAATTTTTTTTTTAAAGAGGAGAATCACGGAGATCTTCATCTGAACCTTTTTTCCCCTCTCAAACTGATACAGGAATACTTAGGGACAGTATTAAACTTTAAAAAGCCTTTGTTAACCTTAGAAAAGACTTGTTTTAACAGTTTCTATTTCTTTTTAAGACTTAGAATAGTTTTCCATCTATTTATGGTATATCTAATTGGCTTACAGAGCTCTTACAATCCACCAACAATTGCCACCAGTGAATGCTTGGTAGGAAACAGACCAAACACTTTACATGGTTCTTGTAACAGTTGTAGGTATTGCTGCTATATTTCACAGTTGAATAGGCTCAGAAAATTTAAATAGTTTAAGTAACCAATGAATAGCAGTGTCCAGATCCAAACCCAGGATTTATTTTCTTTTACAAGTTTATCTCATTTATGTACATAAGAATTAGTTGTAATGTCAGTTTAAAAAATGTGACCTTTGTATTTTGGTTCTTTGTGTCTGGAGTGGCCTGAGCCTAAAGCTTTATTAAAAAGAAAAAATGGGCTTGGGGGGATAGTTCAGTGGGGCTCTGCGTTCAATCCCTACCATTTAAAAAGAAAAGTGAAGAAGATTTATATAGAGAAATTAATAACCACTTTTGGAGTATTTCTGCATTCACTTACTTCTGTTGAGCTGCTGGGGATTGAACCCTGGGACAGTGGACCAGTGAGCCCCCATGTCCTCCCCAAGGCAGAGTCTTGCACAGTTGCCTAAACTGGCCTGGAACTTGCCATCCTTCCTCCCAAGTGGCTGGGGTTCCCAGTTGTGTGGCTCCACATCTGGCTACATTGACTTTTTAATGCATGAATTCTAGGAAAAAGAAATTTTACTCTCTGTAGATGCACTGATAGTTTCACTGATAATTAGATCGTATGAGATTAAACATTAGTGAATGCTGTTGGTGTAAAATACAATCTTCAAACATAAAGGAATCAAGTGAACAACTGTTTTATTTACAGGGGAGGAGGTGGTGAGGGAAAGGTTTGAAATATTCAGGTGAGTAGGATTCCTACAGCTGCATAGTGAAATTTGTAAGGTCTGGTAAGTTTCTGCAGCTGAAGGACTTCTGCATTAACCTTGAAAACGTTCTGGAATTTTTTTAAAGGAAGGATGCTTGCCTCTGGGAAAGGGAACCTGGGTACTGTTTCATTTTGGAGGGGTAGAGGGATTTCTCACTGTGCTTTTTTCTATACTTCCTGAATGTGAATATTAAAAATTCATGCTTAAATCTTAATTGACTAAACAGTTAAAGCAGTGAGTATACTGGTTATATGGTATCTTTAGTGACTTCTCAAATAAGTGGCTTCAAAAAAATGACTACTCTGTAAGAGGCATTTACTTTTTAAATTTTTTGTTCGTGTTGATGGACCTTTTTTTTTTTTTTTAATATGTGGTGCTGAGAACCCAGTGCCTAACACATGCTAGGCAAGCACTCTACCACCAAGCCACAACCCCAGCCCGGCATTTACTTTTGAGTAGCCTCTTAGATCGGTTTTAAAACTCCGTCTAATTGTTACTTACATACTCATAAGCTTTCCCCCTTAAACATTTTGATGTGTTCAAAATTAGTAGTTCATCTAAAAAGCTTGAGCTAATACCACTTTTTTCCAACATGAAGTACTTCTTCTTTTTTTTTTTTTTTTTACTCCAACCTTACTATGAGTGGATAGTAGTATATACAATATCCAAAGCAAGTTTTGAAGAAATTTTCTTCGGGTGAATAATAAAATCTGAAAAATGAAAATGTGAGAGAGAAAGAAAAGGCTAGAGTTGGCATTTAGACAACACAAAGTTTTGAAGATTCTGGTAGTAGAATTATGCACAAGATATGTTTGTTTTGCTTTACCTTATTTAGGCAGCATGTAATACTTGGTTGATTCTAAGAAATTCAGGACTTTTGGTTGGAGGGGTCAGGTTTCATTGCCTATTCCCTATCCCACAATAGAAAGTATTGTGCCATTGTGTTGTGGTATTGTCATAGGAGTCAATTTTTTTAAGTCTTATGTTACATTTCCTGTTGATACCTCTGAGGTGTATCTTCAGTACCTCTTGACAAGAGTATATTTTGATTGACTGCTTTATGTGCTTGTTTATTTTTTATAGCATTTAAATCAAACGTTATTGAGATGGATTGGGTTATGAAACATAATGGTCCAAATGACGCTAGTGATGGGACAGTACGACTCCGTGGACTGCCATTTGGTTGCAGCAAAGAGGAAATAGTTCAGTTCTTTCAAGGTACCTCTAGTATTAGTCAAAGTTTAGTAGTATTTTAATTTTATATTTTTGTTACGTTACTCAGTTTTTAATTTGTAAAACATGATTTTTGGAACTTTATTTAAAGTTCGTGATAATTATGGTGTATCGTAAAACATGAAATGTGCTCCAGTTAATATTCAATACCGAATGTATAGAATATGTAAAAACTAATTGATATGCAGTGCAGTTAATTGAGAATAATTTTGTGTGATGAAAGAACCATGAATTAGCATATGGAGCATAAACTTTGTACCTTTTTTCATGTAATATAGGTGGGTTTTTAGAGTGTATGATTTAAAAAGACAGTGGTCACAAAATTTTATTTATTCCAATATTTGAAAAAATATTCCATTGTATTATGGGGTGATGGGAAACTAAGCTTTTTTGTTTTGTTTTGTTTTGTTTAGACTTGTTTTAAATATTTGATTCAGATGGGAATGTTTCAGCCTTTAACACTGTTCCCCTTGATGGGGTTATTTGTCCTTGGGTTAAAGGGTTGGAAATCGTGCCAAATGGGATAACATTGACGATGGACTACCAGGGGAGAAGCACAGGGGAGGCCTTCGTGCAGTTTGCTTCAAAGGAGATAGCAGAAAATGCTCTGGGGAAACACAAGGAAAGAATAGGGCACAGGTGGGGATGGAGAGTTTGGGATGGTGTTAAATTTTTATTTTTGGGGGTTGTGGGTCACTATTGCTTAAATGGGGGGGTAACCATAACATTTTCTGGGGTAGTTTTAAAAGAATTGATAATTACCTAAATTTAACTTGGAAACTACAGATTTGGGTGGGGAATTATGCTAATAGTTTGTTTAAATTAAAATTAGATTGTTTCCATTTCTCTATAGGATGTTGTTGATGAATGCTTTTGTATAATCACCTATTTTCCTTAAACACCTATCATGTACTAAAGGAAACAAACTAAAAATAATATTCATATTTTATGAATTGCTTTCAAATGACTCATTTGTCTATGTAAAACTTAAATATTTAATTATTTAAGTTTGTAGGTGTAAAAATTGTTAACTTATGGTGTGTTTAGGCAATTTAAATTGGGTTATGTATCTAGATGTAGAAAAACTTGCTGCATTTTGCCCAATATCTAATATACTCTAATACATTTATGCTGAAACCTGTACCTTAAAACATTTTTAAATAGGTACATTGAGATCTTCAGAAGTAGCAGGAGTGAAATCAAAGGATTTTATGACCCACCAAGAAGATTGCTGGGACAGCGACCGGGACCATATGATAGACCAATAGGAGGAAGAGGTGGTTATTATGGAGCTGGGCGTGGAAGTATGTATGACAGAATGCGACGAGGAGGTGATGGATATGATGGTGGTATGTGTATCTAATGAACAAAGGTTCTGTTGTCATTTTCTTAATGTTCCTGACACTTTGTCAAGAAATATAGAAATGGCGGTAATTTCAGTACCTACTAGGTTTTAAAACCTGTTCATAAAAGTACGTATTCCCATGGCCAGTCTGGGATTTAATTGGTGTACATATTGACACTAGATTAACTTACATAGAAGTTAAAATGAAGATAATTGGTATGTTTTCTTCTGAATATAAGAATGAAATTTAATTTACATGTTATGTCTGAATTTATCCTTTTGAGGTTTTAGGTTTACATTGTGTTAACTGCTTTTTTCATATGCACTAAGCTCCGATTGCAAATTCGTAATGATCAAGAAGTTAGACTGCTTACTACAAAATGTGTATAAACTAGGCAAATTTATCTCAGAATGATATTCATGTGATTTCTCCTTAAATTACACAGGCTATGGAGGTTTTGATGACTATGGTGGCTATAACAATTATGGCTATGGAAATGATGGCTTTGATGACAGAATGAGAGATGGAAGAGGTAAAATAGTATTTTCATTTGGAAGTAAATTTTTTAGTATTTGTAAGCTTTTTGTAGTAACACAGGTGACTCGTATAAAAGAAGTTAACTTAGGCATATTTTGGTGCTTTTTTCCATGGGCTTTAAACTTAATATGTGTGTGTGCTTTCCTACATGTACCCATAATGGTTTATAATCTTGACAAAATTATTTTCTAGGGATGGGAGGTCATGGCTATGGTGGAGCTGGTGATGCGAGTTCAGGTTTTCACGGTGGTCATTTTGTACATATGAGAGGGTTGCCTTTTCGTGCAACTGAAAATGATATTGCTAATGTGAGTAATTTTAATGATTGTGTTTTTTATTTTTGGTATCTCAATTTTGAAGCAGTCTTTTTTCCCTTCATCTTTTTCTTTATGATTTAATGTCAAGATCAGTGATGGAGGGGCTAGTGTTGTAGCTCAGTGGTAGGGCGCTTGCCTGGCATGTGTGAGGCACTGGGTTCAAGTCTCAGCACTGCATATAAATAAGCAAAATAAAGGTCCGTTGACAACTGAAAAAAATCAATGCTGGGAATATAGCCCAGTAGTATACCATCAGTGAATTATCATAAGGCCCTGGGTTCAGTCCCCAGCATCTATGCTATCTTTAGTGATTGATTGATACTGTGTTGATTTTTTTTGCTGACCTAAGTGGGATTTAAGTCCAGTTAATAGTGAAAGACTGATGAATATAGAATGGTGAATAGATGATTTCTTTTGTTGTGTCACATTTTGAAAGAGGGAATACGTAATGATTTTAGTGGCTTGATTTGGCTTTTTAGGGTAGATAGATCCTGCTGCTGTCACTGATTTAAAAACTAGTTGGTTTCAAATTGGTTAGGGTGTAAGCAAATTTGAGCCTATGGTCCAAATCTTTCACAACCACCCATATATTTACCCATAGAGTAGTTAATGTTACAGACCTAATGGTCTTCAAAGCCCTAAATACTCAATCTGGATAGCAAAGCAAAAGTTTGCTCCAGATCTTACTGGGAACCAATTGGCCTAAGTTCCAAGTACCTTTAAGATAAGTTTAGACTAGTATAAACTTGGAATTAGAACTAAATATTTTAGGGGCTGGCTATTCATGTGTTGTTGGCAGGTTTATCAAACCCATTGTTCTGAATCATGGTGTATGCTATTTTTCTTCTGTACATACTTTCTAAGTCTCACATGAATTATTTCAGCAATTTTGAAATCTTTGGGGGTTTTTTGAGTTTTCTGTTGTTTTTATTTGGTGGTGGTGGGATTAAACCAGGGGCTCACATATATTTAGGTAAGCACTGTACCACTATGCTAACATCCACAGCTCTTGAAATGGTTTCTTTTTTTTTTTTTTTTTTTTTTGGTACCAGGGATTGAACTCAGGGGCACTCAACCACTGAGCCACATCTCCAGCCCCATTTTTGTGTTTTATGTAGAGACAGGGTCTCACTGAGTTGCTTAGCGCCTCACCATTGCTGAGGCTGGCTTTGAACTCGCGATTCTCCTGTCTCAGCCTCCCTAAGTGCTGGGATTACAAGCGTGAGCCACCACGCCCGGCTTGAAATGGTTTCTTAAATATCAAGGGAATAATAGTTGGCTTCACTTTGTTCTCTCAATAGTACAATGTGGGATTTTTTTAAAAAAAATACCGATTTGGGCTTTGGTACCAATTACATATATTTTTTCATTTTAAATTTACTAGAACCTAGTTTAAAGGTGATAAGTTCTTTGTAATTTTCCTAAGTATGTAGTCATTCACATTCATAAACCTTCTGGTTGAGTAGTTGAAAGATTTATTGCAATGGATGAGGAAAAAGTTGAGCTGTTCGGTAATTTACTTTCAATTTTGAATTTAAAAATAAGTGTTTTCTTTTACTTAGTTCTTCTCACCACTAAATCCAATAAGAGTTCATATTGATATTGGAGCTGATGGCAGAGCAACAGGAGAAGCAGATGTAGAATTTGTGACACATGAAGATGCAGTAGCTGCCATGTCTAAAGATAAAAATAATATGCGTAAGTGGTGCCCTTGACATGCTATTTTCCTAGATGTGTACTTGTTTATAAAAAAATTTCTTACTTATTCAAATAAGTATAAGAGGTGATAGGATCTGTAGATGGCTCTTGGTACAGTAATTGGTATCTAAAAACAGCCTGTAATAAAGCTTACACTTAGAAGCCATTTTATCTAAGCATTGATACATACTTTAATGTTAGCTAATTGACTTTCTAAAGC
>CM053404.1:48800553-48813900 GCA_028644305.1 Xerus rutilus | reverse complement strand
TTGGTACCAGGAATTGAACTCAGGGGCACTCGACCCCTGAGCCAGGTCCCCAGCCCTATTTTGTGTTTTATGTAGAGACAGGGTCTCACTGAGTTGCTTTAGCACCTCGCCATTGCTGAGGCTGGCTTTGAACTCGCGATTCTCCTGTCTCAGCCTCCCTAAGTGCTGGGATTACAGGCTTGAGCCACCGCGCCCGGCTGACTTTCTAAAGCTTTTATGGACAAATTTGATCCATCATTCTTCTTCTGTTACTCTTTTTTCTTAAGAACATCGATACATTGAACTCTTCTTGAATTCTACTCCTGGAGGTGGCTCTGGAATGGGAGGTTCTGGAATGGGAGGCTACGGCAGAGATGGAATGGGTATGTGACATTTTAAAGATAAGCACTGTTGGCTACTTGACAGTTGATCTCAAACTTATTTTATTTTATTTTTTTGTAAAGATAATCAGGGAGGATATGGATCTGTTGGAAGAATGGGAATGGGGAACAATTACAGTGGAGGATATGGTACTCCTGATGGCTTGGGTGGTTATGGTAAGTGTTTCTACTTGGTTTGTGTTAGTCCCCATTGGAAGTGCCCATTAAAAGTGCAGATACTAGTTTTAATATCTGATGCACAGATATCTCCTGATAAATGATTCTTAATGTCTTTCTCTTAAGGCCGTGGTGGTGGAGGCAGTGGAGGTTACTATGGGCAAGGTGGCATGAGTGGAGGTGGATGGCGTGGGATGTACTGAAAACATAATCGCCAACATACAAGTCCTAACAGCATCTGGTCTACTAGACTTTCTTACAGATTTAATTTCTTTTGTATTTTAAGAACTTTATAATGACTGAAGGAATGTGTTTTCAAAATATTATTTGGTAAAGCGACAGATTGCAATGGGAAAATCTGTTTTCTGTAGGTTTTATTTGTTGCATACTTTGACTTAAAAAATAAATTTTTATATTCAAACCACTGATGTTGATACTTTTTATATATACTAGTTACTCCTAAAGATGTGCTGCCTTCATAAGATTTGGGTTGATGTATTTTACTGGTAGCGCTACAAAAAGTAGTGTAGTATAGTAATAGCAAATAATAATGGTTCACTTTGGCATAAACTGCAAGTCTATAAGCAGACATCTGAAATAAGAGCTTGAATAATTAGTGTAACTTTTTCCTTTAATTTCTCCTGGATAGCACTGTAAAAATAAAGCCTAAAGAAGAGTTTAGGTGGCTTCAGGAGTATAAATTCAGCGGATTCTATATTCTTTTTCAGATGTCATTTTTCAGGCATAGCTCTGAAATGTTGATGATCTAAGAGACATCTGGATTTCTGAATATTCATAATTGTGTTACTAGGGATGTGGGAGTGTTGGAAGTTTGAATTCTAGCCCCAGATTTTAGAGTACAGTTCCCTCAGCACTTGACTGAAGTACCAAAAATGTTTCCAAAAGGTGAGAGTCATAAATTATTTCAGGATGTTTAGAGTAGGTAGGGTTCTCAGTGACATGAGGATTCAGTGTAAGTACATAGGCATTTACTGTGAATTATAATTCTCACAGATGTATTTTCAGTTTCTTATCCAATAGAGCATATGGGTTTTAAATAACTGTATAAATGACTACATTTAGAAAATGTAAGACACAAATCCATGTCATAGTCAATTAAAATGATCCTGCAGTTGGATTTTGTATCTGATGTCAGCTTGGAGTCTTAGTTAAAAATATGTAGCAAGGAAAAGGTGCTTTTTAATTTTATCACTTTGATCAATATGGCTTTCTTTTTCCAAATTGGCTTAATGGATCAAAATGAAACCTGTCAATGTGAATTCAGTTACTGAACTTGTTACTTGTTTTTGCTAGAAATGTTATTAATGTAATAAATGTCAATGTGGGAGATAATCATTTGGTGTTTGTCCTAGAATGCTTTGTGTCGGTTACTAATTATAACCCATATTGGTAGAAAGCACTGCATATGATGTCTGGACTGATTAAATTTAAAGTGACTCCAAAAGGATTTTTGGTGTTAGAAAAGGAAGTGTTGTGACAAATGTATTTGGATCTTTTTTGGCTCTTCGCAATGATTCAGCTTTTTTTTTTTTTTAATCAAAGATTGGACCCTCTGTGCATATTAAACATGTACCACTGGGGCTGGGATTGTGGCTCAGTGGTAGAGCGCTTGCCTCGCATGCGTGAGGCACTGGGTTCGATCCTCAGCACCACATAAAAATAAATAAATAAAGACATTCTGTCCATCTACAACTAGAAAAAAAAACTTTAAAAAAAAATTAAAAAAAAAACATGGTAATCCCAGCACTTAGGGAGGCTGAGACAGGAGAATCACGAGTTCAAAGCCAGCCTCAGCAATGGTGAGGTGCTAAGCAACTCAGTGAGACCCTGTGTACATAAAAACACAAAATAGGGCTGGGGATGTGGCTCAGGGGTTGAGTGCCCGTGAGTTCAATCCCCGGTACAAAAAAAAAAAAAAAATGTACCACTGAGCTATCTCCCCAGCCCAATAATTACTTATTTTAATTAGCTACTTAAATATGGCTCATACCACCTATTTTTAAAAAAGTCATATACTTTATTTTCCTAGGATTATGTTCTTAAAATCTTTAAGCACTGACAATATTAAGTTAGAAACAAAAACTGCCTTATAAAGGAGGCTAATTTTTCAAATCTTTATTTGATTTATAAAATTCACATTTTATTTTTGAAACATTACAGGTTAGAAGAATTACAATCGCAATTCCTTGGCACCATGATCGCATCATGTGGTAGTACTGGCTTGGTAAGGGAATGGTATATGAAATCTATTTTTAGAAAAACCAAGCATAGGTTCATGATCAAAAACTAAGAACTGTGAAAGTTTTGTACTGGAACACACAAAAAAAGTATGAATGGTTTTAAAGTAAGCCAAAACTAAATGAGCAAGTTATATTATTGTCATAAAAGCTGCTTCCTCAAAGAAAGCCCAAATTAATGGTAATAGGTTTGAATGTAGAAATTTTAAAGGGTAACTAAAAATCTTGGCTTATTTGTTGAATGGAATCAGCCTTGGAATTTAAGCAACTTAAATTACATTTTAAAATTTGTTCCAAGCACATAATGTTAAAAATCCTATTTGAAAACTTTCGTTTATGCTTACTCATTTTCAGCAATCATAAAAATGTTAATCTATCCCATCAGTACAAAATGGTTCAAGAATATAATTCTATCTCAAGGACATTTCTGTCAATATTCAAGAAAGATCATTTGAGCTGGGCGTGGTAGCGCGCACATAATCCCAGCAGCTCAGGAGGCTGAGGCAGGAGGATCACAAGTTTTGAGGCCAGCCTCAGCAACTTGGTGAGACCCTGTCTCAAAAGAAAAAAAAAAGGACTAGGGGTGTAGTTGAATGGAAGAATGCTACTAGGTTCAATCCCAGTACCAAGACACACACACCAGATCTAACAAATTGACCTCAAAAAATGACTGGAATTTATGGGTTCTGGAGAAAATATATCTTCAAATAAAACATTAGTTTCTTACTTTGGCAATTTAGAAAGCTAAATTTTAAATCTTAGAGGACACGGTCATGTGGAAAAGAGCCTATAGATAAAAAGTAGTTGGGTCAGGAAGGCATCTGATTGATCATTAAATATAATGTCCCTAGGAATGTAAAGTTTGTATGTAGTTTTGAAAGGCTTACAAAGTGCATGGCTGAAAATTAGATTTAAAAAAAATAGTGTCAGTAGGATTCTATTTGCCTTATACACAGGCAACTACAGATTAAAGTCTTGGTATGGTATGACCAATATAACAGTGTTGGTTGATTATTTCTACATGAACTACTCAATTCTGTGTCATCAAAGGTAAAGTTTAATGTAATCCCATGTTAATACACATTCCTTCCCACCCATTGGGCAGGTTTGTGTTTTCATGTTTGGGCGGGGGAAGCATACATAAGAAAATCTGCAGGTAACAAGATAAAATGATGGTGTGTAATTTCCTTTCTAAGATTAGAAGTAAAGGGTAGATATCAGATCACTCAGAAAAGTATCAGCAAGCACAATGGTTGTTTAGAAAAGATGGAAAGATAATTTTTGTAGAATAAAATATTGACCTTTTCTGCAAAAGGGGGAAAGGGAGGGAAAATACAGGTAAATGTGAAATTCTACCAAAATACTGATAATTCTGTTGAGTTAGAATATTAATACTTCTAAAAAGTTTGTGCATTTCCAGTCATTCTCTGAGAATTGGGAAGCTTTAAAGTGCATTAAGAGAATTACAGGCACCATCAAATACCAACTTGACAGAATTCAGAAGAAAACAATCTGAAGCCTTTTTAAGAAGGCCTTTACAAGATAAGGCAAATGTGTTTGAGCTGTTATATCTGGCCTTTAAATAAAGTGAAGGGTTCCATGATTACTCCATGTAATAATTAAAGTTATTTTAAAACATGCTGTTGAGAATTAATGAGTAAAGATCAAATGATACAACTTAATAATTCCCATGAGTTAAATATGTAGGAGATAAACTGGTACCAATACTGACTAAAATCTGCTTATGTCTGGATACCTTGTATGCATTCATTGCAGATATTTTCATAAAGATTTAGTTCTGCAATCTTATGGCAAGTTAGATGAGCATCTCTGAATGAGCAATGCGTGACAGGAATCACAGACTCTTACTGGCTTTGGTGAAGAAGGCAAAGGCAGTTCGTTGTCAGAACAGGCATTACAGAAAATCTCCCCACAGTTTCTACAATGGTGCTATTAAATAAAAATCAGAGAAAAAACTTGATGAATAAAATGTGAAGCCATTTTTGTACCAAGAGTTTTGGACTCATTTCCCATCTCTCTTACCTTTCTCTTAGAGAGTGAGAATTCCTTTTCACAAAGTTTACAATGTGTAGCTTCTTTGTCTTTCAGCCAGACCAGTCCCTGGTAGGAAATAAAAGTATGAATGTTAACGCTTAAATTGGTAACACTTAACAATGACGTGAAAAATTTTTTGTCCAAAGACATTTTATAGTAATAAGCATGTGAAGAATAGGAAATAGATTTTGGAAGTGTGGTTTTGTTTTTGTTTTGTGGTATGGGGGGTTGAACCCAGGGAGTTTTATCACTGAGCTATATATTCCAGTCTTTTTTATTTTTAGATAGGATCTCACTAAGTTGCCCCAACTGGCCTCAAGCTTTTAATCCTCCTGCCTCAACCTCCTGAGTCACTGTACCACCATGCCTGTGTCTAACTGCTGCCTGAATAAAATTTCTACCTGGAATAATTTTTTTTTCTGGTACTGGGGATTAAACCTAGGGCCACTTAAATATCAGGCAAACAATCCCACCTCTCTCATTTTACAGATGAGAAAACAAGGCTCAGAAGTTATTTGCTCAAGGAAACAGCTATAAGCAAATCTAGGCCTAGGAGGAGGGGATGAACTGCTCCTTTTCAAATAAATGACCTTTTTGGTCTAGTTCCAGAATGGTAGCCACTAACATATGAAACACTCCCCTAGAGAAAAGTTCTGTAGATACTAGACATTTAGAGAGAGGGTATCCAGCATTTCTACAGTTAGAAAATTTTTCTAGTGAGGCCTACCACTAAAACAATTTGCAGCCATCCACCCAGCCAACATATACAAGGCTTCCTGTAAGCTTTGTGCCTTTCATTTAAATTTGAGGATACCAAACCTTACCAAATAAGCTCAGGGTGCTATTTTTAAAAGGAAAAATGAGCAAATAGCCTATTGAATATTAAAAGTATATAAACCTAAGTCACATTTAAGGTTGGACCTCAAGACCCTAGATTTGGGGAGGGAAAGGGGAACAGGTGTAGTAAAGATGGTTGAATGAGATGGTCATCACTACCCTAGGTGCATGTATGAAGACAAATGGTGTGACTATCTGGTTTGCAACAAGAGAAAGGGAAAAATTGAGCTCTATATATGTACTACAACTTGAAATGCATTTAAATTAATCAAAAATAAAAAGAGGGGGAAGACTCTAGGTTTTACCTAGCTCACAGGTATTAAGGAAACAGAAACAAGTTATCAGTTAAAATCTAATGTGGAAAAAAATTTGGAGAAGCTGTCCCAAACCCTTCAACTGGTCAACAGTATAAAAAAAGAAAAGTCACAAACTCACTTTCCTACATGTAAAAACTGAGAGAACTACATATTGTTAAAAAATATAATAAGAAAAGCAAGGTACTGATAACAAAAGTATAGGAAAGTTACAAAAGGGAGGAGAGCAGGAAGCACACTGGGAGTCTCCTAAAGTATAGATCATACTTGATTATAAGCTAAGCAAAGGGTATGCAAAGTGTTATATACAATGTGCACTCTCTGTATACATGATCTATTTAACAATGAAAAGTTACTTTGCAGGTTTCTTTTTTTTGTTTTTTTTTTTAAGGTACCAAGGATTGAACTCAGGCACTGGACCACTGAGCCACATCCCCAGCCCTATTTTGTATTTTATTTAGAGACAGGGTCTCACTGAGTTGCTGCTTAGCACCTCACTTTTTGCTGTGGCTGGCTTTGAATTCTCAATCCTCCTGTCTCAGCTTCCTGAGCCATTGGGATTACAGGCATGCACTGCCATGCCCATCTGTTCAAACCATTTAAGACTGGTTTGAACAAACATCCATATCTACACCCATCTCCTGTAAGCATAAAAAATGAATATTCAGACGTATGTAAACCTTAGAAGCTATTGAAGGATGCCTTGCCCAAAGTAAGGGAAATAAACCAAGAAAGCTGTTATGGGGTTCAGGCAACAGGCACAAGATAAAGGAAACTCCAAGGATAGCATCAAAGAGAAATTCAACAGGAGGAACCAGGCCAGACAAGCAGAACAGAACCAAAGGAAGGATGACTCCATGGAAAGAAAATGAACAAACCACTTGCTTGGTAAATTTTGCAGTTTAAAAAACTTTCAAAAAGGAGAAGCAATAATTAACTACAAATTAAATAGTTCCAGTACTGCCTTCGCAACTGAGCAAGACTCTTTCAAGAAAAAAAAAAGTGGGGAACTAGGAACATGGCTTCACTATAGAGCACCCCTGAGTTCAACCCCCAATACTAAAGGAAAAAGTAAATGAATTCCATAAGAAACTACTAGGAGGACTGAAGAGAAGGCCAGTGTGCAAGTGAGCAAAACTCAGCCATCACATTAGCCAATAACTAAGTTTAAAATTGATTAATCAAGAATAAACAACATGAGCTGGGAAGTAGCTCAGTTGGTACTCAACTGCTGAGCCACATCCCCAGTCCTATTTTGGGTTTTATTTAGAGACAGGGTCTCACTGAGCTGCTTTTGCTGAGGCTGGCTTTGAACTCGTGATCCTCCTGTCTCAGCCTCCCAAGATGCTGGGATTACAGGCATGCACCGCCATGCCTGCCTTCAAGGATTTTTTTTTTTTTTTTAATATTTTCTTAGTTGTCCATAGACTTTATTTTATTTATTTATATGTGGTGCTGAGAATTGAACCCAGGGCCTCACACATGCTAGGCAAATGCTCCACCACTGAGCCACAACCCCAGCCCATCAAGGATTCTTAAATTCAGAAGAATTTCACTTATTCCACACTATAGGGAAGTGGACAAAATTATTTCTAATGTCAGTTTTCATCAGGAAGATCACTGTAATTCTAGAGGTAAAGTGGGGAGCTCTACCCATTGTCCAAGATCCCCATTGTTTTTCAGTGCTGAGGATCAAATCCAGGGCCTACACATGCTAGGTCCATAACCTATCATTGAGCTACACCCCCATCCCTTAGATTTACATAGGACTTTACCTACTTTTGTAGTTTCACATACCTTCTTGCTTTAGGGAAACATTTTCTACTCACCTGCAATGCTTTGTTAGCTTCTTTTATATCTTCTATTTTAAGTTTGGATCTAAAAGATTACAAACAGGTCCAAATTTCAGTACACATTAAAATATAAATCACCTTGTAATTCATTAGAAAGGTATTAGTTTTACATAGGTTATAATTGTGTATGATATATGACCCTAATGATCTCTGTCTGGTGTGATATTTTATACTTTCTAAATGTCTTAAAGCAAAAATGAATTTTTAGATTTAAAACTTCGTTTTTTGGGTACTGGGATTGAACCCAGAAGTGCTTTACCACTGAGCTATATCTCCACCCTTCTTATTTTTTATTTCGAGACAGTGTCTAAGTTGCTTAAGGCCTAAATTGCTGTGGCTGGCCTCAAACTTGGAATATTCCTGCCTCAGCCTGAGTTACTGAGATTACAGGTGTGCACCACTGCACTTGGCAAAACTTCATTATTTTTTTAAGGAAAGAAAGAAATAATTGGCACCAGGTGTGGTAGTGCATGCACGCCTGTAATCCCAGCAATTCTGGAGGCTGAGACAAGAAATCACAGTTTGAGGCCAGCATCAGCAACTTAATGAAGCCCTGAAAAATTCAGGTGTGCTCTACCACTGAGCTGCATCCCCCAGCCCTTTTTATTTTTTATTTTGAGACAGGGTCTTGCTAAATTGCCGAGGCTGGCCTCCAATTTGGCAATCCTTGTGTCTCAATGTCCCATACTGCTGGGATTACAGGTGTGTACCACTCTAACCAGTGTTTAAGTCACTTGTAAGAGGTCACAGAGGTGGTAATGGGGAAGCCAGAATACAAACCCTGGTCTGTGTAACCTCCAAAGCCCACATGCTAACCTATATACAAAGTTCAGGAGATACAGAAGTGTTACAGAATGAAATATGCAGAGCCAGGCGTGGTGGTACATGCCTGTAATCCCAGTACTTTGGGAGGCTGAGACAGGACAATCACGAGGACAAAGCCAGCCTCAGCAATAGCGAGGGGCTAATCAACTCAGTGAGACCTAATTTTCCACCTTATGAAAATACATGTTATTGAAAATTCAGATTATAAAAAGCAATATTTACCTAGATCCCAATACCCAGGGATAATTTTCTCTACATGTCTATGAGTGTGTGTGTGTGTGCGTGCATATATTTACATGGAATCATCACCTACATAGTTTTCTATAACCAGCTCTTTTTCTCCTAGCAAGGTGTCCTGAACAGCTACAGGCTACTTGGTGTTACTAAGTATCTGCCTCATCATTACATTAACTGGTTACATGAGGTGTACCATATAAAAGGATATGAAAGTTTATATAATTATCTACTGTTGAACTTTCAACTTGTTTCAAATTTCTCTCCACAAAAGCTTGTTAAAGCGAGCTGGGATTGTGGCTGAGTGGTAGAGCATTTGCCTCACACGTGGGAGACACTGCGTTCAATCCTCAGCACTGCATATAAATAAATGAATAAATAGGTCAATAAACAACTAAAAAAATTTTAAACAAAACAAAAAAAAGCTTGTTAAAGTGCAAGGTGCAAGCTGTACTTGTCTATAGTCCCAGCTACTCAAAGAAGCTGAGGCAGGATCACAAAAACCCTAAAATGAAAATTGAAATGAGAGGACTGAGGATGTAGCTCAGTGGTAATGCACCTCTAGGTTTGATCCTTAGTACTTCGGGGAGGGGCTGAGACACAAGTTCCAGGTGGGCCTCAGCAACTTAGCAAGGCCCTAAGCAATTCACTGAGATGCTGTCTCAAAATTTAAAATGGGGATGTGGCTCAGTGATAAAGTGTCCCTGGGTTCAATCTCCAGCACACACACAAAAAAATTCTGACCCTAACTGGTGCTACCTGTTTTAGGGACTGTGATCTCAAAAGTAACAAAGGAAAATTGACAAATGGTTGCATGTAAAAATTGAAATGTTAACAAGGAAAAACATACCACAAACTGACAATGAATGACAAATTAGGATGAAAAATGCACCATGTACAATTAATTTTCAAAGATCCCATGAATAATGCAAAAAATGTACAACATATGAACAGGTACTTTACCAAAAATAAACTACAAATAAAAATGGAACAAGAATAAAGATGCTCAACCTGGCTCATGATAAAGAAATACAAATTAAAATAAGATTCTTTTTTTTAAAACTATTTGGCACTTTCCTACTACAAGAGAGAATACAGATTAGAGGTGGAAAAAACTACATGCTGGGCAAGGGCACATGCCTATAATCCCAGCAACTCCAGTGGCTGGGGCAGGAAGATTACAAGTTTAAGACCAGCCTCAGCAACTTAAGACCCTGTCTCAAAGCACCCCTGGGCTCAATCCCTAGTACCAAACAAAACTTTACAGCACATTCTTTTCAGCACAACGGTTCAAGCCATATCAACATATAATTTTCTTTTTTTTTTTAATATTTATTTTTTAGTTGTAGGTGGACACAATAGCTTTATTTTTATTTTTATGTGGTGCTGAGGATCGAACCCAGTGCCTCCCGTGTGCTAGGCGAGCACGCTACCACTGCGCCATAACCCCAGCCCCAACATATAATTTTCTTTGGTACTGGAGATTAAACCTAGGACCTCAACCATGTCAGGTCAGTACTCTACCACTGAGCTACAGCCCCAAGCCCAAAATATACATAGAAGATGTTCACAGCAGTACTGCTTATAAAAGAAAACCAAAGTTTGACTTAATTATCTTGTGCAGTATCCATATGCACTAGGAAAAATCTCTTAACATTCCTTGTTTTTTTTTTGGATACCTGGGTTGAACCCAGGGGTGCTTAACCACTGAGCTACATCTCCAGCCCTTTTTTATGTTTTATTTAGAGACGGTCTTGCTAAGTTGCTTAGGGTCTCGCTAAGTTGTTGAAGCTGAGTTGCTGGGATTACAGGCATGTGCCACTGCGCCCAGCTCTAGCACATAAGTAAAACAACTTCAAACTACAAAAGAACAAGCATAGTATGGATCTAGGTTAGGTATGCAAGCTAAGAGAATAATTCAGTAGTCAAAATAATCCTTGAAAATCCCTTACATAGCCCATAAATTCAGCAATAGATTGTGTAGTATATCTAACCTGTGCAGTAATTTTCCTGCAAACTAAAATCAGAGAAACAATGAACTGGACTAAAGTAAATAACAAGGATCTGAATACAGCACATAGATCTCCAAATGACCACCCCTTTAATACAACTACAGAGTCTCGGGGAACAGGTGAAAAATAACACATATTCCTTATTTTAGTATTCCATTATGCTCTAATATTAAACTTTTATGATCTCAGTAAATGGAGATTTTTTTTTGTTTTCACTATTTAGACTAAGCATAGTGCCTACACATGGAGGAAGCTCAATAAGTATCTGAAATATTGGGAAGTATAGTAATAAGCACTTAGCACAAGGTCAGGCTCAAAGTGCTCAACAAATGGATGTCAGATTGAAACTGATATCTTGCTTATGAGAAACAACACAAATTGTTCTGTGAAAAGCTATAGAAGTTAGGTGCAGTGGCCCATGCCTGTAATCCCAGCTCAGTGGTGAGAGCGCACCTGGGTATAATCCCCAGTACCACCAAGAAAAAAGGTATAGAGATAAAAATAGATTTATCTATAATAGTTCATATATTTACCTTATATTTAAACCTTCCCCTGCTGTTTGGTACTACAGTTGAACCCAGGGGCACTCCACCACAGAGAGCTACATTTTCCAGCCCTTGTTTATTTTGAGATAGTGTCTCACTAAATTGCTGAGGCTGACTTCAAACTTGTGCTCTTTCTCTACCTAAGCCTTCTGAGTAGCTGGGATTACAGGTATGTTCACCACACACAGCTGTATTTAAACCTTTCTAATTGGTTTGATACCTTCACGAGCCTTTTATATGTGTCAATGACTACTTAGTTGAAGGAAAAAAAATTACTCGCTAAGTTTGTTGCCAAGTTCTTGAAGAGCTTGCTCTTGTTCACGATATATTTTTTTCAACTGCTGATTTTCATCCTGGAGGTTAAGGAACTCCTTGAAAACAGTAAAAGACAGAAAATGCAATTTAAAATAAATGCACAATTTCATGTTGTATATGTATTATTAATTAGCAACTGTAAGCTTGTTATAAAAAACAGAACTGTATCCAAAATCCTTTCCTAGGTGCACTATGTATCAATTACTTCACATTTTTCACATTTACTTAAATCTCTTTACTGATATTTTTGACAACAAATAGTATGAAATGTTTTCCTTGTATGAACGTAAACTGAGTCTAAGTTATCTTTAAAACAAGACAATATTCGCTGTGGTGGTGCACACTTGTAATCCCAGCAACTCAGTTGACTTAAGCAGGAGGATCGCAAATTTGAGGCCCACCATGGCAACTTAGCAAGTCTCTATCTCAAAATAAAAAGGTCTGGGTATGCAGCTTAGTGGTAGAGTGACCCTGGGTTCATTCCCCAGTACCAAAAAATAAATATATTTTAATGTAGGTGAACATTTGTCAAGATAAAATATTTAAAGTTTTACCACAATTTACTTTTTTAAGACTACTGATTTGTTGGGTCTCATTTCTGAGATGAGATAAGGCATCTTTCTCCTTTTGAAGATCTTCCTGCAAAGTCTGTCGCCATTCCTTCTCAATCTTCAGATCAGTTTCCAGTTGGATCCTTAAATGACAATACACAGAAGCTCAGTACTACTTCTTACATAACAGTTATATGTATTCCTTAATACAAGCATTTTTTGGTTAATTTTGCCTCTATGATGCATTTCCATTTTTTTTAAAATATACTTTTTTTTAGTTGTAGGTGGACACAATACCTTTATTTTTATGTGATGCTGGGAATTGAACCCAGTGCCTCATGCATGCTAGGCAAGTGCTCTACCACTGAGCCACAACCCCAGCCCCTCCATTGTTTTTTTTCCCTTTTCTTTTTTTTGTACCAGGGATTGAATCCAGGACCCAGGGACATTTAACCACTGAGCCACATCTCCAGCCCTCTTTTATTTTAAGACAGGATCTTCCTAAATTGCTTAGTGCCTCACTAAACTGCTGAGATTTGAACTTGCAATTCTCCTGCCTCACTTTCCTGAGTCACTGGGGTAACACGTGTTTACCATCATATTTCACTTCATTTTCTTTTTTTTCTGGTACTGGAAATTGAACTCAGAGGCACTTGACCACTGAGCCACATCCCCAGCCCTATTTTGTGTTTTATGTAGAGACAGGGTTTCACTGAGTTGCTTAGCACCTCTCCATTGTTGAGGCTGGCTTTGAACTCGGGAGTCTCCTGTCTCAGCCTCCCTAAGTGCTGGGATTACAGGCTTGAGCCACCGCGCCCAGCTTCACTTCTTTTTCTTTCATAAATATCTTTTGGTAATCAAATTTAGCGCAAGTTTTGTTTGTTTTGTTTTTTGTTTGTTTTCCTTAAACAATACTGGCAATTGAACCCAGGGCTTTGCATATACTGGGCAAGTGCTCTATCACTAGGCTACATTCCCAATCCCCACACAGGGATTTTCTAAACACGTTTGC
>CM053404.1:48775697-48800453 GCA_028644305.1 Xerus rutilus | reverse complement strand
TGCTGGGATTACAGGCTTGCGCCACCGCGCCCGGCTCATGTGAAAGTTTTTACAACAAACTAATGAAAAGGATTATTCTGAGCAGGGTGTGGTGGCGCAAGCCTGTAATCCCAGCACTTAGGGAGGCTGAGACAGGAGAATTGTGAGTTCAAAGCCAGCCTCAGCAATGGCGAGGCGCTAAGCAACTCAGTGAGACCCTATCTCTACATAAAAACACAAAATAGGGCTGAAGATGAGGCTCAGTGGTCGAGTGCCCCTGAGTTCAATCTCCGGTACCAAAAAAAAAAAGATTATTCTGATAGGATAATTACAATAATTGTCAGATGAATGTAATATCAGTAACAGCAAAATCCTCGCTGGTGCAAAGTGCTAATTTGCAGGTTACTGTTGGAAGCTGACCAGCTGCAGGATAGATCTAAAATCAGGCAGACTTTTATACTGTGCTAGTCTCATCTGAAAGCACTCCTATATCTTTCTAACGACAGCAGCTAGCTTGCAAGACAAAAGTAATTGAAGTCTTAAATTTTTATTTATTTATTAATTATTGGTAATGGGATTGATCCCAGGGGCACTTTTTACTATTCAGCTACATCCTCAGCCCTTTTTTAAATTTTGAGACAGGGTCTTGCTAAGCTCAAAATTTTTTAAAAAAGCAAAGGAGGTGCTCAGGATGTGGCTCAGTGTTCAGTGGTTAACACTCCTAAATTCAATCCCCAGGGCCCAAATGAATAAATTAGTTAATTTAATTTAATTAAAAGGGAAGTCAGGTGTGGTAGCACACACCTGTAATCCCAGTGACTTAGGAGTCTGAGGCAGGTGGGTTGCAAGTTGGAGGCCAGACTCAGCAACTTAGCAAGACCCTGTCTCAAAAAGTGGAAAGAGCTGGAGATGTAGTTCTGTGGTAAAGTGTCAAAAAAAAAAAAAAAATACTGATGTATACCAACAAATTATGAGGATAGTTATTAAAGTGTTATCTATGTTTTTTTTTTTATTTTCTTCATGCTTTCCCATGTTTTCTTATGTTTTGTCCAAGAGCATGTAATCTTTTCATAACCAGACACTGATAAAAGTTATTTCCATATTAGGAGAAAATCTAGAATTCATTTTTCTCTAACAAAATTTCTCAACTGCCCATTCCTGTACATACAGTTCCAATGTCAGGGATTTCCTTGGTCTCCAAATTGTTAACATGTTCATGCCCTCAAAAAAGGCACCAACTTAAAGACAAAAGTTTCACCAGTGACAAACATATCTGCAGCTGCACCTAGGTCTTAGTAGTTAGTTTAGTCTTGCAAAGAAAGGTGCAGGTCCCTGTAGCATTGTTTGGGTCATCCTTTGGGCAGGGATCAAATAACGGTATCATTACAGAATAAGTTGTAACAATGCAAAATAAATATCAATTTTGTCTTACATACTTTTGTCAAACACTAGAAAGGTGATTTAGTAACAGAGTACTAGGATTTCAATGCCATCTTCTACTAATTGGCAAAGTGTCCCAGTCTTTGTTTTCATGTTTTTTTTTTTAATATTTTTTTTAGTTGTAGTTGGACACAATATCTGTATTTATTTATTTTTATGTGGTGCTGAGGATCGAACTCAGTGCCTCACGCATGCGAGGCAAGCGCTCTACCACCGAGCTACAATCCCAGCCCTGTTTTCATGTTTTTATTTGGCAAGCACAGGGACTTAAAGCCCTTGGCACAGCTACTAAACTTGTGACATGAATGCTCCTTGTGATGTTTATTGCCAAAGGAAGTCCTGAAAAGTACTATTTTATTTCGTTTTATTTTTTTAATGTTTTTTGTTGTTTTTGGTACCAGGGATTGAACTCAGAGGTACTTGACCACTGAGCCACATCCCCAGCCCTATTTTGTGTTTTATGTAGAGACAGGGTCTTACTGAGTTGCTTAGTGCCTCGCCGTTGCTGAGGCTGGCTTTGAACTCGCGATTCTCCTGTCTCGGCCTCCCAAAGTGCTGGGATTACAGGCGTGCAGCACCAGCCAGCTTTTTAAAATGTTTTTATAGTACTGGGAGGGTAATGGAGGCACAGTGGGTAACCCTCAGCACCCTTGCAAACTTGGCACTCCCAGTGGCACAGAGTATGCTAGCTGCATTCTGCAGCCTGCAACCAGGCCCGGCACCCTGTGCTGTGGCGGCTGAGGGTAAACATGGATGCTGTGCACTGGTCACAGGACCCACTCTGCTGTCTGTGTGTAAATTCACAGAGAAATGAAAGGATAACTACAGAAAATAGTATTGGAACAGTGGGAATCAGGAATTTTGCACAGAAAGCTGTAGATGTTTATTGTCATTTGACTGAAGTTGGGGCAGAATTGAAAACAAAATGGGTTTGGTGCTTTGGAAAGTGTGAAAGCTGCCAGTGAACTCATTCTCCTCTAACAGAAGTAACTGAAATTAATGAGGCACTAGCAGATAACCCAGAGCTTGTGAACAAATCTTGTTACGAAGATGGTTGGCTAATAAAATATGACACTGAATGACCCTTCATAAGTAGATGACCTAATGAGTGAAGCAGCACATGAGAAATATGTAAAATGTATTGAGGGGCAAAAATGGCATCCTAAATAAACTAGTGTGGAATAACTTAAGCAGATGTCTTAAAGTAGTGGTAACAGAACACTTAAAAAGAAACTACTCTCCACACTGCTACTGAAAGAAATACCCCTTAACTTTCCAACAACTACAGATAAACACAGTATGCATCTTTTTTTACAATTCCTTATGATTTTTAAAGTAGGCTTTAGGCTCTGATATCAGAATTTATGAAATTTTCTGTGGTAAAAACAACTTATAAAAAACATGTAATTCAGCCGGGCGCGGTGGCTCACGCTTGTAATCCCAGCACTTAGGGAGGCTGAGACAGGAGAATCGTGAGTTCAAAGCCAGCCTCAGCGATGGTGAAGCACTAAGCAACTCAGTGAGACCCTGTCTCTACATAAAACACAAAATAGGGCTGGGGATGTGGCTCAGTGGTCAAGTGCCCCTGAGTTCAATCCCCGGTACCAAAAAAAAAAAAAAACCATGTAATTCAAGGATAATCTTGTTAAAAGCCTTACAGAATATTGTAACTAGCTTACATTCGTTCCTGGATTTGGGTCAATATACTTAATGATCTTCCCATTGGAAAAAACAAGGCATGGAGGAAAGTGTGTGTCAGAAGAACAATACTGTCTTAATTTTATAATATACTGCATTTGCTGGTGTTATTTTTATATACTGAAACAACAGCTTTCAACAAAATAAAATATTCAACTTTTTTTTTTTTTTTTTAAAGACAGAATCTCTCTAAATTGCCCAGGCTGGCTTTGAACTTGTGATCCTCTTGCCTCAGATTCTCAAGTAGCTGGGATTACAGGCCAGAGGCTGGCCAGATGGTGCATTTCAGTTTACAATTTCACAAAGTACAAATGATAAAAAGTTTTCAACCAAGGTAATATTTTCTGGCCTGAAGCCTTATTCTATATACTGCTTCCTCAAAATATTATTTTTGTGGCATATTTAAAATGAGGCTGAAGCAGGAGGATAGCAAGTTCAAGGGCAGCCTTAGCAAATTTTGAGATCCTGTATCAAAACAAAAACAAAACAAAAAAACCCCCCACTGGTTCCAAACAATTAAAAACCCCTAGATATTATATATAAAACAGACATAAGAAAACAGGTCGGGCGCAGTGGCACACACCTATAATCCCAGCACTTTGGGAGGCTGAGACAGGAGAATCACAAGTTCAAAGCCAGGCTCAGCAACAGTGAGGCACTAATCAACTCAGTGAGACCCTGTCTCTAAATAAAACACAAAAATAGGGCTGGGGATGTGGCTCAGTGGTCGAGTACCCCTGAGTTCAATCCTCAGTGCCAAAAAAAAAGAAAACTCAAAAAGATGGAGAGAAGGCAGATGAGCTAGGAACCCCAGGATTCAAGGAACAACATGGTAGTGAGTTTCCTAAGGCTTTTTGTCTCCAAACAGCTCAGCTTGAATGTCGAAGAAAACTTCAACCCTTACGTAAACACCTACGGGCACAGAAAAGCAAAACAAAATAACCTTCAAATGAAGCGTGTTGCCTTGCCAAAGGTCTGAGAAAGAGACAGTCTAACAAAATACAAACCTTTTTGACAATGAATGCCCTATTCCAGCAAAACACCAAAGGGGCGGGGAGAGGGCAAGCATGGCCTCCCCAAAGCCCCTGTCAGCAAAATATGAGTAAAGAGCCTAGATTTCTACCTATGTCCTGCTCTGGTAGTATCAGAGAATGCCAGAAGGGGAAGCCCAGCCATAATGGGGTATCCCTTCTCACCCACCACTATGTTATTAGTGGAAGCCACAGGAGAAAGCCTGGAACTTTTATCCCCATGCAACGCTAACAAGGCATTTCCTACTCCAGTGTCAATGGAAATCAACTAGGGAGCCTACATTTCTATTCCTACCACTGATGGTGAGCCATTTCTCCCTCTGTCCTCCAGCATCATGTAAGCAGGACCAGAGAGAGGGCCTAGACCTCCACTCCTACCCAGTGGTAACTCCCTTCTCCAATGTCAGTAGAGCCATTGAATGGAAAGCTTACATATTTCAATTCCCACTTAGCAGTTATTGGGTATCTTTCTCCATCCCCTCTGGGATGATCCTGGGCTTTAACCCCCATTTAGTATAAAGGGTCACTGCTAAAACATATCTAAATAAAATCCAGAATGTCATAATTCCCAAAGTATTCAAGATGCAATTGAAAAACATCTGTTACACAAAGCCCCAGAAAAATCTCAACTCAGATGAAAAAGAATTACAGATGCCAACATGTAAGACAATGAGAATTTTAAACCAGTCATGTTGGAAATGCTCCTATGACTAGTTATACTTGTGAGAATAAGAAGTCTTACCAAGCTGGGCGTGGTGGCGCACACCTGTAATCCTAGCATTTTGGGAGGCTGAGATTGGAGAATTGCAGAGTTCAAAGCCAGTCTCAGCAATGGTGAGGCGCTAAGCAACTCAGTGAGACCCTGTCTCTACATAAAACACAAAATAGGGCTGGGGATGTGGCTCAGTGGTAGAGCACTCCTGAGTTCAATCCCTTGTACCAAAAAAAAAAAGTCTATCAAGAAGAGTGAGATAAGGACAGAGGGAAGAGAGAGAAAAAAGATAAGATAGAGTCAAATAGAAATCTTAGAATTGAAAAATACAATAATCTCAAGAATATAGATGATAGCCGGGCACGGTGGCACAAGCCTGTAATCCCAGCACTTAGGGAGGCTAAGACAGGAGAATCACGAGTTCAAAACCAGCCTCAGCAATGGCGAGGCACTAAGCAACTCAGTGAGACCCTGTCTCTACATAAAACACAATAGGGCTGGGGATGTGGCTCAGTGGTCGAGTGCCCCTGAGTTCAATCCCCAGTACCAAAAAAATTACACAATTTGAATAACAGAACATACACTGGGACAGGGGGAACAGTCTCAGGGACTTTGGGAGTACGATGAAAAAGCCCACAGTGGCGCACGCCTACAATCCCAGCTACTTAGGAGGCTGAGGCAGGAGAATCACAAGTTCAAGGCCAGCTTGGGCAATTTAGCCAAGACTCTGTCTCAAAATTTAAAATCTTTTATAAAAGGGCTGGGGATGTAGCTAATGAAAACAACCTTCAGAAATTGAAGTAAAATAGATGTGTTGCAGGGCTGGGGTTGTAGCTCAGTGGTAGAGCACTTGCCCAGCATGTGTGAGGCACTGGGTTCAATTCTCAGCACCACCTATAAATAAATAAAATAAAGATCCATTGACAACTAAAAAAATATTAAAAAAAAAAAAGAATGTGTTGCCAACAGACTGACTGTAAAAGAATTAAATGGCAACAAACCTACCCTAAAAGAATTTATTGCTAACAGGCCTACCCAAAAAGAATGGCTAAGAATAAATACAGATTCAAAAAAGGAGCCTTGGAACTTCAGGAATGAAGAAATGAAGAAAGAACAAGGGAGAGATGAAAAAGACAGCAAACAATGGCTTTTTTAAGTAAATTATGTTTAATGGTTGAAACATATAAAATTGGTATGATTCTCAATATATAGAAAAGAAATATTTAAGCAAACTATAAAGGGGAGATTGTTAAAAAGACACTTATAAAATCACTCCACAGAAATCAAAATGAAATTCTGAAGTTCACATAACTCATGAGAAGGCAAGAAGACTCAAATGGAGGAATGAAAAACAGGAAAAACAACAAAATGACATTTAAGCTTCAATAGATCAATAATTAACACTAAATGTAAAAGGACTAAATAGACTGAAAAGACCGAATTGGCAGGGTTGATTTTTTTAAAAAATGGACTGGTATCTGTAAGAAATTCACTTCAATATAAGATAAAGGGGGGCTGAAAAATTATGAAAAAATGCAAGCATAAACCAACAGAAAATAGGAATGGCTATTTTAATACCAGAAAAAGTAAACTTCAGAGTGAAGAAAATTACCAAAGAGACAAAGGAGTATATAATACAATGACCAGAGGGTCAATCCACCAAGAAGACATAGCAATCCTAAATACATGGGCAGCAAACAACAGAGCTTCAGAATAAAGCAAAAACTGATAGAGCTGAAAAGAAAAATACATAAGTCCACAATTACAGTTGGTTTCTTTCTTTCTTTCTCTCTTTTTTTAAATTTTTTTTGGTACCAAGGATTAAACTCAGGGGCACTCGACCACTGAGCCACATCCCCAGCCCTATTTTGTGTTTTATGTAGAGACAGGGTCTCACTGAGTTGCTTAGCACCTCGCCGTTGCTGAGGCTGGCTTTGAACTGGCGATTCTCCTGTCTCAGCCTCCCTAAGTCCTGGGATTACAGGTGTGCACCACTGTACCCGGCTTAACAGTTAGGTATTTCAGCAATCTGGGGATGTAATTTAGTGGTAAACCTCCCCTGGGTTCAATTCCAGTACCAAAAAGGAAAAAAAGAGAAAATGTATTTAAGGTCTGGAGGTGTGTAGTTCAGTGGTAGGGTGCTTACCTAGCATATGCATCCCCAAAACCACACATACAAAAAAAAAGAAGGAAAAGAAAATGCATTCAATACACCTAACCTACTAAACATTACAGATTAGCAACATGGCACACTGTAGAATATTGGCTGTTTGCTGTCGTGATGAATAGCTGACTAGAAGTTATGGCTCGCTGCCACTGCACAGCATAGTGAGACAGTATCATACCTAGGTGGATTATGTTAATAGTTTTTGTTTCCAAGAGCAAAATACTCACAACTGTTTTTCCTTTTGAGAGATTTGTTTCTGCAGACTGTCAGATTTACTCAGACACTCTTGTAGGTATTTCTCATCCTCATCTTCAGCTTCCATTTGCGCCTTCTCTGCTTGCTGCAATCTGGTGTAATTCAAATCAACTTTGGGTAAAACTGAGGCTAGAACTAGGGTGTAAAAGGGTGAAGAAGACAAATAAAAGAAAAATGGGGAAATAGAAACATTTCTAAATGAAAACAAAGTTTGGGGGAAAACTCACAAACTCAAACGTGAAAGAGCCACACAATGTCTAGAAACTGTTTTGTGATTTTTTTTTTCAATACAACATATAATATGCCCAGAATACTATCTTCAAATTTGTTTTATTTCTTGTTCATAATTAACAATGCAAAGCAATACAGTCTTTACCTTTATCTAGAGCATAATGAATCAATAGGTATGTTACTGCCTTTTTACAAAACCATGAGAAGTATAGTACTTATGTCTATACTAGGTGAAGAAGCCACCTGCTATGTTATACTAAGATGTGTACGCCAGGAATCAAGTGTGCTATGGGGCCAAGAGCAAAGACCTACAATAACTCCAAGTAACAGCAGGGTCCTTCCTAGAGGATCTTTATGCATTTACTAAATAATGCCAAAGCTGTATTATATGTGTGTATATGTATGTGTATTTAAGATTCAAAAAGAATTTAGTGCTAGTTGGCACCATTCTCTAGAGATCATTTTTGTTCCTCACCACCAAATATTAAAAATCAGCTAAAAATGTAATTTTCAGTTTTTCCTGTTTTTCTTTGTAAGTCATTGCTTCTCCCCAGACTTCACTCCCTACCTCTCTTGGCCATCAAGATTTCTGAGGCTTGACTTCATTATTTTATAAGAAAATATTTCCCAAGGTTCAAGGATATTAACTCCTTGTAGGGAATCACAAGAGAAATTTCTGTTTTACTAACCAAAAACGTGCCTCTTCCTTTCTGGAGCCTTAAAGCCTCTTTAAGAGCCTTAAAATCATACTAATGGGGCAACCCTCACATATTTCAGGAGTATAAATGCTGCTTCCAAAGAAAGGAGAGTAACATTAAGTTATCTCTAAGTTTAATTCAAATTAAAATATTAAGGCAGTGGGAGTAGACCCAAGCTCTTCTCTAAGGATACAGAAAGTGAAATAAAAGTGAGAGTGAGGTAGGCCTTGAAGTTGTGCTATCACAGAAGAGGGCTTGAGGGAACTGGAAAACTGAAATGCTAAAGCATAGGGTGATGGCCAACCTGGGTTATAAACTATTTTAAAAATCAGTAAGGGAGCCATTAGGTAAAGAGTGGGCCAATGGGGGAAAAAATATCTGTGCCAACATATTGTGAAACCAAAGGTTAACTTATTTTCAAACAATTTTTATATTTTCCATCAAAAAGTAGCTAAAAAGATAAAACTGCATTTGAAAATCCTGACCTCCAAATGGTCAATACTCAAATCAGCCCTTGTGCACAAGGTTTGAGGAATGTATTTTTGGAAATCCAAGTGCACCTGCTCTGCTTTATGGCAGTGTACTACCACAGCAGCCGACCGAGAAATGTACAGGGCTCCTAATACCCTTTTAGAATACTTAATAGCATAAATTCTTTTCTATTCAATATATTACAAAATGGTGGGTTCTCTTCCAGTCTGTTTAAACACAAATGGTTTTCAGAAAGATATATCTTTGACCAGCTTGTACTGATCCTGAGTGTCACTGCTGGCACATTTCACCAATGACATTGCAATTGTCCTAGTTTGAGTTAGCAAATCATTGTCACTTCATAATGGAATGGACAGAAATCAAAGACAGAAAAAGGTAATAAAGATGTCCAAAATGTAAAAATGGGGATAAAGAAAACAAAAAAGAAAAAAGAAGAAAGAGGATGTCAATAAAAGAATATTCATGTCAGTAAAGCATTAATAGTTATGTTTTTCATAAATAGATTCAAAGAAAGCAATGATAAGACATATGTTGACATCAACATGACAGGGCAATGGAAATACATTACATTTTCCAACAATAAAAGTGAAAAATGCCAATATAAAACAATTCAATTTAAACAAAATTGTATCTGGGGTTGGGTTGAGGGTCCTAGCTCCAAGAAACAAAACTAAACTGCTAGTTCAGATGCTTGATTTCAGATAAAGAGATGGTGAATGGCAAAGAATATGACAATTCATATGCATGGAAATCAATCAAGGATAATCCCACCACTGATTTTGTTCACTATTAATTTTTTCCAGGTTTTTGTTTGTGTATGTTTTATGTAATAGATTGAACCATATGCAATTGCTGATATTAGGCCTTTAAAAAAAAAATCTACCAGATGGCAACTTCAAATGAATCAGCCCAATATAAAGCAACTTGATTCCATGCAACAACCCAAACAAAAATGCACAATCCTGTTCAGCTTAAACAAAACAGTGCTCATCTATATCTTCCTACTGGTTTTTTGTGGCAGGTGTCAGAGCTGAATAAAGAAAAAGGAGGAAAGGAGGAGAAAAAAGAAACTAGTACTGGAAATGCTGTACCTTTGTTCCAGCTGCCTCATGGCTATAGTAATTTTATTGGTTTTTTCTTCTAGTCGGGCAATTATTTCATTTTTTTCTTTCAAGCCATCTTCACAACCCTTTTTACAAAGACAAAAGCCACAGTGGTTTCCATTTTTAAACCTGAATGTTATGCTTCCTCCAGCGTTTTTGCAATGGGATTGTTGGATTGTTACTTTTTGGTTTTTTTTTTTTTGGTACTGGAGATTGAACTCAAGGGCACTCGACCCCTGAGCCACATCCCCAGCCCTATTTTCTGTTTTATGTAGAGACAGGGTCTCACTGAGTTGCTTAGTGCCTCGCCGTTGCTGAGGCTGGCTTTGAACTCGCCATTCTGTCTCAGCCTCCCTAAGTGCTGGGATAACAGGCTTGCGCCACCGCGCCCGGCTGGATTGTTACTTTTAAATAAGCAGGATTAATTTATACATTAAAATAATGGTATGATATAAAATAGTGCTATAGTCTTCATTTAAAATAAAGAAAAAACTCAAACTTCAATGTTTTTGGAAGACAACAGGATAAATTCATGTAAAACAGGCCATTTTTAAAAATTAAAAATTGTGGGCTGGGATTGTAGCTCAGCGGTGGAGCGCTTGCCTCGCAAGCGTGAGGCCCTGGGTTCGATCCTCAGCACCACATACAAGGCAATAAAGTAGAGACATTGTGTCCATCTACAACTAAAAAAATATTTAAAAAAAAAAAAATTAAAAATTGTAAAGGGCTTTTTTTTTTGGTACTGGGGATTGAACTCAGGGGCACTCGACCACTGAGCCACATCCCCAGCCCTATTTTGTGTTTTATGTAGAGACAGGGTCTCACTGAGTTGCTGAGCGCCTCGCCGTGGCTGAGGCTGGCTTTGAACTCACGATTCTCCTGTCTCAGCCTCCCTAAGTGCTAGGATTACAGACTTGTGCCACTGCACCCGGCTTGTAAAGGGCTTTTGACAACAAGTCTACTCAATAGCAATATCACCACTCTATTAGAAAATTCCAACTATGATAGCAAAGCATTTCAATCAAAATGAAATCTTTCTCAGGACTAGTGTATGAAGCAATTTACCAAAATATATTATACATTTAGATTTGAGAGTTTTTCCAAAAGATTTAATCTTGATACTCGGAGCTCCGCAGTATAGAGTATGTGTTTAGCATATGCAAGGCCCTAGGTTCAATCCCCAGAGCCCAGCATGCACACATACATACAGAAACAAATCCAGGCAGGCTATATTTAATTTGTTCCTCCATGTTTTCATTACTTTTTTTTGCGGGGGGTGGGGTGGAGGGGTGGGGAGGTGACACTGGGGATTGAACACAGAGGCGCTTTACCTCTGAATTCAATCCCCTGTATCCTAAAAAAACAAAAAATAGGGGCTGGGATTGTGGCTCAGTGATAGAGCGCTTGCCTTGCATCTGGGAGGCACTGGGTTCAATCCTCAGCACCACATATAAATAAATGAATAAATAAAGGTCAATCAACAGCTTAAAAAAAAATTAAAAAATTAAAAAAATAAATAAAAATTAAACCTTTCCTACAAACATTTCTTAATTTATATATAAAAAGAAATTGGTCTGGGGGTGTAGTTTACTGGCAGAACATTCGCCTAGTACATACATAAGGGCCCTGAGTTCAGTTCCAAGCAATGCAAAAAAAAGAAAAGAAAAGAAAGAAAGATAAATAAAAATTTCAAGAATTAAAGAACACTCTTTACCTGTAACTTTTGATACATCTCTATGTTAATTGCTTTAACCTCCTCTAGTTGTTGTCGAAGGCCTATTAGAGTATCTTGTTTTTCATGGATATCTTTCTCCAACAACTTCATGGCAAGTTCAATTTCATGTTTCATACTGACTTGTACTGATAGCTCATTCTCCACATCCTGCAATTTAAACATATCTTCAATTCACATGCCACTTCAAGATGTCAAAATCAGATACTGGACAATAAATGAGAGCAGGGAAGATTTACTACTCTATTCCTTTTAAGTCCAGTAAAGAGAATCAACCAGGTCTATAACAATATATTTTTAAATATTTTCAAATGCATTTTTTGCTAATATGAAAATATCTTCTGGGCTGGGATTGTTGCTCAGTGGTGAGAGCACTTGCCTAGCATGTATGAGGCACTGGGTTTGATCGTTAGCACCGCATAAAAATAAATAAAGCCGTGCGCAGTGGCGCAAGCCTGTAATCCCAGCACTTAGGGAGGCTGAGACGGGAGAATCGCGAGTTCAAAGCCAGCCTCAGGCGCTCAGCAACTCAGTGAGACCCTGTCTCTACATAAAACACAAAATAGGGCTGGGGATGTGGCTCAGTGGTTGAGTGCCCCTGAGTTCAATCTCCAGTACCAATAAACAAACAAACAAACAAACAAACAAACAAACAAACAAAATAAAGGTATTATGTCTATCTACAACTGAAAAAAATATTTAAAAAAGAAAATATCTTCTATATTCTGTTAACTGTCATTATTCTAATGGTTTAAGAATATTTTTATGCCTCATAAGTTAAGTATTAATTTTATTTAAGTAAAATCTAATGAAGCAGCCTTTACAAGTAAAGACCAAAGGTAGCTCAAAACAAGTTTGATTTTTTAAAGAATTTTTGTCAGATTAAGAAGTTTCCTAACATTACAAACAGCAAAAGGGGACAGAAAATTAAGGGGACAGTAATATTCTCTTCTTGACTTGAGTAGTGGTTACAGATGTACTTGTATTCCTTAAGTTGTACATTTGGTTTTTCTTACACTTCACTATTTCAAGGGCTAAAAAAACGTTAATTTTAAATATGACTTTAACAATATTTGCATATTTTATTTCATTTTTTGCACTGTCAATCACAACTCATTCATTTTATAACCATAGATTATAACTCACAGTTTCAAAAATGCTAATAGAGTGGAAATTTAAAGACTGAGAGCATTAAGGGGGTGAATTTGCTATTCCACATCAAAGACTGAAATATTCAAAATGGTACTTGCTTTAGGGTAAATTATTCCCAGAATTTTGCTTTAATGTAATCTACCTGTCGTAACTGAGATTCATCTCGAAGTTGTCTTCTGGCATCATTATACATCTCATCTAGTCCCTGCCGAGAATGCTTATATGTTTGAAGTTCTGTTTCCACATCCACTTTGGTGACCTAGGAAGAAAAAACTTGTGGGTTTTTTTTTTGGGAAGTGGGGGGCGAGGGCGGGGTCTGGTACTGGGGATTAAACCCAGGAACACTTTATCACTGAGATACATCCCCAAACTATTTTATTTATTTATTTATTTGTTTATTTTTGAAGCAGGGTCTTGTTAAACTGCTGAGGCTAGCCTCAGACCTGTCAACCTCCTGCCTCAGTCTCCTGGGTAGCTGGAACGACAGGCATGCCACCACGCCTGGCTAAGAAAACACTTTTTATTCTATAATTACTACTATCTCTACAGCACAGCAATACCTAGTCTAAGTAAAAGTCCCTAACAGTGGTAATTTCTGGCACAGGATGAACTGTCTGGAAGTAGTCTATACTTACCTCTAAGTGCTGCTGTGTTTTCATTAAGATCATTTTATTTTCACTTCGTAATTGATGGTTTTCTTCTTGGAGTTTAATGATATTATTCTTTGCTATTGCTAACTAAAAATTATGAAACAAGGACAAAGAAAAAATACTTTAAACATACTTGCTCTACAGGTTATGTTCATGGTTATAAAACAGAAAATAAAATCCTATAACTGGTAAAACGTCTCACAATTACATAAACTTTCTTAAGAAAAAATGTGCTCTTTATTATCCCAAGATACCAATTAAAAATTATTTCCTCTTGTATTAGTTCTACTATTTCCTTTTGTAGTTAAAACACATTAAGCTTATTTGTTAAGCTTATAACAAACACATTATGCTTACTGTGAGGTTTATAATATGTCCAGAATGCAAAGTGTGAGCATTATATAAATATATATACTTAATTATGCACTAAACAAGAATATTATAAAGCCTTGTGTAAAGATATAAAGATACATAAGAAAAGAAGGTTGTGCTATCATTGAAAATATAACAGGATGATGGCATGGTAACTCACACCTGTAATCACAGCCACTCAGGAGAATAGTAAGTTCAAGGCTAGCCTCAGCAACTTAGCAAGGCCCTAAGCAACTTAGTGAGACCTGTCTCAAAATAAAAAAGGCAGCTGAGCTTGGTGGTGCACACCTGTAATCCCAGTGGCTTGGGAGGCTGAGGCAGGAGGATAACAAGTTCAAAGCCAGCCTCAGCAATTTAGCAAGGCTCTAAGCAGCTTAATGAGATCCTGTCTCAAAATAAACTATAAAAAGGGCTGGGGATGTTGTTCAGTGGTTAAGCACCTCTGGGTTCAATCCCCAGTACCAAAAAAATAATATTAAAAATAAATTTAGACCGAGCACGGTGGCGCACACCTGTAATCCCTGCACTTTGGGAGGCTGAGACAGGAGAATCATGAGTTCAAACCCAGCCTCAGCAACAGCAAGGTGCTAAGCAACTCAGTGAGTCCCTGTCTCTACATAAAACACAAAATAGGGCTGAGGATGTGGCTCAGTAATCGAGTACCCCTGAGTTCAATCCCCAGTACCAAAAATAAATAAATAAATAAATAAATAAATAAATAAATAAATAAATTTAAGGGCTGAGGTTGTTGCTCAGTGGTGGAGTGTTTGCCTAGCATGTGTGAGGCACTGGGTTCAATTCTTAGCACCACATATAAATAAATGAGTAAAAGAAAAGTCCATCAACAAATTAAAAAATAATTCAAAATAAATAAATAAATAAATTTGAAAGGACTGGGGATGTATCTCAGTAGTAGAGTATCCCTGGGTTCAATTCCCAGTACCACATATTCAACAAAAAGAAAAGGCACAGGGCTGAGTTGTGGCTCAGTGGCAGAGTGCTTGCCTAGCACATGTGAGGCACTGGGTTCAATTCTCAGCACCACATAAAAAATAAATAAAGATATCATGTCCATCTACAACTAAAAATATTAAAGAAAAAGAAAAGGTGCAAACTAGTAAGCAACAATAATGGTCCCAATCAAGAGTCCAATCATACATACAAAGATAGATTTTGAACTATAATCAAGTATACTACTGTTTAGAAAGAACAGGCCAATTCTTTTATTTTTTTTTATTTTTAGTTATAGATGGACAGAATACCTTTATTTTATTTATTTAGTTTTATGTGGTGCTGGGGATAGAACCTAGTGCATCACATGTGCTAGGCAAGCGCTCTTAATACTGAGCCACAACCCCAGCCCCAAGAACAGGCCAATTCTTTTTTTTTTTTTCAGTTATAGATGGACACATCTTTATTTTTATGTGGTGCTGAGAATCGAACCCAGTGCCTCACATGTGCAAGGCAAGTGCTCTGCCACTGAGCCACAACCCTAGTCCCACAGGCAATTCTTAAAGAATTAAGAATTTTAATTAACATGGAAAATAGAGTTCATAGTACTAATAACAGGCTTCTTCTTCTAGCCTAAATAATCTGGCAAATGGGAAGAAAAAATTCTTTGATTTGGTAGATATTTACTTATTTTGAGACAAAATTCTCACTAAATTGCCCAAGGTAGCCTCAAACTTGTGATCCTCCAAGCCACAGACTCCCAAGTAAATGGGATTACAGGTGTGTACCACCACATCTGATTGATAGATTTTTAACTTTTCTAAAAAATAACTACAAACAGTATGAACAAGAAAGCTGAGACAAATTTCTGGTTTTTTTTTTTTTTTTAATATTTTTTTAGATATTGATGGATCTTTTTTTTTTTTTTTAATATTTTTATTTTGTTTTTATGTGGTGCTGATGATCGAACCCAGTGCCTCACTGGCGCTACCACTGCGCCACAATCCCAGCCCCAGATATTGATGGATCTTTATTTTATTCATTTATTACTTACACGTGGTGCTGAGGATCGAACCCAGTGCCTCACGCATACTAGGCAAGCGCTCTACCACTGCGCTACAGCCCCAGCCCCAAATTTCTGGTTCTTTAAATGAGCTCTCAGGCCGGGCACAGGGGCGCACACCTGTAATCCCAGCGGCTTGGGAGGCTGAGGTAGGAGGATGGGGAGTTTAAAGCCATTCTTAGCAAAAGTGAGGCGCTAAGCAACTCGGTGAGACCCTGTCTCTAAATGAAATATAAAATAGGGCTGGGGACGTGGTTCGGCGGTCAAGTGCTCTCAGTTCAATCCTCAGTTACTCCCTCACCCCCCAAAAATGAGTTCCTAGACCACTGGATTGCCACTTTCACAACAGAGGAAACCAGAACAAACTGGATGAGTTTTACAAGTGAGAGGGTGGAAGAAAGGCAGGTATGATCATGCAGTGATGCTTGTGAAAAAAGTAATCTGAGCCAGGCGCGGTGGCTCAAGCCTGTAATCCCAGCACTTAGGAAGGCTAAGACAGGAGAATCGCGAATTCAAAGCCAGCCATGGTGAGGCTCTAAGCAACTCAGTGAGACCCTGTCTCTACATAAAACACAAAACAGGGCTGGGGATGTGGCTCAGTGGTCGAGTGCCCCTGAGTTCAATCCCTGATACCAAAAAAAAAGAAGAAAAGTAATATGAATAGTGGAAAAACAAGGGTACACTGTGTCACTGAAAAAAAAATATCTAACTATAGGTCAGTTCACTATCTAAATATATATCATCCAGATTTAAAATGAGAATTAAAATTAAAACTTATCTATAGAAAAGTCTTGTGTGAGTTTTATCTCTGGGGCGCATTTCTAGAAGTTGAATATCTCAATAGCATCTCACAGATTTGCATAACTAGGAATTTGTCTATGAATATGAGTTTTTTCTAGAATTTACAATCACCAATTACAAAAGCAAGTTTTCCATCATGATGAAAGTGTGTGTGTATGGATCCACTTAATGGATTTATACTTAAAAGTGAAAATACCACAAATAGTAGGTCCAGGGAAAAGAATTATCAATCACTGGAAGTCAATACCTCTTCAATCAGCTTAGTGTTTGACTTTTCCAATGAATCAACTCTTGAATGGAGGCTGCTGACTGTACTGCTGAAATTAACAAAGAAAAAACTAATTCACAATCATACAAACTCATGAAGGCAAGAAAAATTATATTATCCTGGATTCATTATGTGACATATACCAACTATCCTGAACAAAATGTCTGGAAGTGAGGAATTTCATTTACTTGGATAACTTAATTTGGCTAGGACAGCAAAACAATATTTCTATTAAAATTTCAGGGCTGGAGTCATAGCTCATTGGTAGAGCGCTTGCTTAGCATGTGTGAGGCACTGGGTTCAATTCTCACCACCACTTATAAATAAATAAAGATCCATCGACAACTAAAAAAATATTTAAAAAAAAATTTCAGCAGGGCACAGCGGCGCACGCCTATAATCCCAGCAGCTGGGAAGGCTGAGGCAGGAGAATCGTGACTTCAAAGCCAGCCTCAGCAACCACGAGGCTCTAAGCAACTCAGTGAGACCCTGCCTCTAAATAAAACACAAAATAGGGCTAGGGATGTGGCTCAGTGGTAGAGTGCCCCTGAGTTTAATCCTTGGTACCAAAAAGAAAAAAAAATTCCAGGATTGGTGAGACAGCTCAGGGGTAGAGCTCTTGCCTAGCATGTACAAGGCCCTGGGTTCCATCCCCAACACCACAATAAAAAACAAAAAAACAATTTGGGACTGTTCATTTTTCATTGTCTTCTTAGGGTCCTTCTTACAATTCACTGATAATATTTAGCAGTTTAGGAATGGAAATTCCACATAAAATTAATAAATATTGTTAAAATTTAAAGTATTTTTTAAAAGGATGAACTTTAAATGTCCACTCGATAATCATGTGGCTTAATGAAGAATACATTACTTTTCAATTCAACTCCCATTCTGTTTCTCCTGTTTTCATAACTTAGAAACCTTCAAACTCACACACAGTTTGAAAAACATGAACGAGATACACAGTAGCAGGTACCAGTTGGCGTGCACCTAGACACCCTTCTTTCATGAGTATAATCAAAAGTCGTGTAACACCACATGAATACACTTGTTTTTGCATTTTTGTTTAAGTGGATCAAGAGTGCATACTAGCAGAATACAGTGGTGCACACTTAAAATCCCAGTGACTAGGGAAGCAGAGGCACAAGGATTGCAAGGTCAAGACCAGCCTCAGCAACTTAGTAAGACCTGTCTCAAAATAAAAATAAAAAATAAAAGGGCTGGGGATATAGCTCCATGGTAAAGCACTCCTGGGTTTAAGACCTAGAACCAAAAAAAAGGAATGGACACTATTATACATTTTATTAGGCTGTTGTCCAAGGCCTACTTGATATTAGCCTCTCAAAGTTTTCCCAATAATATGTAATATAATTTATTACAGCAATACCTATAATAAACACAACAATTATTTATTTATTTATTTGTTGGGGTTTTTTTTGTTGTTGTTGTTTTTCGGTACTGGAGATTGAACTCAGGGGCACTCGACCACTGAGCCACATTCCCAGCCCTATTTTGTGTTTTATGTAGAGACAGGGTCTCACTGAGTTGCTTAGTGCCTCGCCGTTGCTGAGGCTGGCTTTGAACTCGCGATTCTCCTGTCTCAGCCTCCCAAAGTGCGCCACCATGCCTGGCTTATTTATTCTTTTCAGATATTTAGACACAACAAATTTTATACCACCCTCAGAAACAAGTATTTGTACATAAGATTGGCGAAATAAAAAAAATGTTTTTCTGTTTATATTAAATCATTTTTCTTTTTCTTTTTTTCTTTTTTTGGAATCAAGGATTGAACCAAGGGGTGCTTAGTCACTGGGCCACATCCTCTTTTTATTTTTTATTTTGAGACAGTCTTAGTAAATCGCTTAAGGCCTCATTAATTGTTGAGACTGGCTTTGAACTTGCAATACACCTCCCTCCATGTCCCAAGTCACTGGGATTACAGGTGTGTGCCCCCACACAAAGCTCAATTCTGTGTATTCTTTTTTTTTTCTTTTTTTAAATGTTTTTTAGTTCTTGATTGATATTTATTTATTTATTTATTTATATGCAGTGCTGAGGATCGAACCCAGTACCTCATACATGTGAGGCAAACACTCTACCACTGAGCCATAATCCCAGCAATTCTGTGTATTCTTAATTTCTGTTCTCTCTCTATTCCCTCAATCCTTTCTTAACTAATTAGGAGAAAGCATAGGTTTAAACTGAAAGCAAAGCCTAAGAGGTACCCATAATACTTACTTGAGTTGTCTATTTAATTCTTCAACATAATTCTTTTGGTCTAAGATGGCAGCAATTTGAACATTCCTAGAGGGGAGGAAAAGAAACTTTATGCTATCTGGAAGTATGGAAAAAAATATCTAAATCATCCAAAAACTTATCATAAAACAACATTGTCTTGCCTTTAAAACAAAATTCAAGAATTTTTGTAATCTCAGATGTAAAATGTGTACTAAGTAATCATAGTCTGTTCAATAAATTACTCACTAATACTAGACTTAACACTGTTAGGATATTTGAAATAATTAGACTTTGAAATAAATCAGCATTATTATAAAATGCAGCTATTAAAATGGATCTCAGTACAGGTATGAGCAAAAGTTTTACTTCACATCAAAGTCACCTTCTTCTAACTGGTTTGTTCCCATTTTGCTTTGTAAAGCTTTTAAAGTAAAAATGAAACAAAACAGGAGTCATGGGGTGAGGGTGACAGGGGACATGGACACAAACCACAGTGTGAATAATGAATCTAAAATTGATTTGTAAAGAGCTATACTTTTTTTAAGAAGTGAAATAACTTAGGAAAATCATACCTTTCTTTATTTCCGATATCCTCTTCATTTTTTAAATACATGGAAAAATCAATCACGCCAACCTGAAATGAATAAAGTTATTATTACTTAAACGGAAGAAATAATACTTAATCATGCAACTCTTTTTCACTCTTAATTTTTCTTTAGTGTTTAACGGCACTGTTAACACAACTTGGAGTGACTCCTGGCTCAAGGAGGAAGTATGCAAACTGAAAACCTTCTGCACTTACTTGTGAGTCTAAATCCTCTCCCTTCACACACAGATTAGCATCTATCACGTTCAGACCAACCAGCAGTCCAACAATTACTGCTCCTTCTTCTTCCATCATTAGTGCATGATACTCATAGAACTCACTGTGAAAATTAGAAGAACAAAAACTTTCACAAATTTGTTTCTAAAATAAACATTTGAAATCTTAGCACCTTATCTTCCACTTGGAAGACATGGACGCAATCTATGTTAGGTGCCTTTATTTTCTCATTTTTTGCTGTGCTAGGGATTGAACCCAGGGCCTCAGGCATGCTACACTAGTGCTCTGCCACTGAGTTATGCTCCCAGCCATGTTAGATAAAATTAACCTTTCTACATGTTATCTTTTCAAAATTTAAACGTTGTTCAAAAGGTGGAAGAAAAAGGACTAAAGGAAATAAAACAGGAAAAGGAATTTTAAGAGAGAAAAGACGAAGAGAGCCGGGCGCGGTGGCGCAAGCCTGTAATCCCAGCACTTAGGGAGGCCGAGACAGGAGAATTGCAAGTTCAAAGCCAGCCTCAGCAATGGTGAGGCGCTAAGCAACTCAGTGAGACCCTGTCTCTACATAAAACACAAAATAGGGCTGGGGATGTGGCTCAGTGGTCGAGTACCCCCGAGTTCAATCCAAGGTACCAAAAAAAAAAAAAAAGAAAAGAAGAAAAAAGCAAAGTGAGATTAAAAGAAAGGCAACATTGACACCTGGAATATTTCTGACTTTCAGCACAGTGGGCTAGCACAGTGGCCTATAATCCCAGCTACTTGGGAGACTGAGGCAGGAAGATTCCATGTTTGAAGGTAGCCTCCGAAACTTAGTGAGACCCTATCTCAAAATAAAAAAAGGGTATAGCTTAGTGGTAGATCCCACTGGTTTCAACTCTCAGTAACACACACATACACATACACACACACACACACACACACACACACACACAGTGATTTGCTAGTTTGATTATACATTTTATTAGAACTGAATTTTCAGAACTAGGATCCACTAAAACCTTTGGCATAAAGACTAAGGTAGAAAATAACTATAAAACATTTTGAAGCTGGGCGCGGTGGCTCAAGCCTGTAATCCCAGCACTTAGGGAGGCTGAGACAGGAGAATCGCGAGTTCAAAGCCAGCCTCAGCAACGGCGAGGCACTAAACAACTCAGTGAGACCCTGTCTCTACATAAACCATGAAATTGTGCTGGGGATGTGGCTCAGTGGTCAAGTGCCCCTGAGTTCAATCCCCAGTACCAAAAATAAAAAACAAAACATTTTGAGCTGGGTTTGGTAGCACACACCCATAATCCCAGCAACTAGGGAGGCTGAGGCAGGAGGATCAAAAATTTGAGGTCAACTTTGACAATTCATGAGATCCTGTCTCAAGATAAAAAATTAAAAGAGCTTACTAAGGTCATGGCTCAGATGTAGAATCCCTGGGTTCAATCTCTAATACCACAAAAACAAGTTTTTTAAATAAAAATAGCCAGTTATGGTGGCACATGCCTGTAATCCTAAAACTAGTGAGGCTGAGGCAGGAGGATTTAAATTCAAAGCCAGCCTTAACAATTTAGCAAGGCCCTAAGCAACTTAGTGAGACTGTGTCTCAAAATAAAAAATAAAAAGGGCTGGGGATATGGCTTAATGGTTAAGTGCCCCTGGATTCAATCCCCAGTACCAAAAACAAAAATAATAATGAAACATTTCAAAGCCTATGTAAAAGTCAGTGCATTTCACAGGTGTATTTTAAGTTATTTTAATAGATAATCATCTGTGAAAAACACTATGGAGCCAGGCACGGTGGCACAAGCCTGTAATGCCAGCACTTAGGGAGGCTGAGACAAGAGAATAGTGAGTTCAAAGCCAGCCTCAGCAATGGTGAGGTGCTAAGCAACTCAGTGAGACCCTGTCTCTACATAAAACACAAAATAGGGCTGGGGATGTGGCTCAGTGGTCGAGTGCCCCTGAGTTCAATCCCCAGTACCAAAAACAAACAAACAAACAAACACTATGGAAGCCAGGTGTAGGTGCATGCCTATAAACTCAGCAAATTATGAAGCTGAAGCAAGATCACAAATTCCAGGACAGCCTCAGTAATTTAGTAAGACCCTATCTCAAAATAAAAAATAAAAAGGGCTGGGGATACAGTTCAGTAGTACAGATGCCCTTGAGTTCAATCCTCAGTACTGCTAAATAAATACATAAATAAATACACTATGGATATCTGTACTAAAAAAAAAAAGTTCAAATAAGAGACCGGTGAAAGAAATCAGTGTATTTATTTATTTATTTACACTAGGCATGGTGGCTCACACTTGTAAATCCCAGCTGGGGCAGAAGGAGCTCAAATTCAAAGCCAACCTTAGCAATTCAGCGAGGCCCTAAGCAACTTAGCAAGACCCTGTCTCAAAATTTTAAAAATTATAAAAGAACTGGGTATATGGCTCAGTGGTCAAGGGCCTGAGTTCAATCCCCAGTACCAAAAACAAGTCCACAACTGGTAATATAATAATGCCCCACCATGTTGTTTCTCTTTCATTTTACTGCTCTTGTATTTTATGTCACCTTTTTATATCTCACATATCCTTTTATATGACAGGCTGGATCATTTTGGGAAGACAGAATATAAATGAACAAAAAGGAACATTAGTTAACGGTACCAACCTCAAGAGATCCCTTTGAATAATTAAGCAACGCAGGTAATCAGCCATTTTTTTCTGCATGAGAGCTAATCGAAGCCATGCTCTTGCACGACCCAGTGGGGTCCTAAAAAGAAAAACCAAATGGTCAAAAAATAGCCTTAGCTCTAAGACCACAGACTACATGTTCCATCTTTGTTGTGGTACACATTAACAAAGAGAAAAGCCATTTTGTCAAGGTGGTGTTTTCATTTTTATAAAAAGTTTTCAATTAGCAATAATTGCACCTTGGATAAAACTCATTGGCTACAGTGATACCACAGTGCAAAGCTCATTTTTATAGTTTTAAGCCGGCAAGTTAACAAATCCCTGGGAGGTTAGTAAATCTGCTCCTATAGGATATGTAAGTACCATTTTATCTCTTAAAACAAATGATTCTCTGTACTGGGAAATGACCAAATTATGTCATGTGCATGGATGAATATGTAACTACAAATCACAATATTATAATTATAATGTGCCAATAAAAAACTAAATTACAGAAATGATTTGGGGCTGGGGTTGTGGCTCAGTGGTAGAATGCTCGCCCGGCACATGTGAGGCACTGGGTTCAATCCTCAGCACCACATAAAAATAAATACATAATTCTTGGCTTGCCTATCAGCAATTTTGTCTTCCAAATTAAAACCATCTATATTCACCAATAAAAAAATAAATAAATAAATACATAAAATAAAGGTTTTCTGTTCATCTACAACTAAAAAAAAAAAGAAAGAATTCACAGCCAAGCATGGTAGCACATGCCTGCAATCCCAGCAACTTTGGAGGCTGAAACAGGAGGATCACAAGTTGGAGGCCAGCCTCAGCAACCTAGTGAGGCTGTTAACAATTTAGTGAGACCCTGTCTTAAATTTTTTTTAAAGTTGTCAATGGACCTTTATTTTATTTATATGTGGTGCTGAGAATCGAACCCGATGCCTTACACATGCTAGACAAGAGCTCTACCACTGAGCTACACCCCCAGCCCCCTTTCTTAAAGTTTCAAAAAATAATAAATAAATAAAAAGAAATGATTCACTAAATAGTGAGAATATTTCTTTTTTTTTTTTTTTTGGTACTGGAGATTGAACTCAGGGGTACTCGACCACTGAGCCACATCCCCAGCCCTATTTTGTGTTTTATGTAGAGACAGGGTCTCACTGAGTCACTTCGCGCCTCGCCATTGCTGAAGCTGGCTTTGAACTCGCGATTCTCCCGTCTCAGCCTCCCTAAGTGCTGGGATTACAGGCTTGCGCAACCGCGCGTGGCTCTTTTTTTTTTAACTCATGTTTTTTCTAGGGTTTTTTGTTTGTTTGTTTTTACCTTTACTTTATTTTTATGTGGTACTATGCTAGGCAAGGCTCTACCACTAAGCTACAACTCCAGCCCCTCATATGTTCTTATGAAAAGAAGATTCTGGCAGGTAGCTTTGAAGGAAAAAAAAAAATTTTTTTGGTGCCAGGGATTGAACCCAAGGTTACTTAAACACTGAGCCACATTCCTTTTCCTTTTTCAAAAATTTTTCATTTTGATACAGGGTCTTACTAAGTTTCTTAGGGCCTCACTAATTTGCTGAGGTTGGCCTCAAATTTACAATCCTCCTCTTAGCCTTCTGAGTTGTTGGAATTACAGAAATGTACCACCATGGCCAGCCCATGCCACTTATCTGAACTTAATTTTTTACATCTATACAATTATTACATCTACTCTAAAGATTGGTAAACATTAAATGACCAGGTATGGTGAAACATGCCTGTAATCCCAGCTGTTTGGGAGGATGAGGTAAGAGGATCATAAATTCAAAGTCAGCCTCAGCAACTTGGCATAACTCTGTCTCAAAATAAAGCGTAAAAGCTGGGCGTGGTGGCTCAAGCCTATAATCCCAGCACTTAGGGAGTCTGAGACAGGAGAATCGCGAGTTCAAAGCCGGCCTCAGCAACAGTCAGGTGCTAAGCAACTCAGTGAGACCCTGTCTCTACATAAAACACAAAATAGGGCTGGGGATGTGGCTCAGTGGTCGAGTGCCCCTGAGTTCAATCTCCAGTACCAAAAATAAATAAATAAATAAATAAAGCATAAAAAGGGCTGGTACCAAAATGAGACAATTTGTGTAAAAAGGTTACCTTATTACCCACACAGTGCTCAGTAGTAGCCATTTATTCTTATCATTCAATTAAGCCCAATTTACAAATATCTGAATATTAAAATAACAAGAAAACACTATCATGTTCCCCACA
>CM053404.1:48759833-48775597 GCA_028644305.1 Xerus rutilus | reverse complement strand
GGCGAGGCGCTAAGCAACTCAGTGAGACCCTGTCTCTACATAAAACACAAAATAGGGCTGGGGATGTGGCTCAGTGGTCGAGTACCCCTGAGTTCAATCCCCAGTACCAAAAAAAAAAAAAGTTATCTCTGAAGGATTGCAAGTTTGAGGCCAGCCTCAGCAGCTTAGTGAGGCTATAAGCAACTTAGTCAACTTAGTGAAATCCTGTCTCAAAATAAAATAAAAAAACACTGGGGATGTGGCTCAGTGGTATAGTGCCTCTGGGTTCAACCACTGGTATAAAAAAAAGAAAAGATAAGAAAGAAAGAAACATAGGAACTTACTTAGCCTTGGGCTGTGGATGTGGTTCAGTGGTGGACCACTGGCCTGACATGCATGAGGCCCTGAATTCCATTCCTAGCAAAGGACATGGACCTTAGCCTTAATTAACAAAAAACTTTCAACAGTCATGATTTCTTAGCTGGAAGTTTCATGTACATTTCACGTACATTAATCCAATAAAATAGGCAGATGGTACTATAGGCTCCAATTTTCAGAGGAAGGAAACTAATTTCACAAGTCCTATGGTATGTGAGTAGTTTATCTGAGAACTCGACTCTCCTGAACCTTTGCCCTGGATTTAGTCTACTTCAGTCTTCAACAAATAGTTATTTTGTTTATTCATTTGTTTGTTTGTTGTAGATGGACACAATACCTTTATTTTATTTGTTTATTTGTATGTGGTGCTGAGGATTGAATCCAGTGCCTTGCACACGCCAGGCAAGTGCTCTAACACTGAGCCACAACTACAGACCAACAGATAGTTACTGATTGCCTACTATGTGCAAACTAGCTTAACACTCAGAAAACAGATGTAGAATTGATACGTCTTTTTTTTTTTTTTGGCTACTTAGGATTGAACCTAGGGACACTTTACCACCAGGAAACACCCCCAGTCCTTGTTTTATTTTTTATTTTGAGACAAGGTCTTAGTATTTGCTTAGGGCCTTGCTAAGTTGCTGAAGCTGGCCTCCAACTTGTGATTCCTGCCTCAGTCTCCAGAGTTGCTGGGATTACAGATGTGTGCCACCACACCTAGCAACCTCTTAAAGGTACAGCCTCTTAAAAGTACTTGCAATTTCCTATAATACAATGAAATGGAAGAAAGTGATACAATAAAGTATATATATAATATTTTTTTTCTTAGTGGTAAGAACTTAAAAGAAAGAATGGTTAATTTTTACTGGAGGAGGTGGAATCTGAGCTGAATCATAAGGAATAAACAGTTTTACAAGCACTATGGCACACGCCTGTAATCCTAGAGACTTGAGAAGCTCAAGCAGGAGATTCACAAGTTGAAGGCCAGCCTCAGCCACTTAGCAAGGCCCTACGCAACTCAGTGAGACCCTGTCTCAAAATAATTTTTTAAAATAACTTTTTTTAAATGGAGATGGGCCTGGGGATGTGGCTCAGTGGTAAAGTACCTCTGAGTTCAATCCCCAGTACAAAAAACAAAGCCCGAGCAGAATTTTATTAGAAGACAATGAAAGAAGGGTACATAATGTAACAGGGTCCACTCACGATCTGAATGTAACCCTTACTGCTCTTCTGCTGCAGCTCAATTTTAAAGTGACTTTTCCCCACCCTACCCCCACCTTCCTTTTCTTCCTCTCCTCCTCCCTAACCATGGGGAAGCAAGATTAACCTTTCTGTCCTAGGTCAAGTTATCTGTCCTTCAGCTCAGGGACCACAGGAATGAAGGAATCCAGACTTCAGAACTGGCTCCAAGGGGTCTAAGAAATGGCTTCTGTAGAGAACCATCTGTGGGCTGTGTGTGGACCGCAGGGCATCATAGCCATTTGAACAGGTGAATCTGGTATCTGGGAATGACTACTGGACATTTCCTCTGGTTGACTTTCCTGACATTCTGAGCCCTATTCAAGCTCCGCCAAAGGTCCCACACAGCACCAGAGATGGGGTGACCTGCTGTAGCCACACAGCCCCTCTGAGATGGGTATGACCTGCCAAGATGCCAATCAACCTGCTGACTGCAAGACATCGTGAAGCAAGATTCTGCCCTTATCCATGCTTTTGATGTACCCTTTTAAACAAACCATGGGAGCCATTCTCTCTAGTCTAGTCCAGCTCCTGCATGGACTAGTACTATCAGGGGCTTTACAACTTTTGAAACTATAATTCTGACTTTGTCTTTTCTTCTTCACTAATTGCTCTAGATGTTAATTTCTCAGGTGGCTTGCACCCTCCTCAGCAGGAAGAAAAACACCCCAAAAGAAATGCTGGCGGTCTCCCCACAGGCTACCTCTCAAAGCTAAAAATGAATTAGAACTCCTGACAAGGCACAGCCGGAGTACAGCCTTTGTATCCCCTCTTAGAAGCCCACTATTTCCCTAGTAGTTAGAACCACAGCCCCCAGGGCCGGAGTCTACTGTGTATTCTCCTTTGCTGGCAACGCAATAACCTTTTTGTTTCCTTAAAACCTTGTCCTTGTCATTGGATTATCACCAGGGACAAGGACTGAACTCTCCGTATCATTAATGCTGAGAGAAGATGATAAACTGCGAGGTATGTCAGAGGACAGTAAATACACTTCTGAGGTTAAGAATGAACAACTAATAACATTACTTACTTAAGACCAGGTAAATCTCGGACACTGGCTCCTATTTCCTCCGCTTCTGGGTAAAGCTTCTCCACCAGTTCCAAAGGGCCCCAAATGGTTTTGTTGTAACTCAAAAATGATTTTCTTACTGGAAAAAAAACAAAGGGAGGGAAGAAGAAAATACAATGCCCACAGTTTCAAGATATAAAATGCTAGTAACTTCACCTTAAATATTCAGTTTCAACATTTCTAACTTAACATACCATTATTCAAAGACCTCTCCACTCCTTTATTTTTATTTTTTTGACTAATTTTTTTGGTACTGGGTACTAAACCCATAGGTTCTCTACCACTGAGTTTTTTGTTTGTTTGTTTGTTTTCGGTACCGGGGATTGAACTCAGGGGCACTCGACCACTGAGCCACATCCCCAGCCCTATTTTATATTTTATTTAGAGACAGGGTTTCACTAAGTTGCTTAGCACCTCTCCATTATTGAGGCTGGTTTTGAACTCGCTATTCTCCTGTCTCAGCCTCCCTAAGTGGTAGGATTACAGGTGTGCACCACCACACCTGGCAAACTGAGCTTTTTATTTAGAGACAAAGTATCAATAAAATTGCCTAGACTGACCTGGAACGGCATTCTGAGTAGCTGGAATTATATCATGCCCCATCATGCCCCACTTTTCCATTCTTGTTGATCAGCAACCTGTTCAATCAGGAACTTGTTGCCCATTCTGCCCCCTACACTTTGCCATATCAGAAAAATGCTTTTTGGCCATTCTTTCATATCCAAAAGTATGTAGGCAGAGTCAGTCATGATGGGACATGCCTATAATCTCAGCAACTCAGGAGGCTGACACAGAAGGATTGCAAGTTTGAGACCATCCTAGGCAACTTAGTAAGACCTTGTCTCAAAATTTAAAAAGTAAAAGGAGGGGCTGGGATTGTGTCACAGTGGTAGCGTGCTCGCCTAGCACGCGTGAGGCACTGGGTTCGATCCTCAGCACCGCATAAAAATAAAGATACTCTGTCCACCTACAACTAAAAAAATAAATAAAAATAAAATAAAATAAAAAAGTAAAAGGGCTGGGAATATGACTCAGTGGTAAAGAACTCCTGGATTCAATCCTCTATCCCACTTTAAAAAAGAAAAAAAGTATAGAGGCAGGTAATTAAACAATGACCAAGCCAAGCACAGTGGCGCACGCCTGTAATCCCAGCACTTTGGGAAACTGAGACTGGAGAATCGCGAGTTCAAAGCCAGCCTCAGCAACGGCGAGGCGCTAAGCAACTCAGTGAGACCCTGTCTCTACATAAAACACAAAATAGGGCTGGGGATGTGGCTCAGTGGTTGTGTGTCCCTGAGTTCAATCCCTGGTACCAAAAAAAAAAAAAAAAAAAAACAAAAAAACAATGACCAGTCACATTCTTGACCAGTACGAAAATAAAGACTGGTGGCCCTTGTAGATTGACCTTTATAAATTTAAATAAGCTAAGCACAAATAACACAGTGTTTTCCTTTTAATTATGAAAACTTATGAATTTTTCTTTATTCTGACATTTGGGTAATATAAAACCATGAAGTCAGCTGGGCACAGTGGTGCACACCTCTAGTCCCAGATACCCCAGAGGCTGAGGCAGGAGAATCACAAGTTCAAAACCAGCCTCAGCAATTTAATGCCTTTAAGCAACTTAGCAAGACCCTCGATCAAGGAGCTGGGGTTGTGGTTCAGTGGTAGAGCTTGCCTGGCATATGTGAGGCAGCGGATTCGATTCTCAGCACCACATATAAATAAATAAAATAAAGGTCCATCTACAACTAAAATATATATATGCACACACACACATATATATATGAAGACCCTCATTCAAAATAAGAAATAAAAAGGGTTGGGAATTGTGGCTCAGGGGTTGATTCCCCTGAGTTTAATCTCCAGCACAAAAAACAAACAAAAAACCTAGATGCATTAAGATAAGCATAGGAGCCAAGCTTGGTGGTGCACACCTGTAATCCCAGTCACTTGGGAGGCTGAGGCAGGAGGATCCCAAATTTAAAACCAGTCTCAGGAATTTAGCAAGGCTCTCAGCAGCTGAGTAAGACCCTATTTCAAAAAATAAAAAGGGTTGGGGATGCCAAGCACAGCACACAGCAACTTCGGAGGCTGAGGCAGGAGGCTTGCAAGCCTCAGGAGTTTAGTGAGCTCTAAGCAACTTATTCCTAAGCAACTTAGTGAGACCCATCTCAAAATAAAAACTAAAGTTTTGAGCATATAGTTCAGTGGTAAAGTGCCCCTGGGTTCAATTCTTAGTACCAAAAAAAAGAGGATTAAAAAAACATAAGCTTTTGACTAGTAGGAAATGGCTTACTATATTTTGTAAAGGATAATAAATTATGAAAATAACTATTTGGGCCAACATTGAGCAAATTCCAAATTCCAGTTTAGTAAGCTTGGGGAAAGTAAAGATCTATATCACTGCTATTTTAAAAATAAAAGTTTCTTGAAAAGAAAAGTAAAAGTCAAGAAGGTCTGAGGTCAGACTGGTGATTTTCTATGTATTTGAAGTGTTTTGAAGCAGGATATGGTAGAAGCACTTGTAGTCCCAGCTACTTGGGAGCCTGAGGCAGGAAAGTGGCCTGACATGGGAGTTGGAGAACATCCTGGGCAAGATAAGGAGACTCCATCTCAAAAACCAAACGAAAAAAGTATTTAGAGACTGATAACATCACGAGAGAACAAAAACATGGGGAAGCAAATGCTCTTGTATACTGCTAGTTGATAAATCCATGAAGCCTGTATAATGTCAATTATATATCTTTTGGCCCAGTAATAATACTCCTAGGATTCTATGTAAAGTTCTCCAAAAACAAAAGTCTCAGGATAATAAAACATAATGGTATTTAGAGTAAAAGGAAAAAAAAACAGAAAAGAGCTAAAAGAATGATGCTCTTTAGGAAGATGAATGGAAAGAATGAACAGAATCCATATTTGCTGTGTAGTTATGATTTCTATTTGTTTGTTTTTGAGATGGGCTTTCATCATGTTGTCCAGGCTGGTCTCAAACTTGGGGCTCAATGAATCCTCCCAACTCAGCCTCTTGAGTGACTGAGACTACAGATTTTTGCCACTGTGTCAAGCATTTATTTTATGTTATACTGTTTGACATACTTCAATAGTTTCCCTTATCTTAGGTTTCTGTACTTCGGTACCTTCAATCAACTATGGTCTGAAAATAGTACATAGAAAATTCCACAAACAGACCACATTCACATAACTTCTATTACAGTACATTGTTATAATTTTTCTATTTTATTATTATTGTTGTTAATCTCTTTCTGTGTCTAAATGATCAATTAAACTTTGTCATAGTCATGCATAGGAAAAAATAAAGTAAACATAGGGTTTGGTACTTTTCATGGTTTTGGGCACCCACTGAGAGGTCACAGATAAGGTGAGGGGGAAATACTGTACCAAAAGAGTATATTTCACTATCATTCACATAATATTTTTCCTTTTTTTGGTTCTGAGGATTGAACCCAGGGGTACTTAACCACTGAGCCACATCTCCATTATATATGTATATATATGGGGTTTTTTTGTTTTTGTATTTTGGTACCAGGGATTAAACCAAGAGGGACTAACCAGTGAGCCATATCCCCAGCCCTTTTATGTTTTGAGATAGGGTCTTGATAAGTTTGTGAAGCTGGCTTTGAACTTACTCCTGCCTCAGCCTCCCAAGCTGCTGGGATTAGAGGTGCGTGCCACCATGCCCAACTCATTCATACAATTTTAAGATATTATTTTAATTCTTTAGCCAGGTACATATTTGTTATCCCTATGATTCTGGGAGACTGAAGCAGGAGGATCATAAGTTCCAGGCCAGCCTCAGCAACTTAGCAAGAACCTGTCTCAAAATAAAAAATAAAAAGGGGGCTGCGGTGGTAGCTCAGTGGTAGAGCGCTTGCCTAGCATGAGTGAGGCACTGGGTTCAATTCCCAGCACCACATATAAATAAATGAATAAAATAAAGGTATTGTGTTTATCTACAACTAAAAAAAATTTTTAAAAAGAAGATTTTTTTAAAAATTTAAAAAATAAAATAAAAAGGGCTAGGGATGTGGCTCAATCATTGAGCACTCTTGGGTTCAATTCCTGGTACCAAAAATAGTAGAAAGGATGGGGATATAGCTCAGTGATAGAGCATCCCTGGGTTCAATTCCTAATACCTCAAAAAAAATTAAGTTTTTAAACAAAAATAAACATGAATACTATCACATAGAAAAAAATGGGGGGAGGGTACTGTGGATTGAACCCAAGGCTGCTTTACTACTAAGCTACACTCTCAGCTCTTTTTATTTTTCAGATAGGGTCTAAGTTGCCTAGGCTAGCCTGGAACTTGCTTTCCTTCTACCTCAGCCTCCCTAGTAGCTGGAACTATAGGTGTACCACCATGCATGCTAGTATACAATTCTGACATACCATCTATACCATCCATATAGAGGCTGATCATATGAACTACAAACCCAAACTGTCAATTGTGTGTGTGTTTCTGGTGCTAGGGATTGAACCCAGAGCCTCAAACATGCTAGGCAAGTGCTTTGCCACAGCCTCAGGTCTATATTTGATTTTTAAATATACATTGCATAATAGCTACTCTTTAACTTTTAATTATTGGGGACTGGAGATGTGGCCAAGTTGTAACACACTTTCCTGGCATGCAAGAGGCTCTGAGTTGGATTCCTAGTACTTCAAAAGTAAATTAAGCATAAAACAAACATTTTACATTTATAATATGAATGTATAATAGAATGGATGATATTTTTCAGGGATCACTTGCATTTCTATAATACTCCAATCCAAAGAACACTTTCTCTAAATATGTTCCCATACAATAAGAAGGTTCCTATTTTAACAACCTACTGTTTTTTTGTTTTTTATAGTATTGGGAATTGAACCGAGGGATATTTATTATACTATAGAGCTACAATCCCAGCCCTTTCTATTTTTTGAGACAAGGTCTCACCAAGTTGCTGAGGCTGCCCTTAAACTTGAGCTGGGATCATAGAGGTGGGGTGCGCCATCACATCCAGCTACACAATCTATTATTTCAATGTATTTGTTTAATAGACCTCAAACTTTGAGTTCATCTCACCATTTGAAGTTTGAAACTTAAAATAATTCTGATTGCTTTAGAAAATGGAAACCAGTTTAAGAGTACATGTTTAAAAATGTTTAATCAAAAAAAATTTTTTTTACAAAACTAACAATTAGCATTTTCTGAAGATCATCTATTAGAAAACAAAATGGTAATTTTTCTCCCAAAAATCAACCCACTCAATATTTTTTAAACACAAAATAACAGTAATTATGACCTCAAAAATACATTTTCTAGGATATCTAAAATGAAAGGGAGGGATTCTAAAATGAATTTTTAAAAATCTCATGATACCTTTAAGACCATGTTTCAGACAATGTTCCATAACAACAAAGAACTGTTGCAAAGGGGGATAATCAGAGTCCAAAGTGCGACCAAAGCTGAGAGCAGATTCAATGAGTCCTTTGATACTCAGTTTAGCCATGTTTAACAAGTTTGCTCTCTCCACAGCTGTGGGGTCTTTTGTAGCTGAAAACACAAGAAAGGAGTCCAACATCATTCACAAGACAATGAAAAATACACAAACTTTGCCTCTTCTCCTATAAAACTAACACTGGTTTGCTTTTCATTTTTCCTGAGTATGTCCTACTTAACTTCTCTTGATGTCTCTCTCACACACACCATAGCAAACTGCTGTGCCTGCTCCCCCCAAGTGTATGAATCATTCTTAAGATTCTGCAATTTTGCCATTCTCCTACAGTTGTTTTACTTTTATGGAAACTCTTCCCTACAAATGAGTTTTTAAAATGATTTTATGAGGAAATAGGTTGGGGATATAGGTGCACAAATTTAAGGGTCTCATGCGAATGGTAGATAACAGATATGCTCTTAAAGATAAATTCCAAGCAAAAAAATGTTCAGAAGAAACTGGCAATAAAATAAAAGGTAAAGGTCTAAGATGCTACCATCTCTCATAATAAACATGGCAGTTAAAACACACGGGCAAAAAAATGGGGAAGGAAGCTGCTCAGTTCTTTCAGTCATTTCCATCTTCTATCTTGTTTTTCCACTCCAACTGTAGTTTTGTATTGCATGAACCACTTATAAAGTTCCCTATCTTTCCATATAGCTAATGATGCCTATATCTGAGTTTGAATGCCAAGACATATTTTTAAAGTCTTGATTTTTAATTGATATTTTCAGCTCACAAAAATATCTTCTTTCCCACAAATTTTATTCTCTAAGAAATACAGATGCTTCCCCATACTCTCATCGCTTGTGACTGGCCGGAATATCTTCAGCAAACAGATGACAAAACTGTGGTGCAGAAAAACGAAACACTTTGCGGTGCATGCCTGTAATCCTAGCGACTCCGGAGGTCGAGGATTGCACATTTGAAATCAGCCTGGCAATTTAGCAGGAATCTATCTCAAGATAAAAAATATAGAAAGGACTGGGGATATAGCTCAATGGTAGAGCACCCCTGGGTTCAATCCCCTTTAGCACAAACGGAGAACAAAGCACTTAGTATAACACTAATTATCTATAATATCTGTACAAGCCCAAGTAGTCAAAGTGCCCATTTTTCCTTTACTGGACAAAAATCCAGAGTTCTGCATGATTTAGTATTCTAGTTCTGATTTCAACTAGCTATAGTGAAGCACGACACTGAATTCTTAAGAATTTAAAACGCAAACCCAACTGTGATGACCAGGCTGGCTTATGGCATACGTGTGCACCATTATTTCTTCAAATCTGCGTGGTGGTAGGGCTCCCCTCCCCCCAAAAATATTATTTTCCTCACAGTGAAACCACCTGATGTGTCATAATCTGTGACGGTTCTCATTTTACAGTGCCCATCAAAACCCTTAACGCGGGATGTGACAACCATACAAAGGGTGACTGCAGCCGCTGGGTTGCTGGTCGGTGCTGGGCACCAGCGGCTGCCGGGCGGAGGACATTTACACTGCGGCCACGCCCCAGCTGGGCTCCTTGACTCGGGTGGGGCTGCAGATGCACCAAGAGACCAGTCTCCGCATGTAGCCGAGGCCTGGAGCCCCGTCCCTGCCTCTCTTCCTACCCCAACCCAAGGCCGCCTCTGGGCGCCCCCCCCCCACGCCCCCGCGGAGCGCTCACCCAGGGTCTTGCACTGCATCGCTCCCCCTCTCTTGGCGTGGGGCGCCCAGGCCAAAATCTGAGATGCGTCTTCCCTCCGCCACCCCCAAATCTGAAAAGTCATCGCTCGTCCCGGATCGTGTCCCCGACCCCGGAGCGACACCTCGCTCACTGGAAGCCGTCAGACCTCCAATCCTCGGCCACCAGACCCTAGAACCCAGGCGGGGGGCGGGAAGGAACAAGGTGGGGCCGCGCGTTGCCATGGCGACCCCGAGCCCCCGAATCCAAGCCGCCCCCGCCCGCCCCAGGTTCGCGCCCCACCCCGCAACCTCCGCGCAGGCCTCCCCGCCCGGCCGCAGCCTGCAGCCGGTGGCCGAGGGCGGCGTCAGCTGTCGGCCTGCTCCCCTTACCCATGGCGGCGGCGGCGCAGTCTCGGGCGGGGGCTCCCTAGGCCAGGCCACCAGATCCCTGCAGCCGCTCGGCGGCCGCCACCGCATCTGCACTGGGCCCGCTGCGCCCACAGCGCCCCCGGCGGCGGGAGGACGCCCGGGCGGCCCTCGAAGGAAGCGGCGCCCGAGCTCCGGCCGGTGTCCACGGAGCCTGCAGCCCGCACGGGAGAAAGCCCGCCCCGCTTAGCCGCTGGGCGTCCGCCGGACCCGGAAGAGAAGAAAAGGAGACTGACGGGAGCGCGGGTGGGGGCTGAGGGCCGGGAGCTGGCCCTTGGCGGGCGTTTCGCCCTGGGGGCTTCGCCGGAGCGCGAAGCCCGCGTTTTCAGAGGGGATTCGAGGCACGTGCAAACGTTTCCATCCACGCGGGCTGGTCCGGACCGCTCGCCCTTGACCTTCTCAAACTTAGAGGAACAAAAGAATTTAGAAAACATGACGCAGTTAACAGTAACAGGTGGAAAGCCACGGAAACTAGGTGGGCAGCTCCGAATCACGATGTTAAATCAGTAAATACACAGGCTTATAAAATGTCATATCAAGAAGAGATGTAGAGCGAGAACTAGCGTTTTCTCCACTCAGGGAGGAGGAAAAATGCAAACTTCGCTGGGCACGGTGGCCTCCGCCTGTAATCCCAGACACTGCGGAGGCTAAGGCAGGAGGATCGCGCATTCGAGGTCAACCTGGGCAACGTAGCAAGACCCTGTCTCAAAATAGAAAATAAAAAGGGCCGAGGAGGTAGTTCAGTAGTAAAGCGCCTCTGGGATCAATCCCCAGTGCCACTAAATAAATACAAATGTTTAAAAATTAAAACAATGGTCGGATGACAGACGCTAGATTTAAGTTAAATCAATTCAGGAGAAGTAAAAGTAATTATTTGAGTTAATGTTTTTTTGTTTGTTTGGGTTTTTGTTTATTTTTTGGTACCGAGGATTGAACCCAAGACTGCTTAGCCCCTGAGCCACATTGGTTGTTGTTTTGACAGAGGATCTTGCTAAATTGCTTAGGGCCTCGCTAAACTGCTGAGGCTGGCTTTGAACGTGAGCTCCTCCCGCCTCAGCCTCTCCAGTCTCTGGGATTACCTAGTCAGATCTGTAGTTGTTCAGATTATAACTGAACTAGAAAGACCTGGTATTTTGTGAAATTCTGGCAAAGATTTTCTGCTTATCAATTTGGCTAGTATAAAGTTCTGTTATGATTCTTGTAGTTTTAAATTTTCTTGTGAGATAATCATAAATGGACAAAATGTATAAAACATGTAGTGATTCCGACAACTATATATATAACTTGTATACATACATATTCCTTATATAGTGATTCCTTAATCCATATATTATATTCCTTAAATACATATATAATATATATTCTTTAAACCATATATATATTATTATAATATATATTCCTTAAACCATATATATTACTTTATAGTGATATATATATATATATCAAGTGATATATATATATATATATATATATATATATATATATATATATATATATATATATATCACTACATCAAGCATAGAACAGGAAAATGTCCCTAAACCCTAATCTTACTCATCCCTCAGAGGTAAACACCATACTGACTTTTATGAGAAAAATTTTCTTGCTTTTATGTATAACACCATCACCTAAGTATGTAACTCTAAACAATGTAGCTTTTTTTTTTCTTGGTACCAGGGATTGAACTCAGGGGTACTCAACCACTGAGCCACATCCCCAGCCATATTTTTGTGTTTTATTTAGAAACAGGGTCTCACTGAGTTGCTTAGCGCCTCACCATTACTGAGGCTGGCTTTGAACTTGTGATCCTCCTGTCTCAGCCTCCCCAGCTGCTGGGATTACAGGCTGCACCACAGTGCCCAGCTAATGTAGCTTATTTTTACCTGTTTCTGAACTTCTCTCACCTAGCATAATACTGAATAATTTTGTTACTTTTTTTTCCACATCATCATGTTCTTGAGATTCATCCAAGTCCATGAGGAGTTTCCACTTTGGACTGTTTTCAGGGTGCATATCCATCCTTCAGTGCATGTACTAGAGTCTCTAGCACATACAATAAAGACTGGAATTCCTGGAAATGTGGGTATACCTTTCTTTAAACTGACCAGATACATTCAAAGTGTTTTCAAAACTTTTCCCAAAATCTACGCTCCTACCAGCATTTAAGTTTTTCAGTTACTTAATGTCCACTCTAGTGCTTGGAATGGTAAAAATTTTTTTACAATCTTATGAGTATGTAATTGTATGGTGAGTTAATTTTGTATTTATCATTATTACTGATAACATTGAGCACCTTTGCCCATGTTTTCTAATTATTTGGAGTTCCTTTTCTGCAAAGAACCTGTTCAGGTCTTTATCCCATTCTTCTATTGTCTTTTCTTTATTGGCTTGTATGACTTACTTAAAATTCATACTACTTTGATGTCAGTTATTTATTACCCTTATTTTTTATTTTATTTTATTTTTTGGCCTGATTTTTCTCTTTATGATGACCATTGAGATACACACACACACACGTGTTCCTGATTTTCTTTCTTTCTTTTTTTAGTACTGGGGATTGAACTCAGGGTCACTCTACTGAGCCACATACCCAGCCCTTTTTTGTATTGTATTTAGACACAGGGTCTCAATGAGTTGTTTAGGGACTTTCTAAGTTGCTGAGGCTGGCTTTGAACTTGAGATCCTCCTGCCTCAGTTTCCTGAGCTGCTGGGATTCCAGGTATACACCACTGCCTGGCTTTAATTTTCTTATAGCCAGATTTATGGTTTATGTTTTAGTATCTTAAAAAATCCTCACTACCCCAACTGCATGAAAATCTTCTTGAGAGAATAGTTTTTCTTTTCATATTTAGGTCAATTATAGCATCGAGAATTGATTTTTGTGAATGATGTGAGATAGGATCAAATTTCCCTTTTTCTTTACATACAGTCAACTGTCCCATTATTATTTCATGTTGATCTCTGTACTCCATCATGTATCAATGAGCATATGTGAGCAGGTCAGTTATTAGACTGAAATCTTATTTGGCTTTCAAAACCACCCTATGAGAAGGAATTATACCCAATTTGCAGACACAAAAACTAACCTCAGAAAGGGTAAACCTGCTCAACTTTACAGAACCAGAATTTAAACCAGCACAAAAGTAGTCACCATTTTCCTAATCTCAAAATGAACTTTTGACGGTGTTTTAAAGAGACTAAAACTCATGACAAGTCTAAATTGGTCTACTGTCATCTGGCAATTGAAAGTTCACGGATGAGCCGAGTGCAGTGATACACGCCTGTAATCCCAACAGCTGAGGAAGCTGAGGCAGGAGGACTGCGAGTTCAAAGCCAGCCTCAGCAAAAGAGAGGCTCTAAGAAACTCAGCAAGACCTTGTCTCTAAATAAAATACAAAATATGGCTGAGGATGTGGCTCAGTGGTTAAGCTCTCCTGGGTTCAATCCCTGGTACCAAGGGGGGTGGGGAGTTCAGGGCTGAGATTATAGTTGAACATGCACAAGGTCCAGGGTTTGATTCCCAGCACACCTCACCATGCAAAAAAGTTTTTTTGAAATAGGAGCTGAGTATTGGACACATTTCTATAATTCCAGCTACTGGGAAGTCTGAGAGAGAAGAATTGTGAGTTTGAGTACAGTCTAGGCAACATAATGAGATCTTCATTTAAAAAAAAAAAAAAAGTAGCCAGGCGCGGTGGCTCAAGCCTGTAATCCCAGCACTTAGGGAGGCTGAGACAGGAGAATCGCGAGTTCAAAGCCAGCCTCAGCAATGGCGAGGCGCTAAGCGAGCAACTCAGTGAGACCCTGTCTCTACATAAAACACAAAATAGGGCTGGGGATGTGGCTCAGTGGTCGAGTACCCCTGAGTTCAATCCCCAGTACCAAAAAAAAAAAAAAAAAAAAAGTTGAACTATTACTGGATTGTTCATTTTCTTCCTCTCCAAATGACAGGTTAAAAATGAGGGATTTTCGGGACGGGGTTATGGTGCAGTGGTAGCATGCTGGCCCAGCATGCGGGAGGCACTGGGTTCGATCCTCAGCACCACATAAAAATAAAGATATTCTGTCCACCTACAACTAAAAAATAAATATTTTTTAAAAAATGAGAGATTTTTTTTCCTTTTTTTTTGTCAAACCATGTATCAGGACCTTTTACCCCTAAGCTACATCTTAGACTTTTGTTTATTTATTTTTGGACTAGAGATTTAACCCAGGAGACACTTTACCACTGAACTACATCCCTCATCCTTTTTATTTATTTATTTATTTATTTATTTTTATATCTTTATTTTATTGCTTTGTACGTGGTGCTGAGGATCGAACCCAGGGCCTCACGCATGCAAGGCAAGCGCTCTACCACTGAGCCACAAGCCCAGCCCATCCTTTTTATTTTTTAAAAATAGGGTCTAGCCAGGCACATTGGCACACGCCTGTAATCCCAGCACTTTGGGAGGCTGAGAGGAAAATCGCGAGTTCAAAGCCAGCCTCAGCAACGGAAAGGCACTAAGCCTCTCAACTCAGTGAGACCCTGTCTTTAAATAAATCACAAAATAGGGCTGTGGATATGGCTCAGTGATCGAGTGCCCCTGAGTTCAATCCTCAGTACCAAAATAATAATAATAATAATAATGGTAATGGAGGAATAGGCATTTTATTACTTACTGACTCCACCACAGCAGCAGGCCAGGATGCACCAGAGGACCTCACTGTGCCTACAGGCAGGGGGAATGTATAAGGGTGGCTGTGTGCACACTGCACAGGAGGCTTTCCTCAGATGCTTTATGAGCACATTCCTTTACTTTACAACCAAGGTGACTCTTCAGATTCTCTCCCAAGGACTGGAGATAAGAGGGAATGGCCACCTCCCCCTTCTCATTTCCCTCATTACCGCATTCTTTTAGAGAACTTATCTCACTGCAAGTTTTCCCAGGTATTGGTTCATGTTTAACCCAACAATAAGGAAAGCTTTTTCTAGATTAATAGTGCTTTTGATCTAGAAATGTACAAATACTGGTTATTGGTGATTGGTAGCCACCTGTTCTTTGTTACATTGTGAGGCACAGGCACTGTTACCTCTCTGAAGATTTGATCTGAACCTCAAATTTACCCCCCCACCTCTAACTCATAGCACCTTTTTAAATAATCTTTTTTGTTTTTTTTTTAGTTGTAGATGGACACAATACCTTTATTTATTTTTCCATGTGGTGCTGGGGATCAAACCCAGTACCCAACACATGCTAAGCAAGTGCTCTATCACTGAGCCACAATCCCAGCCCAGCTCATAGTACCTTATATGTAGAAAACATATCCTCTAGCCGGGCGCGGTGGCTCAAGCCTGTAATCCCAGCACTTAGGGAGGCTGAGACAGGAGAATCGCGAGTTCAAAGCCAGCCTCAGCAATGGCGAGGCGCTAAGCGAGCAACTCAGTGAGACCCTGTCTCTACATAAAACACAAAATAGGGTTGGGGATGTGGCTCAGTGGTCGAGTGCCCCTGAGTTCAATCCCCAGTAC
>CM053404.1:48727677-48759333 GCA_028644305.1 Xerus rutilus | reverse complement strand
GCTCAAGCCTGTAATCCCAGCACTTAGGGAGGCTGAGACAGGAGAATCGCGAGTTCAAAGCCAGCCTCAGCAATGGCGAGGCGCTAAGCGAGCAACTCAGTGAGACCCTGTCTCTACATAAAACACAAAATAGGGTTGGGGATGTGGCTCAGTGGTCGAGTGCCCCTGAGTTCAATCCCCAGTACCACAAAAAAAAAAAGAAAAAAGAAAAAAAAGAAAACATACCCTCTTTCAAATAATTAAATGGTGAACTTTTTTTTAAAGATGAACACAATACCTTTATTTATTCATTTTTATGCGGTGCTGAAGATTGAACCCAGTGCCTTACACATGCTAGGTAAGCACTCTACCACTGAGCTACAACCCCAGCCCCTAAATGGTGACATCTTGAGACCAAGAGAGATCCAAAAATGACAGGAAACATTCAACTCTTCCCCAGGCTCCTCTTGAAGCTTTACTTCTCAGGCCACACAAACCTTTAATGAAACAACCACTGGCTAAACCAAAGAACTTTCCGATCCATTTCACTCCTAGGAATTGAAATTGAAATTATCTTCGATTCCTTCCTGACTTATATTTTCATGATACCTAATGATATTTAAGCCCGGTAACAGCATCCTCTACAGTCTTTCCTATCAGATAAACAATTTATCTGTGATTGAGTCCATTCTGTGCATCCTTCAGTATTGAAGGATGTAACCCCAGGTTACAACCAATGAGGCAAGCTCTGCTGGGCATGCCTTTCATCACCATAGAATGGGAAAAGAGGGAAGGGAGGGGTTGAAGGTATGGGGAGTGCTCCTACACTTCAGCAATCTCTCTATAATCATAATTCCTTGGTTTCAGGTATAGAGCATGATCAACGTTTCACTCATTATGACTGGAAAAAATACCGGACAATCCTGAACTTAATCATTAGTAAACATTAATAATGCATGACACAGTAAAGTCCATCAGTAGAAAACAATTTATTAAATAAAAATTTCAAAGGTAGAATAATTTTTAACATATCTAACATTCATTAAACAATAACACTCAAAAGAATGAAAGAAGCCGGGCGCGGTGGCTCACGCTTGTAATCCCAGCACTTTGGGAGGCTGAGACAGGAGAATCGCGAGTTCAAAGCCAGCCTCAGCAACGGCGAGGTGCTAAGCAATTCAGTGAGACCCTGTCTCTACATAAAACACAAAATAGGGCTGAGGATGTGGCTCAGTGGTTGAGTACCCCTGAGTTCAACCCCTGGTACCAAAAAAAAAAATAATGAACAATTTTTTCCTACAGAAGATGGATAACCTGAGGTTAAAATCTCATGATATATACAATTAATCACTTTGAGGTAACTTGTTTTACAAAACACCTTTATACAAGAGAGAAAATTGAGTAATATCCCCAAACAAAGAGGTATACAAACACAAATAATTGAAAAGAGGCATTATACCTTTTTTTGTGTGTGTGTTACTGAGAGTGGAGAGACTGAGCGCCAGGGCACTATACCATGGAGCTACACCCCCCAGCATTTTTAATTTTTTTAAAAATATTTTTTATTTGTTGATGGATCTTTATTTTATTTATTTATATATGGTGCTGAGGATGGAAACCTGTGCCTCACACATGCTAGGCAAGTACTCCACCACTAAGCCACCACCCCAGCCCCCAGCCTTTTAAATTCTGAGACAGGGTCTCACTAAGCTGCCCAGGCTGCCCTTGAACTTGAGCTTCTCCTGCCTCAGACTTCCAAATTGCTAGGATTACAGGCATGTGTCACTGGCCCAGCTCCCTTAAGATACAATTCTTATGATAAAACTTATAAAATCAAGTTAGTCCTGAAATTTGAGACTTAAAAATGTAAAGCTTAGATCCAAAAGTTAATTCATCTTTAACGTTGGTAAAAAAATCTGTCAAACTCTTTCTAGGTCATACAAAAATGCGTTTATCATACCTATAAATTTAGACTTACCAAAGTTTGGAGCACATCTGTAATGAAAAAAAAATTGTTGAATTTTGTATGGCAATAGAATTTTATGTTAACAAAATTAAACAAGAAAACAGAAAACAAAAAATTGTAACTTTGCACAGAGTACATTTACTTCCATTTTCCTCATTTGGATAAAAGTCATTTTCACAGTTTAACCAAACACTAGTTTTATAGCAAAATTAAATTATGAATCCTAGACACTAGCCAGGAGATGTTGTCCGAATATCAAAATACAAGGAAAATAGTGTTTTATCCTCTTTGGAAATTATCCAATATGTGACAGAGACTTTCGTGTTCTCTTGATGGAAGATCAATGATGTAAAACAAATTAAGGAAGATAATATTTAACACAATATGAAATTACACAAAAACATTCATGACATTATTTCACATTTTGTAATTTGGTTTACTACAAAGAAACGTTCAGATCTTATGGTAGTCTATGGGTACTTATATACTGAAGCAGTAATATTTATTTATCTTAATCTAAGACTGTCAAATAAGGCAAGGGATGTAGCTCAGTGGTAGAGTGCTTGCCTAACATGCACAAAACCCTAGGTCCAATCCTCAGTAACAAATAATAATAATAAAGTAAAAAATAATCAAAAGATTTTCAGTTGTTCTTTTTTTTTTTTTTTTTGTGGCAGGGGGTAAGGTGGGTGGTAGCAGGGATTAAACCAAGGGTTAACCATTGGGCCACATCCCCAGCCATTTTTATTTTTTTGTTTTGAGACAGCGTCTTGCCAAGTTGCTTAGGGCTTTGCTAAGTTGCTTAGTCTGGAACTTGCAATCCTCCTGCCTCAGCCCTCTAAGTTGCTGGCATTACAGGTGTGCACAGTTTTTTTTTTTTTTTGGTACTGGGGATTGAACTCAGGGGTACTCGACCACTGAGCTGCATCCCCAGCCTTATTTTTTTTTTTATGTAGAGACAAGGTCTCACTGAGTTGCTTAGCGCCTCGCCGTTGCTGAGGCTGGCTTTGAACTTGCGATTCTCCTGTCTCAGCCTCCCTAAGTGCTGGGATTACAGGCTTGAGCCACCCAGCCCGGCCCCATTTTGTATTTTATGTAGAGACAGGGTTGCTTAGCTCTCACTGAGTTGCTTAGCTCCTCGCCATTGCTAAGGCTGGCTTTGAACTCACAATTCTCCTATCTCAGCCTCCCAAAGTGCTCGGATTATAGGCGTGTGCCACCGTGCCTGGCTCTGACTCAGTTTTTTAATGTAATATATTAGCTTGGATTAAAAACAAGGTTATAAACAGGGCGCAGTGGCACAAGCCTATAATCCCAGCACTTAACGGAGGCTGAGACAGGAGAATCGCGAGTTCAAAGCCAGGCTCAGCAACGGCAAGGCGCTAAGCAACTCAGTGAGACCCTGTCTCTACATAAAACACAAAATAGGGCTGGGCATGTAGCTCAGTGGTCGAATGCCCCTGAGTTCAATCTCCAGTACCAAAAAAACAAAAACAAAAGTAAAAAACAAGGTTATACATTTGGGGTGGCAGAACCAGGATAAACCATTTTCCTGCACCTGCTAGTTGTGGGGCAATGGATCATGTCTCTTTTTTCTCTTTATCAATTTAGAAACTATCCCTCTCCATCACCTCATTACTTCATTACTAGCTTAACATGACTTCCTGTAAATCATTCTCTTTCCTTTGCCAAAGCAGATCTTTGAAATATGCCCATGGAAAACATGACTCTGAGTCTTAATTTATACAAGGACATAAAGAAAGTACTCACAGTAGCACAATCGAATGTGACCATATACATAATGAAAAGGATATTAATTTTTCTGAGTTTAGATGACAAAATAACTTCTCCAAAGGAGCGTAGCGCTTCAGTGAGGGCACACAGCCCAGAAGAATCAGTTTATGTTTGGCTCTGGTTATAGCAACATTAAGACGTCGCCAGTCTTTCAAGAGTTCACCAAGCTATAAAATAAATAATTTAAAATTATTTGAGTTTTCTTATACTATATGTTTAAGTTTATTTTGGTAAAAAACTTGCTTATCTTGAAGTATTTCCCTACTTTTTTTTTTTTTTTTTTTTTTTTTAAATATTTTTTTAGTTGTAGATGGACACAATGTCTTTATTTTATTGCTTTGTATGTGGTGCTGAGGATCGAACCCAGGGCCTCACGCATGCAAGGCAAGCGCTCTACCGCTAAGCTACAATCCTAGCCCCTTCCCTACTTTTAAAATATAAATTATAAAAAAGATTCAACAACACAATTAACAATTCTAGGCAACTAGAAAAACTTGCCAACCTCAAATATTTTATGTTGTCATATCCTATCCACATTTTATAATAATTAATTATATATAACAAAAATAAAAAAACTAAAGCTATCTCTACTCACTGTAGCATTGTTTATAACAGTAATAAGAATTGTGAAAATACTCAGAAGAGTAGGAGAGGGGCTGGGGCTGTAGCTTAGTGGCAGAGCGCTTGCCTAGCATGTGTGAGGCACTGGGTTCGATCCTCAGCACCACATAAAAATAAAATAAAGATATGCTATCCATCTTCAACTACAAAAAATTAAAAAAAAAAAAGAGTAGTAGACAGGTCTATACATGGGCAACTATGAAACTGAAAGAAAAAATACACCCTCCCTTTGTGTACTCATATGGAAAGATCTAACATATTTTAAGTGGAAAAAGCAAAGTCCAGAATATTATATAGAAGATTGCAAAAAAAAAAAACTAAACTAAAAAATGTGAGTATCTGTGATATAAGAACTGAGTAGATGAGCAGCAGAGTAGAAAGGAGACTTCATACATATTTTAAAAACATAAAAAGGGAGGGGAAGGGGCGGGGGATAGGGAGGATAGTAAAATGAATCAGACGTTATTATCCTATGTACATATATAACTATATGACCAGTCGGATTCTACATCATGCACAACCAGAAGAATGAGAAATTATACTCCATCTATATATAACATATCAAAGTGTATTCTACTGTCATGTATAACTAATCAGAACAACTTTCAAAAAACATATAAATGTATCAGGTAGTGAAGATAAATAAAGAGAGGTAAAAATGCAAACAAAAACAAAACAATATAAAATCTGGAATTATCTATAAATGTCAAGGTATATAAGGAAGGCTCTATGTTTAAAATATCTAGCCACATGTGCTGCCATATGCCTGTAATCCCAGAAACCTGGGAGGCCGAGGCAGGAGCACCGCAAGTTTTAGGCCAGCCTGGACAACTCAGAGACTCTGTCTCAAAATAAAAAATAAAAAGGGCAGGGATATAGCTCAGTGGTCGAGTATCCTTGGTTCAATGCCCAATGCCAAAAAAAAAAAAGCCTCAAACACAATAGCTGAGAGGTGAAAGTAACCCAAATGTCTACCCGTGGATAAATAAAGTATAGTACATACAGACAATGAAGCACTACTCAGCCTTAAAAAGAAAGGAAACACCAAAGTACGCTACAACATGGATGAATGCAAGTGCAATATACTAGTCACAAAAAGAAAAATACAGTTTGATTTCATTTATACCCAAAAAAGTCAAATTCAGAGACAGGGTAGAATGGTGGTTATAGGACTGAGGTGGGGTGTGATACAGAGTTCTTCATTAGTACAGACTTCCAGATCTGCAGAATGCAAAGTTCTGCAAATTTCTTGAACAACAACATGCATATACTTAAGACTACTGAACTGTGTATCTAAAAATAATTAAAATGGAGCTGCAGACAGTGGCATACACCTGTGGTCCCAGCTACTCATGAGACACAGGTAGGAGGATCACAAGTTTAAGGCCAGCCTGGGCAAAGTAGCAAGATCCTGCTTCAAAATAAAAAATAAAAAGGAAGTTTGGGCACTGTGGTGTATAATCCCAGGGGATTACAAGCAAGAGGACTGCAAATGCAAGGCTAGCCTCAGCAGCTGAGCAAGACCGTAAACAACTGAGTGAAGCCCTGAGCAACTTGCAGAAACCCTGCCTCTAAATAAATAAATAGGATTATGGATGTAGCTCAGTGGTAAAGCACACCCGAGTTTAATCCCCAGCACCCTTCCCCCCCCCAAAAAAAAGAGAAGAGATTTAAATGATATATTTTTTTTAAAACCACAATTTTAAAAAGAGAGCCCTAGGGGTATAGCTCAGTGGTAGAGGACTTGCCTAGCACACACAAGGTCCTGTACCCAAAATGAAAAGAAAATAGAGAGGGAGATAAGACAGACAGAGACTATGACTGATTCCCCAAATGAGTCAGTAACAATCAACTTACAGTTCCATCCTTATTACTTCTAACAAAAGACACTAGGATGATTCTTTTGTCTCTTCCTTGGTATTTATCTACTGTATTAACTTCGACCATCCTAACGGAAGAATGTACCAACAAATCATTGATGATCTTTAATTGCTGCCTGTATGGTGCAATGATACCAATATCAGAGGGATTACATCCAGCCTAAACAGAAAAGGACACAATTTTAAATAAAGAATCCTGATTTTCCAGTTCTTAAGCTTTACTGAATTTATAAATGTCTACATTGTGTACTCAAGTGATGTTTAACAGATGTTCCCATTTCAAGGAGTAAATGCAATTACTGAATTGGCTCTAAGTCTATATCCATATTTCTCATTGCTCCTGTGATTTTTAGAGATTCTTGTAGGATAATGGCTTATGGGCCACTAAAAAAAGTGTTGCCTCACAAAAGAACAGCACACAGAGCCGGGCGTGGTGGCGCAAGCCTGTAATCCCAGCACTTAGGGAGGCTGAGACAGGAGGATCGCGAGTTCAAAGCCAGCCTCAGCAATGGCGAGGTGCTAAGCAACTCAGTGAGACCCTGTCTCTACATAAAACACAAAATAGGGCTGGGGATGTGGCTCAGTGGTCGAGTGCCCCTGAGTTCAATCAATCCCCAGTACCAAAAAAAAAAAAAAAAAAAGAACAGCACACAGAAAACCCATCCCAATGTAAAAGTTCTCAATGCCCAATCATATTAACTATAGCACAGCAGTGACACAATTAGAATTATCTGACATTACAAAATCATCCTAAATGGAAAACCCAACTGTCTTATTAAAAAATATATCTTAGGGGCTGGGATTATGGCGCAGTGGTAGCGTGCTCGCCTAGCAGGCATAAGGCACTGGGTTCGATCCTCAGCACCACATAAAAAAATAAAATAAAGATATTCTGTAACCTACAACTAAAAAATAAACATTTAAAAATATATATATCTTAGATAAAATTTCTCAAAGTCAAGCAAAAACAATTGGACTTCAGTCCTTCTATGTTAATAAATAAGAGTTAGCACCAGGGCTGGGGTTGTGGCTCAGTGGTAGAGCACTTGCTTAGCATGTGTGAGGAACTGGGTTTGATTCTCAGCACCACATATAAATAAATAAAATAAAGATCCATTGACAACTAAAAACAAAAAAATTTATATATATATATATATATATATATATACACACACACACATGTACATATAGTTAACACCAGATCTTAAGTTTCTTACAGCCTAATAATAGTTGATTACTCTGCTCCTTAATATTAATTAGCTTTTAAAATTCTAACTTACCTTAATAAACATTGAGGTCAGAAAAACTATGAGTTTGGCTTCTGTTACATTGCTCACACCACCTTTTTCAACCTGTTCTGGTGCTGGAACCTAAGTATATAAAAAAAAAAAAAACTATGTAGTGCACTTATAATCTCTAAAACTAAGAGTACTTAGGTGTGCAGGTGGCCATAGAAACTCTATCACTACAGTTTGGAGACAGGAGAAATATTGTTGAAGTTGAAGGTGGAAAAAAAAATCAATAAAAATGAGTATGAGCACTTTTGAAAAGGAACATGAAGGCAACTCAACCTAAACGTGCTGTATAGTTCAGACTAAAATCTCTAGGAAAGCTGACCGTATGCTGGGTTTCACATAATTCACTCTATTACTTTCCCTTTTACAGGAATTAAAAACAGACAAGACAGTAATTCACCCAAGGCCTCACAAAAGATTCTTACACAAGATTCAAACTTAGACAGGGTTCTAGTATCAGTTTTCTTTACATTTTCTTGTCTCCTTTTATACAAACAATGGAACAGATAAGGGTACTAGGCTCTGCCAAACCTAATAAAATTCTCTAAGGAATACTTTACATTATCTACATTATTTATCTACATTATCCTATGCAGCCTTGATTTCATCTATTTTTATTATTTTTAAATTTTTGGTACTGGGGATTGAATCAAGGGGTACTTAATCACAGAGCCACATCCCCAGCCCTTTTCATTTTTTAGTTTGAATTAGAGTATTACTAAGTTGCTGAGGACCTCGTTAAGTTGCTGAGGCTAGCTACAAATTTGGGATCTTCCTGGCAAGCCAATATTTTTAACAAGCTGACAACCCAACTTAATAACAAGACAATTATTATTTTGGGGGTGCTGGGGATTAAATCCAGGACCCCACACATGCTGATACAGTGCTGCACCACTGAGCAACACCTGAGCCCAAAAGAATTGTTTTAGAGGAAAATGCACATACAAAACTGCTCACTGTGATTTTATTTGAACTTACAACTCAATGTTGAGGGGCTGGGGTTATGGCGCAGTGGTAGCGTGCTCACCTAGCACGCGGGAGGCACTGGGTTCGATCCTCAGCACCACATAAAAATAAAATAAAGCTATTGTGTCCACCTACAACTAAAAAATAAATATTTAAAAAAAAAAAAAACAAAACAAAACTCAATGTTGAGAAGCATTACGTAAAACAAGGGTAGCTAAGCATGTAGCTCAGTGGTAGAGCACTTGCCCAGCACGTGGGTTCACCAGCTCTGCAAAAATAAATAAGTGAATAAATAAAACAAGCCAGGCGTACACATGCCTGTAATTCCAGCAGCTCAGGAAGCTGATGCAGGAGGATTGAAAGTACAAAGACAGCCTTAGCAACTTAGTGAGCCCATATCTCAAAATAAAAAGGGCTAGGGATGTGGCTCATTGGTTAAGTGCCTATGGGTTCAATTCCCAGCCCCCCAAAATGATTTATTTTGACATCTATCAACCCCAAAATAAATCTCCTCTCCCAAATATTGGGCCTATAGAAAAAAGAAAGATTCTTGTGTTAAAGTGTGGGAAGTACATATCAGTTTTGCCTTTCTACCCACAAGTTCTAATGAAACATACACTAATAGAAACTGAGAAATTTAAATAACAGGACAAAAGCAGTAAAACTAAAGAAAAAAATATTTATTTTTTTACCTTTTCTGTATTAAGAAAACAAACAGGATTGTTTGGCTCAAATACTCCAATCAGCCAAGGATTATCAGAATAATCAGCGTAGAATTCCAGCTCCAGCTTTACATCTTTAAAGTGAGGTAGGTTTATCACTGCATTGGCCACTTTGTCTGATCCACACTCCAGCTTTCCTTCGTAGGTCAGCTTATTACTTAGGGACATAATTTTACTAAGAGAATTGCAAAAAACCAATCTTAAGTTCTGGTACATGTAATGTGTACACTGAAACCACTTATTGCTGACACTGTTATAAATACCTGTTCATTCTGTACTGCACAGTTAACTGTACAACAGCATTTTGATTCTGCTCCAGTCTCTTAAATAAGCTTTCACTCATGCCAAGAGCACTATCAAAAAAAAAAAAAAAAAAAAAAATCAAATTCAGGCTTATCAATATACCAATACCGTCCCTTAAAAAGAATCCAGTTTAAAATTTGAAGCTGAGCATGATGGTACACATCTGTAGCTCAGGAGGCTGAGGCAGGAAGATTGCAAGTTCAAAGGCAGCCTCAGCAACTCAATGAGGCCCTGAGCAACTTAGTGAGAAATAAAAAGGGCTGGGGATGTGGCTCAGTGGTTAAATGTCCCTAGGTTCATTCCCTGCCCCCGCATCAAAAAATAAATAAGTAAATAAATAAATGAAACTTAAAGATAGGCATGGTAGTGTGAGACTGTAGTCCACAGCTACTTGGGATGCTAAGGCAGGAGGAAGTTGAGTCCCGAAGTTAGAGGACAGCCTGGACAACACAGGAAAAGCCTATCTCTATTATATCAAAACACAACAAAATTTAAACACCTGCCTACCTTGCTTCACGGTTTAGCACCAGGGGAGGAAGCTGCTGATGATCCCCCACCAGCACGAATCTCTGAGCAAAAAAAAGTGGCCCAAGGCAAACTGGTTGGCTAATTTGAGATGCTTCATCCACAATACAAAAATCAAAGGTTCTACGGGAAAATATTGGATGGCTTATTCCCATACATGTTGTTGCAACTATAAGCTGTAAACAAATGAAGAAAACAGATTGGTCATTTAATGTGTAAAAGAAATGCAGTTTGATTTTTCCCATTTTTTGAATGAAAAGATCAAGCCAGGCGCGGTGGTACAAGCCTGTAATCCCAGCACTTAGGGAGGCTGAGACAGGAGAATCGCAAGTTCAAAGCCAGCCTCAGCAACAGCGAGGTGCTAAGCAACTCAGTGAGACCCTGTCTCTACATAAAACACAAAATACCGCTGGGGATGTGGCTCAGTGGTCGAGTGCCCCAAGCTCAATCTCCAGTACCAAAAAAAAAAAAAAAAAGATCAAAAACAATTTTTTTGGCCCCTAGCAGCAAGAATTCTATTATTTAATTCTGAAACATTTATAGCATGTAAAAGTAGTTTTTTATTTTTATCTACAAATAAAAAAAATCAAGTAAAACTTTCAGACATTATGAACAATGCTCACATTCAGATGTTTCCAAATGGAAACCTAAAACTTTTTTTTTTTTTGGTACTGGAGATTGAACTCAGCGACACTCCACCACTGAGCCACATCCCCAGCCCTATTTTGTGTTTTATGTAGAGACAGGGTCTCACTGAGTTGCTTAGTGCCTCGCCATTGCTGAGGCTGGCTTTGAACCCGCCATTCTCCTGTCTCAGCCTCCCTAAGTGCTGGGATTACAGGCTTGCGCCACTGTGCCCGGCTTGTTTTGATTCTTAGAAGTTTCCATTTTCCCTAACATAGTTTATAAGTTTTTGCATGCTGTATACTTTTTTCCATTAGAGTATTTAACATATTAATAATTATTTTAGTTTTTGTAAACATGGCAATTCAAATATGTAGGACATGTTTGGGTCTGATTTTTATCTTCAGACTACATTTTAGCATGTTTTCTGGTCTGTCTTGTAATTCTTTGTTTAAAGCCAGACATGTTTTATTGAATAATAAAAAATGAAGTAAACAGGCCACTGATAGGAGTATTTATTTTATCTGGTGAGGACTTGTCTGGTGGTTAATGCTTGCTTGCAGCTAAAGGTACCAGAGGCTTTAAGTTTTCATTCTGTACTTTTTTTTATCTCACTGTTTGAGTTTCCTTAAACACTACTTCAGGGAGAAAGAATCTGTGTATTACAACTCTTTCAGCTGTAACTGATTGTTATTATACCAGATCCTTGCTGTTGTGCAGGTCAGATATGGGACAAAGGAGTTTTTTCTAACCTTATCCAATCTTTAAGTGGGTCTATGTCTGAGGACTATGACTTTCACAAGTGTTTCATCAACATGTACCACCCCCACTGGCACCCTTGCTCCTGTCTCTGACCCCAAGGTTTCCTTAATCTCAAATTAGCCCACATTCTGTCTCCAGCTTTTCTTCAAGATTATATATACCAGTTGACAGCTCTAGCAGTACATTGTTGGGTTCAAGAAATGTAATTTGATTTTCAGACATCTTTTGTTACTGTAAGGATAAGACTGATGACTTTTGATTACTTAACATATCAGAGACGAAACATGAAGTCAGTTTCTTAATTTTAAAACAATGTTTAAAAACTTGTTTAATTTCATTCATTCTTTCCATTTCTATACTCTTTTTTCCTTCTCTCATTTTCTTTCCATTTCATCATACATTTTATTTGGGAAATGCTTTTGTTGAATACAGAAAACCAATGTGATTAATTCTATTTCATGTTATTAATCTTATTTCTACATCTTCTGTAGACTGTTTTTAATTTCTTTATATAGAATAATTTATATAATTTTTATAAACAACAAAAAAGAGGTATATAAGGCAATACCTCCTGTTTTCACTGCTCAGCATTTGGATACAAATCCACTGGACAGTGCTGGCACTAATAAACACTGCTTCCTGCCAATCGCCCTGGTGCCCTGTCCCTCTGGGCAAGAATCCTACAACATTTTCACTATAGAAATAAAATTATTTGAGATGAAAAAAAAAAATGGGATGAGTATAGATATAGCACAAGAGTGAAGTGCTCTAGGGTTAAATCCAAGGAAGGAAAGAAGAGATTAATTAATTAATTTATAGAATCAATAAGCTGAGAAAATCCCATACAGAATTTTGAAATAACTACTACAAAACACATTATAATGAAAATTCTGAAAACTGAAGGGGGAATCAAGGTTTTTCACATTGAAGGAAAATGAAGAGAATCAGTTGCCAGTTGACCTATCATCTTAAAAGAACTGATAAAGTGAGTGCTCTAAACAGAAAGGATACAATAGAAGAAGAAAATTAGGAGCATCCAGAGGGAGCAAAAAACACAGTAAGCAAAACTATGGATAAAAACAATAGGCTTAGCCGGGCGTGGTGACTCAAACCTGTAATCCCAGCACTTAGAGAGGCTGAGACAGGAGAATTGCGAGTTCAAAGCCAGCCTCAGCAATGGCGAAGCGCTAAGCAAGCAACTCAGTGAGACCCTGTCTCTACATAAAACACAAAACAGGGCTGGGGATGTGGCTCAGTGGTCGAGTGCCCGTGAGTTTAATCCCTAGTACCAAAAAAAAAAAAAAAAAAAAAAAATAGGCTTTTCAAAATTATGTTCAATGGTTGAAACAAAACTCAGTAATTGTCTGATCTAGTTCACAAATTAAATTAAGATAGTTACATTATAAGCAGTGGAGGGACTTATTAAAGGGAGTAAGGTCTCCAACTTCACTTGAACTGGCAAAATGACATCACTAGATTGTGATAAATTATGTATATCTAATGTAATCCCTGGAGTAATCACTGAAAAAGTTATTCAAAGAGATACTCTCAAATATACAATATACAGATCAAGGCTGGGGATGTAGCTTAGTGGTAGAGCACTTGCCTAGCATGTGCAAAGCCCTAGGTTCAACACCAGTACCACAGAAAACTCCCCACAAAACAACGAAAAATAAATAAATAAATCTGAAAGGTTAATGGTTTGGTGAGTTTAAAAATGACGGGCTGAGGATAAAACTTGGTTGGTAGAGTGCTTGCTTCACATGCACAAGGCCCTGGGTTCAATCCCTAGCACCACAAAAAAAAAAAAAAAAGCCTAGGGAGAACTAGGGATGTAGCCCAGTTGTAGAGCACTTGCCTAGCATACAAAAAGCCCTAGATTCAATCCCTAGGACTAGGGGAAAAACAAACAAACGAACAAACAAACAAACTATAGCTACATCAAAATGAAAATGGAGCCTCAATGGTGGTGCAGGCCTGTAATTCCAGTGGCCTGGGAGGCTGATGCAGGAGGATCCCAAGTTAAAAGCCAGACTCAGCAACTTAGTGAGGCCCTAGGCAACTTAGTGAGACCCTGTCTCCAAATAAAATTTTTTAAAAAAGCTGGGGCTGTAGCTCAGTAGTTAAGCACCCTTGGGTTCAATCTTTGGTACCAAAAAAAAAAAAAAAGAGGAATTCTAAAATATGTTCAAGCTGGGTGCAGTGGCACATACCTATAATCCCAGGATTTTGAATGTTTTGACCATAAAGATGTGATAAATGTAGAGAAAAATATGTTTACCCTTATTTGAACATTACAGAATGTATTCATGTATCAAAACATCATCTAGTACTCTATAAATATGCACGACTTTCATGTATCAATATTATCTCTCTTATCTTTTTTTTGGTACCAGGGGCATTTAACCACTGAGCCACACACCAGCCCTTTTTATTTTGAGACATGGTCTCACTGAGTTACTTAGGACCTCGCTAAATTGCTGAGGTTGGCTTTTTTTTTTTTTAATTTGTTTAGTTGCCAACGGGCCTTTGTTTTATTTATTTATATGCGGTGCTGAGAATTGAACCCAATGCCTCATACATGACAGGTAAGTGCTCTATCACTGAGCCATAACCCGAGCCCCTGAGATTAGCTTTGAACTTGGAATCCTCTGCCTCAGTCTCCTAAGCCACTGGGATTACAGGACTGCGCCACTGCCCATGGCCTCATATATCAATTTGAAATAAGTAAATAAATAAAATCACAATGAAATATCACTATGTACCTATCAGGATGACTAAAACAGAAAAACTGTACCACCACCAAAGGCTGACAAGGATCACACATATATTGCTGGTGAGAATGTAAAATGTTACAGCTGCTGGAAAAAGCAATCTGGCAGATTTTTTTAAAAATATAAATATGCAGGGGTGGGGATGCAGAACAGGGGCCAAGTGCTTGTCTAGAATGCACCAAGCCTTAGGTTCGCTCCCCAGTTCAACAAGAACCACCCCTCCACACCCCAAAAAGCATAACAGCTGACAAATGGTGCAGAAATTGCAATCCCAGGAACTTATAGCAGAGAAATGAATATGTGTTCGCTCTCACACACACACACACAACAAACTAGTACATGAGTGTCTATAGCACCCTTATTCATCCATTAGTCAAAAAACTAGAAACACCAGACTTACAGTAGTAAATAACAACACATTTTGGAACAGTACTCAACAATAAAAAGGAATAAACAATCTGCACAGCAAGTTAGGTGAATATTCAGATAACAGGCAGAGTAAAAAATGCCACCCCAAAAGGTCACATACTGTTATGACTCCATGAAGATAACATTCTTTTATTTTTTAAAATATTTTTATTAGTTGTTGATGGAACTTTATTTATTTATTTATATGCAGTGCTGAGAATGGAACCCAGTGTCTCACACATGCTACACAAGCCCAGTCCACAATATAACATTCTTTTTTTTTTTTACATGTTGACGGACCTTTATTTTATTCATTTATTTATATGTGGTGCTGAGAATCGAACCCAGTGCCTCACACGTGTTGGCAAGTGCTCTACTACTGAGCCACAATCCCAGCCCCACAATACAACATTCTTAAATGACAAAATGATAGAAATAAAGAATAGATTTGTGGTTGTTAGAGTTAGGAAGGGATCCTTGTGGTGACAAACATAGAGTATATCAATGTCTAGAACCTAGTTCTATACTACAGAACTGTAAAATCTTACCACTGGATAAATGGTACACAGTATCCATTATTTCTTGCAACTATATGTGAATCAATAATTACCTCAAAATGCAAAGTTTGTTTTCTTATGGTGCTGTGACTGGACCCAGAGCCTCATCAAAGCCAATGCTAGGCAAGTGCTCAATCACTCAGCTACAATCCCAGCCCTCAAAATACAAACTTTAACTTAAAAAGTCAATTGGGGGTCTGAGGATGTAGCTCAGTGGTAGAGCACTTGCCTACCGTTAGCATTTGTGAGGCCCTGGGTTCAATTTCCAGCAAAACACACACATAATCAGACTTTCTTCTTAAGGCACTTCAAAATTTATCAATAATTTCAATAATTGCTACAGATTTAGGCAAAACTGTATTAGTATTTGACAGAAGAGTTGAATGCACAGCCTATTAAATCTAATCTAAAAAAATGTAATCTAAAGATGAAATTAGACTAGGAATAGATATTGATGGACCTTTATTTTATTCATTTATTTATATGCAGTGCTGAGAATCAAACTCAGTGCCTCACATGCTAGGGAAGCACTCTGCCACCGAGTCACAAGCCCAGCCTTCCCTCGCCGTTTTGAGAAAGTATGACTAAGTTGCTTAGAGCTCACTAAGTTGCCAGGGGTGGCCATCACATCTGGCTAATTTTTTTTTTTAAATATTTTTTTAGTTGTAGATAGACACAATGTCTTTATTTTATTGCTTTGTATGTGGTGCTGAGGATCGAACCCAGGGCCTCACGCATGCGAGGCAAGCGCTCTACCACTGAGCTACAATCTCAGCCCACACCTGGCTAATTTTAGGTGATTTTTAAAGACACAAATATCAGTTAAGACTTCCCAGTAAAAAGAGAGATTAAATAATAAAATAAAATAAAATAAAAATTAGCAAAAAAAAGAAAGAAAGAAAAATTAGGTTCTATACCAAAGTCTCCAAATACTTATCACAAGACTTAGATATCATTACTTCTGATTCAAACTCACTAAAAAATCCTGATTATTACTCATTTTCTAGGATATTTAAATCTAGGAGGAAGCCCTGAGTAATAACCAAAAATCTCATTTCAGATGTAGAAAACATGAACTACACATTAATATACTTGCCCTGTGACACATATATAAATTAATCACATGTAAATATGGTCAAGGTAACTTAATTTCCCAGAGTATCCTTTCTCTCTTCATTACAGCCATAGTAATTACCATCAGTATTACACAGTAATTGTACTTACTTGACGATTGTAAAGTTCTTCTAGAAGAGCTAAGGATTTAATAGATTTTGATCGGCAAATTTCTTCCTCTGTAAATTTCCGGATATCTGGATGAACCTTTTGAGTTTGACCCAAACGCAAAAATCCTATTTGAAACTTGGCTAACTTCAAAAGTATATTGTCAACAGCAGAGTGCGTATAGCTGGTCAACAAAACACTAAAACCACAGGCATAGAGGATTCTTACCTAATAAAGGATAAGAAAAATGAGCATTACTCTTAATTTCAGGTAATTTTTTTTTTGGTGTCGGGGATTAAACTCAGGGGTACTCAACCACTAAACCACATCCCCAGCCCTATTTTGTGTTTGATATAGAGACAGGGTCTCACTGAGTTGCTTAGCGCCTTGCCGTTGTTGAGGCCACCTTTGAACTTGTGATCCTCCTGTCTCAGTCTCCCAAAGTGCTGGAATTACAGGTGTGCACCAACGTGCCTGGCTTCGGGTAATTTTTAACATACTTATATATATATATTTTTTTAAATATTTTTTTAGCTGTAGATGGACATAATGTCTTTATTTTATTGCTTTGTATGTGGTGCTGAGGATCAAACCCAGGGCCTCACGCATGCGAGGCAAGCGCTCTACCGCTGAGCTACAATCCCAGCCCCCTTATATTTTTTACACAGAACTAGAAGGCATATAAGAACTAAGCCAAGTAACTTAAAAAAATTATAAGGCCAAAATGTTTTAAAAAATTATATGGCATTATTATAATAATATAACTGATAATAAAATTGAATACATGTAAACTTTTAATTGTATATGGCACATAGTATCAACCAATAAATATTTGCTGCCATCATTGATTACTCTAAAACTGCTTAAAAATGTAATGATATGAAAAAAATCCAAGAAAATCAATTTCAACTATTTCTGTATAATTTAACATTTGTAAAGGAAAAGGAAAACAGTAACACACCACACACCAATAGAAAAAGATCTTAAAAATGCTAAATGCAAGAAATCTAAAACAAGATTCTATTTATAATTCAGCTTTGTTATTTCTCACGTCATTCTAAAAATTTTATTTGAAATAAATATTCTGAATTAAAATTCAGCCATTTTGATATCAAATAGCATCTTCTCAATTGAGAAGCTGATATCAATATTTAGGTTCTAAGCAAAATAATAATAACCTTACAAGAGTACATATTGTAGTTGTTTTTCCAGTCCCAGGCATACCCACGATGAGGGTATAGTCTTTTGAAAGAAGAACCTTTTTCATTGCTTGTCTCTGAGGCTTATTCAAACCTACATTTAAAATAAAAAGTACCAAGAAAAAGAGATATCATGTCAGGGAATAAATTCACTAATTTATAAGAAAAGCAATCTCAATCTGAATTTGTTCTTAAATATATCTTTTCAAAGTTAAAAGAAATATGGGGCTGGGGCTATGGCTCAGTGATAGAATGCTTGCCTAGCATGTGTGAGGCACTGGGTTCAATTCTCATATAAATAAATAAAATAGGGCTGGGGTTGTGGCTCAGTGGTAGAGCGTTTGCCTAGCATGCGTGAGGCACTGGGTTCGATTCTCAGCACCACATATATAAATGGAAAAAATAAAGGTCCATCAATAACTAAAAAAATTTTAAAAAATAAAAATAAAAATAAATAACTAAATAACTAAATAAAATAAAAGCCCATTGACAGCCAGGCACGGTGGCACAAGCCTGTAATTGCAACACTTACGGAGGCTGAGATAGAAGAATCGCGAGTTCAAAGTCAGCCTCAACAACAGCGAGGTGCTAAGCAACTCAGTGAAATCCTGTCTCTACATAAAACACAAAAAAAAATAGGGCTGGGGATGTGGCTCAATGGTCGAGTGCCCCTGAGTTCAGTCTCCAGTACCAAAAACATAAAAAGCCCATTGACAACTAAAAAATATTTTAAAAAAAATTATGGTGACTTTTTTTTTCTTCTCCTTTTGGTACCATGGATTGAACCTAGGGAGGCTTAACCACTGAGCAACACCCTCAGCTCTTTTTATTTTGACACAGGTTCTAAGTTGTTTAGAGCCTTGCAAACTTGCTGAGGTTGACCTTAAACTTGTGGTTCTCCTACCTCAGTCTCCTCAGTCATTGGGATCAAGGGTGTGCTCTACTCTGCCCAGCATTATTATGGAGACTTTCAAGGATATATACAAACTACTTACAAAAAGCCTCTATCTAAACATTTGAATTCCAAGTCTAATCAATTAAGAAATGAGACTACTTCTTAGATAAGTAGAACCAAGAAAAATTAACCAAAGTGCTGATTATAGCATACCCTTTAAAATATTGGCAACTGTATCCTTTGCATCATGTGGAAGAACAGAGCTGAGATAGGGTATAAACTGAGGTTCATGAAAGTCAATGATTAAATCTCGAAGTTTTTTGCTGAAAAGGAGATAAATATGTTTAGTAATATTCCTTAGAAAAATGGGGACAAATTCAGATTCATTCATTGTTACAAACCTGGCATTAGTGTTTTCCATCAATCTAGAGAGATTTCCTAATGGGGTATCTATATCACAATTTTTTTCTTCCTGGTCTATTCTAAACAGAGTTGATTCTGCAAGTACTGACAAGTTCCTAAAACAGCAGAACAAACACACATGAATGTTTTTCATTTTCACATGGTCTATATAAGAGATATACTGCTATCTGCTAAAAGAGTTGATAAGCTAAATTAACTATTAAAATGGCTAATATAACAACAACAAAAGGCTACAATCCCTCATTCACACTTGCCAAAGACAACATGATTGGTGGGAAAGCAGAGAAAGGGAGGGTATAAGCCATCAAGGTCAAAGCAATTAATAATCAGAAATCTGTAACCTTTGCTGAAAATCCACTGACCCTGCAATCTACTAAGAACTCAACATCCCCAGAAGGTTCTGAGCTCCTGGCTCCTTCCTCCTCCAGCCTGAAGGACAAGTTTCCTTCCTGCCACTTCCTCCCACTCCTCTACCTGCTCCTTAAACCCTGCTATGGCCTAGAGTCTCTTCCCTGGTCCACTGTGTTGCTCTTTCTTATGGTTTTCCCTATGGTCTCGGGTCAACATCTTCTGGCCTGTCCAAACTCCAGGTTTGAATATTTTCAGGCACCAAGATCTCTCCACCTGGCTAAAACCCAGGCAACAAAAGTTTAATATATTTAAAATGGAACTCCTCATCCCTGCTGAATCTGAGCCTCTCCTCTGGGTGGGATCTCAGTTAACAGCACTTGTATCCACACTGCTGTACTGATCCCTCCCTCTCCCTCACCTTCTTTTCAGCCCCCATACCTAATCAATATCTGATTATCTGCCAGTTTTACTTTCAAGTTCATCAAAGTCACTATGTCCTCTCTGTCAATGATACTTTGCTTTTAATCACCTCTAGCCTGGGTCACTACAATACCTTCCTGGTTTCTCTTTCTCTTTGCCTCTGTTAATTAATTCAAATCTCCACAATGCATCCACAAGAAAATGCTAGACTAATGACCATGTATTCTTTAAAACCCTTTAATAGAAGCTGGGCATGGTGGTGCATACCTGTAACCCCAGCAATTCTGGAGGCTGAGGCAGGAAGATCACAAGTTTAGAGTCAGTCTCAGCAATTTAGCGAGGCCCTAAGGAACTTAGCAGATCATGTCTCAAAATAGAAAAATCAAAAAGAGCCAGGGATGTGGCTCAGTGGTTAAGTGTCCCTGGGTTCAATCCCTGGTACCAAAAACCAAAAAGCAAAACCAAAAACCAAACAAACAAGAAGCCCTTCAATACATCAAAATAAGCAAAAACTTCTGAACATAGTACGTTAAACCTCTCTGACCTAACCTCTCCAATCATTTTCTTCTTTATATTTTACATTCTTCAACTACCTGCACTCGCCCAACAACTCCACGTGACACTATATATATATATCACATGATCATGGCTTTGTGCAGTGTTTGCTTGGGCTTCTATATGCTTTATCCCATTATTTCACTAGGCTAATTTATTAATCTATAATTTCAAGATCCAGAATTCTTTTTCAAAAAGATTTCCTGAACCTCCTAAAATTGGGTTAAATGTCTTTCTTCTGGGTTTCCAAATTCAAACACTTAACATATTACATTGAAAATGTAGCCTGGCACAGTGTCATACACTTGTAATCCCATCTACTCAGGAGGCTGAGGCAGGAGGATCAAAAATTCAAGGCCAGCCTCAGCAAACTATCTGGAAATTAAAAATAAAAAAAGGCTAGGAAGCCGGGTGCGGTGGCTCAAGCCTGTAATCCCAGCACTTAGGGAGGCTGAGACAGGAGAATCGTGAGTTCAAAGCCAGCCTCAGCAATGGCGAGGTGCTAAGCAACTCAGTGAGACCTTGTCTCTACATAAAACACAAAATAGGGCTGGGGATGTGGCTCAGTGGTCGAGTACCCCTGAGCTCAATCCCCAGTACCAAAAAGAAATAAAAAAAATAAAATAAAATAAAAAAAGGCTAGGAATGGGGATGTCACTCTCTGGTAGAGCTGGTTAAGAGGCCATGAATTCTTATCTCCAATACAAAAAAGGTTAATGATCAATTTTATGGTTTTGGGGGGGTTTTTTGGTATGGGGGATTGAACTGAGTGGTACCCCACTGAGCCACATCCCCAGCCCTATTTTGTGTTTTATGTAGAGACAGGGTCTCACTGAGTTGCTTAGTGCCTCACCTTTGCTGAGGCTGACTTTGAACTCGTGATTCTCCTATCTCAGCCTCCCAAAGTGATGGGATTACAAGCATGTGCCACCACATCCAGCTTAAATGTTTTTTATAAAACAATATAAAAACAATTTATATATTGAATTTTACCTCATTAAAAAACAAATGAGGGCTGGGGTTGTGGCCCAGTGGCAGAGTGCTTGCCTTGCACATGTGAGGCACTGGGTTTGATCCTTAGCACCACATAAAAACAAATAAACAAAACAAAGATATAAAAACAAACAAACAAACAAATGAGTTGGGCATGGTGGAATGCCTATATGCCAGCAGCTTGGGAGGCTGAGGCAAGAGGATTGTGAGTTCAAAGCCACCCTCAGCAACTTAGCAAGGTCCTAAGTAACTCAGTGAGACCCTGTCTCTAAATAAAATACAAAAAAGAGCTGGGGATGTGGCTCAGTGGTCTAGTGCCCTTGAGTTCAATCCCCAGTACAAAAATGTGGATGTGGTTGAGTGCCCCTGAATTTAATCCTCGGTAACCACAACCCCCTGGCGGAAAGGGAAGGGAAAGGGAAAGGGAAAGGAGGAAGGAAGGAAGGAAGGGAGGAAGGGAAGGAGGGAGGGAGGGAGGGAAAGGAAAGAAAGGAAAGAAAGAAAGAAAGAAATACTGATATATATGCTACAAAATGAAGATGAATCTGAAAATCAATGTGCTAATTGACAAAAACCAGTCACAAAAAGCCCTTATTAACTTGAAATGTTCATAAGAGGCCAATTTATAGATACAGAGAGTAGATTCGTAGTTGCCTGGGCAGAGGGAAGTTGAAGGGAAGTAGGGGTGCAGGGTGACTGCTAAGGTTTCTTTTAGGGGTTATAAAAATGTTCTGAAGGCCAGGCATGGTGACTCACACCTGTAATCCCAGCACTTTGGGAGGCTGAAACAGGAGAATTGTGATTTCAAAGCCAGCCTCAGCAAAAGCAAGGTGCTAAGAAACTCAGCAAGACGCTGTCTCTAAATAAAACACAAAATAGGGTTGGGGATGTGGCTCAGTGGTCAAGTGCCCTTGAGTTCAATCCCCAGTACCAAAAAAGAAAAAATAAAATGTTCTGAAGCTGATCGTGGTGATAGTTGTACAACTTTTTCTTTTTCCTGGCATTACTGGGTATTGAACCAAGGTCTCGAACATGCTAGGCAATTGTTCCACCACAAAGCTACATCTCTAGCCTTTTCAAAAATTTTATTTTGAGGTAGAGTCTTGCCAAGTTGTTGAGGCTGACCTGGAACTTAAGATCCTCCTTCCTCATCCTCCCAAGTGGCTGGGATTATAGGCCTGTACCACTGTGCTCATTTATGACTCTTTGATATATGAAAAGCCATGAAATTGTGCATTTTTAAAAAAATTTTTGGTTGTTAATAGACTTTTATTTAATTAATTTATTAATATGTGGTGCTGAGAATCGAACCCAGTGCCTCACACATGCTAGGCAAGCGCTCTACCACTGAGCCACAACCCCAGCCCAAAATTGTACATTTTATTTTTTTAAATTTTCTTTGTAGCTGTAGATGAATAGCATGCCTTCATTTTGTTTGTTTCATTTTTATGCAGTGCCAAGGAGAGAACCCAGTGCCCCATATGTGCTAGGCAATTGCTCTGCCACTGAGCCCCAGCCCCAAACTGTACACTTTAAATGCATAAATGATACATGAATTACCTATCAATAAAGCTGTTATCAAAAAAGTAGTATTTCATTACCTGTCTAACAAACAAGTTACTGTTGTCATGTTAATCTCCTGCACATAGCCCCTAGACAAAGCAAACAGTGTTCTCTCTTCTCCACTTAAAATAATTCTGTCACCTGCCATTAGGTTTGTGACAGGCATAGCACCATTTTTACGTTGGAAATTATGTAAATACTGTCCATCACAAACTCTCTTTACATGTTCTGTTCTGATTAGGTTTCCAATGCAGTTGCCACTCTCCTCCCTATGAAAGAAAGAGAAAGAAAAACCTTCCATTTACATCAGATAAGAACTATGTTTGTATTTTTCTACAGTTTATTCATCTGGCCTCTGAAAACTAATGCTGAGTCTGTCCTTTTTACATTTTTCAAAATCTACACTAAAGTGATAGAAATGCTAAGTAAACATTTCCTCCATTTTTTTCTTCTGTAGCTTTTTTGTTGTTGTTTTTTTTTTTTTATGTCATGGTGGGAACTGAACCCAGGGCCTCATGTATGCCAGGCAAGTGCTTTACCACTGAGCTGTCTCCTCAGCCCTTCCAATTGTTTTTTAAGTGATCTATCACCCGTCCTTGTTCCACCCATAGGCTGGGAAGTCTCAACAAGGTGTTCATTGGCACATGGATCCTTGAAGGATACAATAATACCCCCACATCCTGTGCTGATAAATATAACATTATAGAAAACAAATCATAATAATCTCCTGAACTAGATGTGCAGAAAGGAATAACCTATTTCTTTAGTGTTCATAAGAGGATTTATAACATTATTATTAAAATAACGATAAGCACTGGGCATTATGGTGCACGCATGTAATCTCAGTGACTTAGGAGGCTGAGACAGGAGGATCTTAAGATCAAGACCAGCCTCAGCAACTTAGTAAGACTGTCTCAAAAATTTTTAAAAAAAAAGGGTGGGGGAGGGGACTGGGGATGTGGCGCAGTGGTTAAGCACCCTGGGTTCAATCCTGAGTACCAAAAATAAATTAATTAATTAATATAAAATGACAAGCAAGTTGATAATTCCACTACTTCTAAGAAATAAGTATTTAGCATTTACAATCTCTCAGACACTACTGTTAAATACTATACAATTTCAGGGGCACCTTGTTGGCATGTATACTTGACATATTTGTTATATTTATGCGACCTACAAGAACATAAACTTTCTCCACTGTAACGTTTTCTAAATTAAAGCCTTAATATTAGAGAAACAAAAATCAAATTATTTCTAAAGTCACACTATTATCAACTTATTGTAGAAAAACAAAACTAGAATTAACACAACTAAATATTACCAAAAAATATGTGAAGATATAAAAAAATCCTAATTTATCTTTTATATAGATTATCTTTTATATAGATTAGATTATCTTTTATATAAATTAGGAAAAAAGCAGATGCCCCAAGGAAAATGAGATAAACCTTCAAAAAATGTGAATCTCTATTAAAACAGAAAATACACACTTTTAAAACGCTAATATTTAAGAACTTAGGTAAACTGGGTATGGTGTCACAGCCCGTAACCCCAGCTACTTAGGAGGCTGGGGCAAAAGGATTGAGAGTTCAAGGATAGCCTGGGCAATGTGGTGAGACCCAGTCTAAAAACAAAAACAGAAAAAACAAACTAAAAAAGCAGTTTGCGCCAGGCACGGTGGCACATGCCTGTAATCCCAGCACTTGAGGAGGCCGAGACAGGAGAATTGTGAGTTCAAAGCCAGCCTCAGCAAGGGCGAGGAGCTAAGCAACTCAGTGAGACCCTATCTCTACATAAAACACAAAATAGGGCTGGGGATGTGTCGAGTACCCCTGAGTTCAATCTTCAGTACCAAAAAAAAAAAAAAGCAGTTGGCATTTTGCCAATATGTAATACTTTACCTTAAGATATACTCAAGTTTATATTGGTATCACTGATGAAAAAGAATTAACAAATAATTTTTAAAATTTCTTGCCAGGTATGGTAGCACAAGCCTGTAATCCCAGTGACTCAGGAGGTTGAGGCAAGAAGATCCCAAGTTCAAAGCCAGCCTTAGCAATTTAGGCCCTAAGCAATTTAGTGAGACTCTATCTCTCAATAAAATGTAAAAAGGGCTGAGGACAAGGCAAAAATAAATAAATAAATAATAAAAATTTCTCTCCTTTTAAAAAAATTTGTATTTATTTTTTGATACCAGAGATTAAACCATGGGGTGCTTTACTACCAAGCTACATCCCAGTCCTTCTGATTTTTTTATTTTAAGGCAGGGCCTTGCTTAGTTGGTTAGGGCCAGCCTCGAACTTATGGTCCTCTTGCCTTGGCCTACCAAGATCCTGGGATTACAGGTGTGTGCCAGGCTAAAAAAAAAAAAAGATTTCTTGAGTCATATTTAACATATTGAAAATATGTGAATGGTGGTAAACACCTACAATCCCAGCGGCTCGGGAGGCTGAAACAGGAGAATCGCGAGTTCAAAGCCAGCCTTAGCAACACTGAGGTGCTAAACAACTCAGTGAGACCCTGTCTCTACATAAAACACAAAATAGGGGTGGGGATGTGGCTCAGTGGTCAAGTGCCCCTGAATTCAATCCCTGATACCCCCAAAAAAAAAGAAAAACATATGACTGTGCTAGAGGTGTACCTCAGTGGTACAGCACTTGCCACCTAGCATGTGGGAGGCCTTGTGTTTGATCCTCAATATCCCTCACCCAAAAAAAGAATCTATATTAATATCCACATACACATAAAAAATCATTGTTTTATGTGTAAAATGTAGCACATGGCAAATGCAGAAATGATGTTCTACTTAGCAACAACTCACTGACATCTGGAGTTGTCATGAACAAATGAAATCACATATCTTTAACACACGACATAACCTGTATTTGTCATGAATTCCACATCCCACTGCACTAGCTAATACAAATTAATGACACTTCACTCCTTAAATGGACCACTTACATTTCTGAAGCAGGCCTTAACCAGATGTTTTGGTGATTCTTTCTGTTATCTTTTGATTGTGACTCCAGGGTTAACATTAGACACCAAAGGCTGAAATACTCTAAGTGTGCGAGCTTCAGATGCCAGGTTTCTTCTTTTATTCTGGGCAGCATATCCATTGGGACTGAACTATCATCCATCTGTTGTTCAACTGCTCTAAATACAAAGTTCCAAGTTATAGCTGCATATACATTTCACGGGTTGGATGAAATGAGGTTTTTCTAAAATAAGTATACACACGTGATAACCATCATAATTCATAAACACATCCCCTAATTTTCCTTAAAAGTCACTTGAGTATTTGATAAAACATGTGGCTTTTTTTGTTTTCTTGGTACTGGGGATTAAACCTAGAGGTGACTTACCACTGTACTATATTTCAGCCCCTTTTGAAATTTTGAGACAAGGTTTGCTAAGTTGTCAAGGAAGGCCATGAACTTGTAATGCTCCTGCCTCAGCTCCCAAGTTGCTGAGAATATAGGTATAAATCACCATGGCCAGCTGACATGTGGTTGTTTACAAAACAACATGTGTAAGATATTCATTACTATATTATTTTTCCTTCAATGACTATCCCCAAACAACAAAGTGAAGTTTGGTATACTCTAGCTTTCATTCTCATATATGACTTTTTGCTTTTTCTACAACTGCATTTCTTATTTTGGTACCAGGGATTGAACTCAGGGGCACTCGACCACTGAGCCACATTCCCAGTCCTATTTTGTATTTTATTTAGAGACAGGGTCTCACTGAATTGCTTAGCACTTTGCTGTTGCTGAGGCTGGCTTTGAACTTGCGATTCTCCTGTCTCAGCCTCCCAAAATGCTGAGATTACAGGCATGCACCACCATGCCCGGCTACAACATTTCTTGAAACCACAAAATTTGTACACCCAGCTCTGTGACATAAGGAAGTCAATTTAAAAATATGAAGAATCATTTGTAGATTCTACTTTCTCCTCACTATTAAAACATTTTTATATAGAAACAAATATGTTATAGGATAGCATACAAAATATTGAGAGTAAAACAAAAGATTTCAAATAAACTGGGCTAGCCAAGCACAGTGGTGTACACCTGTAATCCCAGCAATGTGGAGGCTGAGACAGGAGGATCACAAGTTCAAAGTCAGCCTTAGTAATGGTGGAGGCCTTAAGCAACTCAGTGATACCCTGTCTCTAAATAAAACACAAAATAGGGCTGGGGATGTGGCTCAGTGGTTGAGTGCCCCTGAGTTCAATCCCCAGTACCAAGACAAAAGAAAAAAAATTCAAATAAACTGGGCTATACTATAGTCCCAGACATCCCATACAGTCCTCTGCCATTAAGGGACACACTGATAAAATACTTTTAGAAGTACTTCATAGGAATTTTCAGGCTGAATTAGAACTTTGGCTCTGGTTTGACCTTGTTTCTTAGTCTACATATACATCTACCTACTTTTTTGTTTCCTTCAAATTTTCATCTAGCCTAAGGCAGCCATATTCACATGTTCAATTCACAGCTAATAAACTTTACCATTTACATAAAAATAGTAATATGCAAACAGAACAGGCCTATTCACTGGGTCATGCCAAACTGTCCATCCAGAAGAACCGGTTTCCCTGTATGCAACTACAAAAGGCCTGAGATTAAAATAGCAATTAAGAAATGGAAGCCTTCTTGAACTATCTTTTAAGAAAATTTATGCCCATGTCCACAATCCCAGGCTGAGGGAAGAGGATCACAAATTCAAAGCCAGCCTGCACAACCTTAGCAAGATCTTGTTTCAAAATAAAAAATAAAAGGGCCCAGGAATGTTACTCAGTAGCAGTCCACCCCTAGGTTTGATTCTTAGTATTGCCAAAGGACGAAAATATTTGTATTGTACTAAAAATGAATATTCTATATCTTTCTTAACTAGATTCCACAAGTCCTAAAATTATTTCATTTTACAGAAACTACACACAGCAAGATAAAAACATTCACTTCTAGAAGAAGTTTAAAAAGCACTATATTATTTCCTGAGAAAATGGGCTTTTTAGAAAACATGAACTTTTTTTTCCTCTATTCTCTTCATTTTAGATACTACACAAACGAAAATAGGAAGTAAAAATAATTAAAATGAAGTCAACTATTGTGTACATGTATAAATATGTAACAAGAAATTCCATTAATATGTACAACTATAGTGCACCAATAGAAAATGCAGAAAAAATAAAATTAAACAAAAAAAAAATTAAATCATCAGTGCCAGATCACCTACCAATACTAAGTCATATTGAATTCAGTTCATCTTCAACTTGAAATATTGCTTTTTGAAAATAGTGCTTACCTACTATAAAGAGCACAGTTGCCCACTTGTGAACAATATTTACAGGTTTTCTCTCCCTCAATTATTTGTGGCAAAGAAGTGAGCTGTGTCTTCTTTCCAGGAGATTTGCTAATACGATGCAGCAAAAAGAATGCCATCTGGTTTCTTAGCTTTAACAGTTCTATGGGAGAAAAAACAAAAAGATAAGTGTATTTCTAAGAGTTTAATAAAGTTTATCATACCTTTTCTATTATATCAGTAAAACTTTCAGATTTAACAACAGAAAACAACATTCACAATTCCTGCAATACTAGAATAAGCACTGTTGGTTATATTTTGGTATGTTTCCTTAAAATTTCTAATCAATTGATGTTCTTAAAACCACCACCAATCTCATAACTAGTAAGACTTGAACTTTGTGTTTTATTAGGTGAATGCTAAAGATAAACAGAGTTGTTTAGAATATCTCCAGTATAAAAACTTCAAGATAAAACTTTTATATTAAAAAAAATCTTAAAAGGTTAATAATTTTCAACTATAGAGTTTACTATTAAAATTATTTTTTAAAAATACCACAACTACAAATTACAACCTATAGTAGGTATAACAAGCATGGGAGCACACTATCAGGTGTAAAACTGTAACACCAAAAGTTGAAGGGAGGGAGAGGGTCAGAGAAGTAAAACTAAAAGTAAACAGCTCAACCTCTCTTATCTAGATGGTTAGCAGGCACAGGGTACATCTGCCCAGTCTTGAGGTAGAGAAGTAAGCCAGCCTCTGGATCAGCTCTTCTCTCTTGGCTTAGCAGTGTGTACAGAACAACCTGTATAAAACAGATTGTTAAACAATGCGAATTCTATTACACAAAACTATAAAGTTCTACCATTTCTCTACGTCATTTTTATAACCAACACATAATTTTTTTAAATATTTATTTTTTAGTTGTAAGTGGACAGAATATCTTTATTTTATTTTTATGTGGTGCTGAGGATCGAACCCAGTGCCTCACGCATGCTAGGCAAGCACGCTACCACTGCACCATAACCCCAGCCCCAACACATAATTTTAAAATCTAAAGATCAATGGAGATGGGAGTAGGGACAATTGCCCATAATCCTAGCTACTGAGGCTGAGGCAGGAGAATCTCAAGTTTCAAGGTTAGCCTGGCAACTTAACAAGGCCCTGTCTCAAAATAAAAAATAAGAATGGCTTGGGATGTAGCTCAGTGGTATAGCACCCCTGAGTACAAACCCCAGTACCAAAAAAAAACCCAAAAACCCACAAATTTTAAACAGCTACATCATAATTAGGTTTAGGAAATAATGAGTTAAATCTAGCCAAGATAAATTGTATTACTTTAAGATTTCTCAGATTTTTTTTTTTTAGTTGTAGGTGGACACAATATCTTTATTTTATTTATTTATTAATTTTTACGTGGTTTGAATGAGGATTGAATCCAGTGCCTCATACATGCTAGGCAAGCACTCTACCACTGAGCCACAATCCCAGCCCTATGATTTCTCAGATCTTTTAATAGACTACTGTGCATGGTAAGATATCCAAATATCCTTGGTTTTCACAATTTACATGAGTAAGGAATTACTGTTTTTCAGAAGCGTCTGTTTAGACTGGTAATTTGGCAGCATAAATTTGGCATCACTGGCTTATATATTCAGCTCTTTTATTACTTTGCCAGAGAAAATTTTCTACTGTGCATGTATATATTGAGGAAATAAATTGAGTACTCCAATGCATTACAAATTAAAAAGTATGACATGAAACATAAACATAACCTCAATTGAACCAAAATATTTAAAGCAGTCTACAAGTTTAAATACAGTAAACATTCAGTTGTGCACGGTGGTGCATGCCTGTAACCCCAGCTACTCAGGAGGCTGATGCAGGAGGATTGCAAATTTGAGGCCAGCTTCATGAACTTAGTGAGATCCTACCTAAAAATGAAATTTTAAAAAGGGCTCAGGATATAGCGCAGAGGAAGAATGTTCTGGATTCAATCCCCACTATAATCAATCAATCAATCAACATTTAATTTTCTTACAATTTATACCTGACTACGATGTTCAATAGAATTCGATTCTTTGCCAGTTTTAAGTTCCAATGGCATTACTTTATATTTGGTTTTAGAACCTCGATGTATTTTTACACCAACTGTAACATCTATTTTGCCCTTCAATCCAAACCTAGGGGACCAAATGCTTTCTTCAATATCCAGTGAGTTTATTACTTCAATGTTACATGTAGAATTATTATTACTACCACCACGTGGCCTAAAAAACAAAACACAAAAACAATTAGAACACAGCTTACTTCAAATATGCTGGCACTGACTGTTATACACAAATGACATGGGGATGGGAAAGAATCTACATATATTTATAGCAGCATTCTCGAAGTGTCACCCTTGAACCAGTAGCATCAGCATCATCTGAGAACTTGTTATGAATGCAAATTAACTGGCCCCACTCCAGACTGACTCATTATCTATTTAACAAACTCTCCAAGTGATTCTGACATATGCTAAAGTTTAAGGACCTTTGTTCTACAGATACCATTTAGTCATTCTTAATATTTATTATCTGTCCATTAAGTTCATTCCTAGAACAATCTCCTTAACTTGGGACTTCATCTCCTCAGGCCTATTATTAACACAAGAGTCTCATTATTTGGACTACTGACCCACAATACCAACTGATATATAATTATCATACAAACTAATACAGAGTGGTTGTTAGGGACATGTTCTTTAATTTAATATCATATTAAGTTGGGTAAGAAAGAGCTCTCCTTCCTGACCATCTATGAAGTGTGGGTCCTGTTGACCCCACACGTCACCCCCACACAGCCATGTGACAACAGTTGGAGGAGCACACAGCCACTCCTACACTTCTCCATTATTTTCTTTATTTAATCATTAAATGAACTGATCTCTGTCACTACCAAGTTTAAAATTAAGTACTCAATGTTGATTTTATATTATAAAAGAGGTTCTGACTTTAATACCTAAACTGTTACATAAACCGTGAGATAGGAAAAAGATACAAAGGGAGTATAAAGTGCTGGAGGTAGGAACAACTCCTAAAACTTCTTATACCTTTTTTAGCTAATATTGCTCATTTTCAGAGCAGATACAGTTATTCTTCAGAAGGAAGAACAATCAGTTAAGTGCTAGCTCCTATTTATGAATCCTATCAACTCGCAAAATATTTTAAACTTTTACACAAAAGCAAAATAAGATTATTTATTAAATCTAATGAAAATTTTACACTAACTGAATAAGTTTTCTAGTAATAAAACATTTTAAGCCGGGTGTGGTGGTGCAAGCCTGTAATCCCAGCACTTAGGGAGGCTGAGACAGGAGAATCGCGAGTTCAATGCCAGCCTCAGCAACGGCGAGGCACTAAGCAACTCAGTGAGACCCTGTCTCTACATAAAACACAAAATAGGGCTGGGGATGTGGCTCAGTGGTCGAGCACCCCTGAGTTCAATCTCCAGTACCAAAAAAAAACCATTTTATATTATCAAAATCAAATTTCAAAAAAAGTAGCGG
>CM053404.1:48715631-48727577 GCA_028644305.1 Xerus rutilus | reverse complement strand
CAAAGCCAGCCTCAGCAAGGGTGAGGTTCTAAGCAACTCAGTGAGACCCTGTCTCTAAATAAAACACAAAATAGGGATGGGGATGGGGCTTAGTGGTTGGGTACCCCTGAGTTCAATCCCTAGTACCAAAAAAAATTTTTTTTAAAGTAAGAATTCTAAGCCAAGGTGCACCTATAATTCTAGCTACTTAAGGGGCTGAGATAGGAGGATCACAAGTTCAAGACCAGCCTCTGCAAATTAGTAAGACCCTATTGCAAAATAAAAATCTAAAAAGGGCTGGGGATATAACTCAGTGGTAGAGTACCCCCGGGCTCAATCCCTAGTACCAAAAAATTTCCAGCTCTTAGAATACATCATTTAGTTGTTTTTGGTCTTTGGTTTCATGTTACTGAGGTCAACAGGTATTTAATAAATAAAGTGGAATGCTGATTTCAATAATTTTCCTTAAATTGCTTTAAGATCCTTCAAATGTAATCTCCAGGAATACATACACACATATACATACACACCTAGAATTATTGAAGAAGAGAGTTGTAGAAATCAGGGTAGCCACAATTCATCAAAAATTCCTTAAATATTAATCTGATATTAAATGTTCTCTGATCATGCTATGACTCAAATATGCTTTTACAAAATATAGGAAAATTTATTATTTGTCAAATGTCACATATATACCTAATAGAACACAAGTAATGAAATTCTGAAAGTTCTTAGTAGGGTAGTAGTTGTAGCTCAGTGATAAAAGTGTCAGCTTAGCATGCACAATGCCCTAAGTCTAGTATTCAGCACTGCAAACAAGACAACAAAATTACTACTAAAAAATTACTACTAGAACAAAGGCAACATGATTTCAATTTAGCCCCTTAGAACTAATGACAGTATTTCAACTGAATTATTCAGATTTCTTGTTTTGGTATTGGGGATTAAACTGAAAGGTGCTTTACCACTGAGCAACTTCCCGAGTCCTTTTTTATTATGAAATGTGTTCAATCTAAAGTGCCCAGGCTTTCCTTGAACTTGCAAATATTCCTGTCTCAACAGCTGGAACTACAGGTGTGTACCATTGTACCAGGTTCTTTAAATGGCTTTTTGTTTTTGTTTGTTTTTTGTGTTTGGTTCCGGGGATTGAACTCAGGGGAACTCAACCACTGAGACACATCCCTAGCCCTATTTTGTATTTTATTTAGAAACAGGGTCTCACTGAGTTGCTTAGAGCCTTGCCATTGCTGAAGCTGGCTTTGAACTTGCCATCCTCCTGCCTCAGTCTCCCAAGCTGCTGGGATTACAGGTGTGCACCACCGTGCCTGGCTTTTAAGTGGTTTTTAAAGGTCCCATTCTTTGGGGACTGAGGTTGTAGCTCAGTGGTAGAGCACCTGCCTAGCATGTGTGAGGCACTGGGTTCAATTCTCAGTACCACATACAAATAAATAAAATAAAGGTCCATCAACAACAAAAATATTTTTTTAAAAAATTATAAGATACCATGCTTTAGCCGGGCGCGGTGGCTCAAGCCTGTAATCCCAGCACTTAGGGAGGCTGAGACAGGAGAATCGTGAGTTCAAAGCCAGCCTCAGCAATGGTGAGGTGCTAAGCAACTCAGTGAGACCCTGTCTCTACATAAAACACAAAATAGGGCTGGGGATGTGGCTCAGTGGTCGAGCACCCCTGAGTTCAATCCCCAGTACCAAAAAAAAAAAAAAAAAAAGATACCATGCTTTGTTGTGAAGTCTAAAGTCATGGAAGTTCCTTTGGTTTTGTTTTTTTCTTTGGCAGTACTCTGGATGAAACCCAGTGACACTCCACCACTGAGCAACATTGCCAGCCCTTTTTATTTTTTATCCTGAGACAGGGTCTTACTGAGTTGCACAGTTTGGCCTCAAACTTGAAATCCTGAAGCCTCAGCCTCCTGACTCTAAATATATGAACATTCTATAAACAAAATGCATTTCATACAGAGAGAGCTGCATTAGAGGGAAGTCAGTTGAAGTACTCTTATCCATGAAATCTCCAGCCCATTTAGAAAATGAAGGAAGATACTCCTCTACTTCTTGTTTTACTTCATCTGGATTCAGATTCAAGCGGTACCTGCCAAAATAAGAGATATTAAATACAAAAGCACCGATATAAGAAATGTCGATTAAATAAGGACCAAAACATCCAAATAGGTAAGTCCCATGTCCATTTGCTAATGAACAGATAAACAAAATGAGGTGTGCATGCATACACACACACGTACTGAAATACTGTTCAGCCTTGAGATGGAAGGAAGCTTGGGGATGTAGCTCAGTGAAGAGCACATGGTCAGCATGCACAAGGGCCTAGGTTCAACCCCCAGGACCTAAAAAAAGGGGCAGGGGGGTGAATTCTGACCCTAAAATGTGGATGAACTTTGACGACATTATACTAACTGAAATAAGTCAGTCACGGAAGGACAAATATCAATGCTTCCACTTATATGAGGGACTAGAGTTGTCTAAATCATAGATACAAAAAGTAGAACAGTAGTTGCCAGAGGCTGAGAGGAAGGAAGAATGGAGTTTGTTGCTTAGTGGGTACAGAACCTCACTTTGGGAAGAGGAAAGGGTTTATGGAAATGAATGGTGGTGATGGCTGCACAACAATTTTCAAGTACTTAATACCTCTGAACTGTATGCTTAAAGATAGTTAATATGGCAATTTTTATTATCCGTATCTACCACAATTGAAAAAAATTCAAATAACAGTGATATGACATCTAATTTCACAGTATTTTCTCCAAATCAACCATCTTGGTCTGACTAGAGGAGTTAGTCCCAGTAATATTTTGGGGATTAAAAAAAAGAAATCATAACTTTAGTTTCAGGAGATGTTGCTCTTGAAACCAAGCAATGAAAAACAGAAACATGCTGAGGTTGTAGCTCAGTGGTAGAGTGCTTGCCTAGAACATGTAAAGCACTGGGTTTGATCCCCAGTACCATATAAAAATAAAAAAATATAATAAAAGTACTGTGCCCATCTACAACTGAAAATATTAAATAAAAAAAAAAGAAAAATGGAAACATTAAAGGGAGGAAAGATCATATGGATGAAATGGTAATGTAAACCTCACTATGCCAAAGAACAATCTAGGCTGGACACAGTGGCATATGCCTGTAATCCCACCTACTCGGGAGTCTAAGGCAGGAGGATAATGAGTTCAAGGCCAGTCTTATTTATATCCTGTCTTTAAATAAAATAAAATAGGCTGGGTTGTAGCTGAAGGTAAAGCGCTTGCCTGGCACACAAGTAACCCTCCCTAGTACCAGAAAACAAACAAAACATACAAAATTTCAGGCAGCAATTTTATTAAAGGAACAGTAAGATGTGATGGCACATACCTGTAATCCCAGCAACTTGGGAGGCTAATGCAAGAGGATCACAAGTTTGAGGCTACCCTGGGCAACTTGGTAAGATCCTGTCTCAAAATAAGAAATACAAAGGGGTACAGTGGCACATGCCTGTAATCTCAGCACTTTGGGAGGCTGAGACAGGAGAATCGCGAGTTCAAAGCCAGCCTCAGCAACGGGGAGGTGCTAAGCAACTCAGTGAGACCCTGTCTCTAAATAAAACACAAAATGGGGCTGGGGATGTGGCTCAGTGGTTGAGTACCCCTGAGTTCAATCCCTGGTACCAAAAATAAATAAATAAATAAATAAATAGGGCTGGGGATGTAGCGCAGTGGTAGAGCATCTCTGGGTTCAATCCCTAGTACTGAAAAAAAAAAAAATCCTCTTCAGGGAGGAATAAGTTCAAGAGATCTATTGTATAACACAGTGACTAAAACTAATAGCAAAGTATTATATTTTGAAATAGTTTGAGCTTCCAAGTAAGCTGGGATTACAGGCAAGCATCACAATGCTGTGCTGGGCCCTGTATCTTAAATTAAATCAATGAACAAACATTATTATACATTTATATATATAAATATTACATATTTATACATAATATAACAAACAAAATGTTTGTTATATAACAAACATTATTATATAGTTATATTTCCCCCTCCTTGCAGTACTAGGGGATCAAACCTAGTACTGCAGATTTTAAGTGTACTCACCATAAAAAATAGTAAGTATGTGGGTCTGGGGGTATAGCTATTAGTTGAGTGCATGCATAGTATGTACAAGGCCCTAAATTTAATATCTAGCATAGAAAAATAAGTCAATCAAAATTTACAGCATTGGAATTCAGAGATTAGATTATAGAGGATACTGTGGATTCTTGCCTCCTCTCTTTCCTGAACCATTCAATCTAGAGGAAGCAGTCGCCATGCTGATAGCCTATGAAGAGGAACTGAGGCTCCCTGGCCAGGAGGCATGTGAGTGCACCATCTCAGAAGGACATCTTCCAATCAGAGTCAAGTCCCAAGATGACCACAAGCCCACATGGGAGACTGAGCCTGACCACAAAGCTAAGCCACTGCCAAATTTCTAAACTACAAAATATGTGGGATAATAAATGTTTGTAATTTTAAGTCAAGTGCACCAGCCCATGCCTACAGTCTCAGCTACTCAGGAAGCTGAGGCAGGAAGATCACTACAGCCCTGGAGTTTAGGGCCAGAACATGACCAGACCCTGTCTTTTTTCCTTTTCCCAACTTGACCACTGAGTTGCACCCTCAGCCCTTTTTTATGTTGAGACAGGGTCTCACTAATTTGCTGTGACTGGCCTAGAATTACCATCCACCTGCCTCAACTTCCGAGTAAACTGGGATTACAGGCACGTATCACAATGCCGTGCAAGGCCCTGTATCTTAAATTAAATAAATGAACAAACATTATTATATATTTATATTTCCCCCTCCTTGCAGTACTAGGGGATCAAACCCAGGGACTGACACAGGCTAGGCAAGCACTCCATCACTAAGTTAAAGCCCCAGGCAATGTTCATCAGTTTCAGTCACTAAATTTTTTTTTTTTTTCGGTACTGGGGATTGAACCCAGGGGTGCTTTACCATTGAACTACATCCCCAGCCCTTTCAATTTTTTATTTTGAGACAGGATCTCACTAAGTAGCTCAGGGGCTTGCTAAGTTGCTGAGGTTGGCCTTGAACATGTAATCCTCCTACCTTAGCCTCCAAAGCTGCTAGGATTACAAGTGTGCACCACCACGCCTAGTAAGTCACTAAGTTTTGACAAATTTATTTCATGGAAACAGATGATCAATATAATAATATGTTACCATATACTGTCTAGGGTATGACAAGAAAGTCAGAAATTTGCAATGTATAATGATAAATAAGGATATAGATGAAACTTCATTAATTTAGTCAAAATTTTATTAAATCAATCCATATTTTTTAGGGGGGGGGTCGCCAGGGATTGAACCCAGGAACACAGGGGAACTTAACCACTAAGCCACATCCCCATCACTTTTTATTTTTTATCTATACAGGGTCTCTGACAGCAGCTAATGAATCTGTTGTGCACATGTACCAAATATTTAGAAATTATTAGCCTAACATTTCCTGTTGTACAACTTTTGAGAACTCTTCCAAACTGCAACAAGGTACTGCTACTGCAAATGGAGTCTGCATTTTAAGTTACATTAATTCATACAAATGGTCTAGTTGCTGAAACCTGGATTATAGGGAAGAAGTTATACAGTTGTACCTGCAGTTCTTCTCACAATTACTTACATTTCTTTCAAATGCCTTATTTCCTGAACAATTTGACAAGCAAGTTCTTGCAGCTTTTCTGGGGTAAAGTTATTATTACTTATTGCTTTTTGAAACACTTCATGGAGAATGGTACCAATCAGCATTTGGCGTGTGGCTGGATCAGAGCTCTATAAAAACAAATCACACATTTTAGTCCAAACATTACGAGACAAGACTACGTTGTATAACCTCCATAACCAAAAGGTACCCCAAGACAAACGCCAAAAGATTAAAAAAATTTCTGGCTGGTGAAATTATAAGCAACTTACGCTTCCTTCTATTCAGGATTATCAATTATTGTACAAGTCTGAGTTACTTCTTAAAAATATTTCCAGCCAGGCGTGTTGGCTCATGCTTGTAATCTCAGCACTTTGGGAGGCTGAGACAGGAGAATTGCGAGTCCAAAGCCAGCCTCAGCAACAGCAAGGTGTTAAGCAACTCAGTGAGATCCTGTCTCTACATAAAAAAACACAAAATAGGGCTAGGGATGTGGCTCAGTGGTCAAGTACCCCTGAGTTCAATACCTGGTACCAAAAAAAAAAATTTCCATTTTAGCAGGGCACAGTGGCACATGCCTGTAATCCTAGCACTCTGGGAGGCTGAGACAGAAGAATCACAAGTTCAAAGCCAGCCTCAGCAACAGTGAGGTGCTAAGCAACTCAGTGAGATCCTGTCTCTATACAAACACAAAAATATAGGGCCGGGAATGTTGCTCAGTGGTCAAGTATCCCTGAGTTCAATCCCTGGTACCAAACAAGAAAAAAAATTTCCATTTTAAAAACTAATAAAATTGGTATTAAAAAAAGTTCAACATTTTCAAACATTTAATATTTTAAAGGTATTCTCTAATTTCACTTTATATTCCTCCCAAATAGAAAAATAAATAAAAGCATAGCTCATAAATTCATGCACATAAAAGATATTATTCAACTAAAATTTAAACCTACAATGGAGAGAGTTGTGAAGAAAAGTTATTTCGAAAAGAAACAATATTTTATTTCTCAATACACTGTTTTTTAGCCAAGACCTTTCCCTTGAAGCTTACCAGAAAAACAAGATAAAGCCACCGAAATCAGGAATTTTTAAAAATTAAATTATAAGAGAACACTCCATACTATTTTTGCAAATTCTTTTTTTTAAATATTTTTTTATTAGTTGTTGATGGACCTTTATTTATATGTGGTGCTGAGAATTGAACCCAGTGCCTCACACATGCCAGGCAAATGCTCCACCACTGAGCCAGAACCCCAGCCCCTATTTCTGCAAGTTCTGAGTTGTAATTATTATTATTGAGTACTAGGGATTGAACCCAGGGGTACGCTACCATCAAGCCACATTCCCAGCCCTTTTTTCAAAATATTTTATTTAGAGACAAATAAAGCCAGCTGAGGCTGGCTTTGAACTTGCAATCCTCCTGCCTCAGCCTCCCAAGTAGCTGGGATGCATACGCCACTACAACCAGCTCAGCGAAATTATTTCAAAATAAAAACCTTTTTAAAAAACTGATATTCAGCTAAGCATGATGGTGCACATCTATAATCCCAGCAGCTCGGAAAGCTGAGGCAGGAGGATCACAAGTTCAAAGCCAGCCTCAGGAAAAGCGAGGCACTAAACAACTTAGTGAGACTGTCTCTAAATAAAATATAAAATAGGGCTGGAGAAGTGGCTCAGTGGTCAAGTGCCCTGAGTCCAATTGCCGGTACCCAAAAAAAAAAAAGTTACTCAGGTCTGCTTTCTGTGGTTAACCCAAAGGCTGATATTCCTTCATAATTCAAACAAAAAAAGCTAATAGAATTCTAAAATAAAATAACTACAAGGCTGGGGTTTATAGCTCAGTGGTAGAGGGACTGCCTAATATGTATACAGTAGTGAGTTCTATCACTAGCACTGCAAAAAAAAAAAAACTACAAATAAGCACTAACTAACACTATTACAAAATCTAGTCATTTTCCTCCTTTTACTATCTTGTGCTGCTGGATTTCTGATTTTGTACACACACGAATTATATAATTCAAAAATATTCTAGAAGAAGCTGGCACATATATGTAATCCCAGCTACATGGGAGGCTAAAGCAGGAGGATTACAAGTTTGATGCCAGCCTGGGCAGCTTTGTGAGAGCCTATCTTAAAAATAAAATAAATAGGCCAGGCACAGTGGCACACGCCTGTAATCCCAGTGGCTTCAGAGGCTGAGGCAGGAGGATTGTGAGTTCAAAGCCAGCCTCAGCAGCAGCAAGGTGCTAAGCAACTCAGTGAGACTTTGTGTCTAAATAAAATACAAATAGGGCTGGGGATGTGGCTCAGTGGTCGAGTTCAATCCCCAGCACCAAAAAAAAGAACCAAAAGAGGCATATCAACCAAATATAGTATCAGGACCTTGTTTGGATATTGATTCAAACAGGTCTACTGAAAAAATAAATATTTCTGAAAAGACATTAGAGATAAATTGGGCATTTGAGTAATTTAAGAAAGTATTTTATTGGGTGCAATAAAGATACTATTATTTGAAAGTTTGGAGTTTTTTTTTCTTGCAGTGCTAAGAATTAAATTCAGGGCCTCATGCTTGCTAGGGAAGCACTCTACCACTGAGCTACATTCTCAGTCCTAAGTTTTTTTAAAAAAATTCTCAGCTGTCATCTACTTACATAATAACATAATGCTTGGGAATAGCAGAATGCTGGTTATTATAGCTAGGTGTTAAGATACACGAAGATTTAGTGTAATCGTCTTTGCATTTTTAAAATATTACATAATAATGTTTTTAAAAGATTCTCGCTTTTATTTTTAGTTTATTGAGAATCATGTGAAGCCCCGTTTAGAAATGCTGAGCTGTATTAAAGTAAAACTTTCATCATTTGGGAACTGAGAATGTAGCCCAGTGATAGAATACTTGCCTAGCATCCACAAGGCCCTGAGTTTTATCCCCAACATTGCAAAAAAAAGTTCTCTGTAGCTGAGAGTGGTGGCACACGCCTGTAATCTCAGCAGCGCAGGACGCTGAGGCAGGAGGACTGCAAGTTCAAAGCCAGCCTCAGCAACTTAGCAATGCGCTAAGCAACTCAGTGAGACCCTGTCTCTAAATAAAATACAAAAAAGGCCAGGCGCGGTAGCGCACACCTGTAATCCCAGCACACTGGGAGGCTGAGACAGGAGAATCCCCAGCTTCAGCATTGGCAAAGTGCTAAGCAACTCAGTAAGACCCTGTCTCTAAATAAAAAAACACAAAATAGAGCTGGGGATGTGGCTCAGTGGTGGCTCAATGGTCGAGTATCCCTGAATTCAATTCCAAGTACAAAAAAAAAAAAGGGCTGGGGATGTGGCTCAGCTGTTAAGTACCCCTGAGGTCAATCCCTGGTACAAAAAAAAAAAAGTTCTCTATAAACTCTAAGATTCTTTGTAAATATCAGTTGTTAATACCATTTACCCTAAAAGTTTCACTTAGCACAGCTCTTCTCATACATCGAATACTACTGGCTACGCTCGTGCCCGAAATGAGCATGTCTGGATACAAAACCAGATATCCAAAGTCTTCATCAATTATCCATGTGCCAGATGTGCGGTCTCCTTCCAAATGAATGATATCCCCTGGCTCTACTGGTACAGAACACCTAAAAGTAAAGGAAAGTTAAAGTAGAAATACATACTTAGGTTCCTGCATTTAAACATATTGAGACTTCACAAAATAAACAAGCGCTGGATGCAGTGGTGCCTGCCTGTAATCCCAGCAATGGGGGAGGCTGAGACAGAGGATCACAAGTTCAAGGCCAGCTTCAGCAACTTAGAGAGGCTCTAATCAACTTAGTGAGATCCTGTCTCAAAATAAAAAAATAAGAAAGGGCTAGGAATGTGGCTCAGTGGTAGAGTACCCCTGTTCCATCCTCAGTACCAAGAGAAATAACAACCACTGTTTCCAAAGAACACTTTTTAGCAAGGTACAGTGGCACAAACCTATAATCCCAGGTACTCAGGAGGCCGAGGCAGGAGGATCACTAGTTTTAAGGCCAGTCAGGGCAACTTAGCAAGACCCTCTCAAAATAAAAAATAAAAAGTACTGGAGTGTACCTCTGTGGGTAGAGTGCACTGGGTTCAATCCTCAGTACTACTAACCCCTCTCCTGCAAAGAAAAACCACAAATATTTTATCTGAAGAAGTATTTCTTTTTTTTTATTATTAAACTCAGGGGTACTCGACCACTGAGCCACATTCCCAGCCCTATCTGCAGTAGTAGTTCTAAATTTCTGGGTATCTTTAAAGTCTGAACACCAGGACAGTCTTCCAAATCAATTCCTAGTCACTCTACCCCTTTCTACATGAAACATACCTGAGAATAATCAAGGGCTTCCCTTACGTCCCAAAGAGGAGAGCCAGAGGCCAGGCATGGCACACACCTGTAATCCCAGTGACTCAGGAGGCTCAGACAGGACCATCTCAAGTTTGAGGCTAACCTCAGGAATTTAGCAAGGCCCTAATAAGCAACTTAGAGACTCTATGTCTCAAAATTAAAAAAAGGGCCGGGGATGTGGCTCAATGGTAAGGCCCTTCTGGGTTCAATGCCCAGTATCAAACAAAAACAACTGCTTAGTGTTAGCAATGTCTATTGCAAAAGCTATCAAACATTTACTAGTATAATATATAGCTCCAATTATGAATTGGGTCATTTTAATAATTAATCCTCTCATTCTGAACATTTTCAATAAATCTATAGTTTCTAAAGGCTTCAGGCTTGAAGCCAAACCCAATGCAGCAAGAATAAAATCTTATTTATCTAGTTCAAACTATCTAACTTGCAGCCTTGACAAAGAGCCAAAGTTAGAGCAAATTCCCTTAAATCTGAGAAAATTCAAAACACTTTCAATCCCAAGAATTCTGGATAAGGGATACTTTAACTTGAACATGACAATAAAATGACATTGAAATGACAATAAAAATTAAATTTTGGAACAAGAGACTTGAGATACTGGGGTAATAGAAACAATTTTCATATAGAATTAAGCCAGGTTCAAGTCCCTTCCTTTTTTTATTTTTTAATATCTTTTTTTTATTTATTTTTATGTGGTGCTGAGGATAGAACCCAGTGCCTCACGCATGCGAGGCAAGAGCTCTACTACTAAGCCACAACCCCAGCCCTCTCTATTCCCTTTTTAACAATTATATTAGAGCAACATCCACACGAGCATTTGTAGAGCTGGAGATACAGCTTGGTGGTAGGGAACTTGTCTAGCATGCACAGTGGGTTCAATCTCCAACACTGAAAAAAAAGGTACCCTTAAGACTCCGCCAAGGGCTGGGGATATAGCTTAGTTGGTAGAGGCTTGCCTCACATGCACAAGGCCCTGGGTTCAATCTCCAGCACCACACACACAAAAAGACTCTGCCAAGTCAGTACTCAAAGTCAAACAAAAATTACCAATCATTCCTAAGGATGCACTGTTCTTTATATTCTAGGGACTGGGAAGCAGTGATGATTAAGTGTTTTTCATAGTTTTGTTCTTCATTCAGTACTGTATTGACTGCTAACACCAGGTAGCGGTTATCCATTCCTTGGCTCAGAATTGTTTTTGAAAAGGAAGCTTCCATCTTCTTCTGAAATCTAAAGCATACACATACAAAACTATTTTAGCACAACTAAGACAAAAGAAGTCAATCAATTTGTTTTTATCTGGAAACCAACTTTTTAGTTTCTAGGTTTATTTCTTCTGGAGAGCAGATCACAATGATCTTTAGCTAAACAGGTAAAACTGAGGAAAGCATACTGGAAAAATTCCTATAATAAAAGCTTCCCAGAAGCAATGCCATTTAAAACATGTTTATAGGGGCTGAGTGTGTAGCTCAGTGACAAAAATGCTTGCTTGCCTAGCAGGCATGAGGCACTGGGTTTGATACTCAGCACCACAAAAAATTAATAAATAAATTAAAAAACAAGCTTGTGATATAGCCTTTCCCTAGTTAATCTCTAGAGTTTTGTGGTACACCCATCACTATGAGGATCAAGAATAAACTAGGGGCCTGGGGTTATGGCTCAGAATGCTTGCCTAGCATGTGTAAGGCACTGCACTGGATCCTCAGCACCACATAAAAATAAACAGGTATTGCATCCACCTGCAACTAAAATAAATAAATAAATAAATAAATAAATAAATAAACTGGGTGGCACCACCAATAGTCCCAGCTACTCGGTAGCTGAGGCAAGAGAACTGCTTGAGCCCAGGAGTTCCTGGCAGCCTGAGCAAAACAGTGAGACTCCACTAATTTTTTTTTTTTTTTTTTTT
>CM053404.1:48700402-48715531 GCA_028644305.1 Xerus rutilus | reverse complement strand
AGACTCCGCTTCTTACTACTTGAGTAGCTCATTCCTTTATAGAGTAATTCATAACTTTATTTGTATTTATAATGGGAAAATCAATTTCATAACAACTTTATCCTTGGTACAAGCCACCTGAAATCATGGACAATAATCTCTTTGGAAAAGGACCTTCTCTTAAGTCTTTCCTGTCAGACTGCAAAAGTCCAAAGCCATTCTCTCTATAATTACATCAAATCCTTTCACATTACTCTTTTTTTTTTTTTTTTTTTTTTTTTTAATATTTATTTTTTTTAGTTGTAGGTGGACAGAATATCTCTATTTTTTTTTATTTTTATGTGGTGCTGAGGATCGAACCCAGTGCCTCCTGCGTGCTAGGCGAGCACGCTACCACTGCGCCATAACCCCAGCCCCCACATTACTCTTATCTTTGTCACCCGACTACACATTTTGTAAACATTTTACTTAACTCTCCCATCTAGCTCAAGCTAATAAAAATCCAAAGGTGAGCTGCAAAGCCTAAAAGATCTCTCAAAAGATACTGCTGAGCCGGGCATGGTGGTGCACGCCGGTAATCCCAGGAGGCCGAAACAGGAGGATCACAAATTCAAGGCCAGCTTCAGCGATTTAGCGAGGCCCTAAGTAAATTAGTGAGACCCTGTTTTAAAATAAAAAGGGATTTAGCTCAGTGCCCCTAGGCTAAATCTCCAGTACAAAAAATTTAAAAATATTGCTGATTAAAACCCCTAATGCAAATCTCTCTCAACACTTTTATTGCTATTACTACTGAATATAATTCCATATCATGATCGTGAAGTTTCCTCGACCCTTAACAGCCAGTTGAGGGTGCAGTCCTCCCGGAGATAAATTCCTCCAACTCAACATGGGGCACTTGAAGTTTCCTTTTTTAGGAAAACGTTTATGTGGCCGAGGCTCCCCAAATTCGAGAAAGCGATGAACTCAAGGGAAAGAATGACTGCAAGGCGCCAGTCTTCAGACTGCCCAAATGTGGCTCCCCAAAAAAACCCTGCGAAGCGGTCCGCAGCTGAGTCCTGCCACTCTGGCCCAGGCCCAGACAGTCGGCAGCCGCGCTCAGCCCGCGGAGGCTGGGAGGCGGCCTCTCCCGCGTCTTTCTTTCAAATCTCCCGCTAGGTTCCCACACCCCGTCCCGCCCCGCTCCGCTCACAGCTCCACCGGCGCTGCAGCCGCCTCTCCTAAACTCTTCTCCATCAGCAGCTCCAGTTCGTTCAGCTGCTCCATCTCCGGCTCGGGGACCGAAAACTGCCACAAGGTAAAAGCCCGGGAGCTGAGGCAACTCTGAAAACTCCGAAGAGGTAGAGAAGCGCGAGTCTGCGCTGCACCACACGCATGCGCCGACCCGCCGAGGTCCCAAGTGACCTGCGCGGGGCCGCCCCGCTCCTGCACCCGGCGCTTGCCAAGTGGAGCGCCTCACCTGGGGGCCCCAATCGTCTTTGCTCCATTACTTCAAGCTGGGAAAGGGTAAGTCTTCATATCTAGCCAAGACTAAATGCCACTGCCCACCCTCTTGACACCCCAGTCATGCCCAACGCTTGCTTTTGGGGTGAACAGAACCTTTTAGAAATGCCCCAAACCAGGTGTCCCGGTTGGCTTTGGGAATTTTGCATTCATGGGAAAACCGCCTCTGTTTTTTCACTGAAAAACTGAGAAAATAGAAGCAGTCAGATAGGAACTGCCATCGTGCCAAGGCTGACTCTAAAAAGCCGCAAATATCAGCCAGTCTCATAACCTCTTTCCACTTTTATTAAAGTTTTCCTCCTATCAGTGGGCAATTATTTCACTTGTACTCACGACCTCGAGGCTTGGTCAATTATTCCCGCATTCTCTCTTATCATCAACCTCACCCTCGCTATTGGTTTGCTGCCACACTGTAATAAGGGCCCGTATCTCCTACCTATAAAAGCTGTTACCTTAGCCAGGCGCGGTGGCACACGCCTGTAATCCCAGCAATTTAGGAGGCTGAGGCAGGAGCATCGCAAGTTCTAGGACAGCCTCAGCAACTTAGTGAGAACCTGTCTCAAAATAAAAATAAATAAATCTGGGGATGTGGTTCACTGGTAGAGCCCACTGCCCAGACCCTGTTTTAATCCCTAGAGCCAAAATTTTAAAAAGAATTGTCTTGGGCTGAAGAGCTTAGCTCAGTGGTAGAACACAAACTTAGAACATGCCTGAGGCCTTGGTTCCCAAGTACACCCACGCCCAGAATACAATTTACAGTCATCATTAACTGTAGTTGCCATGCTGTACAATAAAACGGACTCATTCCTTCCAGTCTTGCCTCCCTGAAATTCATTCCTTTCCTTTTTTTTTTTTTTTTTTTTTTTTTTTGTTTTTTGGTACTGAAGATTGAACTCAGGAGTGCTCCACCACTGAGCCACATCCCCAGCCCTATTTTGTGTTTTATGTAGAGACAGGGTCTCACTGAGTTGCTTAGCGCCTCGCCCTTGCTGAGGCTGGCTTTGAACTCGCGATTCTCCTGTCTCAGCCTCCCTAAGTGCTGAGATTACAAGCGTGAGCCACCGCGCCTGGCTCATTCCTTTTTCTCAATAGATTATCATGAAAATTCTAAAAGGTACAGAAAAGTTATCATTTTGTAGTAAACAGACATATACAATATTTTTCTGTCTTTGATTTGTCATGTGTATCTATTTGTCCATTCCTCTATCCATATCCATGAATTCAAGTTCAATGCATTTCAAAAGTGCAAACATCATTGCATTTCATCCCTAAATACTTTAGTGTACTTATGAACTAGAGTTCAATATTTGTTCACAGCTCTCTTAAATTTTTTATGTAAATCTTAAACTTTACATAAAATGCACAAATCTCATATGTACCATTTGATGAGTTTTGACAAATACAAGTATATAACCTAAACCTCTATTAAGATATGTGATCACCCCAGAGAGTTCTCTCATGCCAATTCTCATGCCTATCCCTATGGAGAGGCAATCATTAAACTTATTGTCACCAGAGATTAAATATGTCCATTCTAGAACTTCATATAAATGCAAGCATATCCTATGTACAGTATGTACTATTTTCTGTTAGATTTTTCAGCATGTTTTTGTGGTTCATCCATTTTTAAAAATGAATCAGCAGTTTGATTCTTTCTATTGCTAAGTAGTGTTTTAATGAATATACCACAATTTACTTGGTCAACATCCTGCAGGTGGACACTAACACTATACTATTTTACCAATTTGAATAACGTTGCTACCAATATTCTTGTATAAGTCTTGTTATGGCCATAAACTCCTATTTCTCTTGGGTAAATATCTTGGAGTGAATTTCTAGATCATGAATAAGTTTATGGTTATGATAATGAGAAACTGCTAGACTTTAACGAAAGTGATTGTAACATTTTATATTACCACCAGCAACATATGAGAATTACAGTTTCTCCATATCCCATACATTTGGTGCTGTCAATCTTTTTAGTTTTAATTTACATTTCCCAATCACTAATAACACCAGGTATTTTATCATGGTTCTGGTCATTTGAATATATTCCTTTGTAAAATATTCCTTTAGCCAGGTGGGGTGGCACAAGCCTGTAATCCCAGCACTTCGGGAGGCTGAGACAGGAGAATCGCGAGTTCAAAGCCAGCCTCACCAACAGTGAGACGCTAAGGAACTCAGTGAGACCCTGTCTCTAATAAAACACAAAAAATAGGGCTGGGGATGTGGCTCAGTGGTCGAGTGCCCCTGAGTTCAATCCCCAGTACCAAGAAAGAGAGAGAGAGAGAGAGAATTCCAAGTTCAAAGCCAGCCTCAGTAACGGTGAGGCACTAAGCAACTCAGTGAGACCCTTTCTCTACATAAAACTCAAAAAATAACCTAGCTTCATGTATGACTGCACATATGGTGTGATTCTACATCATGTACAACCAGAGAAATGAAAAGTTGTGCTCCACTTTGTGTACAATGAATCAAAATGCATTCTGCTATAATGTATACCCAAGTAGAATAAATTAATTTAAAAAGAAAAAAAAAATAGGGTTGAGGATGTGGCTTAGTGGTCAAGTAACCCTGAGTTCAATTCTCAGTACCAAAAAACAAAATATTCTTTTAAGTCTTTTGCTTTTTTAGCACCAGGGATTGAACTCAGGGGCACTCTACCACTGAGCCACATCCCCAGCCCTATTTTGTATTTCATTTAGAGACAGGGTCTCACTGAGTTGCTTAGCGCCTCACTGTTGCTAAGGCTGGCTTTGAACCCGCCATTCTCCTGTCTCAGCCTCCCAAAGTGCTGGGATTACAGGCGTGCGCCACCGCACCCGGCTCATTTGCTTATTTTTAAAAAATTGAATTGACCTTTTATCATTGAATTGCAGGAATACTTCATAAATTATGGCTACAAGCCTTTCTCAGATACATATTTTGCAAATAATTTCTCTTAGTCTGTAGGTTGCCTATTCAGATTTTTTTGTTTTGTTTTGTTTTTGGTACTAGGATTGAACCTAGGAGTGCTTTACCACTGAGATATATCCCCAGCCCTTTTTAATTTTGTGATAGGGTCTTGCTAAGTTGCTGAAGGCCTTGCTAAATTGCTGAGGCTGGCCTCCAATTTGCAATCCTCCAGCCTCAGCCTCCAGAATAGCTGGGATTACAGGTGTGCACCACCGTGCCCAGCTGCGTATTCATATTCTTAACAAGGTATTTAGGCATTTGTGTGCTTTTGTGGAAGGATGCTGAAGACTGAACCCGGGGTCTCTTGCATGTGCATTTTACCACTAGGACACACCCTCAGCCTCTTGTTTTATTTTTCCCTTATGTATTATTATTTTTTTTTTTTTTGGTACTGGGGATTGAACTCAGGGGCACTCGACCACTGAGCCACATCCCCAGCCCTATTTTATGTTTTATGTAGAGACAGGGTCTCACTGAGTTGCTTAGCACCTCGCCGTTGCTGAGGCTGGCTTTGAACTGGCGATTCTCCTGTCTCAGCCTCCCTAAGTGCTGGGATTACAGGCTTGCGCCACCGCGCCTGGCTATATATTCTTGTTTATCCATTTTTCTTCTATGCTTTTTGCTTTCTGAGACCTAAAGAATCTTTGCCAGGGCTGGGGCTGCAGCTTAGTGGCAGAGTGCTTGCCTAGCACGTGTGAGGCACTGGGTTCAATCTTCAGCACCACATAAAAATCAAAACAAATAAAATAAAGGCATGCTGTCCATCTACAACTACAAAAATATGTTTTTAAATGAATCTTTGCCAAACCCTGAATAATAAGATGTCTGTTTTCTTTTTTTGGGGGGGGGTGAGGTTGGTAAGGGAGGGGAGCTACTGTATCTACATTTTCTTTCTCTGTCTTTGGTGCATCTGCAATAGTTTATGCTGTATTGCCAAATATTAATTCACTGTCAAACTGTTTTCTGCTTGAAGCTTTTTTATTTGTCTATACTACATCTCAAATTGCTGAGGACAGTGGCACATACCTGTAATTTCAGCACTTAGGGGGCTGAGGCAAGAGGATCCCAAGTTCAAGTTCAGCCTGGACAATACAGCAAGACCCAGTCTCATAACAAAAAATAAAAAGGGCTCGGGATGTGGCTCAGTGGTAGAGCCCTCCTGATTCAATTTTTAGTACACCCCCCAAATGCATCTCAGACTAATTTCTTTCTTTCTTTTTTTCCTTATTATTTTATTTTATGGTACCGGGAATTTAACCCAGGGGTGCTCTACCACCGAGCAACATCCCGAGCTTTTCTTATTTTTTGTTTTGAGACAGGATCTTGCAGAGTTACTTAGGGCCTCACTAAATTCCTGAGGCTGGCTTTGAACTTCTGATCCTCTTGCCTCAGCCTTCCAAACTGCTGGAATTACATGCTCAGCTCTTTATTTTTCTTTTTTATTTTAAAGAAGGAAAAGTTTTTTTGATTTCATAATTTCAGAGGTTTCAGTCCATGCAGCTGCTTCCATTGCTTTGAGCCTGAAGTGAGGCAGAACGTCATGGCAGAAAGGTGAGGAGGAAGAAAGCTACTCAGCTCATGGATGCCAAGAAACAGAGAGGCAGGGGGATAAGCTGAGAACAATTGTAGTCCCACAAATATGCTCCCAGTGACCTACTTTCTCCAACTAGGCCCCACCTGCTACAGTTCCCACCTCCTTCCAATGGTCCATTCAAATTATTAATTCGTCAGATGGGTTAATCCACTAATGAGGTTAGAGCCGTCATGATCCAATTCCTTCCAAACAGCTCTACCTCTAGTCATTGCTGCATTTGGGACCAAGTCTTCAACACATGCATTTTGGGAGACATTCCAGATCCAAGCTATAACAGAGATGCTCCATGTAAAAATAAATATTGGTTATATAATAAGTTCAAAAGCCACAGCAAAACTATGTACTTCTTTCTCTTTTATATAGGCAGGGATAATATATAAAGTTCAGAGGAATCTGAGAATTTTTATCACATGTACCAAATTTACCTGACCACAATATATTTTCTTCCATTTACCTTTTTACAATTTATTGTCATTCTGTACAACAAAATTTAAGGAAATTCTTTAAATTTATAATTATTTCCATTAGTATTAATATTTGAATTATATTTTGATAAGTACGCAATTTTGTTTGAAGGTTCCATGTTCTTTTTTAAAAAATTTTTTTAGTTGTAGATGGACATAATCTATTTTATTTATTTTTATGTGGTGCTGAGGATCGAACCCAGTGCCTCACATGTGCCAGGCAAGCACTCTACCACTGAGCCACAACCCCAGCTCCTCCATGTCCTTATTTTTTTGAGACAAGAAACGGTCTCACCTTGGAACTCCTAGGCTCGAGAGCCTCCTCCATCAGACTCCCGAGTACTTAGGACTGCAAGTGCATGCCACTGTGACCAGCAGTTACTGTATCTATTGAAGGATCATGTTTTTTTCTCCTTCATTTTGTTATTATGGGACATTGCACCATTGATTTCTGAATGTTAAACAATTTTGCATTTCCAGAATAAACCCAAATTGGTAATGACTTTTTATGTATCACTAGACTTAAATTACTAATATTGTTGGTACGAATATTTCCATCAAGCTGTGCATGATGGTACATTCCTGTAATCACAGCTACTCAGGAGGATAGCAAATTTGAGATCAGCCTCAGCAATTTAGTGAGACCCTCAGTAACTTAGTGAGATCATGTCTCAAGATAAAACATAAAAAGGGCTAAGGCTGGGTGTGGTGGTGCATGCCTGTAATCCCAGCGGCTCCAGAGGCTGAGACAGAAAGATCACAAGTTCAAAGCCAGCAACATAGCAAGGTCCTAAGCAACTTAGGGAGAACTTGTCTGTAAATAAAATACAAAAATGGCTAGGGAAGGGGCTGGGGTTATGGCGCAGTGGTAGCGTGCTCGCCTAGCACGCGGGAGGCACTGGGTTTGATCCTCAGCACCACATAAAAATAAAATAAAGATATTCTGTCCACCTATAACTAAAAAATAAATATTAAAAAAAAAATTTTTAAAAAATGGCTAGGGAAGTGATTCAGCAGTTCAGTGCCCTGGGATTCAATCCCCCGTACCAAAATAAAATAAAATGGTATGAGGATGTAGCTCAGTGGTACCCTGCTTGTCTAGCTTGTGGAAACCTGGGTTCAATCCCAGTACTGCAAAAAATAAAAAAATAAGTAATATTCAAACAATTTTACTCCCCTGCCAAAAATCTTCAATAGCTTCCCACTGCATTTAGAATAAGACAAAATTACCACACCCTACATACTTCTACATGATCTGGCTTTTCTTTTTCGTGCACACACACCTTACTAGGGATTTAACAAAGAGGTCCTCTACCTCTGATCTATGTTCTCACCCCTGTTCATTATTTGTTTTGAGACAGGGTCTCACTAGGCTGACTTGAACTTGTGATCCTCCTGCTTCAGGCTCCTGTCACTGGGGTTACAGGTATGTGCCATCATGCCCTCATGTTTTGGCCTTTGTCCTTCTGTGTGTGTGTGTACTGGGGATTGAACCCAGGGATGCTTAACCACTGAGCCACATTTCCAGCCTTTCCTTCATTGTTTATTTTGCGTCTAAATTGCTTACAGCCTCGCTAAACTGTTGAGGCTGGCTTTGAACTCATGATCCTCCTACCTAAGCGTCCTTAGCAGCTGGGATTATAGGTGTACACCATCACACCTGGCTGTCTCTTTTTATAAGCGCATTTGTTATTCTCCTTCACCCACAATGCTTCATTCACACTGGCCTTCAGACAATTCTCTTATCAAGTCAACCTTTCTCCTGCGTTAAGGTTTCTGCATCTGCTGTTCTGTTCTTCCCTGCAGCACTTTGCCTGGCCTATTCTATCATCCATGGGTCAGGTTATAGTATATATTGCAGATCAAGGAAACACTTTCTTGACCATTCTAAAGTGGCTCCCTTGAGCATTTACTCCTTTGTAAGCACTTTCCACAAACTGCATTCATTTTATTACTGGCTTATGTTTATTAACATGTTCAAATGCATTGACATGCTTGACGTTGGGAATGGTGGTGCACACCTGTAATCCCAGCAGCTTGGGAGGCTAAGGCAGGAGGATCACGAGTTCAAACCAGACGCAGCAACCTAGCAAGACCATGTCTCTAAATAAAATACAAAAAAGTGCTGAGGATGTGGCTTAGTGGTTGAGCGCCCCTGGGTTCAATAACCAGTACTAAAAAAAAAAAAAAGACATGCTTGAGTTTCATCTGAATAGGATACTGTTGTTAGACTATAGCAACATAACTAGAGTAGTTTCTAGATTCAGACTGCCTTGAATTTAAATCCTAGATCCACCACTGGTGTGAACCTGGCCAAATTACTTAACTTCTCTGACCCTCACCATCATCATCCATATAAAGAGAATAGTAAATACTGTGTGCCTCATAGCATTATTATAGAGATTGTGTTAAGGCATCAAAATTGCTTAAAACAAGGCATGGCATATAACAAGTCCCAAGGAAAGACACATGACTGTTAACTTTTTTTTTGGTACTGGGGATTGAACTCAAGGGTGCTGAACCACTGAGCCACATCCGCAGCACTTGTTATTTTGAGAAGGAGTCTCATTAAATTGCTGAGATTGGCCTCAAATTTGCTATCTTCCTGCCTCAGCCTTCTGAGTTACCGAAATTACAGGAGTGTGGCACTGTGCCCATCTATGACTGTTACTTTTTTTTTTTTTTTTTTGGTACCGGGGATTGAACTCAGGGGCACTCATCCACTGAGCCACATCCCCAGCCCTATTTTGTGATTTATGTAGAGACAGGATCTCACTGAGTTGCTTAGCGCCTCGCCGTTGCTGAGGCTGGTTTTGAACTCGCGATTCTCCTGTCTCAGCCTGACTGTTACTATTTGTCACTGGTTTCTAGTGCCTAACATAATGTCTGGTATTCAAAGAAAAGATCTGAGGAACTGTGAAAAGTATGTAGCTGCTATACAAGTATGTAAGATATGATTGGCCTACTCTGCCAGGCAATGCATTATTTGTGTAATACAGATTTTCTTATTTACCACTCACCTTGGCAAATTAGCAATACAACATTTCTGTGAAAGAAAAGATATTATTTCTAAATTGTGATTTTCTTGGACTATTTGTGCTTTATTTGTCCCAATTAGGATATAAGGTCTCTAAAAATGGGACCAACACTTCTTTCTCCCACCAATAAACATTACTGAGTACCTGTTATAGTGTCACACCCTCTGTTCCTCACTGGGGACAAGGGTATGGCTCTGACCTTGGGAGAACCAACTGGGAGGAGGAACATAGGTAAACAGGTAGTTATCATAAAGTGTGATCCATACTTCGTTAGAGAGATACCCCGTGTTAGATGTTATTGAGTATCCAAATCAGTTTGTGGAAAGAGTTAACAGGCCTCCCAAGGGAAATCACCTACAGTGCTGATACAGTTTCTGGTATACAATATGGGAAACAAATGCATGTTCAGTACCCTGCTGGAAAATGGAGCAAAATATTATTATGTATACCCAGTAGCCTCTCCACCTACGCATGGACAACCATTGAGAATGAAGGGTGATACCTCACTTATCAATCCTGACCAGACCATTGACCCATTCTACAGACCAGAGAGCTACACAAAATGAAAGGCAGGAAAAGAGGCCTGGTGAGATAAAAAGAAAGGAAGAAACTATCAAACTTCAAATGGAAAATAAACTAAACTAGGAGTGGTGGCATACACCTGTGATCTCAGCTACTTTTGGAAGTTTAAGAGAGGAGGATTCCAAGTTTGATGAGGCTAGCCTCGACATCTTAGTGAAACCTTGTCTTAAAAATAAAAACAAGCCAGGCGCAGTAGTGCAAGCCTGTAATCCCAGCACTTAGGGAGGCTGAGACAGGAGAATCGTGAGTTCAAAGCCAGCCTCAGCAAGGCAAGGCGCTAAGCAACTCAGTGAGACCCTGTCTCTACATAAAACACAATAGGGCTGGGGATGTGGCTCAGTGGTCAAGTGCCCCTGAGTTCAATCCCCACTACCAATAAATAAAAATATTTTAAAAATTAAAAATAAAATAAAATAAAGGACTCAGGATGGAGCTCAGCAGTAGAGAACCTGAGTTGAATCCCTAGTAATGCGCATGAGCGCGCGCGCGCGCGGCGTATACACACACACACACACACACACACACACACACACAGCCTAGGAAGATGCACTTTGAATTGTCAATCTGAAATAAATCAGATACAAAGTCAGCATTTTATTATTTTAAATATCCTTCCATTCTGACTGCTTATGTTTCATGTTTGTGCTTCAATAATGTAAACAGTTAAAAGAAACTGTCAAAACAAGGATAAAATTTATTTGCAATATCCTGTGTATTCTATAACAGACATGGAATGCGATTTTTTACTTAAAAATATTTGCAGTTCCCTTTTATTGATAACATAACTGAGATCCTTATTTTATACATTTAAATTAGTTCAAGATTTCATGACAACAGTTACCTACAGTGTGCCCCAGAAATGAAAATATACAAAATAGTTTTAAAAACACATGTATCTCTACTGGCTGGTACACTTACAAATTATACAAAGATATATATTTATTTTTAAAATAAAGACTTGAAAATGAAACCAGTTCATCAAATATTTACCAAAATATGACAAGAAATATTTTATGCAAAAAATAAAAATTGATGCAGAAATAACACTTTCAACTTTTCTAATGTCTTAAAAATCACATTAATTCTACAAATCACTATTTCTAAATATAGAATTTTAATTAGTCCCTGCCCATTTCTGTCATGCTTACAATAAAACATAAAAAGTGCTCTAAATACAATAAATGGAATTATTACATTTAAAACTTGTTCTTAATATAAAAGTAACAATCAGACCATATCTTATTTTTCTACTTAACTTTATATTGTACTAAAATTACTTTACATGGAAGAACTACTTCATGTATCATCATGACATAATACTTAGGCACATTCTTTGATACATCTACATTAATGTATATTTCACAGTACACTTAAATAATTTTTCTAGTAGATATCAAATGATCTAATAAGAACATATCTATAGTGCTACTCTTTTTAAGAGCAAGATATTCAGGTTTTATTATTACTGCCTTTGGGAAATAAACTGAATTTTAAAAATAAATATAAATGACTCATGGTAGCTGGTCATAACATTTGAGCAAAACCTGATGATTCTTCTTCACTTATTTAGTTTCTCTCTTTTTTGGGGGGAGTGGGGCTGTACTGGGTATTGACCCCAGGGGTGCTCTACTGCTGAGCCACATCCCCAGACCTTTTTATCCTATTTTGAGACAGGATCTTCCTAAGTTGCCAAGACTGACCTCTAACTTGCCATCTTCCTGCCTCAGTATCTGGAACCACTGGGATCACAAGTATGTGCCAACACACCCAGCGTGAGTCTCTACTTTTTTTTTTTGTACTGGAGATTGAATCCAAGGGTGCTTAACCACTGGGCCACATCCCCAGTCCTTTTAATTTTTTATTTTGAGACAAGGTCTCACTAAGTTGTTTAGGGCCTCACTAAACTGCTGAGGCTATCTTTGAATTTGTGATCCTACTACGTCAGCCTCACGAGCTGCTGAGATTACACATTTGCACCACTACACCCAGAGAGTCTTTTAATTTTAAATATAACATTTATTTTACTAAATATAAAGAAAAAAGAAAGTGTTCATTTATCTAGTGAAGCAGAATTATGAGAAGAGAAATAATACTTCAATGCTGGCTATATTTTATAGAACTTAAAAATTCAGTTCTTATTGTTCTGCAATATAATCAAACTTGTTTATTTTAACAATATAAACAAAATGTTCAAAGAGTCTCTACAAAATCATGACTACAGGCTTGGAGAATCATTCAGTGGTTGAGTGCATGCTCAGCATGTATAAGGCTCTGGGTTCAATCCCCAGCACCAAAAAAACCCACAAAAAAACCAAAAAACAAAAATCATGATTACAATTAAAATCTTTGAACAGGAGGCTAGGAATGTAGCTCAGGGGTGGAGCACTTGCCTGACGTGTGTGAGGTGCTGGATTTGACCCCAGAACTGCAAAAAAGAAGAAGAAGAAGTTTGGAACTGTATGATAAATTTCTAATGGCAACCTCCTAAACTCCATTTTAAGTTAGTTTGCTTCCAAATAACACTTTACAATGGTCTCAAATAACCTGATTATGATTAGCCATCATCAGCTTAGGAATATTTTTTCAATGTTCAAAGGTATAATGTTTGGCATCAGAAAGGATGTTGGCATCAAAAAGCACTTTTGATTTGTGAATTAAAAAATACATCAAGTAGCAATGCCAGTGGTTCCTGTGACAGAGTAAATATCCCCCTTCAAGTAATGTTTACTTCATGATTAAAGTAACATTTGATTTCTCCCTCTGAGAGTTTATTAAGGAAAATAAACCACAAACCTCAATGTTTTTTTTAGTTGAGGTGAAGAAACTGCTTCATAAGTTCATACGTTGTAAAAGCCACTGCTTGAGAGGGAATACACCGAATGTAATTAAGAGATAAACCACGATATAATCCTTTTCGAATTCCATGGTGTCCATAGACATACTTCATAGTCTCCCGCATGGTACTGAAAGACAAAGGTTAAATGATCACACTTCTCTGCCCATTCATGAGAAGACAATTTCAGGATCCATAATAGCATTTTAAAAAGAAGCTAAAATGCCATGTTAAATAACTTTTGAAAAGTAAGTGTTGTAATAAGCTAAAAGTTCACAATAGAACAGCAAGTTATTTCCATAAAGTATAACGTAAGCATCGTACAAAAATTTGGAAGCTCATTAAAATAATGTACTTCATTTGTACTACATCTCTGATGTTAACTAACAACACTATTTCATAAATATTGAAGCATTCCCTGTATTTATTTTTGCATTGCTGGGGAGTCTTGCACTAAGTGGCTACCACTTAGCCACTCCTCCAGCTCCCCCCGACACACACACACACACACACACCTTTTTTTTTTTTTTTCTTTTTGAGACAGGGTCTCACTAAGTTGCCTACGCTGGCCCTGAATATATGATGCTCTTGCCTTAGCCTCTCAAACAGCTGGGCTTAAAAGCATGTGCATCCTTACCCAACATAGCTCTTTTTACTGTAACTAGCTGGTGATTATAGAACTAAAGTTTGAAAGACTATCTTTCAGATTTCAGCAATGAAGTTTTTCTTGGTTCAAACAGTTCTTTCTTTTTTTTTCTTCATTTTTTTTTTTTTTTTTTAGGCAAGGAAGAACCCAGGACTCTATCATTGAGCTACATCCTCAGCCCTTTTTATTTTTTTATTTTGAGACAGGGTTCCACTAAAGTGCTTGGGGCCTTGCTAAATTGCCGAGGCTAGACTCCTACTTAAGATCCTCTTGCCTCGGCCTCCCCAGATGCTGGGATTACAGGCATGCACCATCACACCTGATTTCTTTCCTTTCAACCAATATGTAGTCATTTCCTTTCCCCTTCAATAGGCAATTTTGAAATCTTAAAAAATCCTTTTGCATGAACAAGGCAATCCAAGGTCTGAACAAATCTTTTGCTTTCCTTTTGAGGGACAACATATTGCCAAACTGCTAAATTTGGGTCTGGAAGATCCCCCAAAGGTCTATGAATTAAAGACTTGCTCCTCAGGGAGGTGCTATGGGGAGATGATGAAACCTTTAAGAGGAAGGGCCTAGTAAAAAGTCTTTTTGGATCAGTACGGGTGTGTGCTCAGAAGGTACTGTGGGGAGCAGGGGTTATGGCGCAGTGGCCCTGCTTCTCTTTTTTTTCACTTCCCAGCCACAAAGTGAGTGGTTTTGCTCTACCATGAATGCCTACCATGATGTACTGCCTCGCCACAGGCTCAGAGAAGAAAACAGAGCTAATCAATGAAGGACTGAAATGTCTGAAACCGTGAGCCAAAATAAACCTTTCCTCTTCATAAGCTGATTATCTCAGGTATATGTTATAGTGACAGAAAGCTACACAATACAGAATGATTTTAAATTTCTATAGATTATGGAAAACTCCAGAACTATTCTGTGCAGTAAATGGTAGCCACTATCCATATGTGCCTACTAAGCACTTGAAATGAGACAGTTCAAACTGAGATGTGCTGTGAGTATAAAATGCACTCTGTATTTAAAATACTTAGCAGAAATAATGCAAAACCTTGAAATGTTGAAATAATAACATTTCAGAATTATTAGATGAAACAAAATATATTATAAATATATATTTTATATTTTTAAAAAATGTATATTTATATATTATAAATATATTTTATATTTTTTAAAAATGTAGCTCCCAGGGACTTCCGGCAAGATGGCAGCTTAGAGGGACGCAGCTACCAGTCTCCCCAAACAAAAGACCAGAAACTGCGGTACAACCTTCTCCCACCAGGCTTTTGGACAGCACAGAAGGAAATTTCACTTGCGCGGTTTTGGCTGATTTATATGACTATTCCTGAGAGAAGTGTTCCTCCAGTAGAGCAAGATTCAAAACTCGGGGCCGTTCCAAGATGGCGGCCTAGGCAGACGCTGCGGTCAGTCTCTCCAGAGCCAGAGATTGAAGTTGTGGAAATACCATCTCCCAGCCAGCTTCTGGACATCATCCTACAGCTGCCGGGGCAGGAATTTCACTTGCGCGTGAAAGC
>CM053404.1:48643298-48699902 GCA_028644305.1 Xerus rutilus | reverse complement strand
AAAAAAAAAAAATGTAGCTCCCAGACATTTAAAAAATTATACATGTAGCTCTCTTTATATTTCTATTGAATAGAACTGCTTTAAAATGAATTTTATAAGAGAACTGGGACATAAGTAAAACCTTCCAAAGTTACCACAATATACTACAGGAGACAAAATGAAAGATAGGGACTACTGCTGAGACTGGAGTCCTGTCTTCCTACTCGCTTTTTTTTGGTACTAGAGATTAAACTCAGGGGTACTCAACCACTGAGCCACATCCCCAGCCCTATTTTGTGTTTTATGTAGAGACAGGGTCTCACTGAGTTGCTTAGTGCCTCGCCATTGCTGAGGCTGGCTTTGAACTCATGATTCTCCTGTCTCAGCCTCCCTAAATGCTGGGATTACAGGCTTGCGCTACCGTGCCCAGCTCCTACTGACTTTATTTTTTTTTTTTTTTTTTTAATTTTTTTGTAGATGGACACAATGTCTTTATTTTTTTTTATTGCTCTGTATATGGTGCTGAGGATCGAACCCAGGGCCTCACGCATGCGAGGCAAGCGCTCTACCGCTGAGCCACAATCCCAGCCCCTCCTACTGACTTTAAACACTACACTTTCTAGAGACACAATGATGTATGGAGAACTTACAGGCACTTTTCAAATTCTGGCAGAACAGTTCCTAGTTGCATTCTCCGACGAGTTACATCAAATGGGTATCTAAAAGAAGAGGCATAAAGACTTAAAAACATAATTTTTTATTTTCGATTCAACAAGCATTGAATGCAAAGCCCCATCCACACTGGGAAATAAAGTATATTCTCTTATTGTTTTCTTCAATCTGGGAATCAGGAAATAAGCACATGAATAAAATCAATTAACTATGCAATGGTCTTCTCTTTTTAAAGGATTCCCCTCTCCTATTATCACAATATCAAGTTCTGTTCATTTCTTGAAACGAAATTAAATGACACTTCCCTAGCAAACTGAGTGCTTTCATTGTTGGAACTCTGACATAGGGTTTCTCAACTTTGGGACTGTTGACATTTTGGATCATTCTTTGCTACAGGGACTGTCCTGTGTATACTAAGATGTTTAGATGCCTCCCTGACCTCTATATGCCAGTAGCACTCCCACAATTTTGACAAACAAAAATGTCTTCAGACATTAACAAATGTCCACTGGAGTCAGAATCACCTCCAGGTGAAAACTACTACCCAAAGAACAGTCAGCAAGTCCCCTCAAATACAGTAGACTAACACGATTTCTTTTTAAGGGTTAGAACTAATGAGACAAATAATTACATTTCAAGGGATCAGAAAATTATAGCATTGCCTAAAAATTATATATGCAAAAGTAATCTCTTTTAAGCCGGGCGTGGTGGCTCAAGCCTGTAATCCCAGCACTTAGGGAGGCTGAGACAGGAGAATCGTGAGTTCAAAGCCAGCCTCAGCAATGGTGAGGCGCTAAGCAACTCAGCGAGACCCTGTCTCTTAAACATAAAACACAAAATAGGGCTGGGTATGTGGCTCAGTGGTCGAGTGCCCCTGAGTTCAATCCCCAGTACCAAAAAAAAAAAAAAGTAATCTCTTAGCAGTGGGACTCCAGGTGATTTTTTTAAAAACTACTTTTACTTTGCTGGTACTGACTGAATACTTGTGTTCAGTACTATGCTAAACAATTTATGTTCATTATCTCATTTCATCTTCAAAACAACTGCACGAAGTAGGTATTATTAATCCAATACTCAGTTTAAAATTATTGAGTCTCAGAAACATCCTTCAGTGTCACAAAACTGCTTTCTACTTTCCTATTTCAAGTTTTTTATGGAATCTAATATGTACAAAAGTATAATAAAACAATCATACATTTAATACACATTCAAATTCATTATTTTTAAAAAATACAGCCACATACCAACCCTGCAATATAAGAAATAACATTACCAGTAATTGAGGCTCCCTATGTACTTCAACAGCATCTCCAGAAAATACTTATTAATGGGGGAGGGGAGGAAAGGAAAAAAGATTTATGGGAATAAAGAGAGCAAAAACCTCAACTGCAGGATTGATTTCCAACCTGAAAATATTTGGTTAGAAAGAGCTGATTAGAGCCAGGCATGGTGGTGCACGCCTGTAATCCCAGCACTTAGGGAGGCTGAGGCAGGAGAATCGCGAGTTCAAAGCCAGCCTCAGCAACTGCAAGGTGCTAAGCAACTCAGTGAGACCCTGTCTCTACATAAAACACAAAATAGGGCTGGGGATGTGGCTCAGTGGTCGAGTGCCCCTGAATTCAATCCCCAGTACCAAAAAAAAAGAAAGAGCTGATTAGTAGGAAGGAGAGAACATAAGAATACAAGCTGAAAAAGTCCAGAACAAGGGCAATAACAGAGGGAAAGAAAAAAACAGCACGCTAGGCAATGTTCTAAAGTAAAATAATGACAAGACATAGTGGCTATCTAGATATATATGATGTGGAAAATGATTTATTAGGACTAGTAGATGGGTGGCTATCAATAAGAAATAGGAAAGTTGAGGGCTAAAAACAAAGAAGAAGACAAGAAGGTATATTTGTTTCTTTTTGTTTTGTTTTGTTGGAGATCCAACCTACTGCTTCGTGCATGCTAGGCAAGCATTCTACTGCTGATCAATGCCCACAGCCCCCAAGAAGGTAATATTTGAATTCTAGACTTTTCACTGATAGCAGAAGACCAATTAGAACATAAAAGCTTGCTGAAGCGGTAATAGGGAGTCAGTAAGCTGGATGCGGTGGCCCACGACTGTAATCCCAACACTTTGAGAGGCTGAGGCAGGAGAATCGCGAGTTCAAAGTCAGCTTCAGCAAAGGCGAGGTGCTGAGCAACTCAGACCCTGTCTCTACATAAACACAAAATAGGGCTGGGGATGTGGCTCAGTGGTCGAGTACCCCTGAGTTCAATCCCTGGTACCAAAAAAACAAAGGGAGTCAGTAATAGAGATTTAAATACATCTATACAGAGACAATCATTAAAACCATGAAGATGCTGGGCATGGCGACACATGCCTGTAATCCCAGTGGCTTGAGAGGTGAGGCAGGAGAATCGTAAGTCCGAGGCCAGTCTCAGCAACCAAGTGAGGCCTGTTAAAAAACTTAGCGAAGCAGGGCGCAGTGGCTCAAGCCTGTAATCCCAGCACTTAGGGAGGCTGAGACAGGAGAATCGCGAGTTCAAAGCCAACCTCAGCAATGGTAAGGTGCTAAGCAACTCAGTGAGACCCTGTCTCTACATAAAACACAAAATAGGGCTGGGGATGTGGCTCAGTGGATGAGTGCCCCTGAGTTCAATCCCCAGTACCAAAAAAAAAAAAAAAAACTTAGCGAGACCCTGTCCCAAAATTAAAAATTTTACAAAGGGCTGGGGATGTGGCTCAGAGGTAAAGCACCCCGGGTTCAATCTCTTAGGGTGAGAAGAGAGGCCAACTCTGGCTTGTTTTTAAAAAAATTCACACAGAAAGGTAGGAAGCACAGGATATAAATCAGAAAGTACCTGAAAAGGGAGGTACAATGACCAAAGTCCAACAACTAGAACAACAGAAAAGAGGCTGAAAGAACTGGAACCACTGAATGATGGATGGTCCACAGCATAGAATATAGCTTAAGAAAAGAAGTGGAAAAAGGAAGACAGATTTTAGGGAGCTAAGCTGCGAGTTAGTAGAGAAAGTGAAGCAATAAAATCAAGAAGAGGATCATAACAGCTGGAGGTGAACGTGTCTCTCACATGAACAAGGCTTGACAGCTGACTTTCCAAAAGTAAATCGCACACTTTTTCTTCTTTACCTTCTATCTAGTATTATCTGCTCCCACCCACAAATACATGGAATCTGCTTTCAAAAAGGTAATCCTCAACTGGGAAATCCAACACATATATTACTTATCTTACTGACTTTTCTTTTCCCAGTGGATACTCTTTTGATTCTTTGTGACACTACTATTTCCCTGTCTTCTTGTTTTTCAGGATATTTTCTCTTGTTCATAAAAAGCTTTCCTTCTTCCTATTTCTGAAAAAATCCCTGTATTTTGATGTTCTGGTTTCTTCCAGTTTCATTCTACTCAATCTCTGTTGGCCTAGGAAAATTCTTTGAAGTCACCTTCCCAATTATACTACAGTTATACCTTTATCAATGTTCCCACATTTTATATTCTCTCTAGAGTAAGACAATACTGCTGCTCTTAATAAAAAGATAAACTTGCTGGGATAACAACTTTGTTTTCCTTTCAGTGAGTTCCCTAATTCCTAGTATACTATCTGGCAAAAAGTAGGACTTCAAGATTTAAAGCTAGAGGAATTGTGACTACATGCAGCACCTGTGCAAATCCACTCCCACACAGTCTCTCTCTTGAATGCTTCAAACTTTAGAAATTTCATATAGGCAAGTTCATAGGAAAATATGGATCAACAATATATTAAGTGTTTCCTTTTCTTTATTTTGAATGGAGCCATATGAAACTGGGTGGATTCACCTTAATTTGATCAATTTGGTTTGTGATTACTTATTATATCCTTAAAGTTAAGGCATATCTGAAAAAAATAAATTAATGCTTATAAGATTAGTACTTGTATTTTACAAGGGATCCTGTTTTTGAAGAATCTATTAGAAAAACTAAGATACTTAACCAATGCTAAAACTTAGGATTGGATAACTGTAATTTGACTGAATTAAGTTGTTGAAGAAACTTACGATATTGTCTGTGCTATTGCTCCAGCAACACCACCACAAAGTAAGTTAATGTGAGTTTTCAAAACTAAGACATTAGGATTGTCTGATGAAGGTCTGCCAAGAAGGGTAGGAGCATGGGAAAGCCCAACACTCTTTAAGGTACCAAAAGTAAAAAATGAAACACCTGAAAAACAAAATATAAATTTACCATGATGCTTAATAGAACATGAGCCGCAAAAATGTCACCTTTTCTTATATAATAACCAATTAACTCAAGGAAGTAACTAAGCATTTCCTAATTTCTGATGTTTGGATTAACATAAGAAAGATTTAATATTTATAAATACTGACAAAATTATCACCTATAAAAAATTATAGCATTTGTTTTCATATACAAGCATATTATTGATTGAAGGAAGCAGTAGTGACTATAATGCCACTTTATATAGAGTAGAATTAAACATTTTCCAAGGTTTCATGAGTGAAAATTAAATTCATGAGTAATATTTACAAGTAACTCTGACAACTTGTATTTACAACAATAATGAAAGTGATAATGTAATATAGAAAAAAAATCAGAACTAACAAAGCATTACTATTTTAACTCAGTAATGATTTCATCTTCAAGAAAAAACTATGACCATAATAAAAATGTTCATATTGGCTCACAAGACTTGGAGATTCTAATAAGTATAGTAAGCAGTTGATGCTTGTAAAAACTTTCCATGATTTTGCTGGACACAGTGGCACACACCTGTAATCCCAGGGGCTTGAGAGGCTGAGGCTGAAGGATCACAAGTTTGAGGCCAGCCTTAACAATTTAGCAAGATCTTAAAGAACTTAGCAAGAACCTGTCTCAAAAAATAAAAAAGGGAATCCCAGCACTTTGGAAGGCTGAGACAGGAGAATCGCAAGTTCAAAGCCAGCCTCTGCAACTGTGAGGCGCTAAGCAACTCAGTGAGATCCTGTCTCTAAACAAAACACAAAATAGGGCTGGGTATGTGGCTCAGTGGTCAAGTACCCCTGAGTTCAATCCCCAGTACCAGAAATACATACATACATACATACATACATAAGTAAAATAAAAAAGTGGGGCTGTGGTTGTGGCTTAGTGGTAGAGCTCTTGCCTTGCATTTGTGAGGCACTGTGTTAAATCTTCAGCACCACATATAAATAGAGATACTTTGTCCATCTACAACTAAAAAAATATTTAAAAGATGAAAAATAAAAAGGGCCCAGGGATGAGGCTGAATGGTTAAGTGCCCCTTTCAGTCTCTGGTAACAAAAAAATAAAAACAAAAAACAAAAATAAAAAAGAGCTAGCCAGGCGTGGTGGCGCATGCCTGTAATCCCAGCACTTAGGGAGACTGAGACAGGAGAATCGCGAGTTCAAAGCCAGCCTCAACAATGGCGAGGTGCTAAGCAACTCAGTGAGACCCTGTCTCTACATAAAACACAAAATAGGGCTGGGGATGTGGCTCAGTGGTCGAGTGCCCCTGAGTTCAATCTCCAGTACAAAAAAAAAAGAGCTGAAGATGTAGCTCAGTGATAGAGCCTGCTCAGCAAGTGTGAAGTCCTGTATTAAGTTCCCAGAACTACACAAAAACAAAACAAAAACATGATTTTACATTAGAACAATCAAAGTAACATAAATAAAATCAAAATTAGAATTTAAGCATTCCTATAAGTAAATACTCCTCAAGAAATCTTGACAGCCAGCTGTGCCTCCGCAGGCCTATAATCCCACCATCTCAGAGGCTGAGGTGGGAAGATTGCAAGTTCACAGCAGCCTCAGCAACTTAGTGAGGCCCTAAGCAATTTAACAAAACTTTGTCTCAAAATACAAAATAAAAAGGGCTGGGCAGGAGCAGTGGCACCTGCCTATAATCCCAACAGCTCTGGAGGCTGAGAAAAGAGAATTGCTAGCTCAAAACCAGCCTCAGCAACAGGAAAGTGCTAAGTAACTCAGTGAGATTCTGGCTCTAAATAAAACACAAAATAGGGCTGGGGATGTGACCCAGTGATGGAGAACCGCTGAGTTCAATCCCTGGTACAAAAAAAAAAAAGGAAAAGAGAGCCTTCAAGAATCACCCAGCGGGGCTGGGGTTATGGCGCAGTGGTAGCGTGCTTGCCTAGCATGCATGAGGCACTGTGTTCGATCCTCAGCACCACATAAAAATAAAATAAAGATATTCTGTCCACCTACAATTAAAAAAATAAATAAATATTAAAAAAAAAAAAGAATCACCCAGCACCACTACCTCCCCAAAATTTCCCAAGGTTTTTTAAAAAAAAAAACTCTTTTTTTAGCTGGGCGCAATAGTGCACACCTATAATCCCAGTACTTTGGGAGGCTGAGACAGGAGAATCACGAGTTCAAAACCAGCCTCAGCAAAGGCGAGACACTAAGCAACTCAGTGAGACCCTGTCTCTACATAAAACACAGAAATAGGGCTGGGAATGTGGCTTAGTGGTCAAGTACCTGAGTTCAATCCCTGGTACCAAAAAAACCAAAACAACAACCACCAAAAAAACCCCTCTTTTTATTTTTTCCTTGTTGTTCAATATAAGAGATCAAAGTGGGGGCTAGGGTTATGGCTCAGTGGTAGAGTGCTCGCCTAGCACGCATGAGGCAATAGGTTCCACCCTCAGCACCACATAAAAAATAAAATAAGGGCTGGGATTGTAGCTCGGCGGTAGAGCGCTTGCCTCGCATGCATGAAGCCCTGGGTTCGATCCTCAGCACCACATACAAGCAATAAAATAAAGACATTGTGTCCATCAACAACTAAAAAAAAAAATTAAAAAAAAAAGAAGCCATCAGATTCAATAGCAGATAAACATTAAAAAAAATAATAAATAAAATAAAATAAAGATATTCTGTCCACCTACAATTAAAAAAATACGTTAAAAAAAAAGAGATCAAACTGAGGAAAAACACACATGCTGGGCAAGTGCTCTACACCACTGAGCTACATTCACGGCCTCTAAAAAAAAAAAAAATTAAAGCCAGGTGTGGTTTTGACCCTGTCTCAAAATAAAAAGTAAAAATAAAGGGCTGGGGATGTGACTCAGTGGTTAATCACACCTGTTCAATCCCTGGTATCAGAATAAAAAAAAATTTTATATAATCTAAACACCCAAACAATACAAGGGTATTTCAAGAAAAAAATTACAAGTTAATCTTATTCATAAATGAGTTAAAAACTGGTTTGTTTGTTTGTTTTTTAATTTATGGTACAGGGCTTGAACCCAGGATGCTGTACCACTGAATTATATCCCCAAATGTTTTTTATTCATTTATTTACTTGAGGGTACTGGAGATTAAACCCAGAGGCACTTTACCACTGGGATACATCCCCAGCCCTTTTTATTTTAAGACAGGGTTTTACTAAGATGCTTAGGGCCTTGCTAAATTACTGAGACTGGCCTCAAACTTTCAATTCTCCTGCCTCAGCCTCCCAAGATGCTTGGGTTTTAGGCATGTGCCACTGCACCCAGCTTTTTATACTTCTGAAACAGAGTCTTACTAAATTGCTGAGGCTGGCCTCCGGCTTGTAATCCTCCTGCCTCAGCTCCCAAATTACCAAGATTATAGATGTGCACCACCACACCCAGCTAAATTTAAAACTAAAAGCAGGTTGAATCACTGGTGGAGCACTTGCCTATCATGAGTGGGTGTGAGTTCCCAGTACCACAAAAATAAATAGCCCTAGCCGGGCATGGTGGCACATGCCTATAATCCCAGCACTTTGGGAGGCTGAGGCAGGAGAATTGTAAGTTTAAACCCAGCCTCAGCAATGGTAAGGCGCTAAGCAACTCAGTGAGACCTTGTCTCTACATAAAAACACAAAATAGGGCTGGGGATGTGGCTCAGTGGTCGAGTACCCCTGAGTTCAATCCCCGGGACCAAAAATAAATAAATAGCCCAGTGTGGTGATGCACACCTATAATCTCAGCAACTCAGGGGCTGAGGCAGGAGGATCACAAATTTGAAGCCAACTGCAGCAATTTAATAAGACCCTCAGCAACTTAATGAAATCTTGTCTCAAAATAAAAATAAAAAGGGCTGGGGATGGAAAACTATGGTATAGCACTCCTAGGTTCAATCCCCAGTACGGAAGGAAGGAAGGAAGGAAGGAAGGAAGGAAGGAAGGAAGGAAGGAAGGAAGGAAGGAAGGAAGGAGGGAGGGAGGGAGGGAGGGAGGGAGGGAGGGAAGAAGGGGAAAGGGAGGGAAGAAGGGAAGGAAGAAGGGAAGGAAGAAGGGAGAGCAGGGGATGAAAGGGGAGGGAAGGGAATCAAGCAAACAGCAAGTAGTAGAGCACTTACTTAGGTATGAACACCAGCTCCAAGAAAATTAAGAAGTAATTAAAATATCTTTTATCTGAATGTTGAATTTTATTTTGTTTTTGTAGGTGCTAAGGATTGAACCCTGGACTAAATGCATGTTAGATAAACACTCTAAAATGGGCTACTCCCTAGCTCACAGATAAAAATTCTAATCAAAACTAAACCAGGTCAGGCATAGTGGCACAGTCCTATAATCCTAGCAGTTCAGGAGGTTGAGGCAGGAGGGTCAAGAGTTCAAAGCCAACCTCAGCAAAAACAAGGCTCTAAGCAACTTAGTGAAACCCTGTCTCAAAATAAAATAAAAATAGGGCTGAGAATGTAGATTAGTAATTGAGTGCCCCTGAGTTCAATCCTGGGCACCTAAAAAAAAACAAAACAAAAAAACTACTGGGGGTGTGGCTAAGTAGTAGAACACTTGTCTAACATGCAAAATGCCCTGGGTTCCACCCACAGGACAAGAAAAAAACAAAACACTAACTCACTTGATGAATGGAATATTTATAAAATGATGAATATAGCCAGGTGTGGTGGCACATACCTGTAAACCATTGTTGTGTCCATTACTCCAGAGGCTGAGGCAGGAAGACTGAAAGTTCAAGGCCAACCTCAGTAATTTAGCAAGGCCCTAGGAACTTACCGGAAACCCTGTCTCAAAATAAAACATAAAAGCCAGGCGCGGTGGCGCAAGCCTATAATCCCAGCACTTAGGGAGGCTGAGACAGGAGAATTGCGAGTTCAAAGCCAGCCTCAGCAATGGTGAGGCGCTAAGCAACTCAGTGAGACCCTGTCTCTACATAAAACACAAAATAGAGCCGGGCGCAGTGGCTCACGCTTGTAATCCCAGCACTTAGGGAGGCTGAGAAAGGAGAATCGTGAGTTCAAAGCCAGCCTCAGCAATGGCGAGGCACTAAGCAACTCAGTGAGACCCTGTCTCTACATAAAACACAAAATAGGGCTGGGGATGTGGCTCAGGGGTCGAGTGCCCCTGAGTTCAATCCCCGGTACCAAAAAAAAAAAAAAAAAAAAACACAAAATAGGGCTGGCTCAGTGGTCGAGTACCCCTGAGTTCAATACCCAGTACCAAAAAAATAAAAAATAAAACAAAAAATAAAGCTGAGCACAGTGTCACACACCTTTAGGAGGCTGAGGCAGGAGAATTGTGAGTTCAAAGCCAGCCTCAGCAATAGCAAAATGCTAAGCAACTCAATGACACCCTGTCTCTAAATAAAAACACAAAAATAGGGCTGGGGATGTGGCTCAATAGTTAAGCTCCCTGGGTTCAATCCATGGTAATAAATAAATAAATAAAGAAAGAAAGAAAGAAAGAAAGAAAGAAAGAAAGAAAGAAAGAAAGAAAGAAAGAAAGAAAATGACTGTGATCTTAGTGAGGCAGGAGGATTGCAAATTCTTGGCCTGCCTCTGCAATTTAACAAGACCCTCAGCAATTTAGTGAGACCTTGTCCCAGTAATTTAAAGAAATAAAAAGGACTGAAGATGTAGATCAGTGGTAAAGCACCCCTGGGTTGGAAACCAGTACCAAAAAGATGAAATAAAATCCACAAGGAGAGGTGGGAGTTGTGGCTCAGTGGTAGAGCGCTTGCCTAGCAACTGTGAGGCACTGGGTTCGATCCTCAGCACCAAATAAAAATAAATAATTAAAATAAAGGTATGGTGTCCATCTACAACGTAAAAAAAATTTTTTAAAATCAACAAAGAGTCAAAATGTTCATTACCACTAATTTTATTCATTACTGCACTAAAGGTCCCTAGCCAGTTATAGTAAGATAGGATAAACAAACAAAGAAGAATTGGATTAGAAGGGAAAAAATGATATTATTTGCACAGGATATAACTGTTCATATAGAAAACCCAAACTATCTATAAGTAACCTGGTGGCTGCCTATAATTATGTCAACATAGTGAGGCACAGTGTGGCAAGTCTGAAATCACAGTAACTTGGGAGTCTGAAGCAGAAGGATCACAAGTTTGAGGCTGGCCTCAGCAATTTAGTCACACTTACAACTTACTGAGACCTTGTCTCGAAATAAAAAAAAAAAAAAAAATTAGGGATACACTCAGTGGTTAAGCACCCCTGGGTTCAATCCCCAATACCAAAATAATACTACTACATCATCATCATCATCATCATCATCATCATCATCATCATCACAATAATGTCAATAGTAGGAAAATAGCTAGCTAATATAAAAATTAAATCAGGCAGCAAACTGAAAATGTACTTGTCTAAAAGACACATCAAAATTTGTGTCTAAAACAAAACAAAACAAAAAAATGCCAGGCGCCATGGCACACACCTATAACCCTGGCCCTTTGGGAGGCTGAGACAAGAGAATCCCTAGCTCAAAGCGGGCCTCAGCGACCGTGAGGTGCTAAGCAACTCAGTGAGACCTTGTCTCTAAATAAAACACAAAATAGGGCTGGGGATGTGGCTCAGTGATTGAGTACCCCTGAGTTCAATCCCCAGTACCAAAAAAAAAAAAATTGTGTCTACAGCCAGGCTCAATAGCACGTGCCTGTAATCCTAGCAACTCAGAAGGCTGAGGCAGGAGGATATCAAGTTCAAAGCTAGCCTGAGCAACTTATTGGGACCCTAGCTCAAAATAAAAAATAAAAAGGGTAGGGATTTGGAGCTGTGGCTGTGGGTTAGGGGTAGAGTGCTTGCCTGCTATACGTGTGGCACTGGGTTCAATCCTCAGCACCACATAAATAAAATAAAGGTATTGTGTCCATGTACAACTAAATTAAAAAAATAAAAATCAAAATGTAGGAATTTGTCTCAGTGGTTAAATGCCCCTGGAATCAATCTCTTATACAAAAAAAAACCAAAAAAACCAAAAAACAACAACAACAAAAAAAACACTTGTATCTATAAATATATCTAACAAAAATGAATGAATACCTTTACAAAATTTCATTCAAAATTCTAACAAGGATTTTTGAGCAACATCAAATGCTAGGGCTGGGGCTGGGGCTCAGTGGTACAGTGGTCGAGTACCCGAGTACCTCTGAGTTCAATCCTCAGTACTAAAAAAATGAAAAAGAAGAAAGGTATTGTGTCCATCTACAACTAAAAAATTTTAAAAATCCATCAAATGCTAATTTTACAACATTCGTGGAATAGCAAACTATAGTTTTTGGTTTGTTTTTTTTTGGTACTGGAGATTGAATTCAGGTCACTCGACTACTGAGCCACATCCTCAGCCCTATTTTGTGTTTTATGTAGAGATGGGTCTCACTGAGTTGCTTAGCACCTCGCCATTGCTGAGGCTGGCTTTGAACTCGAGATTCTCCTGTCTCAGCCTCCCAAAGTGCTGGGATTACAGGCATGCACCACCATGCCCAGCTATAGTTCTTGACATTCAGGAAAAAAATGAACATAAGGTGAAGGAATTTGCCCTACAAAATATAATGAATCCTTACAAAATAGTACTCTACTTTAAAAAAAAAAAAAGTATCATTGCAGGCCATAGGGAAAGAGAGACTATTTAATGAATGGTACTGGGTCAAATGGTTATGCTTGAAGGAAAAAAACAAATCTATGGCTAGGGATGGGGCTCAGTGCAGTGCTCTTGCCTAGCATGCACAAGGCCCCAATTTCAATCCTCACCACTAGGGTAAGGAAACCCAGCAGGATTAAGGATTTAGATATAAAATGCGAAACTTTAAAAATCATTCTTTAAAAAAAAGACAAACAAGCCGGGCGCAGTGGCTCAAGCCTGTAATCCCAGCACTTAGGGAGGCTGAGACAGGAGAATCGCGAGTTCAAAGCCAGCCTCAGCAATGGCGAGGCGCTAAGCGACTCAGTGAGACCCTGTCTCTACATAAAACACAAAATAGGGCTGGGGATGTGGCTCAGTGGTCGAGTGCCCCTGAGTTCAATCCCCAGTACCAAAAAAAAATAAAAAATAAAAAAATAAAAAAAAGACAAACAACTATTTGGAAAGGCTGAGCATGGTGGCATACACCTATAATCCCAGTGGTTTGGGAAGCTGACGCATGAAGATCACAAGTTCAAGGCCAGCCTCAGAAAATTAACAATTTAATGAGACCTTGTATCAAAATTTTAAAAATTAAATAAAAAATTTATTTGGAAAGCAGTTTGGAAACTTCTTTTAAATTAAAACATATTCCTATTCTATTACCCAGCAATTCTACTTCTAAGTATTTACCCCAAAGCCATAAAAACATAAGCACACCAAAAGACTTTTATGTTTACAGCAGCTTTATTTATAATATCCCTAATTTGGAAAAACTCCAAATGTCCATAAATAGAGGAATGAATAAACATACTATGTTATGCCCATACAAGGAAATATGACTCAGCAATAAAAAAAGCAATAAAGTTCAAAATCACAATGAGATACAACTTCACACCCAATAGGATGGCTATAACTGAAAGTCAAATAAGAATAAGCACTAGCAAAAATGTACAAAAATAAGAGTTCACATATTGCTGGGGGGAATGTAAAATGGTGAGCCATTAGGAAAAGGGTTGGGCAGTTCCTCAAAATATTAAACATAGTTAGGCATATGTCCAAGAGAAATGAAAACATATATCCATACAAAAACATGTACATGAATGTTTATACCAACATTATTCCTCTTAGCTAAAAGCAGAAAACAACCCAAATGCCTGTCAATTTATGAACAGAGAAAAATAATGCAAGACATCCATGCAGTGGAAATCCATTTGGTCATAAAAGGGAATGGATATATGCGGCAACATGAATGAACCTTGAAATCATTATACTAAGTGAAAGATGCCAGTCATAAAAGACCATGTATAAAATGATTCTGTATGTATGAAATATCCAGAATAGGCGATGAAAAGACTAGTAGTTGCTTTGGACTGGGGAGTGATGGATAAGGGCTGAAAGGTTTCTTTCAGAGGTAATAAAAAGGTTCTAATACTGATTGTGGTGATAGTCATACAATTCTGTAAATATACTCACAACCAATAAAACAGTAAATTCTTTGGCATTTGAATTATATCTCTATACAGCCATTATAAAAAAACCCATAGAATTCCTTTCACCAAAAAATTCTACAAAGCCGGGCGCAGTGGCTCAAGCCTGTAATCCCAGCACTTAGGGAGGCTGAGACAGGAGAATCGCGAGTTCAAAGCCAGACTCAGCAACAACAAGGTGCTAAGCAACTCAGTGAGACCCTGTCTCTACATAAAACACAAAATAGGGCTGAGGATGTGGCTCAGTGGTCGAGTGCCCTTGAGTTCAATCTCCAGTACCAAAAAAAAAAAAAGATTCTATAAGCCAGGCGCAGTGGTGCACACCTATAATCCCAGCTCTTTGGGAGGCCGAGACAAGAGGATCACAAACTCAAAGCCAGCCTCAGCAACGGCCAGGCGCTAAACAACTCAGTAAAACCCTGTCTCTAAATAAAACACAAAATACAGCTGGGGATGTGGCTCAGTGGTCAAGTTCCCCTGAGTTCAATCCCTGGTAGCAAAAAAAAAAAAGATTCTATAAGCCAGGCGTGGTGGTGCACACCTATAATCACAGCACTTTGGGAGTCTGAGACAGGAGAATTGTGAGTTCAAACCCAGCCTCAGCAATGGTGAGGCGCTAAGAACTCAATGAGACCCTGTCTCTAAATAAAAACACAAAATAGGGCTGGGAATGTGGCCCAGTGGTCGAGTGTTCCTGAGTTCAATCCCTGGTACCAAAAAAAAAAAGGCACTATAGGGCCAGGTATGGTGGTGACTCAGGAAGCTGAAGCAGGAGGATTGCAAGTTCAGGACCAGCCTCAGCAAATTAGCGAGGCCCTAAGAACTTAGTGAGACCCTGCCTCAAAATAAAAACATACAAAAGAGCAGGGGAAGTACCCCTGAGTTCAATCCCCAGTACCAAAAAATAAATAAATAGGGACTGGGATTGTGGCTCAGTAGTTCAGTGCTTGCCTAGCATGTGAGAGGCACTGGGTTCGAATTTTAGTACCACATATAAATAAAGAAATAAAATTAAGGCTCATCAGCAATGAGCCTTAATAAATAAATAAAATAATACGATGTTTTTTTAAAAAGAAAGAAAGAAAAAGAAATGGGGAGAAGAGGGATTGGGGCAAGGACGGGCAGGGCTGGGCATGTAGTTCAGTGTTAGAGCACACTAGGTTCAATCTCCAGTACTGCTCCCACCCCGCAAAAAAACAGAAGCCACGAACAGTGAGATGATATTTTCAACATATATAAATAAAAATTACATAAAGGCCAGGTGCACTGGAACACACCTGTAATCCCAGAGGCTCAGGAGGCTGAGACAGGAGGATTGCAAGTTCAAAGCCAGCCTTAGCAATGGCGGGGAGGCTGCTATGCTAAGCAACTCAGTGAGACCATGTCGCTAAATAAAATACAGAATAGGGCTGGGGATGTGGCTCAGTGGTCGAGTGCCTCTCAGTTCAATCCCTGATACCCGCAGCCCTCCCCAAAAAAATTAAGACAAGCCAGCTGCAGTGGTGGCTCACCTTTAATTCCAGCTACTGGGAGGTTGTGGCAGGAAAATGACAACTTCAAGGTCAGTTTTAGCAATTTAGCAAGACCCTGTCTCAAACTGAAAAAGGGCTGGGAATGTAGCTTAGAGATAGAATGCTTGCCTAGCATGTGCGAGGCCCTGTGCTCAATTCCTCATATCAAAAAGGGCTGTGGGAGCCGGGCACGGTGGCGCAACCCTGTAATCCCAGCACTTAGGGAGGCTGAGATAGGAGAATCGCGAGTTCAAAGCCAGCCTCAGCAACGGCAAGGCGCTAAGCAACTCAGTGAGACCCTGTCTCTACATAAAACACAAAATAGGGCTGGGGATGTGGCTCCGTGGTCAAGTGCCCCTGAGTTCAATCTCCAGTACCAAAAAAAAAAAAGGGCAGTTGGGGGGATGAGAATTGAGACAAATCAATAAGAAAGACAACTGCATAGAAAAATAGGCCAAATACATATATAAGCAAGCACTTCACAGAAAAGGAAATATGATAGATAAATAAATATATAGATGTTCAATCTCATTAGTACTAGGAGATAGAATGTAAAACTTCATAAATTACTTTTTATTCCCTAAAAAATTCACAAAAGATTTCAAAATCAGCTAATACCAATGGGATTTTTTTTTCAGTACTAGGATTGAACCCAGAGTTTGGTATATGCTAGACAAGCACTTTACCATTGAGCTGGGTGTACCCTGCGCCATTTTTTCTTTTACTTTGAGATAGGGTCTTGCAAAATTGTCAGGCTGTCCTTAAACTCAATCCTCCTGCCTCAGCCTCCCAAATACCTGGGATTACAGGCATGTGGCACCATACTTAACTACAAAAGGGAATTTTTAACCACTCCTGGTGGAAATATGAATGCATAGAAACTATTTTCAATCAATTTGATCTTACCTACAAAAAGTGAAGAAACACATTACTTACAACCAAGAAATTTTACTCCTAGTTATATAGTCCAAAAAACACTCTTGAACTAGAATATATAGACAAATGAATAAACAAATGAACACTTATCCATAATATGAATATATCTTTAGAATATAATTCCATGAAACAAATTATTAATACGTCCACACCATTGAATAATAATCAGCAACAAAAAAGAACAAACTATTGATACAAACAACTTGGATGAATCTCCAGGAACTTATGCTGCATGAAAAATCAATCCCCAAAAGTCACATACTAAATACTATTTATATAAAGTTATTGAAATTAAAACCTATAGAACTTTAAAAAAAAGTTTATTACATCAGGAATTAGGGAAAGGACAGGAGGAATGTAGCTATAAAACTCAGCAAGATCTTTGTGATGATGTACCTATTTTGAATCTTTATGGTATGTAAATATCCTAGTTATGATATTGTACTAGTTTTGTAAGACATTCGCACTGGGGGAAACTGGGTAGAGTACAAAAGATCTCTCCATATCGATTCTTAGAACTGTATGTAAATCTACAATTATCTCAAAATTTAAAATTAGTTTTAAAACAGGAATATAAACAAGGTAACAACAGAAATTTGAGAACTATAGATATCATCTCTCCCCTTTCCATTTTTCTGTATTTTCTAAATTTCTCATAATATATCATCATTATTTGCTGTGAGGGAAAAAATACTTTCCTTTTCTTTTTTTTTTTTGGTACTGGGGATTGAACTCAGGGGCACTCAACCACTGAGCCACATCCCCAGCCCTATTTTGTGTTTTATGTAGAGACAGGGTCTCACTGAGTTGCTTAGCACCTCGCCATTGCTGAGGCTGGCTTTGAACTCGCGATTCTCCTGTCTCAGCCTCCAAAGTGCTGGGATTACAAGCGTGAGCCACTGCGCCCGGCTAAAAATATTTTCAATTCTTTATTTTAATAAACACATTCATAGGACTGGCATTGTAACTCAGTGGTAGAGCACTTGCCTTGCATGCGTGAGGCACTGGGTTCGATCCTTAGCACCACATGTAAATAAATAAAATAAAGATATTGTGTCCTGGGGCTGGGGCTGTGGCTCAGTGGTAGTGCGCTTGCCTAGCATGTGTGAGGCACTGGGTTTGATCCTCAGCACCACATAAATATCAACAAATAAAAAAATAAAGGTATAAAAAAAAAGATATTGTGTCCATCTACAACTAAAAAAATATTTTAAAAATAAAAATAAAAAAATAAACACACTCATAAAAACTGTGTTCTTAGCTGGGCACGAGTGTATGCCTATAATCCTAGCACTTTGGGAAGCTGAGACAGTAGAATCACAAGTTCAAAGCCAGCATCAGCAATGGCGAGGCACTAATCAACTCAGTGAGACCCTGTCTTTAAATAAAATACAAAATAGGGCTGGGGATGTGGCTCAGTAGTCCAGTACCCCCGAGTTCAATCCTCGGTACCAAAAAAAAAAAAAACCTGTATCCTTAACAATCAGCTAAAATAAATGTGTATTAACAAGACGATAGCTGACACAGATGTTAAGAAAATGATGTAAAAAAGTGAATTACTCATTGTACATTAATAGTCATCTTTATTCACATAATATTATTGCATGACCATATATGGATCATACTTTTATCTTCATCATTTAGCAAGTAAAAGGCCTTTCTAGGTAGCATTGTTCATGTTACCACTTAGGAAAAAAAACTGGCAACAATTTAAACACACAAAGTAGGATCCTGCCTAATTTGAAACATACCTGCATATGGAGCCATTCCTAATATAGTGGGCATCAGTCCTCTGTAAAATCCAAGGAAACCACCTTCCTTTTTGTGAAGAAAAATTATAAGTGATATTACGTTGTGTTCATTACAATAAAATTCAAAGAATAAAAGCACATATACAATGAAAAAATTATTCTGGGACTCATACTGAAATACAAAGATGGGCTTTCATAGTTATTATTAATATCAATAATTATAAATGACTGAAAATCATCTCCTAAATATAAAAGGACATATTAAATATGCGGAAGGTAAATATGAAATACCTTTGCATAAATTGTTTTGAATGCATGAATGATTCCTGTATAGGTATGTTCCCCTTTCACCTGGAATGCTAGGCGTACTCTAACCATGTCAAGAGGATAAGTACAGATAACTGCTGTCATACCTGAAAAGAAAATAAAAATTTAAATATAGAAAAAAAATTATGACACATACATGTGTGCATGTATATGTACGTATTTATGTGTATATGTGTATGTGTATAGAGCTTCCCTATCAATAGTAGGGCTCTCAGCTGGGCGCGATGGCGCACGCCTGTAATCCCAGCACTTTGGGAGGCTGAGACAGGAGAATCTCAAGTTCAAAGCCAGCCTCAGCAACGGTGAGGCGCTAAGCAACTCAGTGAGACCCTGTCTCTACATAAAACACAAAATAGGGCTGGGGATGTGGCTCAGTGGTTGAGTACCCCTGAGTTCCATCCCTGGTACCAAAAAAAAAAAAAAAAAAAGTAGGGCTCTCAATACCAGAGCAATGATAAAAATCCAATGAAATCACAAGTGACATGAATGATAGAATTATAATCAGTTGCAAAACCACATACTAAAGGTCAGTTTGTTAAATTCTTTTAAAGTTTTTCCCATTGTGAACTAGTATTCTTAGAATGAGAACAGTATAATATAATAAAATAGATCATGAGGGAGCTTTTTTGGAGTTCTGGGGATTGGACCCAGAGCTTCACACGTGCTTAGTAAGTACTCTAATTTATTTTTAGTTGTAGATGGAAACAATAACTTTATTTATTTTTATATGGTGCTGAGAATCTAACTCAGTGCCTCACATGTGCTAGGCAAGCATTCTTCCACTGAGCTACAACTCCAGCTCTGGGTTGTTTATATTTTAAGAGACAACATCTTGCTATATCGTCCACGCCAGCCTCCAATTCACTCCTGCCACCTCAGCCTCCCAAGAAGCTAGAACTATAGGTGTGTACCGCCTAAACTTTGGCTTTTTATCATAACATTTTATAAAAACAATTTATTCTACTGCCCCTCTATGCATAGTTAAGATATCAGAAAGGAAATGCTATATTCTTGACACTAAGTAAGACATTTATTTTGATTTTTTACTTATTTTCCCTAAACATAAAATGGAGAGATGGTTTACATAACGGAACACAAAGAATTCTTTTTTTTAAAGAATTCTTCAATTATAAATTGAAGGCAGGCACGGTGGCATATGCCTGTAATCCCAGTGGCTTGAGAGGCTGAGGCAGGAGGACTGCAAGTTCAAAGACAGCCTCAGCAAAAACAAGGCACTAAGCAATTCAGTGACTCTGTCTCTAAATAAAATACAAAATAGGGCTGGGGATGAGACTCAGTGGTTGAGTACCCCTGAGGTCATTCCCTAGTACCAAAAAAAAAAAAGATTTCCGGATTTTTTTTTTTACCATTCTACTATTCTTACACATTAAAATTACCTTTGAGTATGATAAACTGCAATGAACATCTATGACTAAATACCACTTTATATTTCCCTACTTCTTCTCTTAAATGAATTCACTAAATTTAGTATATGAAGAGGTGGTGATAAAAATGTAGAAAAAGGAGCCGGGCGCGGTGGCTCACGCTTGTAATCCCAGCACTTAGGGAGGCTGAGACAGGAGAATCACGAGTTCAAAGCCAGCCTCAGCAATGGCGAGGCACTAAGCAACTCAGTGAGACCCTCTCTCTACATAAAACACAAAATAGGGCTGGGGATGTGGCTCAGGGGCCAAGTGCCCCTGAGTTCAATCCCCGGTACCAAAAAAAAAAAAAAAATGTAGAAAAAGGATAAATTAATGATTATATCATGTTGGCACAATTGACTAATAATTTGGGGGAAAAATTAATCAGAGCATACCCACCTCATTCCTTATATAATTAGATAATCAATATTCAAAAAAAATTTTAGTGGGAAAGATAATTTAATGTCTTTATCTTATAACAGAAAATATTTAAAAGTCAACAAAAAATTTAGAAGCAACAGAAGAAATGACTACCCATTTGACTATGTAAAATTTCTGTTTAGGCTTTTAATTTTCACATGATATTTGGCAGTATGCAGAAATGTAATTATTTTTTGGATAATATCTTACTATCGTACAACTTTGCTGAAGTATATCTACCTTTTTTTATATTTGTGTTGAGAGAAAATCCGTGGGATCTTAAACGAAGAAATATCCTCTGCAGCTGGGCATGATGGCACAAGCCTGTAATCCCAGCAGTCCGAGAGGCTGAAGCAGGAGGATCGTGAGTTCAAAGCCTGCCTCAGCAATTGAGCAAGGCCCTAAGCAACTCAGCAAGACCCTGTCTCTAAATAAAATATAAAACAGGGCTGCAGTGGCTCAGTTCTGGGATCAATACTCAGAATTTTAAAAAAAAAAAAAGTCCTTTGCAAATAGAATCCTTTATTTCTTCCTTCCCATCTGTATACCTTTTATTTCCCTTGTTTTACTGAACTAGCTAGGATTTTCAGTATTGATGTTGAATAGGATTAGTGAGAACTCTTCCAAACTTGGTTTCTTATATTAGGGAAGAAATGTTCAGTTTCTCATAAATAATGATGTTGGATATAAGATGTTTTTAAGCCAAATGTAGAAATTTTCTTCTATTCTGAATTTGCTGAGTTTTTTTTATTACTGTGGGAATCTGTCGAATTTTTTCTTCTCTGTCATTTGATATGATTATGATATGTTGCTTTTACATTCTGTTGATATGATATTATATTAATTTGAGCTTTGATTTAGCCAGAATTGCATCCTTACAATAATCCTCACTTGGTCATGGCACGTAATTTTAAGTCTTACATTATTCCATTTGCTAGTGTTTCATTAAGGAAGTTTTTCCCTGAGTTTGTTAATGATAAGAAAGTTGAGGGGGTAGGATTGTGGCTCAGTGGTAGAGTGCTTGCCTTGCATGCCTGAGGCACTGGGTTCAATCCTCAGCACCACATAAAAATAAATAAATAAAATAAAGATATTGTGTCCATCTACAACTAAAAAATTTAAATTTAAATTTAAATTTAAAAAAAAAAAAAGAGAGCTGAAGTTTTCTTCACTGCTTTTAGACTATCTTTATCTGGTGTCAGGGTGATGCTCATCTCCCAACATGAATGGGGAACCATTCTATCCTTTTCAGTTATCTGGAAGATAGTTTGTAGAATTGGTATAATCCTTGTAATTCTTGGTAGTATTCTCCAGTGAAGCATTTGGGCTTAGAGGTTTTTCTTTAAGAGGTTTCATTATATATTTATTTTATTAATATGTTTAGAACTTTTAAGAGTATAAATTATCACAGTTCTTTTTTTTTTTAAATTCTGCTTATGGAAAGAAAAATGTGGATGATCTTTTTTAAAAAATCAAAGAAATACAAATAAATATATAATCGCAAGAGCTAGGGTGTAGGTCAGTAGTAGAGCACTTGCATAATGTATGTGAGGCCCTGGGTTCAATCTTCAGCACACAAAAAATTAAAAGTAAAACAAAAGCACAAGGTCAAAAGACAAATACAAAACTGGAAAATAAACAGCAATATTTTGCCCAGCACGGTGGCCACACCTATAATCCCAGCAGCTGGGGAGGCTGAGGCAGGAGAATCACAAGTTCAAAGCTAGTCTCAGCAACTTAGCAAGACCCTAAGCAACTTAGGGAAACTCTGTTTCAAATAAAAAAAAAAAACGGGCTGGGGTTGTGGCTCAGTAGTAAAGCACCTCTCAGTTCAATCTCCAGTACAATACCAACAACAACAACAAAAATGTTAACTTCTCAGAAACAAAATAGACCTACTCCTCTTACCTGCCATGGATCCAGCCATTAATCTATGCACATGACCAGAAACTCCCAGCTTTGTGGTAATTAACTAGAAAACAAAAACACTGAATTAAATTATATGTTTTAAATGATGCCCATTTCACTGTTTAATAGTGAAGATGTATCTAATTTAGAATTACAATACTATATATTAATAACAATAAACTGCAAGTGTGAATGAAGGCAGTAGGAGTGAAAAGCCAGTACAGGTGCTGGGGATGTAACTCAGTGGTAGAGTGTTCTTGCCTAATGTGCACAGGGCCCTCGGTTCAATCCCTAGAACCTCAAAACAAGAGTTAAAAAAAAAAAAAAAAAACAGTAGGCAAATATGCTACTACAGACAATGAGGTTCTGGTACACTGACGGCATCAATTCTGACTGACCAGCTTGAAACATTTTTCTCATCACTATTACTTTTCTTTCTAAGATAAGAAGGCTAAGGATGTATTTCAGGAAGAGAGGACTTGGCTAGCAACACAAAACTTATGGTAAATAAATTAGCGCAGTGGTAGAGTATTTGTCTAGCATGTAGAGGTTCAGCTTCCATCCCCAGCAAGGGAGGAAAAAAGGTAAATACCATTTGAAATGTAATCAATTTAACACTTTTTTAACATTAAGATAATGTTTGAGGAGACAAACTTTTTTTTTTAAATGGTACTGGGGATTGAACCAAGGGGCACTTAACTACTGAGCCACATTCCCAGCCCTTTTTATTTTTTATTTTGAGACAGGGTCTCACTAAATTCACTAGGGACTCACTAAGTTGCTGAGGCTGTCTTTGAATGTGTGACACCCCTGCCTCAGCCTTCCAAGCCACTGGGATTATAAGCATGTGCCACCACATACAGCCTTTCTTATTTATTTTTGCTGTATTGGATTGAACTCAGGGACACTCAACCAATGAGCTACATCCCCACCCCTATCTTTCTTTCTTTTCTTTTTCTTTCTATCTTTTTCTTTCCTCTCCTTTTCCCTCTCCTCCCTCTCTATTAAACCTAGGGGTGCTTTGTCACTGAGCTACACCTCCCAGTCCTTTTTGTATTTTTTATTTTGAGACAAGGTATTGCTAAATTGCCCGGGCTGACCTCAAATTTGTGATCGTCTTACCTCAGCCTCCCAAGTAGCTGGGATTACAGGTGTGTACAACTATGCCCAGTTTATTTTTATATTTTTGAAAGATACTTTGACTTTCCTTCATAAGTATGAGCATAAAGAATGCATTTGAAAATGAATAACGACTATGGAATAGGTAATTCTAAAACCAAGTTATATTTAAAAATTAAATGATATCAAATCTTATTCCTTATAAAAGGCATTACTTTATTCATTTATCCAAAGTAAATTTAAAGTTCAAGGGCTAGAAGTGAAGCTCAGTGATAGAGCACTTGCTGAGCATGCACCAAATGATAAAAAAGTAAGCCAAGCACGGTGGTGCAAGCCTGTAATCCCAGCACTTAGGGAGGCTGAGACAGGAGAATTGCAAGTTCAAAGCTAGCCTCAGCAAGGACGAGGCGCTAAGCAACTCAGTGAGACCCTGTCTCTACATAAAACACAAAACAGGGCTGAGGATGTGGCTCAGTGGTCAAGCGCCCCTGAGTTCAATCTCCAGTACCAAAAAAAATATAAAAATAAATAAAAATAAAAAAGTATATCGGACTGGGGTTGTGGCTCAGTGGTATAGCATTTGCCTAGCACGTGTGAGGCACTGGGTTTGATCCTCAGCACCACATAAAAGTAAATAAATAAAGGTATTATGTCCATCTAAAACTTCAAATAAAAAATAAAAAGTATATAGTTCAAAGTACTAGCATATGCAAGACCCTAGGTTATATCCCCAGCACCACAAAAATAAAAATGAAATAAAATTCACAGTAAATGCCTGGTCAAGTAAGTATGATATTCAATGACACTAAAGAGAAAGAGGAAAATTCAACTACCGTTTTATAATGCTCAAATGCCATAAACTGGATTGCACCATAGGGAAAGATTCGAATCATCATTGCACCATTTCCTTTATACAATCCAAGGTATCCTTCCTTTTGGGGAACAGCACGCAATGCAGAAAATACTCCTATTTTTAGAAAGATTTCAGAAAAAAAATACTATTAAAACAGAAAATTATCTAAATTCGTTTTCATGACAATCATTGATAGAGATTACTCAACTATCATTCATGAAATATTTTGCTCACTAAGGAATTACATAAATGATAATTTCTATATAACAGATAAACTTACTTAAAACATACATCTCAATTATATAAATAAGCATACAAAAATAAAGCCTACTATAGCAAGAACAGCTAAAAATTACAATAAATGATTGAAAATGAAATTGAACTATAGCAATGTAAAAAAGATTAACAATGGCTCTTTCCGCCATCTTGGAGTCTGTGGAGGCCTGCTGGGAACAGGACTTCTAAAAGGCAGATATGTCTGGAAGGCTGTGGTGTAAAGCCATTTTTGCTGGCTATAAGCGGGGTCTCCGGAACCAAAGGGAGCACACAGCTCTTTTAAAAATTGAAGGCGTTTATGCCAGAGATGAAACCGAGTTCTACTTGGGCAAGAGATGTGCTTACGTGTACAAAGCAAAAAACAACACAGTGACTCCTGGTGGCAAACCAAACAAAACCAGAGTAATCTGGGGAAAGGTAACTCGCGCCCATGGAAATAGTGGCATGGTTCGGGCCAAGTTCCGAAGCAACCTTCCTGCTAAGGCCATTGGACACAGAATCCGTGTGATGCTGTACCCCTCAAGGATTTAAACTAATGGAAAATAAAGATGAATTTGTGCAAAAAAAAAAAAAAAAAAAAAAGATTAACAATGGAAAGATACTTTGCAATGAATATGATTAACTCTATATGAAAAGATGAAGGATTGGCCTGGGTATGTGTGTATTTGGTGTTTTTGATTATTTGTTTTTTGGTTCCAGAGATTGAACTCAGGGGTACTCAACCACTGAGCCACACCCCCAGCCCTATTTTGTGTTTTATGTAGAGACAGGGTCTCACTGAGTTACTTAGCACCTCCCCATTGCTGAGGCTGGGCTTTGAACTAGCGATTCTCCTGTTTCAGCCTCCCAAAGTGCTGGGGTTACAGGCATGCACCACTGCGCCTGGCTGATAATGTGTATTTGATGAAACTTTGTTCTTGAGGAAACTAATAAATAAAGCAAGCAAATAAAAGGAGGATCTTCTGAGACTAGGATTATAGTTCAGTGACAGAATGTGTGTTTAGCATGTGTGAGTCCCTGGGTTTGAATTCCAGCACACGCACATACACAAAAAAGACAAGGACTGGAGGAGCCCCACTCCTGCTCTGTGGTATAGTGCTCACCTTGATCTTCACCAATGCAAAAAAAAAAGGAAAGAAAACAAAACTGAAACCCAACCTATTAGAATTATTTAAATGTGGGAGCAACTTTTCATTATTAGGATATTTTAATTAGAAATATTGATGAACCAAAGTCGGAGTTCTCCTGGGCATGATGGTGCATACCTATAATCCCAGCAACTCTGGAGGCTGAGACAGGAGGATCACAAATTCAAAGCCAGCCTCAGAAACTTAAAGAGAACCTTTTTCCAAAAAAAGGGGAAGGAGGGGCTGGTGATATGGCTCAGTGGCTAAGCGCCCTTGAGTTCAATCCCTGGTGCCAAAAAAAGAAGTTCAGATTCCCTTCCAAATTTTTCAATTAACTTTCACCAAAAACCGGGTACAGTGGCGCACTCCTGTAATCCCAGCACTTGGGGAAGCTGAGCCCAGAGAATCGTGAGTTCTCAGCTTCAGCAAGGGCGAGGCACTAAGCAACTCAGTGAGACCCTGTCTCTACATAAAACACAAAATAGGGCTGGGGATGTAGCTCAGTGGACAAGTGCCCCTGAGTTCAATCCCTGGTACCAAAAAAAAAAGTTTCACCAATCCCACCTACCATAGGAACAAAGTAATCTAGACATTGGAGATGGTAAGAGAAGATCTCAGAAATGACAGTCTCCCAAATTAACAAGTGATTACAATTCCAGACAGAGAATATGTGGAATGTAGCCCCCTGTTCCTGCTGATGGGCAGAATCAAAGCCTTTGGGACAGGAGTCCCATGTGTTTCTCCTTTGCTAGCAAAGCAATAAATCTTCTTTTTCCTTTTTCTCAAAAAAGAAAAAAAAAAGAGTTTCATCAAGCTGGGTGCAGTGGCACATACCTGTAATTCCAGGAGCTTCAGACACTGAGGCAAGAGGATCATTAGTGCAATGCCAGCCTCAGCAATTTAGCAAGGCCCTAAGCAACTCAGTGAGGTTTTGTCTCTAAATAAAATATAAAAAGGGGCTGGAGATGTGGCTCAGTGGTTTAGAGCCCCTGGGTTCTTTCTATTTCCTATACACACACACACACACACACACACACACACACAAAAGATGAATCAGATATGAAAATAAAATTCTTCTGTGGTTCATATCTATGAAAATTGGAGATAGTTTTTTTGTTTTGTTTTGTTTTAGTTGTTGATGGACCTTTATTTTATTCATTTATCTATATGTAGTGCTAAGAATTGAACCCAGGGCCTCACACATGCAAGGCAAGTACTCCACTGCTGAGCCACAACCCAAGCTCAATAATTGGGTTTTGACACTATTGCACAAGATGTGCCTTCCTCCTCAAATCTTGTGCCTATTATGTTAGCACATTACCTTTTTTTTTTTTTTTTTAAACATTTATTTTTTATTTGTAGGTAGACAGAATATCTTCATATTATTTTTATGTGGTGCTGAGGATCAAACCCAGTGCCTCACGCATGCCAGGCGAGCACGCTACCACTGCGCCATAACCCCAGCCCCACCTTTCTTTTTTTTAAAGAATCTAATCTTTGCCAGGTACAGTGGCACATGCCTGTAATCCCAGCACTTTGGGAGGCTGAGACTGGAGGATCGCGAGTTCAAAGTTAGCCTCAGCAATGGCGAGGTGCTAAGAAACTTGGTGAGACCCTCTCTAAATAAAACACAAAATAGGGCTGGGGATGTAGCTACCTCTTAGGGACAGAAAAGTTTATAAGGTACAGATATAAAGAGGAGGTTTCAACTATATATTAAAATAACTGATAGTATTTTTCTTTTTTTCTTTTTTCTTTTTTGGTACCAGGGATTGAACTCAGGGGTACTCGACCACTGAGCCACACCCTCAGCCCTATTTTGTGTTTTATGTAGAGACAGGGTCTCACTGAGTTGCTTAGCATCTCGCCGTTGCTGAGGCTGGATTTGAATTCGCGATTCTCCCATCTTGGCCTTCCAAAGTACTGGGATTACAGGCATGCACCGCCATGCCTGGCTTCTGATAGTATTTTTCTAAAACTCTGTGGCAGGTCTGCATATGTTTATTATATTATTCTTTAAAACTTGCTGATTGTCGCATACATTTTGTTAGAAATATTTTAAGAGAAACCATTGTTAAAAGGAAGTAGAACTAGCTGGGTGTGGTGGCTCAAGCCTGCAATCCCAGCACTTAGGGAGGCTGAGACAGGAGAATCACGAGTTCAAAGCCAGCCTCAGCAATGGCGAGGTGCTAAGCAACTCAGTGAGACCTTGTCTCTACATAAAACACAAAATAGGGGCTGGGGCTGTGGCTCAGTGGTAGAGTGCTTGCCTTGCATGCGTGAGTCACCAGGTTCGATCCTCAGCACCACATAAAAATAAATAAATAAATAAATAAATAAAGATATTAAAAACAAACACACACACACACAAAATAGGGCTGAGGATGTGGCTCAGTGGTCAAGTGACCCTGAGTTCAATCCCCAATACCAAAAAAAAAAAAGGAAGTAGAACTGAGACTGTAACTTAGTGGCAGAGTGCTTGCCTAGCATGTATGAGGCATTGGGTTCGATCCTTAGCACCACATAAAAATAAACAAATAAAATAAAGGCATGCGGGCTGGGGTTGTGGCTCAGTGGTAGAGCGCTTGCCTCACATGCGTGAGTCACTGGGTTCTATCCTCAGCACCACATAAAATAAATAAATTTTAAAAAAGATATTGCATCCATGTACAACTTAAAAAATATTTAAAATAAAATAAAATAAAGGCATGCTGTCCATCTACAACGACAAAAAAAATTTATGGCGCAGTGGTAGCATGCTCGCCTAGCACGCGTGCGTGCTGGGTTCGATCCTCAGCACCACATAAAAATAAAATAAAGATATTCTGTCCACCTACAACTAAAAAAAATAAATATTTTTTTAAAAAAAGGCAAGTAGATACAGTAGTTCAAAAATAGAAATCTAGTAAACAAAGACTAGGTGAGAAAGTGAAGAGGATAGGATACAAGAAAGGACAGCCAGGATGGCACATGCCTGTAATCCTAGCAACTCACTGGGGAGGCTGAGATGGGAGAATCACAATTCAAGGCCAGCCTCAGCAAGTTAATGAAGCCCTAAGCATCTTAGCAAAAGCCTGTCTCAAAATAAAAAACAGAGCTGGGGATGTTCCTCAGTGGTAAAGCATTCCTGGGTTCAATCCCTGCTACCAAAAAAAGAAAAAAAAAAAAGAAAGAGGGATTACCTAGCATATGTGAAGCCCTGCGTTCAATCTTGCCAAACACACACACACACACTCACATACATAATGGACAGAAAATAATAGAGTGAGTTAATAAATGAATCAATAATCACATACAAAATCTAGATGAATCAAATTCCTCTATTAAAAGCCAAGAATCAGCCAGGTGCGGTGGCACATGCCTGTAATCCCACTGCTTTGGGAGGCTGAGTCTGGAGAATTCAAAGCCAGCCTCAGCAACAGCAAGGCGCTAAGCAACTCAGTGAGACCCTGTTTCTAAGTAAAACACAAAATAGGGCTGGGGATGTGGCTCAGCAGTCGAGTACCTCTGAGTTCAATCCCCGGTACCAAAAAAAAAAAAAAGCATATGATTAGATATGGTCATTTTATAATTTAAGGATTCTTGGTTTTTTTGGTTTTTGGGGGGGGGGGGTTTGGTACCAGAGATTGAACTCTGAGCCACATCCTCAGCCCTACTTTTTGTGGGTTTTTTTTTTTTTTTTTGGTACTGGAGATTGAACTCAGGTGCAATCGACCACTGAGCCACATCCCCAGCCCTATTTTGTGTTTTATGTAGAGACAGGGTCTCACTGAGTTGCTTAGCGCCTCACTGTTGCTGAGGTTAGCTTTGAACTGGCGACTCTCCTGTCTCAGCCTCTCTAAGTGCTGGGATTACAGGATTGCGCCACTGCGCCCGGCTACTTTTTGTGTTTTTTTATTAGAGACAGGGTCCCACTGAGTTGCTTAGCGCCTCACCACTGCTAAGGCCGGCTTTGAACTTGGGATTCTCCTGTCTCAGCCTCCCAAATCATACGCTTTTTACAAGAAAAATTAATAGACAAAGCCAAGTAAATAGATTTTTTAAAAAGTCGATGTTGCGCAAGGTATGGTGGCACACACCTGTAATCACAATAGCTCAAGAGGCTGAGGCAGGAGGATTGCAAGTTCAAAGCCAGCCTCAGCAATGACGTGGCGCTAAGCAACTCAGTGAGACCCTGTCTCTAAGAAAATACAAAACAGGGCTGGGGATGTGGCTCAGTGGTTGAGTGTCCCTGAGTTCAATCCCTAGTACCAAAAAAAAAAAAAAAGAAGTGGATGTTGAATCTTTCCAAATTAGTACTTGTTAATTATATCAACCTATAGGCTATCCTTTTTTTTTTTTTTTTTAAATACTGGAGATAGAACCAGGGCACCTACCAACAAGCTATGCCCAGCCCTTTTTATTTTTTATTTTTGAAACAGGGTTTCACTAAATTGCTGAAGCTCACCTAAAACTTAAATGCTCTTGCCTTAGCCTCTTGAGTCACTGGGATTATAGAAGTGCAACACTGTGCCTGGCTAGGCTGTCCTATTTTTACTTTAGAATATGAGCAGGATGTAAAGTTCTTTATGTATGATATACCAAATTCCTATGTAATGTACAATGGCCACATCTGTCATCCCAGCAACTCAGGAGGGTGGCCTGGGCAGTACAGCAAGACCCTGTCTCAAATATTAAAATAAAAAAGGCACCAGGCGCAGTGGCGCAATCCTGTAATCCCAGTACTTAGGGAGGCTGAGACAGGAGAATCGCGAGTTCAAAGCCAGCCTCAGCAACAGCGAGGCGCTAAGCAACTCAGTGAGACCCTGTCCCTACATAAAACACAAAATAGGGCTGGGGATGTGGCTCAGTGGTCAAGCGCCCCTGAGATCAATCTCCAGTACCAAAAAAAAAAAGGGGGATGGGGATGTAGCTCAGAGGTTGAGTACCTCTGGGTTCAATTGCCAGTACCACAAAAAATAAAAATAAAAAACCTTGTTCATTATTTAAATCCTTCTCTGTATTTTTACTTACTTTTTATCAAGCAAAGATTAGAGGAACTAACATTTGGTCAATTGTAAGTACATGCTTGCAAATGTATATGTTAGCTGTGGAAGGAAATGCAAGAGACTTATAAAACTGCTTAATTTCAAATTGGAACAAGGAAAGGAAATATTTTGCTTTTATATTTACAAATTATGAATCTTGTGAACATAGTATACATCCAAACAAATAATAAACAGGACTGGGGAGGTAGTTTTCTAGTGGAGCACACTTGGGTTTAATCCCCACAAAATAAAAATAAATAAAAGCAGGGCATGGCGGTATAAACTTGTAATTCCAGTGACTCAGGAGGCTAGGCAAGAGGACCTCGAGCCCAAGGACAGCCTAGTCAACTTTGCAAGGCTATCTTAATAAAATGTTTTAAAAGGTCTGGTGGTATAGCTTAGTAGCACAGCTTTTGTCAAGCATGTACTAGGTCTTAGGTTCTATCCCCAGTGCCACAAAATTTTAAAATTTTAATAAATAAATTAAAATTTAAAAGCATGGTACCCCATAAATATGTACTATTATATGCAACAATTAAAAAGAGCAAATATTTTCAAAAGGAAATTTTGAAATACTATCATATATATCTAAAGGGAGAGAGGTAATCTAGAATAAAATGCTCAAAATCTTTATTTCTATTTACTTATTTATTTGTACTAGGGATTGAAAGTGGTGGCACTCTGCTACTCAGAACATATGCTTATTTATTTATTTATTCATTCATTCATTCTGGTACTGAGGATTGAACCCAGGGGTACTTTACCACTCAGCTACATCCCCAGCCTTTTTATTTATTTAGCACTGGGATTTAACCCAGGAGGGCTTTACCACTGAGTCACATCCCCAGCCTTTTTATTTTTTATTTTGAGACAGGGTATGACTAAGTTGCTTAGGACCTTGCTAAGTTTCTGAGTCTGGGTTAGAACTTTTAATTCTCTTTCCTCAGCCTCCCTAGCTGCTGGGATTATAGGCAAGTGCCACCACACCTGGCAAAATCCTTTATTTTGAAACACAGTCTCAAGTTTCTTAAGGCCTCACTAAATTGTTGAGACTGGCCTTGAATTTGGCCTCTTGCCTCAGCCTCCCAAGTTGCTGAGAATACAGATGTGTACCACCTAGTCCAACTCTTATTTTTGAGACTGGGTCTCACTGAGTTGCCCAGGCTGGCCTGGAATTTACAATTCTCCTGCCTTAGCCTTCTGAATAGTTGGGATTACAGGCAGGCCAGCGCATCCAGCCCTAAAACTATTTTTAGAAATGAAATTAACTAGCCGGGCACGGTGGCTCACACTTGTAATCCCAGCACTTAGGGAGGCTGAAATAGGAGAATCGCGAGTTCAAAGCCAGCCTCAGCAATGGCGAGGCACTAAGCAACTCAGTGAGACCCTGTCTCTACATAAAACACAAAATAGGGCTGGGGATGTGGCTCAGGGGTCGAGTGCCCGTGAGTTCAATCCCCGGTACCAAAAAAAAAAAAAAAAAAAGAAATGAAATTAACTGCTGGGCACTTAGTCACACACCTGTAATTTCAGCTACTTAGGAGACTAAGGTAGGAGGATTACAAGTTTAAGTTTGAGTGCAGCCAGGGCAAGTTAGCAAGACCCTACCACAAAATAAATATAAATATATTAAAAGGGCTGAGGATATAGCTCAGTAGTAGAGTACCCCTGGGTTCAAATCCCAGTTTAAAAAAAAAAAAAAAAACCCACCACAAATTTTTTGGTTTTGGCTTGTATATTAAAAAATAAACAACACTCCAAAATACTGTATCAATAGTGCAGTTACATTCCAGGAATTCCACTTCCTACTTTGCAAGCCTTATAGGGCGCACTGTAACCCATGACATGCAGCTCTGTAGAGTATGAAATCTAATGTGAATATGTAATCTAATGATTACAAATCTGAAAACAAACCAACATACACCAGCATGGGGAGAAGGTGGAAGGAATAAAACATTTCCTGTTTAGACACTGAAAGGCTGGTAGATGGTGGAACACCAGGAGATACTGGTATTCATCTCCTTTTGCCTTCAATTTAGACAAAAGATCAGTCTCTTCATTTCCAGGTTTTGTATAGTCTCTCAATAAATTCAAAGGTCTGTTTTTCTCTGTACATGACAGGTACACAGTGTGAAAACACAGAATTCATTGCTAGATACAAAAAGAGTTGCAATTTTTTTTTTCTGGTATTAGGGATTGAATTCAAGGGTGTTCTACCACAAAGCTACATGGAATTCATGATCTTCCTGCCTGAGTCTCCCAAATAACTTGGATTACAGGCATGCACCAATGTATCCAGCTAGTATTCTTTCATAAATTTTTTTTTTTTGTACCAGAGATTCAACCCAGGGTCACTTAACCACTGAGCCACATCTCCAGCCCTTTTTATTTTTTATTTTGAGACAGGGTCTCGATAAATTGATAAGGCCGGCTTTGAACTCATAATCCTCCTGCCTCAGCCTCCTAGCCACTGGGATTACATGTGTGTACTACTACACCTTGGCTTTCATTTCATTTTTTTGTGAGTGCAAAACAGTCTATAAAATGAATAAACTAAAACTTATTTTGCTGATTCCCTATTCTGAAACATTTGGATTGTTTAGAAATTTTTTTAAATATAAATATATAAATGATGATTTTGTAAAAACCAGGCATGGTGCACACACCTGTTATCTTAGTCACTCTGAAGGATGAGGCAGGAGAAACTCAAGTTCAAGCCTAGCCCTATATCAATATTTCTAATCAGAAACTGGGCCTTAGCAATTTAGCAAGGCCCTAAGCAACTTAAAGAGACCTGTCTCAAAATAAAAAATAAAAAGGGCCAGGCATGGTGTCACATGCCTGTAATCCCAGCAATTTGGGAGGCTGAGTCAAGAGGATTTCAGGTTCAAGGCTAGCCTCAGCAAATTAGTGAGGCCCTAAGCAACTTAGTAAGACCCTGTCTCAAATTAAAAAATAAAAACAGCTGAAGATGCGACTCACCACCCTTGGGTTCAATCCCCAGTACCAAAAAAAAAAAAAAAAAAAATCAGGGACTGGGGAATGGGGATGTAGCTCAGTAGCAGAGCATAGCTGGATTCAATCCCTAGCACTGCAAATAATAACATTAACAATGTTTTTTAGAAAACCAATAATTTGATCATTTATTATAATGATCAAAATTTTACGTACTGTACATAATTGTAGATGTTATCACTTTCTACAACAGGCAATATAGCATGTTTGTAAACACCAGCATCACCACAAATACATGAGTAATACATTACACTTATGATGTTTCAATGTCATTCACCAGGTGACAGAAGTTTTTCAATTTCATTATCATCTTTCTTTTTCATTTTTAAAACAAACACATAAAAACAAAAATTATACATATTGGGCCTAGTATAGTAGCATATGCCTGTATTCTCAGCAACTCAGGATGCTGAGGCAGGAGAACAAGTTCCAGGCCACCCTGGGCAACTTAGAAAGACTCTTATCTCAAAAATAAAATAAAAACAAGCCAGGCGCAGTGGCGCAAGCCTGTAATCCCAGCATTTAGGGAGGCTGAGACAGGAGAATCGCGAGTTCAAAGCCAGCCTCCGCAACTGCAAGGCGCTAACCAACTCAGTGAGACCCTGTCTCTACATAAAAAAACACAAAATAGGGCTGGGGATGTGGCTCAGTGGTCGAGTGCCCCTGAGTTCAATCTCCAGTGCCAATAAATAAATAAATAAAATAAAATAAAAACAGCTGGGGACATAACTCAGAGGGAGTGCCTCAGCAAATAAATATTGAATAAACAAACTAACTAAAATAAAAATAAAAAGGACTGAGGATGTAGCTCAAAGGTAGTCTCCCTGGGTTCAATCCTTAGTATACTGCAAAAAAATAAAAATTGTACATATTAATGAGGTAACAAGTAATATTTATACACATACATATAAAATTTCAATCAGGTCAAATATGTCTATTTGCTCAAACATGTATCATTTCTTCATGGTTCAAAATCCTTTCTTCTAATCCTTTTTTTAAATATTCAAAATCCTTTCTTCTAGTCCTTTTTTTAAATTTTTTTTTTAGTTGTAGATGGGTACAATACCTTTTATTTATTTATTTTTAATGTGGTGCTGAGGATCAAACCTAGTGCCTCACACCTGCTAGCCAAGCACTTCTACCACTGATTTACAACCTCAGCCCTCCTTCGAGATTTTTTTTTTTTTTTGGTACCAGGGGTTGAACTCAGAGGTACTCGACCACTGAGCCGCATCCCTAGCCCTATTTTATGTTTTTTTATGTAGAGACAGGGTCTCACTGAGTTGCTTAGCACCTCGCCGTTGCTGAGGCTGGCTTTGAACTCACAATTCTCCTGTCTCAGCCTCCCTAAGTGCTAGGATTACACGCATGAGCCACCACACCCAGCATCAAGTTTTTTGAGATATACAGTACATAATTATTATCTATAGTTATCTACTATGCAATAACCACACTATAACTTCTTTTTTTAAATTTTTTTGAATATGTTTTTTAGTTCATTTATTTATTTTTATGTGGTGCTGAGAATCGAACCCAGTGCCTCACACTTGCGAGGCAAATGCTCTACCACTGAGCTACAACCTCAGCCCCATACTATAACTTCTTAATCCTATCTAACTGTAGCTTAGTACCAACTGATCAGTCTTATCCCATAAAATGCTTTGATTCTCATATAAAGTTTTGACCCTATTTTCTTATTAGTTCTTTTAAAAAACTTCCTATAACTGGACTTGCAATGTCAAGGAGTATATACTTTTTAAGACATTCCATGCATATTACAAAAATGCTCTCCAAAAAAACTATAAAATATTCTTAACTTAGGGTAGCTCAGTGGTAAAGTGCATTTTCCTCTCAACCCAGGGGTGCTCAACCACTGAGCCATATCCTTTTTGATATTTTACTTAGAGACAGGGTCTGAGTTGCTAAGTGCCTTGCTAAATTGCTGAGGCTGGCTTTTAACTTGTAATCCTCCTGCCTCAGCCTCCCGAGCCGCTGGGATTACAGGCATGTGCCACCACACCTGGCTAGAGTGCGTTCTTAACCTGTTTGAGGGCCTGGGTTCAAACCCCAGTACCACATTAAGGGAGGCAAAAAAGGCCGCTAAAAATTCTTACTTCTACCAGTAGAATGTCTGCGCTAATTAAATCACTTAATTTGGCAGGCGTGCTATGGCGAACACCTGTAATCCCAGCAGCTCAGTAAGATTGAGGCAGGAGGATGAACAGTTCAAGGCCAGCCTCAGCAATAGCGAAACACACTAAGCAACTCAGAGACCCTGCCTCTAAATAAAATACAAAATAGGGCTGGGGATGTGGCTCGGTGGCCTAGTGCCCCTGAGAGTTCAATCCCTGGTAACCAAAAAATAAAAAATAAAAAAAAGACTGAATTTTATGTTTGTAAGGAACATCTAAAGTCTTGATATTTTCTTTTCTTTTTTTTTTTTTAGTACTGGGGATTGAAGTCAGGGGTACTCGACCACTGAGCCACATCCCCAGCCCTATTTTGTGTTTTATTTAGACACAGAGACTCACTGAGTTGCTAAGCACCTGCTTTTGCTGAGGCTGGCCTTGAACTCTCAATCCTCCTGTCTCAGCCTCTCAAAGTGCTGGGATTACAGGCGTGCGCCAATATTTTCTTTTTTTTTTTTTTTTTTAATATTTTTTTAGTTGTAGATGGACACAATGTCTTTATTTGATTGCTTTGTATGTGGTGCTGAGGATCGAACCCAGGAGGATCGAACCCAGGGCCTCCCGCATGCGAGGCAAGCGCTCTACCGCTGAGCTACAGCCCCAGCCCCTGTGCGCCGATATTTTCTTAACAAAGCAAGTTTATCTGAAACTAACTACAATGAATTCTACTAGCCATATTGGAAACCTTCTAGAAATTCTAAGATTTCTAGGAGGCTTGTTTCATTTTTTTCCCCACTGTAGTCCTGAGAATTAAACCCAGGGCCTTACACATGCTAGGAAAGTGCTCTACCACTTAGCTACATCTTTGTTTTTAATTTTATTTTGAGACAGGGTCTCTCTTAGTTGCCCAGGCCTTGAACTTGACAATCTCTGGCCTCAGATCTTCTGAGTAGCTGGGATTACAGGTGTGCACCACTGGTCCCCCTAACCCTGGCCTGTTTAAGTATTTAAAGGAGTAATTATTTCAGTTTTGTATTTATTAAAAATTGCATATTATTGTAATTATTGCATATTATTTCCACTCGTTGGATTAAAAAAAAAAACAGGCTGAGGTATTATGTGTATCTGTGAAGTATATAACTCACTGATCTCAATAAAAATTATACTTCCATGATTCCCAGATTTTGGCTTGGAAAATATCAGTACCCTAAAATGATAAATAAACAAACATATATATATATAACCACTATTACAAATGAACAGATTAAAATGCATAAGAGACATATACCTTATAAAATTTACCACCAAATTTGAATTCCTTTTCCTCCCTTTTTCCATTTATAATTTACAACAGGAAACCAGCAAGCACATGGATAATTTTTTTTCACTTTCATCTTTAGTATCTATTAACTTACCTAAATGCTTATAATGGTGATTGTGAGCTTGTAATAAAACTTTTACTCGATCCAAAGGAGCAACTGTTGTTTTGGCGCAGCATCCAGCAATACCTAAAAATCATTTAAAAAGTCAGAAATACATTGCATATTATTTCTTTCTACAGTGAAATCATTATTTGTCCAACCAGCAAACCCACTGATGTTTAATTTAGTCTCCATGGATAGAATTGCCCAGTAACAGGGATATGCAGATGATTGGCCCCCATTCCCTATAATTTAATAATTGAGAATGTCAGACTTAAAAATAAGTTTGGGGAATATAAATCAGTTCCCAATGCCCGGTAAACACAGGGAACTTTGCTAAAATGTAGTTGCGGAGACTAATACTTGAAGGTATTTACCCAACTGCAAGGTTCTGTTTCCAATAATCATCTCTTCTTCTTGGATGACTTTTTCATTGAAACAACCAACTTTTATCCATAAAAGCAGTCATTCATTTATACATTTAGCAAATATGCATTTAGTTCCTATCGTATGCCACTGGCCATGTGTATAGATGAAAACAAAGTCAAGTGCTTACATGGGCTTTAACATTGGTCAGAATGCTACTGCCTGTCAGCATGAAATGCTTCTAAAATGATCATATAAAGACTTTTCTACAATACTTTACCTATATTGTAGAAGCACTCAATACAATGAGTTGTTACTATTATAAAAGGTGAATAAAAAGCCTTTGGTGTCTTTATGAGTACATTAAACTCTTCACCATCACATATGTATTTCAGAAGATATAAGAGGATAAGAATTTTGTGGATCTCCTTTACTGCTACATCACCAAAGACCACACAGGGTCTGGCACATAAAATCATAAAGTCCACACTCACTGTGGACTTTACGGTGCTATACTATATTACTAGCACCACCACTCTTTTACTTTTTTTCTAGTACTGGGTATTGAACACGGGGGTACTCTACTACTGTCCTCCCTTTTTATTTTCATTTTCAGACAAAGTCTCCTCCAAAATGGCCAGGGCTGGCCTTGAACTTGATATCCTCCTGCTTCAACCTCGAGAGTAGCTGAGATTATAGAAGTGCACCACTGCCTCCAGTTGCTTTTATCTTTCTTTTAAGAGAATCACAAGTTCAAAGCCAGCTTTAGCAACGGCGAAGCACTAAGCGACTTAGTGAGACCCTGTCTCTAAATAAAACACAAAACAAGGCTTGGGATATGGCTCAGTGGAAGAGTAGCCCTGAGTTCAATCCCTGGCACAAAAAAAAAAGAGAGAGAGAGAGAGAGAAAAAGCAACTAGGCTAAGGGTGTAGCTCAGTGGTAGAAGCACCAAAAAGAAAAAAAGATTGAGCAACTAAAGAGATTTGCCCAAAGCACCACTAACCATAATAGTTAACAAAGACTCAGTGTTTACTTTGTACCAGGCACTAGCTTAAGAAATTTGACTGTGGGCACTGTGCCAAGGCTTTTACTATCCAGTTTAATCATTAGAACAATTCTTTAAGGTAGGTAGACATATGGTTCTGTCTTGAGGATGGGAAAACTAAGGCACAGGAGGTTAAAAAACTTGCCCAGCAGTATTCCTTCCTATCACCTGGATATTAAACTCCTATGCAACCTTCAAAGTCATGCCTCCCAAAAATTTGAACCAGCACTTAAAAGAAACACAGATGGGCAACAAAATGAAAAGAAGCTCAGCATCATTTCCTTCAAGAAAATGAGAATTAAAATAACAATTAGATAACACTAAACACTCGTTAAAATGAAAAACATACATAGACACCCTAACAATACCAACAATTACTGACAAGGCAGTGGGAATAAAGAATCAAAGAAATAAACCAGGTGCAGTGGCGCACGCCTATAATCCCAGCACTTAGGGAGGCTGAGACAGGAGAATCACGAGTTTAAAGCCAACCTCAGCAACCATGAGGCACTAAGCAACTCAGTGAAATCCTGTCTCTACATAAAACACAAAATAGGGCTGGGGATGTGGCTCAGTGGTCGAGTGCCCCTGAGTTTAATCTCCATTACCAAAAATAAAAAAACCACCTGTATGCTACTTTTCATAGTCTCTTAAATCAGATAGCAGAAAACCAGAAAGAAATCAAATTTTCATCAGCAGATAGACACAGTGGCACACACATCTAGTCCCAGCTACTTGGGAGGCTGAGGTGGGATGATCACTTGAGCCCAGGAATTTGAAAGCAGCCTGGACTACATAAGGAGAGACCATCTCAAAAAAAAAAAAAATTAAAAAAAAAAAAACACGGAAATGGTGGTACATCCATACAACAAAATATTATTCATTAGTAAAAAGGAACAGTAGCATGGTGGTACATACCTATAATCCCAGCTACTAGAGAGGCTGAGGCAGGAAGATTGCAAGTTCAAGTCCAGTCTTGGAAACTTAGTAAGACTCTATCTTAAAATAAAAAATAAAAAGAGCTAGATATATAGCTCAGTGGTTCAACACTCAGTACTGGATTCAATACTCAGTACTGCAAAACCAAAAACATAAACAAAAATAAAAACATTTAATTTTTTAAATTTTCAAATGGCTGGGGATGTTGCTTAGTAGTAAAGTACTCAGGGTTTGATCCCCATTATAGATAGATAGGAGGAAAACAAAGGCTAGAGGTATAATGCAGTGGTAGAGTCCTTGCCTGACATGTGAAGCCCTGGGTTTGATCCACAACAGTGAGAGAGAAAGAAACAAAAAGGGGGAGGAACACACTTCTGATACATACAACATGAGTAAATCTTTAAAACATTTTGGTAAATGAAAAAGCCAGACCCAACAGGAAAAATCTTTTTTGTTTTTTTTTTCCCTTTTTGAGTGGTACTGAAGATTGAACCCAGGGGCTTCATGCGTGCTAATGACATGGTCTACCTAGAAGTTACATCCCCAGTCCCCCATCTTTTTGAGACAGGCTCTCCCTTTATTGCCAAGGCTGGCCTTGGACTTCCAATCCTTTTGCCTCAGCTTCCTGAGTATCTAGGATTACAGGTTTGCACCACTACACTCAACACCTTAAGACAAAAACCTGTATGATTACATTTCTGTAATATTCTAGAAAAGACAGAAAATAGATCAGTGCATCAGGAGCTGAGGATGACAAGAGGGGAATGATACAAAGGCAAGTGGAACTATTTTGGGGTGATAAAACTATTCTATATGGTTTTTTTTGTTTTTGTTTTGTTGGTACTGGAGATTGAACTCGGGGGCACTCCACCACTGAGACACATCCCCAGCCCTATTTTGTGTTTTATGTAGAGACAGGGTCTCACTGAGTTGCTTAGTGCCTCCCGGATGCTGAGGCTGGCTTTGAACTCGCGATTCTCCTGTCTTAGCCTCCCTAAGTGCTGGGATTACAGGCTTGCACCACTGCGCCCGGCTAACTTTGACCATATTTGAACTTTATACAAACAAAATCACACAGTATAGCTGGGCGTGGTGATGCATGCCTGTAATCTCAACACTTTGGGAGGCTGAGACAGGAGAATCACAAGTTCAAAGCCAGCCTCAGCAACAGCAAGGTGCTAAGCAACTCAGTGAGCCCTGTCTCTACATAAAACACAAAATAGGGCTGGAGATGTGGCTCAATGGTTGAGTATCCCTGAGTTCAATCCCTGGTACCAAAAAAAAAAAAAAAAAGTCACACAGTATGCATTGTTTCCTGTCTGGTTTCTTCTGTACAATATTATGCTTGTGAGTTTGATCTTCACTGTTAAGTGTGGCAATAATTCATTCATTTTCAGTGCAGCATAGTATCTCATTTATTAGTATGCCATAATTTAGTTATACATCCTAGCTTTCACAGAAATTTGGGTTGCTTCTAGTTTTTGGCTATTATGAATATGGCAACTATGAACAGAAATACAGTCTATATATTGGTATGTGCTTAGGAACTACTGGATACATGGCATGCAAATATCAGCTTCATAGATAACTGCTTAACCAGTGCTTCAGAGTAGTTTTTCCAATTTATGCTACTACCAGCCATACATAAGAGTCCTGCTTGCTATTCGAATCTACATGTCCCAAGACTGTTCGACACCCAGTCCACATCACAAAATGTATCATGTTCAAAACAACTTCTGATCTCTCCCCAACAACCATCACACACACACACAAAAAAATGCTCCCATGATAGCCTCCAGTCAGTGACAGCTATATCCTTGCATTTGCTCAGACCAAAACAAATTACCCTTGACTTTTCTTCAACCTATCTCTAATCTCTCAGAAAATCCTATTTGTTCTATATATATCCATAACCTCACAACTTCTCACCAACTCCACAGCTACTAATCTGATCCAAGCCACCATCATCTATCACTGAAATTACTGCAATAACTCCCAAACTGGTCCCTTTGCTTCCACGTATACACTCTACAGTTTTTCTCAACAGAGCAGCCATGTCATAGCCTGGCACTTTTATGCTCAAAATCTGTAATGTTGCTGGGTGTAGTGGTCCACACCCGTAATCCCAGTGACTTGGGGGGCTGAGGCAGGAAGTTCACAAATTCAAAACCAGCATCAGCAACTTAGGGAGGCCTTAAGCAACTTAAGGAGACTCTGTCTCAAAATAAACATGAAAAGGATTGGGTATGTGGCTCAGTGCTTAAATGCCCCTGGGTTCAATCACTGGTACAAAAAAAAAAAAAATCTGTAACGTTTCCCTGATTCACTCCTAGTAAAAATCAGAATCTTTTTTTTTAAATTTTTTTAGTTGTAGATGAACACAATATCTATCTTTATTTTATGTGGTGCTGAGGATTGAACCCAGTGCCTCACATATGCAAAGCAAGCGCTCAACCGCTGAGCCACAACCCCAGTCCCCAAAATCAGAATCTTTACAATGCCTTGCAAGATCCCTTCATTTCCTTCTCTCTGCTCCTTTTACCTAGCTTCCTTCCCTAATCAACACCACTTGCCTTCAGCCATAGGTCTTGCAGTAGACCAAACTTTCTGGCTTTGAAACCTTTGCCTTCTCTGCCAGGCACTGTGGCACACATCTGTAATCCCAGTGACTCAGAAGACTGAGGCAGGAGGATTCAAGCCAAGTGGGCCAGCCTCAGCAATTTAGCAAGATCCTGTCTCAAAATAAGAAAATAAAAAGGGTGGGGATGTAGCTCAGTGGTAAAGCACTGGGTTTAATCCCCAGTACTCCCACCCAAAAAATTCGCTCAAGTTTCACTTACCACAGCCATCATATTTAACACAGCACACTCCACTGCCTTGCCTCTCTCCTTTTTACTTCTTCCTGTTCCATTTATCACCTTCTAGCATACGGTACACATTATCTTTTCATTCTGTTTATTCTTTCTCCTTACAACTCCATAACCAACAATAAACTCTAGGAAGGCATAGATCTTTGTTTTGTTCTTTGATGTATACTAAGCAAAAAGCAGGCACATACCTGGCAGTGAAATATTTCCAGTATGAATAAAAGAATGCCCTTTTTATCAGAACAAACTAATCATTGTTACTGCTGCAAACTACAGATACTATATTTCCACAAGTCTTCATAATGTGGAATTTTTTAAATTAAGTAATTACGTGATGATAAATAACCCAAACAAGCAATTACACGAGGGAAGAGATTAAAACATCTCTTTATGTGAAGACAGAAGAAATTTATTTGACACAATGTGAACGCTCTGGTCTCGCGGTCACATCGATAGTAAGGCTTGTCAAGTAGTTTTGACACAGTTTGCTAATTTTGCACAATTTCCCAGTCATCGGACCTCCAATATTTGTTTTCCTTTAAGCAAACAGCAAAACCTAATTACACACTCAGTCACCCAAGTCTTTACAAAAGGAGTGCCCAGCATGTTTCGTGTAAGGGATCTCCCTCTGTTCCTGGCTATCCAACTCTGGATAATAGGCCGCTTGACTCCGTCCTCCAAGTCTCCTGCCTCGTCCGAGGGCCTAAGGCCCCACTCCCTAGAACCTGGCCGGCACCAGTCAAGTGATTATTATTAGAATGAGATTACAGGCAGGTACGGGTAAACACTGGGCAAGGTACTGAAGCAGGTGGAATCCAGGAATATCAACACGGCCACTTGCACTCGATCTGTCAGCGATCTTAGCCGGCCTTAGCCGGCCGACCGCAGCCAGTGGACAACGCGGCGGACACTCACTCACCTCCGGCCAAGAAGGAGCGCAGCCAATAGAAGTCTCGGCGGGCAGTGGGCCCTCCAGCCCCTGCCGCCTGCGGCACGGCGGGAGCGGGGTCGGCTGCTGCCAGGGCTGCCGCCGCAGCCATCAGGACCACAGTCACCTCGGGAGCCTGTGTTGCCAATTTACAAACCACAGACCAGGGCCATGACTGGTGCCTCCAGTGACAGGAGGCCGACCGCCCAGCCGGCGGGGCCGAATGACTCCAGCGGACCGGCGCCCGCTGATGGCGTAGCCAGTGGGCGGAGCCTGGGTCACCCCCAGGGGTCGAAAGTGGGGCGGGGCCTGAGAGAGAGGGCGGTCTCGAGGCTAGTCTCCCCAAGGAGCCTTGCTCCACCTCTCCACTGCCCGTTTTTTTTTTTTTTTTTTTTTGGTTGAATTTTTTTTTTTTTTTTTGATACTGGGGATTGAATTTAGGGACATTAGACCACTGAGCCACATCCTCAGCCCTAGTTTGTAATTTATTTAGAGACGGTCTCACTGAGTTGTTTGGCACGTCGCTTTTGCTGAATCTGACTTTGAACTCTAGATGCTCCTGTCTCCGCCTCCCCAGCCTGCGCCCCACTCGACTTCTCCTGCCAGATTTGCGGTGTATTTTTGTTCTGGGGATTGAATCCAGGGTCCCTTAACAATTGAGCCACATACCCAGCCCTTTATATTTTTATTTTTGAGACAGGAGCTCACTAAATTGCTAAGACTGGGTTTGAACTTGTGATCCTCCTGCCTCAGCCTCTCAAATCACTGGGATTACGGACATACGCCAGGCCTGCTTTACTTGTCTGGGGAGAAGATGAAAAGGGTGGCTATTCACAGCCCCATCAAATCCCACTACTTCAGAAAGCTTTCCCATGCATTGGCCTGTATTGACCATTGAGTTTTAACAGCCCATTGAGCTATTTTCTGACCTCCCCAATCTTCAGCTTCTCATTCTTTCCAAGTATCTCTGAGCTTACTATTCCATCTCTGCTTTCTCACAGCTCCTCATTGAACCTCAGTTGCTCCCCTCCATAAGCCCCACTAAGATTCCAATATGCCCATGTCACATCTGTGCAGGCAGTGTGGGACACACATACACACTCACTCATACACACACCCTGTATTAACTCTACGGAAAACAGGTTTTTCTTTCTTTGGGGCTCTACTCATTAAAACAAGTTAGTTTGTAACAGTTGTCCACTTCATTTTTTTTTTTTTTTTTTTGGCACTGGGGATTGAATTCAGGGGCACTCAACCACTGTGCCACATCCCCAGCTCTATTTTGTATTTTACTGAGAGACAGGCCTCACCAAATTGCTTAGCATCTCACTTTTTCTGAGGCTGGCTTTGAACTCGCGATCCTTCTGTCTCAGCCTCCTAAACTGCTGGGATTACAGGTGTGGGCCACCCCACCGGGCTTATTTTTATTTTTTCTTTTTTAATTAGGTATATATGACAGTAGAATGCCCTCCATATATAATGGAGTATAATTTCTCATTCTTCTGATTATACATGATGTAGAATCCCACTGGTTATATAGTTACATATGGTAATAATGTTTAGTTCATTCTCCTATCCTTCCTACAGTCATTCCCTCTCCCCTCCCTTCATTCCCCTCTACATACTCTAAAATAACTCTTTTCATCCCTGGCACACCTCAGATGTGAATTACCATCTGCATATCAGAGAAAACATTCGGCCTGTGGCTTTGGGAGACTGGCTTGTTTCACCTAGCACACTGTTCTCCAGATTCATCCATTTACTGGCAAACACCAAAAAAAACAACCCAATAAATGGGCTAAAGAACTGAACAGACACTTCAACAGAAGAAGAAATGCAATTGATCAACAAATACATGAGGGGCTGGGATTGTGGCTCAGTGGTAGAGCGCTTGCCTCGCATGCATGAGGCACTGGGTTCGATCCCCAGCACCACATAAAAATAAATCAATAAAGATATTGTGTCCACCTACAACTAAAAAATATAAAACAAAAAAACAAAAAAAAATACATGAAAAAATGTTCAACATCTTTAGCAATCAGAGAAATGCAAATCAGAACTACTCTAAGATTTCATTTCACCCCAGTCGGAATGGCAATTATCAAGAATACAAAGCAGCCTGGATGGGTGGCACACATCTGTAATCCCAGCACATTGGGAGGCTCAGACAGGAGAATCCTAAGTTCAAAGACAGCCTTAGCAAAGGCTAAGCAACTCAGTGAGACTCTGTCTCTAAATAAAACACAAAATAGGGCTGGGGATGTGGCTCAGTGGTCGAGTGTATCCCTAAGTTCAATCCTCAGTACCAAAAAAAACAAACAAAAAAGAAATATATTTAATTTCTTTCTATATTTGTATTTTTGTCGTATTTCTTTTATTTCTATTTTTATAGATTTAACTAACATGTGATGTATATAGGTTTTATTGCATATAGGTTTATAACTATTTTTCTTCTTCATAGAGTATGCTTATTAATATAATGTTATTCTTCAATGTTTAAAAATAAGAAGAATACAAACAATGGCCGGACATGGTGGTGCACTCTTGTGATGCCAGTAGCTATGGAGGCTGAAGCAGGAGGATCACAAGTTCAAAGCCAGCCTCAGCAACAGCGAGGCACTGAGCAACTCAGTGAGACCCTGTCTCTAAATGAAACATAAAATAGGGCTGGGGATGTGGCTCAATGGCCGAGTGTCCTGAGTTCAATCCTTAGTATCAAAAAAAAGAATACAAACAACAATAAATGTTGGAGAGGATGTGGGGAAAAGGCACATTCTCAAATATTGTTGATGGGAATGCAAATTGGTGCAATCATTTTTTTTTTTTTTTTTTGGATACTGGAGATTGAATTCAGGGTTACTCAACCACTGAGCCACATCCCCAGCCCTATTTTGTGTTTTATGTAGAGACAGGGTCTCACTGAGTTGCTTAGTGCCTCGCCGTTGCTGAGGCTGGCTTTGAACTCGCGATTCTCCTGTCTCAGCCTCCCTAAGTGCTGGGATTACAGGTTTGAGCCACCGCGCCCGGCTTGGTGCAGTCATTATGAAAAGCAGTATGGAGATTCCTCAGAAAACTTGGAATGGATTCACCATTTAACCCAGCTATCCCACCTCTCAGTTTATACCCAAAGGACTTAAAATCAGCATACTACAGTGATGCAGCCACCTCAATGTTCATAGCAACTCAACTCACAGTAGCTAAACTATGCAACCAACCTAGGTACCCTTCAACAGATAAATGGATAAAATAATTGGGTGTGTGTGTATAGATACATACATATATATATATATAGATATAGATATAGATACATGCACACACATACACACTCAATGGAATATTACTCACCCTTAAAGAAGATTGTGACTTTTTTTTTATTTATTTATTTTTGGTACCGAGGATTGAATTCAGGGGTATTCGACCACTGAGCCACATCCCCAGCCCTATTTTGTGTTTTACGTAGAGACAGGGTCTCACTGAGTTGCTTAGTGCCTCACTGTTGCTGAGGCTGGCTTTGAACTCGCAATTCTCCTGTCTCAGCCTCCCTAAATGCTGGGATTACAGGCTTGTGCCACCGCACCCAGCTCCCACTGCTCCCCTTTATGGGCAGAATCAGAGCCTCTGGGACAGGAGTCCCCGTGTTTCTCCTTTGGTAGCAAAGCAATAAAATAACTTTTCCTTTTTCTCGAAAACCAAGTCCTCATTATTGGATTGACATTGGGGACAAGGACAGAGCTTTCAATAACAAGCTATACTGCCCTGGGCAGTGGCACAGGCCTGTAATCCCTGCAACTCTGGAGCCTGAGACAGGAGGATCACAAGTTTAAGAACAGACCCAGAAACTCAGGGATATCTCTCAGTAACGTAGTGAGACTCTGTCTCAAAATTTTAAAAAATTAAGAAGGACTGGGGATGTAGCTCAGTAGTAGCTCAGAGACTTTGGGTTCAATTCCTAGTATTAAAGATAAATAAATAAATGTTTTAAAAAATCATAAAAACCAAAAGCACCCTAAGGGTAAAGTTGATTTAAAATACTAATCTTCCAGAAATCTGACCTTCTATCTTTAAAATGAAGGTATACATGACAGGTACTGGGGTGCAGGCTTGTAATCCTAGCCTCTCAGGAGGCTGAGGCAGGAGGATCATAACTTCAAAGCCAGCTCAGCAATTTAGCAAGGCCCTAAGCGATTTAAGGAGGCCCTGTCTTTAAATAAAATTTAAAAGAAGACTGGGACCTAGATTCCCATCAATAGATAAAGGGATAAAGAAACTGTGGTATATATACACAATGAAATATTACTCAGCATTAAAAGAAAACAAAATTAAGGCATTTGCAGGTAAATAAATGGAGTTGAAGAATATCATGCTAAGTGAAGTAAGACAATCCCAAAGAAACAAAGGCCGAATGTTTTCTCTGATTAATGGATGCTGATCCATAATGGGTGGGGAGATGCTTGGGAAGAATGGAGAAACTGAACTGGTCAAAGGGGAGGATGCAGAAGGGAGGGGGCATGGGGCAAAAAAAGATAGTGGAATGAGATAGACGTCATTACCCTAGGTACATACAGGATTGCACGAATGGTGTGACTCTATATGGTGTACAGAGAATTGACATGTTGTGCTATATTTGTGTACAATGAATTGAAATGCATTCTGCTGTCATGTAGAACGAAGGAGAACAAATTAAAAAAAAAAAAAGGACTGGGATGTGGCTCAATGGTTAAGCCCCCTAGATTCAAACCCCTCCAATATAAAAACAACAGATGAATGAATAAAGAAAATGTGGTATAAAATTTTATTCAGCCATAAAGAAAAATGAAATTATGGCATTTGCATGAAAAGGAATGGACCTAGAAACCATCACGTTAAGCGAAATAATTCAAACTCAGAAGATCAAAGGTCTTAGCCGGGCACGGTGGCACAAGCCTGTAATCCCAGCACTTAGGGAGGCTGAGACAGGAGAATTGCGAGTTCAAAGCCAGCTTCAGCAATGGCGAGGCGCTAAGCAACTCAGTGAGACCCTGTCTCTACATAAAACACAAAATAGGGCTGGGAATGTGGCTCAGTAGTTCAATTCAATTCAATCTGAGTTCAATCTCCAGTACCAAAAAAAAAAAGATCAAAGATCTTGCATTTCCTCATGTAAGTGAAAACTAGAGAGGAAAAAGGAAAAGAAAGGTGGTGGATATCCTAAAAATCAAAGAAATTATCAGTAGAGAAAAAGAACCAAGTGATCAGAAATGGGGAGGGAGGGGGAAGTGATATTGGCCAAATTATATTGTTTCCTTGTGCAAATATGTAACAACAAATTCTATCAATACGTACAACTATAATATGCCAATTTTAAAATGTGAGGAAAAAAATGAAGAGATACAGCTATAGATTCAATTTGTCACTTAATAGGCCCCAACTCTAAAACTCAATGCACATCAAGAATGGAAAGTGAGCCGGACGTGGTGGCGCACACCTGTAATCCCAGCACTTAGGGAGGCTGAGACAGGAGAATCGCGAGTTCAAAGCCAGCCTCAGCAACAGCAAGGCGCTAAGCAACTCAGTGAGACCCTGTCTCTACATAAAACACAAAATAGGGCTGGGGATGTGGCTCAGTGGTCGAGTACCCCTGAGTTCAATTCCTGGTACCAAAAAAAAAAAAGAAAGAAAGAAAAAAAAAGAATGGAAAGTGAGCCGGGCACGGTGGTGCAAACCTATAATCCCAGCACTTTTGGAGGCTGAGACAGGAGAATTGTGAGTTCAAAGCCATCCTCAGCAAGAGTGAGACACTAAGCAACTCAGTGAGGCCCTGTCTCTAAATAAAACACAAAATAGGGCTGGGGATGTGGCTCAGTGGGCGAATTCCCCTGAGTCCAATCCCCAGTACCAAAAGAAAAAAGAAAAAAAAGAAAAAATGAATGGCGGTGGGGGGGAGGGCAGATCCACGATGGCGGCCTACACAGAAGCTGTGTTCCTAGTCTCTCCAGGACTGGGGATTAAAGCAGTGAAAATACTGTGTCTCTGCAGTTTATTAGAGGACCCTGGACAGCTGCCTCCATGCAGGAATTCCAGTCCTGTGCCCTTGTGGGTCACTAGGCCCCAGCATATGCGCAGGACTCTTGCACAGAGGACCCCTGGCTCCAGTGCCCACACACCACGCAGGACCTCGGGTCGTCCACCCACACAGGACCCCTAACCATTGCTCCCAGGCAGGAACCCCAGTTCACGCACAGGACCCCTGACTGCTGATGCATGTGGACCTCCATTTACCAGCGTGGAACTCCCCGTTTGCCTACTCCTGGCATCACTGGAGAGGATCTGGAGACAACCTTCTACTTCTGCACAGTAGGCTACAGAGCTGCATCTCCAAACATGTTGCCAATGCCACTGCCTAGCCAGACACTACAACCTATCTCTGAAAGTGCACAACTTCATTGCGAGACGCCTTTGTCACCATCTTGGATCCAAGCAGGGAGATATCAGAAAACAACAGACAACTCCACCTACTGGATGAGAAGGGAAGTAATCCTTTTTATTTACCTAGAGACATTTCCTTTTCCTCTATTATCTTTTTTTCCCCTCCATTTTCTTCTGTTCTTCCTTTCTTTTTCTTCTTTTCTCTCTCTCACTCTTTTCCCACTCTCACATCCCCAACACTTGTGAAACCAAGTATTTTGAATGCATTAGGCTACTGAAGACTGGGATATCTGATTAGTATGTTACAGTTATATAGTCTCATATCTCCTATTTTTATATGTTTTCCTTTTTTTGGTACTGGAGATTGAACTCAGGGGCACTCAACCACTGAGCCACATCCCCAGCCCTATTTTGTGTTTTATGTAGAGACAGGGTCTCACTGAGTTGCTTAGCACCTCGCCCTTGCTGAGGCTGGCTTTGAACTCGCAATTCTCCTGTCTCAGCCTCTCTAAGTGCTGAGATTACAGGCTTGCCCCACTGCACCCAGCTTATTTTTCGTAATTTTTATGTTTCCTTGTTTGTTGTGCTCCATTTCCTTCCTACTTAATTGTCTTCCTCAAATCTCTTTCTCATTTCTACTACTAGCCAACTTCTTTTGGACTCCTCTCTCACATTTTTTTTTTTTTTTTGGTACCAGGGATTGAACTCAGGGGCACTCGACCATAAAACTTTGTGTTTTATGTAGAGACAGGGTCTCACTGAGTTGCTTAGCGCCTCGCCGTTGCTGAGGCTGGCTTTGAACTCACGATTCTCCTGTCTCAGCCTCCCTAAGTGCTGGGATTATAAGTGTGAGCCACCGTGCCCGGCTCTCTCTCACACTTTCTAGGATCTAATAACTCTATATCTTCACTTCCTACCTCCATAACATCTCATCCTACATTCCACCCCTGGTTCTCTTTAGTCCACCAGCAGAAACTGTAGACCTTTTTGCAAATCTGTTGTTTATATAGTGGATACTAATTGAACTCATGATTTTTGTATATTGTGACAAAGCCATAAATGTCCTATTAGGAGCTCTTTAGTTCAAAACTGTAATGCGAGGTGACCAAAGGATAACAAATTAAAACCGCTTAGCAAGGCTGTATTGGGAGTATGCTTCTGGGCTAAATTCCCCCCTCCATCAGAGCGTGTCCAGGAGAACCACGCATGTGTTCCACGGTACAGAAAATTTAAAGGGCCTGGGCAGGAAAAGGAGGGCTTAGGGTAGGAAGAGGAGGTATCTGGAGTCTCCTGTTCCCCTGGGGTTGGTCAGGAGATCCTGCTAAGGTCAGAGCCCTTCTGGAATGAATCAGGAGAAGTCCGCTGATTGGTAGGAGGCGCCATTACTGTGTTAGCATCTGGTTGGTTGCTCTTTTGCCCATGCGGGCTGCTTGATGCTTCCTTCCCAGCAGTCACTTCAAACTGACCTAACAGCGCAGCATCCAAAGTGGCGACAGGGCCGGAAAATGGTAAGCTGGGGCCAGGTCTTGTGGACCCTCAGCCATGCGGAGTGGCTGGGGGCCATTCCACAGCAACAGTACCAAATCCACCATACTGTACGATCTGTGCCCGCTGCAGCCACGCTGAGTTTTGCGCCTGCCTTGAGAGAAGAAGCAAAAGACCTACAGCCAATCTAACAAAAACTATATATTGTTTGTATTGAGATCAGTTAATATTGGTCTACCCCTTAAAGTAGAGGTATTGGAACCCTGTAGGGGATCTATAAGCCTATGGGATAAAGACTGTGAACTGACCGTGCACACACAGAGAAGAAAACTGACCATGTGCCGTGCTACAGCCCCCCCTATCTACCAACCAGTGGCTGTCTCTGTCTACTTTCATCTAAAGTCAACAGCCAGGACTGGGAAGATCATCCTCGAGGTCCCTGCAGGCCTGGTTATACCAGAGGCAAGGTACTGGCAACTTGCAGGGACACTACAAGATTATAGGGTAGAAACTGTAATACCTCAGATCAGGGAAGAAGGGGCATGGAGACAGTAAAAATGGTGAAATGAGATAAACACCATAGCACAAGCCTGCATATATGATGTGATTCTACATCACGTACAACCAGAGAAATGAAAAGATGTGCTCTGTGTACAATAATCAAAATGCATTCTGTTATCATGTATACCTAAGTAAAATTTAAAAATAAAACAAAAACTCAGATCAGCACTGCTAGAGAGGAAGACACATGAACAACATGAAAAAACAAGTGAAGAGCCAGGCGTGGTGGCTCAAGCCTGTAATCCCAGCACTTTGGGAGGCTGAGACAGGAGAATTGCCAGTTCAAAGCCAGCCTCAGCAAGGGCGAGGCGCTAAGCAACTCAGTGAGACCCTGTCTCTACATAAAACACAAAATAGGCTGGGGATGTGGCTCAGTGGTCGAGTACCCCTGAGTTCAATCCCCAGTACCAAAAAGAAAAAAAAAAAAAAAAAAAACAAGCGCAGAAAATGCCCCAAACAAACCAAGATACTACAATAATAGAATCCACTGAAAGCACAGTAGATGAAATGTCAAAGAAGTTCAGAATGTACATAATTGAAATTATCTGTGAAACACAGAATAATATAAGAGAGCAATTACAGGCAACAATGGATCACTCCAACAAAGAGATAAGAGAGAAAATATAGGAGCAAAAGATTACTTCAAAAAAGAGATAGAGACTTTGAGAAAAACCAAGCAGAAATTCTTGAAATGAAGGAAACAATAAACCAAGTAAAAAATTCAATAGGAAGCATTACCAACAGACTAGATAACTTGGAAGGCAGAACCTTAGACAATGAAGACAAAATATATAATCCTGAAAATAAAGTTGACCACACAATGAAGATGGTAAGAAATCATGAACACAAAATCCAAGAATTATGGGATAACATCAAAAGAACAAACCTAAGAATTATCAGATAGAGGAAAGCACAGAGATAAAAACCAAAGGAATGCACAATCTCTTCAATGAAATAATATCAGAAAATTTCCCAAACATGAAGAATGAATTGGAAAATAAAATACAAGAGGCTTACAGGACACCAAATGTACAAAACTACAACAGATCCACAACAAGACACGTTATAATGATAATGCCTACCATACACAATAAGAATAGAATTTTAAAAGCTGCAAGAGAGAAGGTACAGATTACATACAGGGGAAAACCAATTGTGATTTCAGCAGATTTTTTAAGCCAGACCCTCAAAGCCAGGAGATCCTGGAACAACATATACGAAGCTCTGAAAGAAAACAGGTGCCAACCAAAAATCTTTGTATCCAGCAAAATTAAACTTCTGATTTAATGAAATAAAAATATTCCATGATAAAAAAATTTAAAAGAATTTACAATGAGAAGCCGGGCGTGGTGGCTCAAGCCTGTAATCCCAGCACTTAGGGAGGCTGAGACAAGAGAATCACGAGTTCAAACCCAGCCTCAGCAATGGCGAGGCGATAAGCAACTCACTGAGACCCTGTCTCTACATAAAACACAAAATAGGGCTGGGGATGTGGCTCAGTGGTCGAGTGGCCTTGAGTTCAATCCCCAGTACCAAAAAAAAAAAAAAAAAAAAAGAAGACATAACAATCATAAATATCTATACCCCGAGCAGTGGAGCATTCATGTATTTCAAACAAACCCGGGTGACTTTAACACACCTCTCTCACCACTGGACAGATCTTCCAAACAAAGAAACCATAGAACTCAATAATACAATTAATAATTTATAATTAACAGACATATACAGCATATTTCATCCCCCAACAAGTGAATACACTTTTTTTCTCAGCAGCACATGGATCCTTCCCTAAAATAGGCCATATGTCATGCCATAAAGAAAATCTTAGCAAATACAAAAATATAGAGATACTACCCTGCATTTTATCAGACCATAATGGAATAAAATTACAAATTAATGATAAAATAAAAAGTAGAAGCTACTCCATCACCTGGAGACTAAATAATATGCTATTGAATGACACATGGATAACAGAAGACATCAAGGAGGAAATAAAAAAGTTCTTAGAGGTAAATGAGAACTCTAATACAACATGTCAAAATCTCTAAAACATTGTGAAGGTTGTGTTAAGAGGAAAGTTCATTGCATTAAGCTCATTCATTAGGAAAAGAACAAGTCAACAAATAAACAAACTAGCATTATATCTCAAAGCTCTAGAAAAAGAAGAGCAAATCAACACCAAAGAAGCAGAAGACAGGAAATAATAAAAATGAGGGCTAAAATCAATGAAACTGAAACAAAGGAAACAATCCAAAAAATTGACAAAACAAAAAGCTAGTTCTTTGAAAAAATAAATAAAATTGATGAACCCTTGGCTGCCCTAATGAAAAGGAGACAAAAAACTCAAATTAATAGGGCTGGGGCTGTAGCTCAGTGGTTGATCGCTTGCCTAGCATGCGTGAAGCACTGGGTTCGATCCTCAGCACCACATAAATATAAACAAATAAAATAAAGGTATAAAAAATAGAACATTATAAAAAAGTTTCAAAAAAAATTTTAAAAAACCCTCAAATTACTAAAATTCAAGATGAAAAGGAAAATATCAAAAAAGATACTATAGAAATACAGAAGATAATTAGAAACTATTTTGAAAATCTATACTCCAGTAAAATAGAAAATCCTGAAGACACTGACAAATTTCTAGGGGCATATTATCTCTCTAAACTGAATTAGGAGGACACACACAACTTAAACAGATCAATTTCAAGCAAGAAAATAGAAGAGCCATCAAAAGCTTACCAACTAAGAAGAGCCTGGGACCAGATGGATTCTCAACCAAGTTCTTTAAGGCCTTCAAAGAAAAATTAATATCAATACTCCTCAAATTATTCCATGAAATAAAAAAGGAGGGAACTCTTCCACATTCATTCTATGGGGCTAGTATCACCTTGATTCCAAAACCAGACAAAGATACACCAAAGAAAGAAAACTTCAGACCAATATCCCTGATGAATATTGATGCAAAAATTCTCAATAAAATTCTAGGAAATAGTTGACAAAAACATATTAAAAAGATAGTGCACCATGATCAAATGGGGTTCATCCCAGGTACGCAAGGTTGGTTCAACATATGGAAATCAGTTAACGTACTTCATCACATCAATAGATTTAAATTCAAGAACCATATGATTATCTCTACAGAGATAGATGAGATGTCAAATGCTGAGAAAGCATTTGACAGAACACAGCACCTCTTCAAGTTCAAAACACTAGAAAAACTAGGAATGGTAGGAACATACCTCAACATTGTAAAAGCTATCTATGCAAAACTGAAAGCCAACATCATCCTCCATGGGGAAAAATTGGAATAATTCACCCTGAAAACGGAAACAAGAGAGGGATGTCCTCTTTCACCACTTCTATTCAACATAGTCTTGGAAACTCTAGCCAGAGCAGTTTCAGAGACAGAAGAAATTAAAGGGGAAAGAATAGGAAGAGAAGAAGTTAAATTATCAGCCAGGCGCAGTGGCTTAAGCCTGTAATCCCAGCAATTTGGGAGGCTGAGACAGGAGAATTGCGAGTTCAAAGCCAGCCTCAGCAACTGCGAGGCACTAAGCAACGCAGTGAGACCTTGTCTCTACATAAAACACAAAATAGGCTGGGGATGTGGCTCAGTGGTCCAGTACCCCTGAGTTCAATCCCCAGTACCAAAAAAACAAAACAAAGAAGTTAAATTATCATATTTGCCAATGAAATGATTCTTTTTTTAAATATTTTTTTGTTTGTCGATGGACACAATATCTTTTTTTTTTTTTTTTTTTGTACTGGAGATTGAACTCAGGGGCACTCAAACACTGAGCCACATCCCCAGCCCTATTTTGTGTTTTATGTAGAGACAGAGTCTCACTGAGTTACTTAGCGCCTCATCCTTGCTGAGGCTGGCTTTGAATTTGCGATTCTCCCATCTCGGCCTCCTTAAGTGCTGGGATTACAGGCTTTCAGTACCACGCCTGGCTCACAGTATCTTTATTTTATGTATTTATTTTTATGTGGTGCTGAGGATCAAACTCAGTGTCTCATGCATGCCAGGCAAGTGCTCTACCACTGAGACACAATCCCAGGCCCTACATGATTTTTTTTTGGTACTGGGGATTGAATTCAGGGCACTCGACCACTGAGCCACATCCCCAGCCCTATTTTGAGTTTTTTTTATGTAGAGACAGGGTCTCACTGAGTTGCTTAGTGCCTCGCCGTTGCTGAGGCTGTCTTTGAACTCATGATTCTCCTGTCTCAGCCTCCCTAAGTGCTGGGATTACAGGCTTGCGCCACCACAACCCGGCTCCCTACATGATTCTTTACTTAGAGGATCCAAAAAATTTCACCAGAAAACTTCTAGAACTAATAAATGAAATCAGCAAAGTAGCAGAACACAAAATCAATACACATGAATCAAATGCCTTTTGATTCATCAGTGATGAATCTTCTGAAAGAGAAATTAGAAAAAACTACCCCATTCACAGTAGTCCCCCCCCAAAATGAAATACTTGGGAATCAATTTAACGAAAGAGGTGAAAGACCTCTACAATGAAAACTACACAACACTAAAGAAAGAAATTAGCCGGGCGCGGTGGCTCAAGCCTGTAATCCCAGCACTTAGGGAGGCTGAGACAGGAGAATCGCGAGTTCAAAGCCAGCCTCAGCAATGGCGAGGTGCTAAGCAACTCAGTGAGACCCTGTCTCTACATAAAACACAAAATAGGGCTAGGGATGTGGCTCAGTGGTCGAGTACTCCTGAGTTCAATCCCCGGTACCA
>CM053404.1:48623205-48642798 GCA_028644305.1 Xerus rutilus | reverse complement strand
AGCACCACATACAAAGCAATAAAATAAAGACATTGTGTCCATCTACAACTACAAAAATATTAAAAAAAAAAAAAAAGAATTCAAAAACTTAACACACACACGCAAAAAAAACACAATCACAATCAATAAATGGGCTAAGGAGCCGAACAGACACTTCTCAGATGAAGATATACTATCGGTCAACAAATATATAAAAAACTGTTCAACATCTCTAGCCATTGAAGAAATGCAAATCAAAACTACTCTAAGATTTCATCTCACGCCAGTCAGAATTGCAGTTATCAAGAACACAAATGACAGCCGGGCGCGGTGGCTCAAGCCTGTAATCCCAGCACTTAGGGAGGCTGAGACAGGAGAATCGCGAGTTCAAAGCCAGCCTCAGCAATGGCGAGGCGCTAAAGCAACTCAGTGAGACCCTGTCTCTACATAAAACACAAAATAGGGCTGGGGACCTGGCTCAGGGGTTGAGTGCCCCTGAGTTCAATCCCTGGTACCAAAAAAAAAAGAAAACTTGGAATGGAGCCGGGCGTGGTGGCGCAAATCTGTAATCCTAGCATTTGGGGAGGCTGAGACAGGAGAATCACAAGTTCAAAGCCAGCCTTAGCAATGGCAAGGCGCTAAGCAACTCAAGGAGACCTTGTCTCTACATAAAACACAAAATCGGGCTGGGGATGGGGCTCAGTGGTCAAGTGCCCCTGAGTTCAATCTCCAGTACCAAAAAAGAAAAAAGAAAACAGAAAGAGAAAACTTGGAATGGAACCACCATTTGACCCAGCCATCCCACGCCACTGTTTATACCCAAAGGACTTAAAAACGGCATACTACAGTAATATAGCCACTTCAGTGTTCATGGCAGCAAAATTCATAATAGCTAAACTGTGGAACCGGCCTAGATGCCTTCCAATAGATAAATGGATAAAGAAACTGTGGTATATACACAATGGAATATCACTCAGCATTAAAAGAGAACAAAATTATGGCATTTTCAGGTAAATGGATGAAGTTGGAAAACATCATGCTAAGCAAAGTAAACCAATCCCCAAAACTAAAGGCCTAATGTTTTCTCTGATAAGTGGATGCTGATTCATAATGGGGGAGGGGGCATGGCAAGAAAGGAGAAACTTTAGTCAAAGGGGAGAGGAGGTAAGAGATGGGACATGGGGGCAGGAAGATGGTGGAATGCTATGGACAACAATGTCCTAGGTTCATGTATGACTGCACATATGGTGTAACTATATTGTGTACAACCAGAGAAATGAAAAGTTGTGCTCCATTTGTGTACAATGAATCGAATTACTTTCTGCTATAATGTAAACCTAATTAGAATTAAAAAAAACAAATGGAAAGTGGATATAATATTATGACAGACAATATGACAGTGGTCCACTTTATGCTTTGAATATAACCCTTGCTGCTCTGCCACTTTTTTTTTTTTTGTATATGGACAGAATGCCCTTATTTTATTTATTTTTATATAGTCCTAAGGATTGAAACCAGTGCTTCACACACGCTAGACAAATGCTCTGCCACTGAACTATAGCCTTAGCCCCTGCAATATTTTATTTTATTTTATTTTATTTTATTTTATTTTATTTTACCCAGTCTGGTCTCCCAATCCTGAGCTCAAGTGATCCTCCAGCCTCAACCTAGCAATAGCTGGAATTATGGTATGGGTCTTCATGCCTAGCTCAACATCTCCATTTTTTTATCTAACTGGCATCAATTTATCATATTCAAAATTAAATTCCTGGTCTTCAGCCAGGTGTGGTGGTGCACTCCTGTAATCCCAGCAGTTTGGAAGGCTGAAACAGGAGAATCGTGAATTCAAAGCCAGCCTCAGCAAGGGCGAGGTGTTAAGCAACTCAGTGAGACCCTGTCTCTACATAAACACAAAATAGGGCTGGGGATGTGGCTCAGTGGTCGAGTGCCCCTGAGTTCAATCCCCAGTACCGAAAAAAAAAAACAAGAGTTCCTGGTCCTCTTTCTCAAATATACTATTCTCACAGCCTTCCTACTTATCAATAAATAGCAACTCTATTCTCAGTCCACACACTTGAGTTCCCTAAATTAGTCTGCCTGCTTTCTGTTGCCCTCTTCTGTCTATTCTTAGCATAGCAGTCAAAGCAATTCTTTAAAACAGAACAAAGCTCTCATCCCAAACCTATGGAGAAACCTCAAATCCTTGAAATGACCTACTGAATTCCTACCATATCTCTTTATCTCAAAAACCATGACTCCCTTCAGTCATATGCTGCTGCTTCTGCCTGGACAGATTTCCCCCTAGAAATTTCATGTGACTTTCTCTTCCCTTGCTGTTTCCAGACTTTACACAAATGTTGCATTCTCATGAAAGCCTTTCCTACATGTAATATTTAAAATAATCACTCATTTTAGCCGGGCGCGGTGGCTCAACCCTGTAATCCCAGCACTTAGGGAGGCTGAGACAGGAGAATTGCGAGTTCAAAGCCAGCCTCAGCAATGGTGAGGTGCTAAGCAACTCAGTGAGACCCTGTCTCTACATAAAACACAAAATAGGGCTGGGGATGTGGCTCAGTAGTCGAGTACCCCTGAGTTCAATTCCCAGTACCAAAAAAAATAATAATAATAATCATCACTCATTTCATTCTAGTCCATATCACAACTTACACTTATCTCTTCTTTAATTTTTTATTTTAATTTTTATAGCACTTATCAGCAATTTATATATAAGCACAAACATATATACTATACATATATATTAAAAGAAATATATATATGTATATATATATAATGTTTTCATTGCCAATTTCCCCCCAACTCAATCTATGCCCCATGAAGACCGGGATGATCTGTTTTGTTCATGTGTTATTTGCAACTAATTGATAAATAATGATAAATGTACTTAAAAATTAATGCTTCAGACTTGGTGACATAGATCTGTAATCCCAGCAGCTGGGAAGTCCAAGGCAAGGGGATCCAAGATCAAGGCCAGCCTCAGCAAATTAAGGAGAACTTAAACAATGTAGTAAAACCTTCTCTCAGAATAAAAAATAAAAAGGGAATGTGATTCAGTGGTAAAGTACCCCAATCTCCAGTACCAAAAAAACCAAAAAGGAAGAAATGAACAAACAAAAAACAATGGGATGCATCGTCTCAACACACTTGAAACCTTTGTTTTTTTTTTTTTTTTTTTGGTACTGGGGATTGAACTCAGGGGTACTCAACCACTGAGCCACCTCCCCAGCCCTATTTTGTGTTTTATGTAGAGACAGGGTCTCACTGAGTTGCTTAGCACCTCGCCCTTGCTGAGGCTGGCTTTGAACTCGCGATTCTCCTGTCTCAGCCTCCCTAAGTGCTAGGATTACAAGCTTGAGCCACCGCGCCCGGCGAAACCTTTGTTTTGTTTATCATTCATTTTGCTCAACAGATATTCCTTGACTTCTCTTTTTTTTTTGCGGGGTGGGGGGGGGGCGCTAGGAATCAAACCCTAGGCTTCAATCATGCTTGGTACATCCCCTACCACTCACCTATACCACCAGGCCTTAATAGGTATTTCTTTTTTTTTTTTTTAATTCTTCTTATTAGTTATACATGACAGTAGAATATATTTTGATACATTATACATATAACAAGTATAATGTCCTGTTCTTCTGGTTGTACATGATGTGAAATCACATTGGTTGTGTATTCATATATGCGCATCGGAAAGTACTGTCGATTTATTGTGCTATCTTTTCTTGTTTTTTTTGTTTTTTTTTTTGGTACTGGGGATTGAACTCAGGGGCACTCAACCACTGAGCCACATCCTCAGCCCTATTTTATGTTTTATGTAGAGACAGGGTCTCAATGAGTTGCTTAGTGCCTCGCCGTTGCTGAGGCTGGCTTTGAACTCGCGATTCTCCTGTCTCAGCCTCCCTAAATGCTGGGATTACAGGATTGCGCCACCGCGCCCGGCAGTGCTGTCTTTTCTATTCCCATTTCCCCTCCTTTTCTTCATTCCCCTTTGTCTAATCCAAAGTACTTTTTTTCTTTTTTTTTTTTGGTACTGGGAGTTGAACTCAGGGGCACTCTACCACTGAGCCACATCCCCAGCCCTATTTTGTGTTTTATGTAGAGACAGGGTCTCACGAAGTTGCTTAGCGCCTCGCAGTTGCTGAGGTGGGTTTTTTAAATTTTTTTTTTTAATTGATGGATTTTTTTTTCATTTGTTATTTATATGTGGTGCTGAGGTTTGAACCCAGTGCCTCACGCATGCTAGGTGAGAGCTCTACCACTGAGCTATAGCCCCAGCCCCAGCTGAGGCTGGTTTTAAACTCGTGATTGTCCTGTCTCAGCCTCCCAAAGTGCTGGTATTATAGGCGTGCGCCTCCGTGTCGGCTTAATCCAAAGTACTTCTAATCTTCCCTACCTTCTTCCCTGCCATAGTATTTCTTGTACAAGATATGGTGAATAAGCCAGGCACAGTGGCTCAAGCCTGTAATCCCAGCACTTAGGGAGGCTGAGACAGGAGAATCGTGAGTTCAAAGCCAGCCTCAGCAATGGCGAGGTGCTAAGCAACTCAGTGAGACCCTGTCTCTACATAAAACACAAAATAGGTCTGGGGATGTGGCTCAGTAGTCGAGTGCCCCTGAGTTCAATCCCCAGTACAAAAAAAAAAAAAAGATATAATGGTGAATAAAAACTTGGTACACACACGCATGCATGCAGGCACACATGTGAGCAATACATATACAATCTCTTTGCAAAGATAAATATTTTTTTCTTTTTTTCTTTCCTGGTGCGGCTGGGATTATAGGCATGGGCCACCATGCCCAGCAGTTATGGTTTGTTTTGAAAAGGACTCTCATGTTGCCCAGGCTGATTCAAGTTGGGGCTAAAAGTATTCTCCCAGGTCAGACTCCCAGGTCTGGGACTACAGACTTAACCACTGTGCAGTCATGTGCCACAGCACCCAGCAATGCCATATTTTAAATGGTGAGATTAAAGGCCTATGGAAATCCTAGCAACTCAGCAATTTAGTAGGGCCCTAAGTAATTTACAGAGGCTCTGTCTCAAAATAAAAAATAAAAAAGGGTTAGGGATGTGTCTTAGTGGTTAAGTGCCCCTGGGTTCAATCCTCAGTAACTGGTCCAGAAAAAGGTGTATGAAAGGGGTAAGGTCTATGAATGAGGCATCCAGATTGAAACAATCTTGAAACAATCTGACAGTATTACTTTTCTTTTTTCCTTTTGTTTTCTTTTTGTTTCTTTTCTTTCATTTTTTTTTTCCTGTGCTGGGGACTTTGGGAGGCTGAAACAGGAGAATCACAAGTTCAAAGCCAGCCTCAGCAATGGCAAGGTGCTAAGCAACTCAGTGAGACCCTGCATCTACGTAAAACACAAAATAGGGCTGGGTATGTGGCACAGTGGTAGAGTACCCCTGAGTTCAATCCCTAGTACCAAAAAAAAAAAAAAAAAAAAGACTCTTTATGCCGGGCACAGTGGCACAAACCTGTAATCCCAGCAGCTCGGGAGGCTGAGATAGGAGGATGGTGAGTTCAAAGCCAGCCTCAGCAAAAACAAGGCTCTAAGCCACTCAGTCAACCCTGTCTCTAAATAAAACACAAGTGCCCCTGAGTTCAATCCCCAGTACCTAAATAAATAAATAGATAGATAGATAAATAAATAAATACAGCTAGGGATGTAGCTTAGTGGTAAAGTGTCCCTGGGTTCAATCCCCAGTATCAAAATAAAATAAAAAATATGAAGTAGCATGGAGACTTTAGAGTCCAAGGCACAAATTAATGGGTAGTCATATAACAGAAACTTCAGTTAAGAAAGGGAATATAAGTGTTGTTGAGGAATGGAAGGAAAGGTAAACAAGAAATTTATTGTGGGAGAGAGCTGGCCTGGGTATTCCCACAGTAATGTGCAATAGTATCAGGTTTCTCAATCATGTGGCTTGACCATAGTTCCGCATTCCTGTAAAACCGCAAGATTAGTAAAGTAGTAACACTTTGTAAGACTTTGGTGCATCCAGTTGTACCCTGTGGTGCTTCCGGGTGAGAGGGCATCCTAAGATATATATACCCAAGTCAGCGGAATAAACGGGACTTGAGACTTGAGACTTGTCTTGTCCTTTGTGTGTGTAATTCTCATCCGCAGCTCCCTCGCCGATCCTAGTTTCACTTTGTGCTGGTGCAGGCGCTGGCATCTGGAGGTCCCACCGAGATCGGAAGAAGGGGATAACGCTGACGGACGCCCCGGAGAGGCTAGCCGGTACGTTTGTGTTCGGGTGAATTGTGTGAAGTGCTGAACATGGGTACACAACATAGCAAAGAAATACTGGAGAACCAGACAAAGAGTTTGTTGAAAAGGTAAGGTACAGGGTTGAAAACTAGCACTATATCTGATTTTTAAAAAACTATAGAACAGACTAGTCCTTGGTTTCTACATTCTGGTGGGCTTAATGTTCCAGATTGGGAACAAGTCCAAGCGGACTTACAAAATAAATTGCGCACGGATGGACCAGATGCTGTCCCCATTGCAACCTTCTCTGTATGGAGATTAATTAAGGATTCTTTGTTAAGTAAAAAAAATGTTGATCCAAGAACAAATGAGTGAACTAGCCAAGACGTTTGAGATGGCACAGGAAACTGTGTCTGCTCAATCTCTCAAGGGGTCAGAAAAGGATTTAGACTCTGGTGATGAGGAGGAAGAAGATGAAGAAACGCTAGAACGAGAGACTGAGGATTTGTCTGAAAAACTTAAAAAATATGACCTCAAAGAGCAGTTACAGGAGGCCGGTAGGGCGACTGCCTCCCTATAATCCATTTAAGGGCAGGCGTCATACACCTTCACAGATAACACCTACAGCGCCGTCTGTTGACTGGCCTGAGAAAAGAGGAGGTGTACGCTTCCCGGTGATTGAGACTCAAAATCAACAGGGACAGGTAATCAGGCAGCACCAACCATTGGATTTTAAGGATGTGAAATCATTGAAAGATGCGGTGGGTGCAATATGGGCCTCATGCTCCTTTTACCTTGGCTATTTTTGAGTCTTTCTCATCTTTGAATTTAACTCCCTCTGATTGGTCACAGTTGACCAGAGCTGTCCTGTCTGGGGGGGATTATCTCATCTGGAAAGGAGAGTATCATGAGCAATGTAAAATAACAGCTGCCAGAAATGCTCAGGCTGGTTTCCCACAATGAAACCTAGACATGCTTGCTGGGCTAGGGCAATAGGACAGTGTGCAAGCTCAAATAGTGTATGATCCAGGGGTGTATGCTCAAATAGCCATGGCTGACACTAAAGCATGGAGGGCCCTGCCTTATTTAGCAGAGAAAGTCTATCAAAGGTCATACAAGGGCCCTCAGAACCTTTGCTGACTTTGCAGATAGGTTAATACAATTGGCCCGGAGATTATTTGGAAATGTTACTGATGCCATGCCAGTAATTAAGCAGCTTGCATATGAGAATGCAAATAAACACTGTCAGCAAGCCCTCCGTGCTCATAGAGACAAAAGTCTTAATGATTATATCAGACTATGCAGAGGTATTGACAATACTCACATTCTTAGGCAAGTTATAGCTTCCGCTATCCATGGACCTAAAAATGATAGGGCAGGAGCGCGTCCTAAGGCATGTTTTGGATGTGGCCAAACAGGACATATTAAAAGGCATTGTCCTGTACAAGCTTCTAATACCACCACTCCAAAAACCCCCGGAATCTGCCCTAAGTGTCAGAGAGGTTACCATTGGGCAAAAGAGTGTTGTTCCAAAACAGATCGTTTTGGCAACTCACTGCAGGGAAACGGACAGCGGGGCCAGCCTCGGGCCCCACAAACACAGAGAGTGTATGGGGCAATGACCAATCCCATACAATTCCTGCCTCAGCACAACCCGTTCTCATTGAAGACTTTATCAGAACAGGACAATGGGATGCAGGACTGGGCCTCTGCTCCACTGCCACAGCGGTATTAACTTCACAAATGGGTGTACAGGCCCTACCTACTGGAATACACGGCCCTGTACCCCCAAATACAATTGGGTTAATAATACCCCGAGCCAGCGCCACTTTACAGGGAGTTCACATCACTCTGGGAATCATTGATTCATTTCATCCCATGAGGGGGAAATAAAACTGTTGACAGTAGCCACTGTGGGAATTTTGACTATTCCCGCAGGAGAAAGAATTGCACAATTAGTGATAATCCCTGTTAGTCAAGGTAACCAGGCATCTGTTCTAAGAAAAAATGGCATAGGATCATCTGGGAGACCAGAAATATATTGGACAGCAACTTTGTCTCAAAGGCCTAAATTGGAGTTATGGATCCGAGATAGAAAATTTGAAGGGCTTTTAGATACAGGGGCAGATGTATCTGTCATATCACAACATTGCTGGCCAACATCTTGGCCGACACATCAGGTGTGTACCATATTACAGGGCTTGGGCTATAATTCTGCTCCTCGACAGAGCGCCAAGGTCCTTCCCTGGAGAGATCATGAAGGACATCAAGGGCTTTTTCAGCCATATGTTCTGCCGGGATTGCCAGTTAATCTATGGGGAAGAGATGTTTTAAATGTGATGGGAGCTGTTCTAACAACTCAACCTGTCTCTCGGATGCTACAAAGGCAAGGGTATATCCCTGGGTTAGGATTAGGGAAGGATCAATAAGGAATCCCTAAACCATTAACTATTAAAGAACAAATAACTAGACTTCCTGGGGATTGAACGAGTCTTGGAAGTTTTTGGTAAGGGCTACTGTTAATACAGCCTCTAAGATAGAACCCATACCTATCACATGGAAAACTGACAATCTTGTATGGGTGGAACAGTAGCCCTTATCTAAAGAGAAATTAGAGGCTGCAAATAAATTGGTGGAAGAACAATTAAAAGCAGGACATCTTGTCCCCTCTATTTCTCCCTGGAATACTCCAATCTTTGTAATCAAAAAGAAATCGGGAAATTGGAGATTGCTACAGGACCTGAGAGCTATTAACAAGGTTATGCAAATCATGAGGCCGATGCAATTAGGTTTGCCACTTCCATCCACCATTCCTAAAGAGTGGCATTTGATAGTGATTGATCTCAAAGATTGTTTTTTTCACGTTCTCTTGCAAGAAAAAGACTGTGAAAAATTTGCATTCAGTGTTCCTTCTACTAATTTACAACAACCCTCATGGAGATACCAATGGACTGTTTTGCCTCAAGGCATGGCTAATAGTCCTACCCTTTGTCAAATGTATGTATCTGCAGCACTACAACCCGTGAGAGATAAGTATGAGCAGTTGTATATCAGTCATTATATGGATAATATTTTAATAGCTGCACCTGTAGAAAGCCAATTATTGGCAGCTTTTGGTGATCTGACTATGTGCCTGCAGGGTGCTGACTTACTTATTGCTCCTGATAGGTTCAAAAGTTACCACCATATCAATATTTAGGACACAGATTAGCTTCTCATGGAATTAAGCCACAAAAAGTACAACTTAGATTGGATAAATTGTGAAATCTAAATGATTTCCAAAAACTTTTAGGGGACATTAACTGGTTGCGACCATCTCTGCACATTACTACAGGTCAACTACAACCTTTGTTCAATATCCTCAGAGGTGATTCTGATCCTGATTCCCCAAGGCATTTAACAAGAGAGGCCCGTGAATGCATCACAAAGGTGGAGGAAGCCTTGGAGGAAGCACACCTATCTTATATTAATTATTCTGCACCACTGAAATTGATCGTATTCCCGTCTCAATATTCTCCTACGGGAGTGTTTTGGCAGACAGGGCCTATCTTGTGGGTGCATCAAAAAACCTCTCCTGTTTCCAGTGTTGTGCCCTACCCTACTGCTGTTTGCCAATTATTGTTTAAAGGATTAAAGATATCTCTGCAGACCTTTGGTAAAGAGCCAGATGTTATTATACAACCTTATACTACAGCTCAAATACAACAGTTAGCTAATAATAACAATGATTGGACCATTTTTGTTTGCATGTATAATAATCAACTAGACAATCACTATCCCTCTTGTAAACTACTTCAGTTCTTTTTTTTTTTTTAATATTTATTTTTTAGTTGTAGGCGGACAGAATATCTTTATTTTATTTTTATGTGGTGCTGAGGATCAAACTCAGTGCCTCATGCATGCTAGGCGAGCACGCTACTACTGCGCCATAACCCCAGCCCCTACTTCAGTTCTTTAAGGAGCACCCTGTTGTTTTTCCAAAAATTGTTAAGTCCACCCAAATCCCTGGGGCTCAGACCGTCTTCACTGATGGCTCTTCCAATGGGACTGTATCAGTCATTTCTGCAGAAAAAATAATAACACAGACCTTTACTGTGAGCTCTGCACAACTTGAACTGAGAGCTCTATTGCTTGCTTTGCAGATGTATCAACAAGTAAACATATATACTGATAGCATCTATGTTTCCAGAGTGATCCCTCCTTTGGAAACTGCTGCCACCATTTCTATGGGTTCTTCCATACAAGATCTTCTTGTTCTTGCTCAGGACTTGCTTTGGTGCTGTAAAGAACCCTTGTTCATTTCCCATATTCGAGCACATTCTAATCTCCCTGGACCTCTTTCCAGGGGAAATGAGACAGTGAATGCTTATACTAGTATCCTCATTCTCTCTTCCCTAGACAAGGCCATTAAATTTCATGATAAATATCATTGCAATGCTCAATCCCTTAGACACCATACTGGTATCACAAAAGAGCAAGCTGTCAGGATAACAACTACCTGTTCACAATGTGCTCCATTTATCCATGTGCCTCATCATGGAGTGAATCCACGAGGTTTGCTCCCCAGTGATCTTTGGCAGATGGATGTTACGCATATGGTAAACTTTGGGAAGTTGCAGTATGTGCATGTGTCAGTGGACACTTTTTCTGGTCTAATCTATGCCTCAGCTCATTCAGGTGAAAAGGTCAAAGATGTGAAGGCTCACTGTTTACAAGCCTTTGCTTTCATGGGAATGCCCAAAATTCTTAAGCCTGACAATGGTCTGGCTTATACCGCCGCAGGCTTTCAAAAATTTTGTGAGGAGTACGAGATTACGCATAAATAAGGCATTCCATACAATCCCCAAGGTCAACCAATCATTGAACGTACTCATCTAACTATTAAAACTTATTTTTCCAAAACAAAGGAGGGGGAATTCCCTTCCCCGCATGGTAGACTTGCTCATGTTCTATACATCTTAAATTTTTTGAATGTTGATTCCAGTGGATGCTCGGCGGCCCTGCGGCATTGGAATCCTTGCCGCTCTGATCTGGGCCTTGCCCGTTGGAAGCATTTACAAACTGGAGCATGGTGTGGACCGGATCCCATTTTGACATGCACTGGAGGCTCAGTTTGCATATTTCCCAAGAATGCTGAGTCCCCTATATGGGTACCAGAAAGATGTGTTAAACCTGTTAATGCTGACAATAACTCCACCCAGGGGACTACCTCTGAGAATACTTCTTCCCATTTGCCACAGGGTGAAGTGCTGGCAGTGGGCTGTAGTGACTGGGTTGGTGAGTATACTTCTCATCCGGATCGCAGCCATTATTGGTCTAGCCTTCAGTGACCTTCTGGAGTCATTGAAACATTCTCATAACAACTCATCATGATCCTGTTTCTCTTTTTGGCCTTTTCTTTGTCATGCTCACACGGGACAGTTTATTGGGGAATCGTGAAATGGCCTCCTGCGTTAATGCCTGTAGGTTTTGATACGGAAGTATGGCCTCAAGTATATGCATCCACTGTCAGCACAGGCCTTGCCTCAATCCCCATTATAGACAGAGAACAAGCTAATTTTACATTGTCTATTAATACTTCCTAGACATTATTCTTTACAATATTAGAGGGTAATTATACTGATTCCTCTCCTTGTGTTTTGCTTGGTAATGCTACCTTGCTCAATTTTCCAATAGTCATACTCATGCTTCTGTTTTGGGTTTTGCAGATATTTTGTATCCTATTTTACTAAATTCAACACCTCCAAAACACGCCCTTAGACCCTTGGGAACATGCTGGCCAGAGAGGCATCAATATGATTTCCATCTTCCTCTTCCCTGGTTAAGTTTTATCTCCACTCCAGCTTGGAAAGTCAAACCTCATGGACATTGGTATGGTCATAGGCCTGTATTTAGAAATGATACTCACCAATCCTCCCCTTACCTTTTTGATGATCCAAAAATGTACAAGAGACCTCAGGTATGGGAGAGTCATATGATGTGTGGACCTTCTGCATGTTTAGCTATGAGACCTACCCTCTTTAAGCGGGGAGCTGCCTTTTGGAATGTCTCAGATTCCTTTGAAGGTTCTGTGAATGTAACTGTTACAAAACGCGCTGCATTTAGCTCTGCGGCATGTGTTACCTCTCCCTTCTTTTGGGTGATTACTAATGGGTCCTTCAGTAATAATACCATTCTGAATTGCTCTCAGTCTCTTTCCTACCTGACTAATTGTTGGTTGAATGAAACCAATGCCATTGTGGTCCGCGTTCCTACCTTTTTGATGTATCCTGTTAATGTGTCTAAGCCTTTCTTCCCAGTGCAACTTTACAGAACTCCACGGGTTTTTGGGATTACGGCTGCAGTAGTTGCAACCATCACTGCTGCCTCTGCTGCTGCTGCTGCTACGGGAATCATGCTAGCTCAGTCTGCTGCGACAGCTGTGATGGTGGAGACGTTAGCACACTGTACTGCTGGTGCACCTACATCACCACAGGCCATCAACAATCATTTTCAAGGGGCATTGTTAAATTTGAATCGGCAGACCTCGTTAATACAGGAACAGACTAATGTATTATGGAGCTCTATACAAACCTTGTGTGATGCTCAGTATAAACATCTTTGTGTTACCCCTCAAAAGTTTACTAACTTGTCTAGTGCTTTGTTTTAGTTAAATCAGTATTTAGCAGGACCCTGGAATCAGCAATATTTGAACTTTACTTTTCAATTGTTAGCCCAAATTGAGAATATAAATAAGACTCAGGTTGATTTAGTGGATTCCGGTGCAATTCTCTCTGCTTTGCAAAAGTTTGGAACAATGTTATATCAGTGGGCTGGGTCAATAGCCTTGATTATACTCCTGTTGGTTGCCATAGTACTGCTGAGATGGTGATCCTGCAAAATTGCAAGATCAATTCGAAATCAACAAGGATATCAATATCAGGCCATGATAGCTCTTTACAGAAACGACCCCTCTGCCCAAATCTGGCTGGGCTTGGCACAATCCTAGGAAAGTCAATGATGGGTAAGATGGGAGCGCGGTCACAAGCAACCTAAGACAGGAAGTATACCATGTCATCAGAAGGTATGCTTTCCAATGACAGGTAAGCTGTGTTCCAGGGATTCCCACAACCTAAGACAGGCTCTAGGAAAAGAGAGGGGGAATTGTGGGGGAGAGTTGGCCTGGGTGTTCCCACAGTAATGTGCAACAGTATCAGGTTTCTCAATCATGTGGCTTGACCATAAGTTCTGCATTCCTATAAAACCACAAGATTAGTAAAGTAGTAACACTTTGTAAGACTTCGGTGCATCCAGTTGTACCCTGTGGTGCTTCCAGGTGAGAGGGCATCCTAAGATATATATACCTAAGTCAGCGGAATAAACGGGACTTGAGACTTGAGAATTCTCTTGTCCTTTGTGTGTGTAATTCTCGTCTGCAGCTCCCTCGCTGACCCTAGTTTCACTTTGTGCTGGTGCAGGCGCCAGCAATTTATGGCTTGAGCCAGGCACAGTGGCTCAAGCCTGTAGTCCCAGCACTTAGGGAGGCTGAAACAGGAGAATTGCAAGTTCAAAGCCAGCCTCAGCAAGGGCGAGGCGCTAAGCAATGTAGTGAGACCCTGTCTCTACATAAAACACAAAATAGGGCTGGGGATGTGGCTCAGTGCTCGAGTACCCCTGAGTTCAATCCCCAGTACCAAAAAAAAAAGGAAAAAAAAGAAATTTATGGCTTGAGCTGGGCGCAGTGGTGCACACCTGTAATCCCAGCACTTTGGCAGGCTGATTCAGGAGAATCGCGAGTTCCAATCCAGCCTCAGCAAAAGGGAGGCACTAAGCAACTCAGTGAGACCCTGTCTCTACATAAAACACAAAATAGGGCTGGGGATGTGGCTCAGTGGTTGAGTGCCCCAGAGTTCAATCTTCAGTATCAAAAAAGAAGAGGAAGAAGAGGAAGGGAGGAAGAAAAGAAGGTTAGCAGAGAAGTTGCTTGAAAAAGCATAAATCCACTAGAGTGTATATTCATACTCTAAAGTTTCTGTGAAAATATGCTAATTCTTCCTTTCAAAACTAATTTGTCTGCAGGCACAGTGGTGCATGCTTTTAATTTCAGGGACTCAGGAAGTACAGGTAGGAGCCTTAGCAAAAGCAAAGTGCTAAGAAATTCAGTGAGACCCTGTCCCTAAATAAAATACAAAAAAAGGCTGGGAATGTGGCTCAGTGGTTGAGTCTCCTGAGTTCCATCATTGATACCCCACCAAAAAATTTTTATGTATTCTTTTATTTTTTGCCGCACTGGAGATATAACCCCAGGGAATGCTTTACTAATGAATGACATCTCCAACACTGCTCATTATTTATTTTTAACTTTTTTATTTAATTTTTTTTAGTTGTAGATAGACACAATACTTATATTTTATTTATCTTATACACACACACACACACACACACACACACACATATATATATATATTTAGTTGTGGAGGAAAATTTATTTTTGTTTTTATTTTTATATGGTGCTAAGTGTAAAATTCACACGACCAGGAGAAGATGAATTAAGCCACTCAGCAAGGCTTTATTGGAAGACGAGCCCTCGGACCATTTCCCCGTCCATCAGAGCGGCTCAGGAATTCTCTTGGTCCGAAGGGCCTGCCTCAACTCCAGTGCGGAGGAGGTTCAAAACCCTCCTGGGTTTCGGCACCATTATGTAAAATTCACACGACCAAGAGAAGATGAATTAAGCCACTCGGCATGGCTTTATTGGAAGGCGAGCCCTCGGACCATTTCCCCGTCCATCAGAGCGGGTCGAGGAAAAATGGCGTCGGAGATTCCGTGCATAGAGAATTTCAAGAAAATCCGGTCAGGAAGGGGAGGGGTTGGGTACAGGAAGAGAAGGTCATAGTCCTTCCTGATGGGTCAGGAAAACTCCCTGATTGACAGGAGGCGTGTCCACTAGTGATGTCACATCTGGCTTGCAGCTCTGCTGACCAGCTTCCTTATTTGGGCATCTTGGACCCTGACCAAACCTGACATTAAGGATCAAACCTAGGGCCTCTATAACTGAGCTACAGGGAGCTTAACCATTGAGCCATATCCTCAGCCTTTTTATTTTCTTGAGACAGGAGTCTTGCTAAGTTGCTTAGGGCCTCACTAAATTGCTGAAGCTGGCTCCAGACTTGCAATCCTCCTGCCTCAGCCTACTGAGTGGCTTGGATTATAGGCATGGACCATCGAGACTAGTTTTTGGGTTATTTTTTTTTTGTACTAGAGATTGAACTCAGGGGCACTTGACCACTGAGCCACATCCCCAGCCCTATTTTGTGTTTTATGTAGAGACAGAGTCTCACTGAGTTGCTTAGCGCCTTGCCTTTGCTGAGGCTGGCTTTGAACTCACGATTCTCCTGTCTCAGCCTCCCAAAGTGCTGGGATTACAGGCTTATGCCACTGTGCCCAGGCCCAGCCTGGTTTTGATTTACTTTTTCTTCTACCGTTTTACCGGCAGCTATCCTTGTGTATTCTTGGTACTCTTTCAATTCAATTTGGAAGCTTAAATGAGAAAAAGATTTTAGGTCTTTGTGTGGTACAATATGAAATATATTTGGTCTTTGTCCCCAGATCCTGTCAGAGTTTCTAAAACCCTTGGAATTTCCTGAGTGATAGGAATGTCTTTAGTTATTCAGAACAATCCCCTTTATCACAACTGAGTTCATGTTAATGAGGAGATTTGGGGTGGGCTGCTTAAGTAGCCTCGGGATAGGGCTGGTCACCAGAAATGCCAAGTGATTAGAGGATTGGAACTTTCAGCTCCATCCGTCAACTTCCAGCAAAGTGTTGGGGGTGAGTAATAAAAACTTTGAACAAGGAGATTTCTTAAGCTTCTGGATTGCTGAAGAAGTGGAAATACTGGAAAGCGGGAAGGCTCAGAGAGGGCAAGGAAGCTCCCTCACCTCCCCACCACTCATGACCTTGCCTATGTATCTCTTTACCTATTAACCAATGTGTATTGTGAATAACTGTAACATACTGGCAAACCTAAGTAAAATGCATCACTGGATTCTGCGAGCCATCCTAGTAAATGAGGGGTTTGTGAAAACCCTGATTTATAGGCAGTCAGAACTACAGGTCACAACCTGGGATGTGGCAGTTGGTGTCCAGTTGGGCAGTTTTTTGGGACCTAGCCTAGATCAGAATTCAATTGAATTGAAAAAAAAAAGAGAGAGAGAGAGAGAGAGAGAAGCGAATTTCAGTAGTCCCACCTTACTCTCAGGGGATATGGTCTGAGACACAACTCCCCACGCTAAAAATGCAGAAAGTACTGAACTCTTTGTATTTTTTCCTATGCCTGCATATCTATGATAAATTTTAATTTACAAATTTAGCCCAATAATGAAGAACAATTATAATAAGACTATAATAAAAATGATTTAAAATTTATGAATTATTTTTGGAATTTTCCATTATTTTTGGACATTGGCCAAGGGTAACTGAAAGGACAGAAAGCAAAACCATGAATAAGGGTAACTACCGTATTATGAATCTAGTAGTTGTTCTGCATCCTCAGATTGAACCACGCGCAGATCAAAAATGTTGAGAAAAATTTGCACTTGTACTAAATATTTAAGACTTTCTTTTCTTGCTTATTTGTAAACAAGGCATTATGACAAATATTTGCAGCCTTGCACAGTGGAACATGCCCGTAATTCCAGCAACGTGGAGACTAAGGCAAGAAAATCACAAATTCTTTTTTTTTTTTTTGGTACTGGGGATTGAACTCAGGGGTACTCGACCACTGAGCCACATCCTCAGCCCTATTTTGTGTTTTATGTAGAGACAGGGTCTCGCTGAGTTGCTTAGCACCTGGCCATTGCTGAGACTGGCTTTGAACTCGCAATTCTCCTGTCTCAGCCTCCCTAAGTGCTGGGATTACAGGCTTGAGCCACCGCTTGAGCCACCGCGCCCGGCAAAAAAGTCACAAATTCGAGTGCAGCCTCAGCAATTTAGGAAGGCCCTAAGTAACATAGTGAGACATTGTATCAAAATAAAAAATAAAAAGGGGGTGAGGATTTGTCTCACTGGTAACTGCCCTGGTACAAAAAAAAAAAAAAAAAAGGAATACGTACAAAACATTTACACTGTCTTGTGTAAATATATTACACAAGGAAATTATATATAAACTAGAGATGATTTAAAGTATAAGGCAGGTGCTAGGTGCCTGTAAACTCTGTACTCCAGGCTCAGGCAGGAAGATCTCAATTTCAAAGGCAACCTAGGCAACATCGGAAGACCCCCACATCAAAACAAACCAAAGGGGCTGGAGCTGTGGCTCAGTGGTAGAGCGCATGCCTCGCATGTGTGAGGTACTGGGTTCCATCCTCAGTAGCACATAAAAAACAAATAAATAAATAAATAAATAAATAAATAAATAAATAAATAAATAAATAAATAAAGATATGTTAAAAAAAAAAAAAAAGCAAATGGATGCCTGGCACCAACACCCTGCTAAATTTAAAACTAAAAGCAGTCTGAATCACTGGTGGAGCACATTCCTATCATGAGTGGGTTTTTTTTTTTTTTTTTTAGGTACTGGGGATTGAACTTAGGGGTACTTGACCACTGAGCCACATCCCCAGCCCAATTTTGTGTTTTATGTAGATGCAGGGTCTCACTGAGTTGCTTAGCGCCTCGCCCTTGCTGAGGCTGGCTTTGAACTCCTGATTCTCCTGTCTCAGCCTCCCAAAGTGCTGGGATTACAAGCGTGAGCCACCACGCCCGGCTCATGAGTGGGTTTGAGTTCACAATACCACAAAAATAAATAGCCATAGCCCAGTACGGTGGCATACACCTGTAATCCCAGCACTTTGGGAGGCTGAGACAGGAAAATTGTAAGTTGAAAGCCAGCCTTAGCAACAGAGAGGCACTAAGCAAGTCAGTGAGACCCTGTCCCTACATAAAAGACAAAATAGGACTAAGGATGTGGCTTAGTGGTCCAATACCCTTGAGTTCAATCCCCAGTACAAAAAAAAAAAAAAATTAATGGGTGGTTGTGCATAAGTTACATGCAAATGTTGCAGTTGTCTACTTATGTTTGAAGATAACCCTTGCTGCTGTGCTCCTATTATTTATTTATTTATTTATTTATTGGTATTGCGGATTGAACTCAGGGGTACTCAACCACTGAGCCACATCCCCAGCCCTATTTTTTTTTTTTTTTTTTTTTTTTTGGTACTGGAAATTGAACTCGACCACTGAGCCACATCTCCAACCCTATTTTGTGTTTTACGTAGAGACAGGGTCTCACTGAGTTGCTTAGCAAGCTTTGAACTTGCGATCCTCCTGCCTCAGCCTCCCAAGCCACTGATATTACAGGCATGTGCCACCATGCCCAGCCTTTCTATTTTTTAAATTTTGAGATAGGGTCTTGCTAAGTTGCTAGAGATCTCACTAAATTGCTGAGGCTGATTCTGAACTTACAACTTGCAATCCTCCTTCCTCAACCTCTGGAATTGTTTGGATTATGCTACCATGCCCAAGTTTATTCTTTTTTTTTTTTTAGTTGTAGATGTCCTTTATTTATTTATTTTTATGTGGTGCTGAAGATCAAACCCAATGCCTCACACATGCTAGGCAAGGACTCTACCACTGAGCCACAACTCCAGCCCCACCTCCCCACCCCCAGGTTTTGTTCTTTGAGACAAGATCTCCCTAAGTTGCTAGGATGCAAAGGCTGGACTGTAACTTGCAATCCTCTTACCTCAGCCTGTGTAGTTGTTGGAATTACAGGCATGTGTCACCAGGCCCAGCAAAATAATCAGTTAGAGCTGAGGTTGATGGGTGGCACACACCTGTAATCCCAAACACTGGGGAAATTGAGACAGGAGGATCAGCCAAGACTATTTAGAGACACCTTGTTTCAAAATAAAAATGAAAGAGAAAAAAGTAAATTTGGGGGCTGGGGTTGTAGCTCAGTGGTAGAGCGCTTGCCTAGCATGTGTGAGGCACTGGGTTTGATTCTCAGCACCACATACAAAAATAAATAAAATAAAGATATCATGTCTATCTACAGCTAAAAATATTTATTAAAAACAAAAGTAAATTTGGAGCCAGGCGCCGTGGCTCAAGCCTGTAATCCCAGCACTTAGGGAGGCTGAGACAGGAGAATCGTGAGTTCAAAGCCAGCCTCAGCAACAGCCAGGCGCTAAGCAACTCAGTGAGACCCTGTCTCTACATAAAACACAAAATAGGGCTGGGGATGTGGCTCAGTGGTCGAGTACCCCTGAGTTCAATCCCCAGTACCACACACACAAAAAAAGTAAATTTGGTTAATTGACAAAAGTCAAGGCATTGCTATTTCATGACAATATTTTTCCTTCTGTTTTCATGAAAATCAAGTTTTGTTTTGTTTTACTTTGGTTTG
>CM053404.1:48575491-48605348 GCA_028644305.1 Xerus rutilus | reverse complement strand
TTTTTTTTTTTTTTTTTGGTACTGGAGATTGAACTCAAGGGTACTCCACCACTGAGCCACATCCCCAGCCCTATTTTGTGTTTTATGTAGAGACAGGGTCTCACTGAGTTGCTTAGCGCCTCACCGTTGCTGAGGCTGGCTTTGAACTCGGGATTCTCCTGTCTCAGCCTCCCTAAGTGCTGGGATTATAGGCTTGTGCCACCTCGCCAGGCTATAATTGAATTTATACTAAGATACAAAGCTTGGAAATTCAAAATTCTCAAAAAGGTAAAGGTAGCACAAGAGGTCAAAAGCATGTTTTTCTAAATGTAAATGAAATTTATTTCCAAGCAATACTAGCGATTGAACCCAGGGATGTTCTACCATTGAGCTACTTTGAGGGAGGGAGGGAGGGAGGGAGGGATAGAGGGAGGGAGGGATAAAATGTGGAGAAAGGAGGAAAAAAGAAAAAGAATTGCTAATTCTGACTTTGAATTTAGAATCTTCTTTTTTTTTTTAAACATTTTTTTAGTTGTAGATGGACACAATTTATTTATTTATTTGTTTTTATGTGGTGCTGAGTATCGAACCCAGTGCCTCACGCATGCAAGGCAAGCGCTCTACCACTGAGCCACAATCCCAGCCCCGAATTTAGAATCTTCTTGCCTTATCCTCCTGAGTCCTAGAATTATAGGCATGTGCCACTATGTCCAGCTTCAGTCCCCCTTTTCGTAGTGTTTTTCTTCTTTTTATTTGTCTTTATCTTTGACAGAATCTCACTAAATTGTCCAGGCTGGCCTGGAATTTGGGATCCTCTTGCCTCAGCCTCCTGAGTAGCTGGGATAAGAGTGCATCCAGCTCTTACTGAAATAGAATTTAGAATTTAGTTGTAAAAAGACACCTATCAGCAAGATGCAGTGGTGTACTCCTGTAATCCCAGTGCCTTGGGAGAGTGAGGCAGGAGAATCACAAGATCAAGACCAGCCTCAGCAAATTATCAAGACCATAAACAACCTAGGGAGACCCTCTCTCAAAATAAAAAATAAAATGGGCTGGGGATGTCGCTCAGTGATACAGCATCTCGGGTATCAATCCTGGGTTCAGTCCTCAGTACGATTAAAAGACACCCCCCCAAAAAAAAAGGAAAAAAAAAGATACCCACCAAACTGTTAGAAGTGTCTAGTTACGAGGATTAAGTTATTTGGGGGTGAAGGAGAGGTATGTCAAAATATGTAGTCAGGTGCTGTGGTTCATGCCTGTCATCCAAGCTTCGCAAGAGGCTGAGGTGGATGGATTCCTCTACCTAGGAGTTCAAGAACATCTTAGATAATACAGCAATATCCTCATCACTAAAACAAAAAAGTAAGAACAAAGAAACAAACAACAACAACAACAAAACAGAAGAAAAGAAAGTAAATACTGAGGCTTAAAATTTTCTGTGAAGTTTAAGTTTTTACACAAGAAGCTTGTGTTCCTTTAGAAATAATAAAACATACCAAATCAAAATAATGTAATTGACATTTTACAAAATTAGAATTAGGGAAAAAAGTAAAACATGATTATACCACTTACAAGTAACTGACATGAATATACTGGTGTTTTGTTTTGTTTTTAAATATTTTTTTAGTTGTAGATGGACACAATGTCTTTATTTTATTGCTTTGTATGTGGTGCTGAGGATCGAACCCAGGCCCTCACGCATGCGAGGCAAGCGCTCTACCGCTGAGCCACAATCCCAGCCCCATACTGGTGTTTTAACTTCCAGTATTTGTTCTGCATATAAAAAATGGCATGGTTCTTTTTTTTTTTGTTTTGGTACTGGAGATTGAACTCAGAAGCACTCAACCACTGAGCCACATCCCCAGCCCTATTTTGTGTTTTATGTAAAGACAGGGTCTCACTGAGTTGCTTAGCGCCTGGCCGTTGCTGAGGCTGGCTTTGCACTCAGGATTCTCCTGTTTTAGCTTCCCTAAATGCTGGGGTTACAGGCTTGCACCACCGTGCCTGGCTAAACAATGGTATAGTTCTATGGAAATGAAGTAGGGTTTTCTTTGGTTTTCATCACTTAACGTAGCATCTGTATTTTGTCACATAGTAAGAAATTTGTAAATTTTTTTTTTTAAAGTAAGACCATTGCTCCAATGTTCCATTTCTCAGACTCCCCTCAAACTCCTGGACTCAAACAATGTAAAGAGTGTTTAAATGTCTGCATAATGTTTCTTTAGGTAAATGAACATATACTTCTGTATGTGTGTCTTGCTGAATGATTCCCTTCAGTTTTTTACTATTTATCAATATTCTATAGGATAGTGAATTTTTTTTTCTGTATAAATTTTGGTTCCCATTTCTATTTGTTTTCTTGTAGTGCTATCATTGTGTTATTTTAGGCAAAAATATTAACTACCAACATATTTATTATCTTGCTGATGACTTAATGGCTAATGATTTCTAATTCTTTACCACTTTTGGAAATGTGAAGTTTAACTAAAGGTATTCTTTGGATAGCCATGTCAGTGTCTTTCTTCTCAAATAAGAAACTGTAGTCTTAGCCTGGGGCACATGCCTTTTACCTAGTGACTCAGGAGACTGAGGCAGGCAGACTTGGAAGCTCAAGGAAGCCTCTGCAATTTACTGAGACACTCAGTAATTTTAGAGAGACCATGTCTCAACATAAGAACTGAAAATTATTTGGAGGTGTAGATCTTGGGTAGTCTCTGTTATATTCTTTTTGTTAAACATCTTATGCAAGCCAGGTGCATGCCTTTAATCTCAGTGGCTTGGGAGGCTGAGGCAGGAGGATCACAAGGTCAAATCCAGCCTAAGCAACTTGGCTCAGTGGTAGAACATCCTTGAGTTCAATCCCTGGTAGCAAACAAACAAACAGAAAACCCCACAACTTATCAAAGCTCTCACAAAAAGGATTGAACCAGCATTTCAGCAAATCTAACTAATGACCGGATACTAGCCAGATCAGATTAGGTATCTGGTGTATTTGTAGCTACCATGGAAAATCAGAATTTGAAAATGACTATTATTAGTGCTTTAGTAGCGCTACACTTGCCACATGTTTTTATTTGGTGTATAAGAATTCCTAGGACTAACTTGATCCTATAGTAAATGATACTAGCACCAGTCTTTCACATGGTGTTTTGATATCATAAAAACAACATCGGGGCTGGGGCTGTAGCTTAGTGGTAGAGCGCTTGTCTGGCACATGTGAGGCACTAGGTTCGATTCTCAGCACCACATAAAAATAAAGAAAGAAAGATGTTGTGGGGAAAAAAAAATTCTTAAAAACAAAACACACACACAACTTCACAGAGCTCCAGCATTGGCACATGCCTGTAGTCCCAACTACTTAAGAGGTTGACACTGGATCTGTGTGATGAGGGTACTGAAACCCCTGACTCTCCCATTCCCTCAACAAATAAGAAAAAAAGGAAAGAAACAACAAAGGCAGCCACATTAAAGGTGCTTATTCTGGATGGGCTTCAGTGCCCGGTCCACTGCCTCAAAACTGTATATGAAAAAAACATTCTTTTTTTGAACTGGGGATTGAACCCAGGAATGCTTTACTTTGGGGCCAGGTTCCACAGCCTTTTTTTTTTTTTTTGCTTTTTGGTATCAAGGAGATTTAACCACTGAGTCATATCCCCAGCCCTTTTTATTTTTTTTATTTTGAGACAGGTTCTCCCTAAGTTGTTTAGGGTCTCACTAAATTGCTAAGGCTGGCCTTGAACTTGCGATCCTCCTGTCTCAGCCTCCTGAGTCTTTGGGATTACAGGTGTGCACCATGGAGCCCAACTGCAATATGTTGTTTGTATATGCATTTTCCTGGAGAGATGGTATTCCATAGTTCTTAGTAGGTTACAGACAAATATAAATCATAGTCCCCACTCCCCAAAGTGAAAGAACCACAGGGCTTTCTTCAGCCTTTGAAGGAATGCAGTTGACAGCTGTTCTGGCTGGGGATGTAGCTCAGTGGTAGAGCCCTTGCCTTGCATGTGGGAGGCTCTGGTGTTGCATCCTCAGCATCAAAAACAAAACACAACAAACAGAAAAGAGCACAGACAACTGTTTTGTGTTTAAGGGGAAAACAGTGACATTAAGAGTTTAGCTTTCCCCCTATGGTATCATTGTGAGAGTGGACCTACTTGTGCCATTGAGAATGTCATACTGTGAAGCAGGGGTGCTGAGGAAGGAGCAGAGAAGATGTGTATAAAGGATCTGGTGCTGAGTCTGCTACATGGTAGTTGTTTAAAAATGCTGGTGCTTGTTATATTCTTGAAGAGATTTGTGTATTCATCTCTTTACTTAAACCTGTTTTCCTTTTTGCCACTTTATTCATACTATTTAGAGGAAAATAACTGAGGTCCTCAGAAGTACCCAGGACACACCATTTCTTAGTATCTGCAGAGCAGTTTTTCCTGCAGATGTTGAAGGCTGATGATATATTATGAGTGAATTGGTTTTCTGTTCCCATGTGATGCAGAATTGTACTTGTGGTTTCCAGTGAGACGGCCATGCCGCAGTTATTTTCTTGTTCTTATATGATGAGAGGGTTTTGGTGTTTCTGGTGTGTTCTAGACATTTACACTATACAGTTTATTTGTATATCCTATTTCATGCACAGTACCATTTTGTGGTGAGTTTTCTGTTAAAGAGCAAACGTTGGGTCCAGGCAGGAGGAAGTGGGAGGACAATGTAGTAGAAGGCCACAGTTTATTCAAGCTGTGGGATTTCGGATAGAATGAATGTAAGTTAGATGTGGAGACTAGTAAGTTTGTGCATGTATAATTTGTTTAAGAGTCAATACAGCCTGGAGGCTAAGGCAGGAATATCGCAAGTTTGAGGCCAGCCTCAACAACTTAGTGAGACCCTGTCAAAATAAAAGAAAAAGAAAAAGGGTCGAGGATGTCACTTAGTGGTAGAGCACCCTTGCTTTCCATCCCCACTAGTACCATCAATTAAAAAAAAAAAAAGTTAAGCTGGGTGGTGCAAGCCTGTAATCCCAGCACTTAGGGAGGCTGAGACAGGAGAATGGCGAGTTCAAAGCCAGCCTCAGCAATGGCGAGGTGCTAAGCAACTCAGTGAGACCCTGTCTCTACATAAAACACAAAATAGGGCTGGGGATGTGGCTCAGTGGTCGAGTGCCCCCTGAGTTCAATCCCCGGTACCGCCCCCACCAAAGAAAATAGTTAATATAGAATTACAGGGAGATTTTGTCTACTGGGAGACAGAAATTAAATTATTTACATGGACATATTTTCTAGAAACCCTTCCTGTTCACACTGAGACCATTAAACAAAAATCAATGTAACAGGGAAAACAGAACAAAATAATGTTCCACTTTTTTTTTCTTCCTTTGTAAAGAACCAACAATCAGAGGTCTCTGTCTTTATAATGGATAAATTTTAACAAAATTCAGACTTCTTTCACTTGAAACACAGGAAGCTGATAAAGGAGAGGACAGAAACTAATATTTGATGAGAGTCTAGACTAGGATTCTTTTATTTTTCTCTTTTGTGTTGTATATTGAACCCAGGGCCTTTTGAGGATTCTCATTTGGAAGACTAGGAATAAAGACTTTTAAAACTGTTTAATTTTGCATTAGTTGGAAGTTATTAGAGTTGCCCTTTCTACCACAAAATAATTAAATAATCAATATTATTACTATTATTACTACTACCACAAAAGAATAAATAATCAGTACTATTACTATAACTATTATTACTATTATTGATACCCTGTCACCTTGGGGGAGAGTGAGGCAGATTTGAAACAATCAAGAATTGTTTCAAATTACCAATTCACTGGTTTGACTGAATTGGCTCAAATTATTTGTTCTCTTTTTTTCTTTTGCATGTAGTGTATAGTAAACACTGATATTTGAAGGGGTTAATAACCACTTATCATGTGTTCAGTACCTACACTGACATGCTCAGTGTCTCATTTAATCTAACAGCAATCTTATGAAATGCATATTCTGCCCCCAATTTGTGAAGTGAGATACTTAGGCTTATTGTCTAGGGCCACAGAGTTGATGGAAGTTTAGAGATTTGGCTTGGAGGGCATCCCTCATATCCCTCCCCGAGCTCCATAAGCAAAATGTTTAGGGCCCAGACAGGATGAACAGAAGTAGAACCAACAGGTGGCCTGGTTGGGGGGTAATCGTGGGGAGAATAGTGCTGCAATCTTTTAGATTGTGAAACTTGGAAGGACATGTTGCGTTAGAATCATAGATTCAGCCGGCTGTAGTGGCACACACATGTAATCCAAGTGATTCAGGAAGCTGACGCAAGGAGATTCCAAGTTTGAGGCCAGCCTCAGCAGCGTAAGGAGCCCCTTAACAAGACCTGGTCTTAAAATACAAAAAAAAAAAAAAAAAAAAAAACTGAGGGTATTGCTCAGTGGCAGAGCACCCCTGGATGCAACCCCCACAAAAACCAAAACCAAAACTAAAACCAAAAACAAACAAAACAAAACAAAAAGGAGAAAAAAAAAAGGAATAGAATCTTACAGGTTCATTTCACAGAAATGCGATTTAAATTTTTTTAAATTTATTTTTCCCCTTTTTAGATACACCTCACAGTAGAGTGCATTTTGACATATTATATGTACATTGGTGTAATTTATTCTGATTAAGATTCCATTCTTGTAGCCGGGCGCGGTGGCTCACGCTTGTAATCCCAGCACTTAGGGAGGCTGAGACAGGAGAATCACGAGTTCAAAGCCAGCCTCAGCAATGGCGAGGCGTTAAGCAACTCAGTGAGACCCTGTCTCTACATAAAACACAAAATAGGGCTGGGGATGTGGCTCAGTGGTCGAGTGCCCCTGAGTTCAATCCCCGGTACCAAAAAAAAAAAAAAAAAAGATTCCATTCTTGTGATTGTACATGATGTGTAGGTTTGTAAAATGTTTGGGAGGTGCTGGTTAAGTGCCCCTAGGTTCAATCTCTGGAACAAAAAACAAAAAAGAGAAACAGGGTCTTGCTATGTTACTCATCAGGCTGGACTTGAACTCCTGGGCTTGAGCTATCCTCCTACCTCAGCCTCTTGAATAACTGGGGCTCCAGGTACCCAGCTATAACATATTTTAGACATGAATCAAATACTTTCAACTTCAATGTTTCCTTTGACTAGCTTTTTATCTGTTTCCTCCACTTTTCATTTTTACTTATATTTCCTGTCACGAGTCCTCATTCCCCTCTGAATCATAGTCTGTTAATTCTTTTTTTTTAAATGTTTATTTTTTAGTTGTAGGTGACAGAATATCTTTATTTTTATGTGGTGCTGAGGATTGAACCCAGTGCCTTATGCGTGCTAGGCGAGCACGCTACCACTGCGCCATAATCCCAGCCCTCTCTTAATTCTTGAGTACCATGGTAATATTTTATTCTTCCATGCCCTCAAGCAGATGATTTTATATTTTGCCCATCTTTTCTAATTATGTCTAGCAGAAGAATTGTTTCAAATTACCAATTCCATTATCACTGGAAATGAAAGTTTTATACTCTTTTTAAATTCATAAATATAAGATGATGTTAGGATGGTGTGGTGGAGTTTGTCTCATCTCTAGCAGCATCTTGTTTGATAGTAGATTGATCTGGGAAAGTTTCCATTGCCCTAAAATGTTGGGTGCTATGAACATCTCCAATTTTTACACAATGAGTTTTAATTGCTCATTATGTTGTTCACTTGTACATAGTTTTGTTAATTAGTGACAGCCACAGTTCTCCATTCTTGTAATTGCACCAACTGGAAATTAGGTGCAGTAAAGTTAATAGCACCTTAAGATTTTTATCCCACCAAGAACATTGATCTTGTATAAGATAGTATTTGTTGAATGAGCCAGGAGTAAATAGTAATACTTTCTTTTCAAAAAATGTAAGCCGGGCGCCGTGGTGCATGCCTGTAATCCCAGCACTTAGGGAGGCTGAGACAGGAGAATTGCGAGTTCAAAGCCAGCCTCAGCAATGACGAAGTGCTAAGCAACTCAGCGAGACCCTGTCTCTACATAAAACACAAAATAGGGCTGGGGATGTGACTCAGTGGTCTAGTATCCCTGAGTTCAATCTCTGGAACAACAACAACAAAAAAAACAACAAACAAACATGTAAAACCATTTTCATTTGTCACATATATGGTAAGTGATGAAGAGAATGTTTGGTATAGCCAGGTGTGGTGGAGCACTCCTGTAATTCCATTGATTTTGAGAGATGGAGGCAAGGAGATTGTAAGTTCAAGGCTAGCCTTAGCAACTTGGTGAGCCCTCAGCAATTTAGTGAGATCCTTTCTCAAAATGAAAAATAGAATGGACTGAGGATGTAACTCGTTAATAAAACACCCCTGGGTTCACCCTGCCTCTTCCGCCGTGAGCTAACAAAGATAGGCGAAGCAATTTTTTCATGTAAATATGAACAGTAACACAATTTTTGTAAATTTCAGTTTTATACCTATTCAGAAGATTTGGTTTGGATGGTGCTGGTGTTGTAACCTAGTACCTGAAGAACTAAACTGAACTACCCCCTAATTTCCTACCTATTATTTATTTTTGCTACTGGGGATTGAACCCAGGGATGCTCTACCACTGAGTTACATTTCTAGCCTTTTTTATTTTTTATTTTGAGACAGGGTCTCTTTATGTTGCTGAGGCTGGCTTTGAACTTGAGTTCCTCCTGCCTCAGCCTCAGCAGTTGCTGGCATTACAGGCATGCACCACCACACCCAACTGGACTTCTTTTAAAAAGAGAAGGGAAAAAAAAGAAAGAAGAAAGAAAAGGAAATTATGATACAAAACAAACAGACTCGTAATAAGAAGCAAACTTTTTAGGACTGGGATGTAGCTCAGTGATAGAGCATTTGCCAGCCTGCTCAAGGCCCTGTTTTCAATTGCCAGCATCCCTGCCCCTTTAAAAAACGAGAGAGAGCAAGTGCTACTTTTACCCACAGGAAACAGGACTTCTGCAGAGAATGAGGGTGGGAATACTGGGTGGACCTGGCTCCTTAGAGGGATATAGGACTACAGTAGCTTTAGGGAAGGAGATGGGAAGGGCAACCCAGGAATAGTGGTACCAAATTATCAGACTGCAGCAGGGGGACTTTGCTCAACCAAGTCACCCAGCATAGTTCTCTATTGTCAGTCTTTCAGGTTTTTATGAGTCACAACAAGTGAAACCAAACTAATTTTTAAAAGTCTCTGATAGGAGGTGGGTCTGGTGACCCACACTTGTAATCACAGTTACTCTGGAGGCTAAGGCAGGAGGATCACAAGTTCAAAGCCCATTGTCAGCAGTTTAGCAAGGCCCTGTTTTAAAATAAAAAATAAAAAGGGCCGGGGATGTGGCTCAGAGGATAAGCCCCCCTGGATTCAAACCCCAGGACCAAAGAAAAAAAAGTCTCTGATAGGGGTTGGCATCGTGGCACATGCCTGTAATCCCAGCTATTGAGGTAGCTGTGGGAGGAGGATTACAAATTTGAAGCCACCTTGGGCAATTTAGCATGATCCTGTCTTAAAATACTATAAATAAATAAAAAGAGCTGGGCACGTACTCAGTAATAGAGCACTTGGCTGGCGTGCAGGAGGCCTGGAGTTCAATTCCTATTGGGGGAAAAAATCAAATCTCTGATAAAATTGTAAAAGACATGAGCAATTCTTTTCTTTATTATTGATTGAAAGTTTATGAAAGATAGTATTTGGATTTTTTAAAAATAGCTTTATTTATTTTTATATGATGCTGAGGATCGAACCCAGTGCCTCACCCATGCCAGGCAATTGCTCTACCACTGAGTCACAACCTCAGCCCTGGGTTTTTTTTTAACCCAGGTATTTTTACAAACAGCCCCTAAAATGACATATGGAGGGGAATAGGTAGACCTAATGTTTGGGTGACTAAAATAGGTCTGGAAATGGAGAGTGGTAATGGCTGCACAACATGGTGAACTTATTTAATCTCATCCGATTATACCCAGACAAATAGATGAAATGATAAATTTTATATTACGTATATTTGCTTTTTTTTTTTTTTTTTTTTGGTACTGGGGATTGAACTCAGGGGCACTTGACCACTGAGCCACACCCCCAGCCCCATTTTGTGTTTTATGTAGAGACAGGGTCTCACTGAGTTGCTTACCACCTCGCCATTGCTGAGGCTGGCTTTGAACACGCGATTCTCCTGTCTCAGCCTCCCTAAGTGCTGGGATTACAGGCTTGAGCCACCGTGCCCGGCTACGTATATTTGCTTTTTAAAAAAATTTTTTTTAGTTATGGAGGAACACAATATCTTTATTTTTATGTGGTGCTGAGGATCGAACCCAGTTCCTCACACATGCGAGACTAGCAAGCTACCACTGAGCCACAACTCCAGCCCATATACTTGCTTTTTTTTTTGGTACTGAGGATTGAACTCAGGGGCACTCGACCACTGAGCCACATCCCCAGCCCTATTTTGTGTTTTATGTGGAAACAGGGTCTCACTGAGTTGCTTAGCGCCTTGCCAATGCTGAGGCTGGCTTTGAACTCTTGATCCTCCTGCCTCAGCCTCCCGAGCCAAGTCGCTAAGATTACAGATGTGCACCACCCTAAACCTGTTTTCGAAAGCTTACTGTATTTCATCCTGTTTTTGTACGTGTTTCCTGGCTGCCTCATTCCCCACACAGAGGTTCTTGGAGTTAGTATAGGCTTGGTTAGTGTGTTTGTACTGGTGGCTCTGGTTAGCTCAGAATTCACTGGTGTTGCTACAAGTGTTTAAGGAAGAGTTGAGAACACCACACCCAGTAGGTTTTTTTTTCCTTACATGAATATATTAAAAATTTTGAGGGTGAGTGGTTGAGAGAGAGGTAGTTTAAAAGTGGGATAACTGCTGGGATATAGCTCGGGGGTAGAGCATGCATGTCACCCTGGGTTCAATCCTCAGTACTAAGGGTAAGTGGGAAAACAAGCCATGTTGAACTTCACAATTCAACAAGCAAAGCGTGCTTTCGTGGCAAACTGAAAGGCTAGGAACCAAGGGTGATGAAATGCAGGCCTTCCGGCCCTCACTCTGTTCCCAATTTTTGGTTGTGGGAATCTGTTCTGAATCCAACTGCAAGTGGAAAACGCTTCTTTGGCTCAGCAGCCAGGCAAGCCATCCTGCCAGTCCTCCAAATGGGCTGCTGAAACTTTGGCTCTGTGAGGCTCGAACTGGGGCTGTCTTCCCAAGATCTGTGCAGCTGTCAAGGTGGCTGTGACGGGACTGTGACTGGTCTCTGTACTGCTTTTTGGCAGTGACCTTGAGACCAGCTAGTTCACCACTGCCACTCCAGTTCTTTGCTGATTTTGGTCCTTTGCTTCTGCTGTTGTAACGCCAGGGGGCTGATGGGAGGGAGTATTTGCTGTTCCTGACTTTCCCAGTGTCTGACAGGTGTCAACTATGGTGCCAGCTCTCAGTGCCTACCACCCATTGGGCACAGGGGCAGTCCCGTGTTTGTGGGTCTGGTGAATGTTCGTGGCTTGTTCTATCCCTGGCTCGGGTACCCTTCCTAGTCCCTGGGAAGCTGGTGGCTGTGCCTGACCACCAGGCTGGTGCTCAGGCAGGATTCTCTTGAGGATCCACTTGTCAGTTTTGCAGAGAAATGCTCAGTGACAGTTGATGGTCTTGGGAGAGAAAGGAGCCCAAAGTGCCCTTTTGTCCTTCAGGTACAGGTCAGAATCTGCCTTCTGGGTAGTCGGGGATTTCTCTGGAAATGAAAGTCATCAGAAATGTCCATAGCTAGAGAGCGTAATCATCTTTTCTCTGTAGACACTCAGTGGCAAGTGTATTTTTAAAACACCACCCCTTCTCCTTGTCCTCATCTTGTCCTTTTCCTTTTCAGTGGCTTTATTGTTGTTTTTAAATCTGCCTTTGTCATTGGACATTTATTGACAGAAATCAAATTGCTGTGTTTCTGGGCAGAGCGCCTACTGCAAAGAGGTGTGGTTCCAAGGAATGAGACATGCAGCCCAACAGCTGAGCCTACACTGTCCTCACATAACCTCCCTGCCTTAAATATCGCCAATATTTAGCCTTGCCTTATAAAGTAAAAATGCACAATACCTTCCAGAGTTTCAGCAAGCCCAAATGCCCCCCTAGGCTTAGTTATGTCTCCTGTATGTTGGAGACAGAGCAGCACACCCCTCCCCCATGAAGACCTACCCTCGGAGCCACGGAGAGGTTACTAAGCAGGGAGACTCCGCCATCGATCTGATGGTGGCGACCTGGGGGATTTATGTGCATTGTTTTTGCTGAAGCCTCCTGTGATTTCGGCGCGACCAGATCCTCTGCAGAGAACTCCATGTCGCAGCTTGTGGCTGCCTGTGTCCTGTGGTGAGAGCAGAGCTGCACAGGAGATCCTTTGTCTAGGAAGGGCTAGGCTGAGAAGATCACTTTGGAGTTGCTAAGCTCTGCATTGCCATTGGCTGCACTCTTTGTGGGGCTGTTTTTGCAAAAGGCATGCCCAGCACGTCTACAGTGCTGGCAGGCCAGGGCTGCCTTTAAACACCATGATAATAATACCAAAAGCAGTTTGCAGAACTGTTCCACTGTAGAGGCTTCCTCTGCAGAAGCAAGCAAGATGGCTACCTCGTGGGCTTCGCTGTGAAGAATGCAGAGGCTAATTAAGACAGACTTTAAGGGGAAAAAAGGGTATTTCCCTACTTCATGTTTATAGAATTTTTTTTCAGTGACTTTTAAAGTATACATTTTACATAAGATCTTTAGGTTCTGCCTAGCAAACATGTTTATGATTTTTTAAAATGGTATAAGTAGTTTTACAGAGAAATAGTCAAAAAATTTTGGGGGGTGGGAGTAATTTTTTTTTTCCTTAATGGAGGCTCATTTTCCAATTTGATTTTTTTTTATTTTTATTTATTTATTTTTTAGGTTATAAAAGAAAACAAGAGGCCCCAGAGGGAAAAGAAGCCCAAAGTTTTAAAGGTAATCAGCTGTTGATTAAATAATATTTAATTTTTTCCATTTCATATAGTTTTTTTTTTCTGTCACTTGAGGGTAAATTTGGAATTCAGTAGATGTGTATTCTCCCAGATTTTCAGTAGATTAATGAATTTTCACTCAAGTTTTTTTTTTCTTTTTTTCTGATGTACTGCATAATGTGCATATTAGCATCCTTTATTTTCAACTCCCACAAGTCTGCAGAAGGAAAAGTTTATATACAAAGTGTTATGAATAAAATTCATTTTCCTTTATATCCCTCTTTGTAACATCTGCATTTGTGTTGTTGCACCAGTGTGTGTACTTAAGCTTTTTAGGAGAAAGGTAATATTTGAAGTTGACAGCTAAGAGCCATTGTGATTTTAATAGACCTCCCATCAAATACTATTTTAAAATGTGTAATTTTTTTTTCCCAAAGAAAAAAGGTCCTGAGAGATTTTAGTTCAACTTAAGATGTATTAAATCATTGAGATCTTACAGCCAAATTATAATTGCTTAATATCACATTCATATTATATCATCTTTAGTTTTGGCATTTATAGAGCTGTAGGAATAAGCATGTTTTCTTTATATTCTATAGATTGACTGATGAGTATTTAACAGTAACCTAATTTTGGTTATAAGCTAACAGCCCATGTTATAATCTTTGTACACTATTTAGAAGGGTTAATTTAAAAACATATGGCATCACTAAAAGTTCAAGGCTAGCATTAGTCTGGCAAATAGGTGCTTATGTGCTTAAGCTTTCAAGTGGCATATTGCTACTATAAATGTAAGCAACATTTTAAATTCAAAAACAAATAGCAAGCAATAAAACAACTGGTTTGTAAAATCACATTGTACATATTTAATTGAAAATATTTGACCTAATTGTAACTTCTCTTTTACAAATAAAGTTTTTGCCTCAAAAGAGGAACAACATCTTGAACTGTGACTATGGCAGAATTTTATCTTGTTTGTTCTCCTAGTTGTGTGAGTTGAAAATGTTCACATTGAGAACCAAACCTTGTGTTGCTTTCCAATTTGGCTGACCACCTTCAGTTTCTGTTTCCTGTGTATACACAGCATTGCCATGTACATTTTTCATCAACCAACAAGTATTTATTTCATATTTACCACATAGTCAGCAATGTGCTAGACACTGTGAAATGAATGAAATTGCTTGGCGCAAATTCCCTTGGGGCCTGGACAAAATGAATAGTGGTTATTTTCAAGACAAATTAAACCATCTTCTGTTTTTCTTCTTCATATTAATTCACCTACCTCCTTTCATACCCTTCCCTTCTCCTATCTATGGAGTCCTATTTAGATTTCTCTCTGTACTTTCTGTATTCGGTAAATCCATCTCAGGCATTAAGTTCTTCATGAGAATAGTTTCAGTCTTACCGTTATAAATGGCTATTAAACACTGGAGTGGGGAGATTGTAGGAGAAATAAAGAAACTATATACAGAGACTAATAGACCCTAAACCTGGCAGCTAAATATTTTCCCACTTTTGTTAGGAAATGGAATTGTGAGTGCTATTTAGTTCTGTTTATTATGTTAGTCTGTGGGTGTCCTGTCACTTGAAATAAATTTTAGAAGTAAATATACCATGTGTTGGTTTTGGGAATCATGGTGGTGGATTCTTTTTTCTTTTGAAATAAGGACTTGTGTGGCCATATTTCATCTGCTTCAGCAAGCAGAACTAAATTGTTTACTTTCCCTCCATAGTTAGTAAATAATGTAATGGAGGATAGGGAAATGCTCTAAGAGAGAAAATTAATTTTTTTAAATGCAGGCATTTAAATTTTTTAAAAAATTATATATATCATATTACATATATATATATATATATATATATATATGTATATTCCTTCTCCAAGGTTTTTCTTCTGCCTAGTAAAAATGCTAAAAGTCTTCAGATTAAAATTCAGCTAGACAAATGTAGAATATTGCACAGCCCTAAAGGAGATGGTGTGTTTGAGAAAGGAGGGAGGGTAGGAGAAGACTATGGATTTCAACTTAAGGGTTTTTTTTGTTTTGTTTTATGGCACTGTTCCACTGAGCAACATCAGGGTCTCTCTAAGTTGTCCAGATTGCCCTTGAACTTGTTATTTTCCTGCCTTAGGCATTATAGGCCTGTACCACTATACCTGGATCAGTTTAGGTTTTTATGGATAAGGACTCAAATGTTCTACCTGTATTCTCCCTGGGGATTCAGTGATGGGACTCTACAGGTTATAAATTGGTCTCTTTGTAATTCTTTGTCCTTGCTTTTGGCATTGAACCAAAGATCTAGTATGCTTTCTTTGATTCTGGCTCCTTAGATCTTCAAATCCCCTGAGTCCCTTTGCCAGAGTGGTTGTTGTAGGTTCTATGAATAATTGTTTACCTTCATCTCTTAGGAAGTAGCTAGATGGATGAATCACTACATGGAGGAAGTTGGGTATAGAATTTGAGCCTTATTCCATTCTGCTCTGAACCTGGTCACTATGGAATCCACTTGCAGGGTTGAAATTGCTTTGTGTCACAAATACTGTCCCCGCCCCCCAACCTGAGATTGAACCCAGGGGCACTTAATGTTTCCAGCCCCCTTTCTTATTTCTTTTCTTTTTTTTTCTTTTCTTTTTTTAGAGACAAGGTCTTGCTAAGTTGCTTAGGGCCTCGCTAAGTTGCTTAGGGCCTCGCTAAGTTGCTGAGGCTGGCTTTGAACTCACCATCCTCCTGCTTCAGCCTCTCAAACTGCTGGGATTACAGGCATTCGGCACCATACCTCACTTCACAACTCTTCTCTAAATGAAATTGTTGTTTCCATGTATACCTGCATTCATTCTATTGTACTTCAAAATTTAAAGCTTTAAGTAGTGATCTCAAATTTTTAAATAATTTTCCTTTTCCTGAAATGTTTCCATCGAAGTGCTTTATGGCCAGAAGACATCAAGTACCAAATATGAGAGGCAGGGTTGGGTGAGGGTGGCTCAGCATCAGCTTCCCACTCAGGCCCTATTGGTAATCATTGTTATTTTCACATAGGGATGGCAACTAGCTATGCTATAATAGGAAATATAAGATTTACATTGATTTTTATTTTGTTTTGTTTTGTTTTTTTTGGTGCTTGAGATCAAACCCAGTGCCTCACGCATGGTAGGCAAGCACTCTGCCACTGAGATACAGTGGTACAGATACAAAATAAAAAGATATCTTTTTTATTTTGAGACAAGATCTTGCTAAATTTCCAAATCTGGTCTGCAACTTGTTGGCCTCCTGCCTCAACCTCCTTAGTAGCTGGAATTATAGGTATCCACCACTTTTCCTAGCTTGGTTCTTGGCTACAGTAGAAGTGTGAACTAGTTTCAGTCCATGACTCGTGAAACTGGGGCTTGTCACTACATGCTTTGGAATTCCTTTTGGAAGAAACATTTTTCATTTTGTGTGTATGGCTGAGGGGATGACTTAGGAGGATATATTTCCTTAGAGAAAGTCAATTTTTAAGGTAATAGGAACTTGCTTCGATTGACAGTCTTTTTCCCAGCATAAGATTGGCACAATCAGTTGGAGATCTGAGCAAAATTTTATAAAGGAAGCATTCTATTTATTTGTTTATTTATTTGCTTGCCTATTTATTCATTTACTTATACATTCATACATACATACTGGGTATTGAACCCAGGGGTGCGTAACCACTGAGCCCCATTCCTAGCCCTTTTCTTTATATTTTATTTAGAGTTAGGGTCTCACTGAGTTGCTTAGGGCCTCTCTAAATTACTAAGGCTGACTTAAACTTGCGAGCCTTCTACCTCAGTCTCCCGAGCCACTGGGATTACAGGCACACACCATTGCCCAGCTAAAGGGGGTATTTTAGAGGTGTAAGAAGATAAGAGGCCTAAAGAAAGCAGAGAGTTATTATTACAAGGTTGGAAGGGCAGAGGAGTGGACGGAAGGAACTCAAGTGGAGTGGTAGCTGAATAAGAAGGAACAAGGTTTCTTTTTGTTGTTGTTTCCAATTTGTATAGTACTGGGGATTGAACCCAGGGATACTCTACCACTAAGCTATGTACGCGGCCCTTTTTACTTTTATTTTGAGACGGGGCCTTGCTAAGTTGCTGAGGCAGACTTTGAACTTGATCTTCCTGCTTTAGCCACCAGAGTCCCTGGGATTACAGGTGTGGGCCAGGATAGCTGGCTATGAGCAGGGATTTCTGCTGTGGTTGTTGGTAGCGGGTAACTTCTACCTAGAGTCATGGCAGAGTGAAACCCTGGCCTCGGTCTTCTCCTGTTTTCATTGATCCACCTCAAAGGGAAACCAGAGAGAAAGGGAGTATTCTGATGAACTGTATCTGGGTTAGCCTCCTGGGATATGTAGAAGTGTATGGAAGTTGGAATGTGAACCTAGACATATTCAGTATTACTAGTAACTACAAAGGCAGTACTGTTGGGTCAAGAAGAGAACCCAAGTCATGATCGTGGGTATGGTAACATTAGGTGAGGCTGGGTGAAAGCTATATTAGGATTCTATACTTGGGGCTGGGGATATTCACTGTAGAATGTTGATCAACATTTGCATTTATCCACTCTGCTTTAATCCACTCTGCTGCCAAAAACAAAACTGTATACTATATTTGCAATTCATGTATTAATTTAAAAGTCATCTCAAAACAAAAAGTGTGAGCATTGTAGAGGAGGAGACACATTTATATATTCTATCATTATTCTACCCTGGCAGCCAGGGGACATTTTCTAGCTATTTGGTTATAAAATATCATTGAAGTCGTACAGTATTTGGAAGAACTGAGTGAACAAATATAAAGAAATGTCAGTGGATATTAAACCAGGAAACTGTCTACCGAGGCTGATCTAGAAAAGAAAAAATATAAACGACATGATCTTGCTGCTGGGTTCTGTGCTGTGTTTCCTTCCTTGATGATGCTGATAAAGATCATCAAGCTGTGTGGGTAGTGATGGGGGCATAAGGCTTGTGTTACTAGCAAAGACAGGATGGTTGCATATAGTAGAACTACATGTCATTTTTTAAAAAATAATTTTTAAGTTGTAGACAGATACAATATCTATTTATTTTTATGTGGTGCTGAGTTGAGGATTGAACCCAGTGACTCACACATGTGAGGCAAGCACTCTACCTCTGAGCCACAATCCCAGCCCCCTACATGTCATTTTGAAACATATTTTAAAAAGAATCAAATCATAAATGAATGAGTAACATTTGTACATGATCATAGTGATCATGACATGACATAGTGATATTCAAAATATTTAGGACCATTACCAGGGCCTCTATTAAATGCTTAAGAAGGAGTCTTTTCTGAATAACATCAGTAATATTTACTAAATATATTTTGAGCACATACTAAATGCTGAGGCTATACTGGAAAATTTAGGACCAATGTGTTTCCTGCTCTATAGGAGATTAAATGCGACTGAGGAAAAACAAGCAGAAAATTTAAAGACAAATAAATGACAAATTGTAGTGAATTCTTTGAAGGAAAGAATAACAAAAAGTGGGAGATGGGGAAAACATCCTTTAAGGAAATGTGTGTGATATCTGTGAGAACTATTCCCTTCATTTGTAAATTTTAATATGTATAGAAGTATCAATTTAAAAGGACTAAATTAGACACATTTGAGATACCTTGTTTATTTTAAAATTCCATAAGCTACAAGAAATGGAAGTTCACAGAATTGCTACGGATTTTGTTGTCTGCCCTACTCTACAACATTGTTTCAGTTAGTAAAAGAAATCATTGTAAAATGATACTTTTTAAAAAGTAGTAATACTGCAACACTCCATTACTTGTAGCAACATGTTGCAAATTAAAGTGATGGATTAAATACTAAACCATCTTTGAGGGAAGAAAGATAATGCTATTTTGATATAGTTCTTCATAATCCAAGGCAACTTGTTCCAGACATTTGGATGTACTGGGCCATTAGGGAGACTTCTTTTTTTTCTTTTTTGGTACTGGAGATTAACAAGGGATGCTTAATCACTGAGACACCCTCAGCCCTTTTTAATATTTTTATTTAGAGACAGGATCTCACTGAGTTGTTAGGGCCTCACTAAGTTGCCGAGGCTGCCTTTGAACTCGTGTTCCTCTTGTCTCAGCATCTGGGATGCTGGGATTACAGGTATGTGCCACCACACCCTGGGGATTTTGGGGTGAGTTTAAAAAACAAACAGATGAACAAGCAAGCATGTAAATTGGAAGAAAATAATTTGATAACAACAAAGGGGGTGACGCAATTAATAATTTTGTTTTGTGATTAAACAAATGTCTTTATTTTGCTCATTATGTCATAAATTGGCAAAAACTGTAAAAGACGTGTGTTCATACAGCAGTGTTTATTCACACCATCAAAGGCACACATGGGCTGCTGGTTTGCATACCCAGGAACTGTTATGTAGCATTTTGCCTAGAGAGGATCAGATTTCAGGGCTGGGTTCTCACTAAACCAGCTCACATATAATCATACGGTTACCATGAAAGCATGGATATTTCCCATGTGTTGAGCCCTATGTCCAGTCCCTTACTGGGTGGTACCTTCCTGTAATCCCAGCAACTCTGGAGGCTGAGGCAAGAGGAAGTTCAAGGCCAGCCTCAGCAACCCTCAGGGAGACCTTCAGCAATTTAATGAGATCTTGTCTCAAAATAAGATATACATGGGGGGGGGGCAGGAGGTTGTCACTTAGTGGTAAAGTGTCCCAAGTTCCATCCCCAGTAAAAACAAACAAATAAATAAAAGATTCATCAATTCTGTGATTTCTCTTTTCTTTCTTCTTTTTTCTGTTCCCCCCGGCTGCCTCCTCCGCACTCCCCACCCTCAGTATTGGTGATTTAACTCGACCTCACACAGGCTAAGCAAGTGCTCTGCCACTAAGCTACATCCTTAACCCCCCCCCCCCCATCACATCCTTCTGTGATTTCTAGGAATGATCCCAGAGAATCTAAGTGAATAAAAGCCAAGTGAGGTTGGATGGACTGGAGGAAAATTTCATTCAGGCTACAAATAGAAAAAAATACATCACTCAAATTCTTCCTAGTCTACAAAAGAACATATGCTTTGTGTTTTGAATACTTATGCTCATACTGCGTTTATTTTGATGGTGCTGGATTCATCTTATTTTTGAGATTTTCTTTCCCTCCTGTATAGTCCTTCATGTACTGACTTGAATATATTCTCAAGAGTTGGATAAAATATGCTGGGCTCGGTGGTGCTCACCTGTAATCCTGTATTGCAAGTTCAAAGTCAGCCTCAACAACTTAATGAGGACCTAAGCGACTTAGTGAGATTCTGTCTCAAAATTTTAAAAAAAGTTTTAGGGGCTGGGGTTATGGCGCAGTGGTATCATGCTCGCCTAGCACGTGGGAGGCACTGGGTTCGATCCTCAGCACCACATAAAAATAAATAAATAAATAAAAATAAAAAAATAAAAATAAAAAAAAGTTTTAAAAGGAGGGATGGGGTTGTGATTTAGTGGTTAAAGCACCCCTGGGCTCAATTCTCAATTGCCCCCCCCTCAAAAAAAATTCAGATTAAAAATAGCCAAATAATTGTTCATTTAATTTTTCTTAAAGTTTTACTAGTATTGACTTTATTCATTTTCAGATTATAACTGTTTGAATAATGGAATGTCATTCAGTATCCAAAATATGTTGTTCTTTAAAAATATATTTTCAAAGATTTAATGGCAAAATTTGTCTACCACAATGACCTGTGCAAGAGTTTGAAGGTAATCGTGGCTGTGTGTGTGTGTGTGTTTCATGTGTTTGGTGGGGACTGAACCTAGGGCCCTGTGCCTGTTAAGCACATACTCTACCACTGAGTTATACCCCAGCCTGAGTGGCTTTCTTTTTATTTTATGATATTGTGTTTATTTATTTTGAGTTATAGTCTTGTTATGTTGCCCCATGGCCTTGAACTCTCAATCCTCCCCACTCAGCCTCCTCAGTGGCTTTTAAAAAAATGTCTGTTCTAAGTGGAACTTGGTGGTGGACACCAGTAGTCCCACCTATTCTGGAGACTAAGCTGGAGGATCACTTGAGCCCAGGACTTCAGTACTAACCTGAACTGAAGCAAGACTGGTAAAACCAAAACCAAACCAAAACCAAACAAACAAAAAGAAAAACAAAAACAACAACAAGAAAAGAGAATTTACTGTGGTTTGAGTTCAAATGAAAGCAGTTAAAATAGAAATTAGTGCAGTGACATTTAAGTATATCGGAGAAAGTGCTCCTTTTGTTCAAGTCATCAAGCCACTATATTTTATTTTATTTTATTTTTTTGGTACTGAGGATTGAACTCAGGGGCACTCTACCACTGAGCCACATCCCCAGCCCTATTTTGTGTTTTATGTAGAGACAGGGTCTCACTGAGTTGCTTGGCGCCTTGCCGTTGCTGAGGCTGGCTTTGAACTCGCGATTCTCCTGTCTCAGCCTCCCTAAGTGCTGGGATTGCAGGCTTGAGCCACTGCGCCCGGCTGCCACTATATTTTAAAATATTTTTTTAGTTGTAGATGGACACAGTACCTTTATTTTATTTATTTATTTTTATGTGGTGCTGAGGATCGAACCTGGTGCTGAGGATTGAACCTAGTGCTTCCTTTGTGTGAGACAAGCACTCCACCACTGAGCCACAACCCCAGTCCCTAAAGTCATTTTTGATACTGTATATAAATACAGATAGATATCTAGCACACTTATTTTGATGTGATTAATTTTGTCTAATTTTTACTTAGAAAACCTGAACCCTGGGGGCTGGGGTTGTGGCTCAGGGGCAGAGCACCTGTCTGACGCTTGTGAGGCACTGGGTTTGATACTCAGCACCACATAAAAAATATAAATAAAGTAAAGGTATTGTGTTCATCTACACTAAAAAAAAAAAATTTTTTTTAATGAAAACAAAGAAAACCTGAAACCTATACAAGAATTTGAGAAATAGTGCATGGGCTGGGCATAGTGGCTCATGCTTATAATCCCAGCAGCTCCAGAGGCTGAGGCAGGAGGATTGCAAGTTCAAAGCCAGCTTCAGCAATTTAGCCAAGACTCTGTCTTTTTTTTTGAAAATTTTTTTTAGTAGTTGATGGATTTTTATTTTATTCATTTATTATTTGTATGCGGTGCTGAGGATCGAACCCAGTGCCTCATGATGCATGCTAGGCAAGCGCTCTACCACTGAGCCACAGCTCCAGCCCCAAGACTCTGTCTTTAAATAAAAAATAAATAGGGCTGAGGATGTGGCTCAGTGGTTCAGAGCCTGGATTCAATCCCTGGTACTAAAAACTAAACAAAACAAAATAAAACATTATCTTATGGCAGGGCCTGTCTGAGTCTCCCAGGCTCAGAATAGCTGGGTCTACAGGGGTGTGATAACATGCCCACTCCTTTTTTGGGGTGTGGGGGTACTGACATTATATACTATATTTTATAGTTTAAACTCTATTCAAAGCCTCCCATCACCATGGCCCACAACTATAATCCTGGTGACTGGAGTCTGAAGCAGGAAGATTTGAAAGTTCCAAGTCAGCCTTGGCAATTTAGTGAGACTCTGCCTCAAAATTAAAAATAAAAAAATGACTGGGGATGTATCTCAGTGATAAAGTGCTCCTGGATTCAGTGCTCAGTACTGAAAGAAAGAAAAACAAAACAACAAAAACCCTCTCCCCAATCCTTTTGAGCAGCTTTCTTCCTAATCTATTATGGGTCCTAGAGTGTATCAATTTGCATTTGGTTGTATTGCCTCAAGTCTTTTTAAATCTGTCTAGTTTTCCCAGTGTTGTGAGTGGATATGGGTGTGTTTCTTGCATACTCTTGGAGACTATCTTTCTTTTGTTACATTTTTATAGAATTTTTTTTTTTTTTTTTGGTACCAGGGATTGAACTCAGGGGTACTCAACCACTGAGCCACATCCCCAACCCTATTTTGTGTTTTATGTGGAAACAGGGTCTCACTGAGTTGCTTAGCGCCTTGCCAATGCTGAGGCTGGCTTTGAACTCGCGATTCTCCTATCTCAGCCTCCCAAAGTGCTGGGATTACAAGCCTGAGCCACCTCGCCCGGTTTACAGAATTTTTTGATTTGCAGGTCAAGGGTCATGTAGCAGTAAAATTCAGGTTTCAAATAGGTTCTCCAATGCATGTTTAGCTGTTGGGGTCTTCCATCGAGAATGTCTCGTGCAAACGCATGTGTGGATGCATAGGCTTATTGCAGCTAATAGGGAATCAGACAGGAGGATTGCAAGTTTAAGGCCAGCCTGGGCAACTAAGGGAGACCCAGTTTCAAAATAAAATGAAAAGGTCTGGGGATGCCCCTCAGTGGAAAATTGCCCTGGATTCTATCAGTAGTACCTTCCCACACTTCAACCCCACCAAAAAAAGCAAAACCCCAAAAAACCCTAGAGAGGGTTTTTTACTTCTAGGTCCTAAATGCTTCTAGGTCCTAAATTCCTAATTAGAGGAGATTAGCAGATTGCTAAAAATAGATGTAGTTGCATAAACTCAGAGATTAAGTTGATCTGCTGTATCTATACCAGGTGATAACAAAGAAGGAAGATAACATGATGTACCAATCATTGCCTAACTGGACAAATTGGGAAAACATGAAATTTAAAAAAAAATGAAATGGTGGCATTTATAGAGCTGTGAGGAAGCACGGATAAAAATATTGGATTGAAATGTGGGTTTTGGAAGTATCAGTTTTATTACCCCACTCATGAAATCTAGTTTCTCCTTATTAAGTAGGTAGTATAAAATAGCTGCTCTGCAGGTTAGAACATATAATGGGGAATGCAATCCAGCTATCCAAGGCTTAGTTAAAGCATCTGGGGGCTGGGACTGTAGCTTAGTGGTAGAGCACTTGCCTAGCACGCGTGAGGCACTGGTTCGAGCCTCAGCACCACATATAAATAATAAATGAATAAAATAAAAATCCATCAATAACTAAAAAAAAGTTTAAAATTTAAAAAGAAAAGCATCTGATATTTAATCATATAACTGTAACAAGATAGAACCATCAAAATAAAGATGGGCCACATTTCCTAATACAATGCTTTATGATAAAAGATATCATTAGAGTACAAGGCCTGACAGGTTAATTTCTGCTCAATGTTATGTCTTGGGAAAAATTCTGAAGATTAACGTGTGCTATTCCTAGTCAGGGCATAAATGACAATGTAAATAACGTATGATGTATTTTTCTGTTTTGATTTTTCTGAGAAAACTCAGTCAAGCCAGCTGTGATAGCCCACCCCTGTAGTCCTGGTGGCTCAGGAGATGAGGCAGGAGAATTGCAGGTTCAAAGGCAGCAGCAGAGCCGGGCGTGGTGGCTCACGCTTGTAATCCCAGCACTTTGGGAGGCTGAGACAGGAGAATCGCGAGTTCAAAGCCAGCCTCAGCAAGGGCGAGGCTGCTAAGCAACTCAGTGAGACCCTGTCTCTACATAAAACACAAAATAGGGCTGGGGATGTGGCTCAGGGGTCGAGTGCCCCTGAGTTCAATCCCTGGTACCAAAAAAACAAACAAACAAACAAACAAACAAAAAACAAAGGCAGCAGCAGCATTTCAGCGAGGCCCTAAGCAATTTAAGGCCTGGGGATGCGGCTCAGTTGTAAAACATACCTGGGTTCAATCCCCAGTATCAAAAAGAAAAAGGAAGGAAGGAAGGAAGGAAAACTCAAGTGAAATTTATTCCCCAGGAAATGTGAAACTTGCTTACTTCTGTAAAGAGGAAACTGCTTGTCTTTCTACTTTTTTTGGTCATTTTTAAAATTTTTTTATGCTTCTTTTTCATGGACTTTATGGAAATTAAAAATTTAAAAAGTCCACATAATTTCAAACAAGGAAAGCTAAAAAATTGTACATATTTTTCACATATACTATTCACTCAGTCTCCCAAGTGTATACATTATATATATAGTCTTGCTTTATCTTTTTTTTTTCTCTATAGACACATACTCCCCCGCCCCTAATTCCTTGGGAGTAAGTTTCAGAAAGGATGTCCTTTAAACCTAAGTACTACACCATATGTTTCCTACATACAAGGACATCTTATATAAGTACAGTACAGTGATGAAACTAAAGAAGTTAACATTGATTGGATATGATGCTACCATTGTTGAGTGTACTGATCAGAACCCCATTCATATTTCTCTAATTGTCCTAGTAATGTCTTGTGTATCAAACAATAATCTCATCATATATTGCATGTGGCTCTTACATCTATGTAGTCTTTTTTTAAAAATATCTTTATTTATTTATTTTTATGTGGTGTTGAGGATCAAACCCAGTGCCTCATGCACGTGAGGCAAGCACTCTACAACTGAGCTACAGCCCCAGCCCCACATCTCTGTAGTCTTTGTCAGTTATTTGTAGAGAATACATTCAGTTATTTTTGTAGCATCTCTCAATTTGGGTTTATTTATGGTTACTCATGATTAGATTCAGGTTGTTTATTTGTTTGTTTGTTTTGTATTGGAGATTGAACCCAGGATCCCTTAACCACTGAACTGCATCCTCAGCCTGTTTAATTTTTTATTTTGAGGCAGTCTTGCTAAGTTGCTGAGGCTGGCCTTGAACGTGGGCTCCTCTGGCCTTAGCCTCCTGAGCTGCTGGGATTATAGACTTGCACTTCCATGGCCTTGCAGGTTTTTCTTTCTTTCTTTCTTTCTTTCCTTTTTTTTTTTTTTTTTAATATTTTTTAGTTATATATGGACATGATGCCTTTATTTTTTATTCTTTTTTTTTTTTTAAATGTGGTAGTGAGGATCAAATTCAGTGCCTCACACATGCTAGGCAAGCACTCTACCATTGAGCCACAATCCCAGCCCCAGGCTGTTCATTTTTCACAAGAATCCCATAGAGATGAATTTGTGATCTTCTAAGTGTCTCATGATGTCAGTTTGTCTCAGTATTATGATGTTAGCGTTCATGACTGGGTTAAGGTAATATCTGCCAAGTGTCTCCAGAAGTAAGTTGTTACACTTTTTCATTTTGTAATTACATAATCTTCTGAGTAGTTGCTTTTTTTTTTTTTTTTTTTTTTAGAAAGAGGAAAGATTTATTTTGGCTCAGGATTTCAGAGGTTTAAGTCCATGGTCATTTGGCCCCATTGCTTTCAGGCCTGGGTGAGGTGAGGCCGTGCATCAGCAAAAGTGTGATTAAGGAAACCTGTTTGCTTCACAATGGCCAGGAAGCAGAGACAGAGACAGGGGGCTGGGTTCCAATATCTCCTTCAGGGAAAAGACCCCAGTGACCTACTTCCTCCAACTAGACCCCACTTCTTAAAAGCTCTGTCACCTTCTAATAGTACCACAGGCTGGTGGCCATGCCTTTAACACGTAAGCCTTTGGAAGATGCTCAAGGTCCAAACTATAGCAAAGTTGGTGGTTATAACGTTATATAATGCCATATTGAACAAAAGGGGTCCCTGCCCTCCAGGAGCTTAAAACTTTGCATCCTATCCTTTATTCAAAGAAATAAAGTGGAGGGGAGGATGGAGAGACTTGCCTGTAGGATCCCACTGGAGAGAGCTGGGAGCCTCCCTAAGGTTTGGTACCAACTACCAAGGCCAGGTGGGTTTTTCACCTCTCCCTCCTCCCAGTTTCTGGTTAACAATGTTGCCACCCAGGCAAGTAAAGCAGAACTAATCCCTGACATTTTGCTCAATAAAACAGGCCCAACTGGGCTAACCCAACTTCTTTCAGCTCCTCTGAGTAGTTACTTTAAGAGCATGTTAAGTTTTCTGTACTAAAGATGTAGCTCAGCGGTTGAGTGTGGTCATAGCATACACAAAGCCCTGGATTTCATTCTCTCTTGGAGTAGGGGGAAATAATTAAAACAAAAGAGAAACTATGTAAATTTTTAGCAACCATTCAGTTTTATTTTTTATTTATTTTTTTGAAGTACTGGGGACTGAACTAAGGGACACTTTACAACTGGCCATATCCCACCCAGTCCCAGCCCTTTTTATGCTATTGAGGATTCTTATCTAGAAGAAATACTATTATGGTGCTTCATTTGAACCTAAGCATTCTATCTTGTGTTAAATTGTATTAGGGCACTTATTTGGGGCAAAAAGTAGGAAATGGCTTTTATTGTTGTAGAGATTGTACTCAGGGATGCTCTATTTCTGAGCAACATCCTCAGCCCTGCTCTTTTTTTCCCCTTTTTTCTTTTTTAGTTGTAGATGGACACAATACCTTTACTTAATTTATGTTTTTATGGTGTGCTGAGGATTGAACCCAGTGCCTCACATGTGCTGGGGAAGTGCTTTACCCCTGAGCCATAATCCCAGCCCCATCTTCAGTTCTTTTTATTTTTCTTTTTTAAAAAATTAAAAACAAATTTGTTTCTTCAACTTTTAGTTTTCATTTCGTGACAAGGTCTCACTAAATTGCCTAGGCTGTCCTCTAATTTGCAATCTTCCTTGCTCAGCCTCCAGAGTAGCTGGGATTATAGGCATGTGCTACCCAGACCTGGCAATAAAAGCTTTAAGAAATAATGAAAAACATCTATGGCTCTATTTAACGTCCGGTTACACAGTGTAGCCCAGTGCTCAATTTTGGTTGAGAAACTGGACTCAAGTTACTGTGTGGTAAAATGGGGATTGAAACTTTAACTAGACACAGAATTCCAAAGGAATGTGAAACAGACTTCATTCCTTCTTTATCTTGCCTTTTCTTACTCTTATCTTCTCCCCAACCTTATCTTACCAGGAACTTAGAACAAAAGAAAGATACCAACCAAATTCAGAGAAACTCAGTGGAGACCAAGTAAAATGAAAAAACAAAACAAAAACAAAAAAATTATCAATCAGTGACAATCAGCTCCTCTAATATAGAACCCTGTGGCTCTGAAACAAAGAAAAGAAAGAAAAAGAAAAAAGACTTGTTTATGCATGAGATGGGACACAAATAGCATAAGATGGTGTTCATGGTCTAGGTAAGAAGGAAAACTCAGAAAAAAATTCCTTATTACCTCTCTGTGAGATTTATATCTTATATTAACAGCAAAAGCATACTACAGTCCATTATAAAACAAATGAATCAAGGGTAATATGTGAAAGTTCAGACAAAAATTGTTTTCAGAGGAAAACAAAAATCATTATGATTGAAAAGGAAATTCAATGAAAGCATTTCAAAATACAATAATTTTAAGTCATAAAATCATCACTCTTGAAAGAAATTAAAACAAATATACAATGAAAAGAGTAAACATACTCTATACCAAAATTGTGCCTGCCTTCCTTCCTTCCTTCCTTCCTTCCTTCCTGTCTTCCTTTTTTTTTTTTTTTAAATATTTATTTTTTGGTTTTAGGTGGACAGAATATCTTTATTTTATTTTTATGTGGTGCTGAGGATCGAACCCAGTGCCTCACGCGTGCTAGGCGAGCACGCTACCACTGCGCCACAACCCAAGTCCCCCTTCCTTCCTTCTTTTCCGTCCCCACTCCCCCCTTTCACTGTGGAATGAACTCAAGAATGCTTTACCACTGAGCCATATCCCCAGCCCTTCTTATTTATTATTGTGAGACAGAGTCTAGCTAAGTTGCTTAGGTCCTCTTTAAGTTGCTGAGACTGGCCTCGAACTTAGAGACCTCCTGCCTCAGCCTCTGAAGTCATTGGGATTACAGGCATGTGTCATTGTACCCAGCTATTGCCTGGACTTTTGATGTAATATTTAAAAAACAAAACAAAACAAAAACTGTTAGCAAATCCAAGGCATTAAGATTTATATCTATATTTTCTTCTAGGATACTTTTAGTTCAGCTGTTAACCTTCAAGTCTTTGTTATATTTTGTTATTTTTTCTATATATGATGTAATATAGGGGTCCAACTTATTTCTTTTGAATATGAATATCCAGTCATCCAAACATCATTTGCTGGAAATCCTATTCTTTCCCCATTGAATTGTCTTGGCACTCAGAGCATTACTTTTGCAATTCATTAATGTTGTTTTATATATCAGTCATTTGTTCCTTTATTTTTTTTTTTTTTAAATTCCTACTACTCTGAGTTTTCTTTCTCTGGCTCATCTTTTTTTTTTTTATGTTTATTTTTTAGTTGTAGGTGACAGAATATCTTTATTTTATTTTTATGTGGTGCTGAGGATCGAACCCAGTGCCTTATGCGTGCTAGGCGAGCACGCTACCACTGCGCCATAATCCCAGCCCATTTGTTCCATTTTGTTGCTGAGTACTACACTGTAAAGTGTACTACATTTTTTGTTTATCCATGTCTTGTTGATAGACATTTGAATTATTTCCAGTTTTTGTTTATTTTGAATAAAGCTGCTATGGACATTCCTGTACAACGTTTTTTGTGTGCGTTGTGCATGGGTGGGCATATGTTTTCATTTCTCTTAGATCAATAGTAGAATTGCTGAGTAATAGAATTGGGGGATGTTTAATTTAAGAGTCTCCACCAGCCATTAGGAGACTTTAAGTTGTCCTATATCTTCATCAACTTTTGGTTTTGGCATTATTTTCATTTAATCATCCTTGTGATAATGACATTCTTTTAAATTGTTACCTATTGCATGGCTCTATAATTCTAGCTTAAATTTATTTTTGAATACTGTTTTTACTTAAAAAATAGTCTCGTATATTAAATTACAATAACATTTATGGAAAAACACTATCGTCCAGGAGAGTGAATTGACTTTGACTCTTTAAGTATTACAATCATTGTTAAAATAAACAGACTTGATTGAACATAGAGTTTTTTTTAAGGATATTATGTAATCTATGTAAATATAATATTGAGCCTGTAATAACAGCATGAGGAAGAATGATGTTGAAATTGTAAAGTGAGGTTTTGTTTTGGTTTTTATTCTAAGGGCTTGTGGCAAATTTTGGTAGATGTACAAAGGAAACAGAACCTGTCTTGTAGTTCTGCCATTTTTTCTTAATGTTTGAAGA